>JAVGWX010000003.1:137330848-137930848 GCA_036924085.1 Ariolimax columbianus
AGCATCAAGGTCTCTTTTGGGTCAACAACAAAAAAACAAACAAAAAAACAAAAAAAACAAACAAACAAACAAACAAACTAAGTGACAGCTGTACACACAGTTATTTTGGTATGGAAGACTGTGTGGTCATAGAATTTCAGAAAAGGTGTGCCCTTAGCACGCTCCAGGATGTCTGAGACGGCCAGCTCGTCAAGTTATCAACAAGAAAAAATTTGATATTTTGTTTCTCTAAGTACGGTGACCCTACCAATAGTCATTTTTATACTGCTGGATTCGTCACGTCCATCTACACACGATTTTTGCCGCTAAAAGCACCGCATGCTAGATCACAAATGGCTTTTGACCGATTTATTATTTTTCCACCGATTGGGCCAGGCCGACTTTTTGGGGGGAAAGGTGAAGTAGGTTGTTGGGAAAGATCTTTATCTTGTACATCCGCCCATTTTACTTGTTTAGATAACAGAACTACGCTGTATAAAGCTTTAGTTAGACCTAGATTGGAGTACTGTGTACAGGTGTGGAGTCCTTATCATAGAGGGGACATAAACATGCTAGAAAGAATACAAAAAAGAGCGACAAAGATGATAGTGGGATTCCAGAATTACAGTTATGAGGAACGACTCAGAAAAACCGGCCTACAGTGTCTCGAAGAGAGAAGAATTCGTGGTGACTTAATACAGGTTTATAAGATGATCAGAGGAATCGATAAATTAGACTATAACAAGTTTTTTAAAATACAGCCACCTACAATTACACGAGGGCATAGCTACAAGCTGATTAAAGAGAGGTCCAGGTTAGATATTAGGAAATATTTTTTTAGTCAGAGAGTGGTGTCTGCTTGGAATGCATTGCCAGGGGAGGTAGTGGAGGCAGGGACAGTTAATGCATTTAAGAATAAACTGGATGCGCATAGATTTTAGAGCAAGGTGATGTAAATGTAACTGGTTGTATACAGACTCTGCAGGGTCTTCTAAACCAGTATAAAGATGTTAAGTTAAGTTAAGTTTGTTAAGTTGAAATGGAGACCAACAGTTGTGTCGATATTGTAAACACAGTATCGATTCTTTGTTATGGTTTCCATGGTTTTCTATCGGAGCGCCTAGGCCTTATCCGGGAAGGTCCAAATATTTAAATTTTTCCGAAAAATTCACATTATCTTCTTGTATCTCAGAAACCAACAAGCACACAACAACAACACCTACACCAACAAGTTCTTCATTCAATTGTGTCTATAAACACAAGAAAATCATACTTATTTAAATAGAACAGTTATAATTTTTGAAATTTGCAAAATTAAAAAATGTGAGAAATTTTCAAAAACTCAATGCTTTTTCTATTACTTTCTCTGTTTCTTTTTTAATTGTTTGGTAAGATTTTTGGTTGTCTTCTGTTTTGTATTTCCTGTATTTCTTTAGAGCTTTTTGTCTTTTTTAAATTTGGTTAGTGCATTCCTCATTCCACCAGGGTACAGGTGTTTTGTTGTTTTTACGGTTACCGTAATGGTTTTCTTTTCCTGTGGATTGTATTAAGTTAGCTGGCATGTTTTTGTTGGGAATGTGCTTTATAGCTATCTGCAGGATGTTGGTTGTTAGGTTATGGTTGAATACGTCTACGTTATCTGAGATTAAGTCTTCTCTTTTGAGTCTGAGCAGATCTTCTTGGAATCCGTTCCAGTCTGCCTTATGGTAGTTGAAATAGGGTCTGATTGATCCAGTGTTTCGTATGTATTTTTCTTTTAAATAAATTGCTATGGGCAGGTGGTCTGATCCTGCATTATCCAGAACTTCCCATTTGATGGTTGCTAAGTTTGGCGTCATTATTGTGATGTCTATAGCCGTATCTGATCCATTTGGATTGTTATTTATTCTGGTCATTGACCCATCGTTTATTATTATTAGATTGTTTTCTTCGCAGAAGGTCATTATTTGTTTCCCTGCCGTGTCTATCGCGCTTCCTCCCCATGCTGGATGATGTGCGTTGAAATCCCCTACTATGATTGTTCTATTGTTTATTTGTGCTTTGATTGTTTCCATGTCATTTGTGGTGAATTTTCCTCTTGGGTTGTATATGTTTATTATTGTGATGCTCGCTGGACTACTGTCTATTTTAATGGATAGGCCTTCTAGGTTTTCGGTATTAAATGGATCCCAGTCCATTATTTTGTATTCTTCATTTACTATAAAGGCTACTCCTCCTTTCGCTCCTGTCTCTCTATCGTTCCTAACTATATTGTATTTTGGAATATTGAGTCTTTTGGTTGGGTTGAGCATGGTTTCTTGAATCGCATATATTATTGTTTCTTTTCCCAGATTGGCCAGTCCTAGGTATGGCTTAAAGTTTTTGTGTAGGCCTCTGCAGTTCCATTGTATTATTTTCATTTTGTGTTTTTTTTCACTTTGCTTGTGCTACGTGGAATTGTTAGTCTTTCTTGAGGTTCAGTGGTTCAATCCGGTCCAATTCTATAAAAGTATTGTTCTGATTTGGGAGATTTTTTTTTTTTTTTTTTTTAAATTTTTTATTATCTATCTATTAGATTATGCTTGCAAGGTTCTGCCCTTGGCTGTTTTCCACTCTTTTCCAACAAAGTTTTGATTCATCAATATTTATAAAATAGCATAAATCATATTACCTTGATTCTGCATGGGCGATGTTTTACAAACCGATACTTTACCCTGTTGCTTGTGCTTCCTGTTGTAAAGCATTTCCGAATATCCTCTTCACGTCTTTGTCTCGCGCGCCTGGCTCTGAGTAGATGGATAGACCTGGGGGTCCTACTTTTGTTTGATGTTGACCGATTCCTGCTTAGCAAACTGTCAATTGACCTGTGGTCCGATATGTATAATTCACTGAAACACATAGGCTGGGAATAATTTAAATAAGCAATTATCGTTAGTCCTAATTAATACAATCGCCAGTGACAATCTCATAGCTTTAGACTTTTAGAAGAAAATATACACAACTTCGGATTCCGACAGTAAACATATTATTATTCATAATTCAGCATAATCAAATAGTTTCGAATACTTAGAGGATATAAGATTTTTGAACAGATTCTGATATTCGTTCTTTTGACGTAGCTTATCTCTTTGTGCTTTGCAATAATTTCGGTTTTGGATTCTTTCATTCGCTGTGATGACTCCTGATGCCACCGCCTTATTATCACTCTGCAATACTGCAATATTATAAATAGATATTGCCCCACAAAGTTAAAAAATATTGATATATAGTAAAGGCAGGTATACCTGAACGAATTGAGGATATAACCTCTTTGAACAGCGTCTGTTCGTAGTTTATTTCAACGAGCTGTTATAATTATTGTTTGTACTTGTCTTGTTTCGGATATCTTCTGTTCACTGTGATTATCCCCACAACAACAACAACAACAACAACAATAACAACAACAACAACAGCAACCACCAAATATTTATCGATCATCATTCCACAATATTACAGTTCAACGGTATGAAACGATACCGTGCGATAAGGCATGGGTATGCAGCACAGCAGCACACTTGACCAATACTTTAAATTATTATCATATACAATATGAAAACATGATATAGTATAACATATTTTGGAGAGATCTACTATAATACAATGACATAATACAATATGATGTAGTAACAGATGATGTGATCAGATATAATGTATTAAGATGGGATGCGATTACATGTGATCTTCCATTATGTGCTAATATGATGTGGAAAAAGATGATTTGATATAATATAGGATGCTGTGGTGAAAGATGATGTAATATAATATAAGATGATGTGGTAACATATGCTGTGGTATAGTGATATATGATGAGGTAAAAGCTGATGTGATATATAACATGATGTGGTAAAAGATGATGTGCTATAATGTAAAATGATGTGGTTAAAGATGTTGTAATATAATATAAGATGATGTGGTAAAAGATGGTTTTGTATACTGGTTTATGATGAGGTAAACGGCACTGTGATAAACTCTGATGTGGTGAAAGATGATATGATATCATATAATTTGATGTGGTAAGAGGTGATGTTACATAGTGATACTATGCTGTGGTAATAGGTGACGTGATCTCATTTAATATGATGTGGTAAAATATGATGTGGTATAATGTTATATGGTGTGGTAAAAGATGATGTGGTAACAAAACAAAACAAAAACAAAAAACAATATAATGTGGTAAAAATGTTAGGAGATGGTGAAGGATGATGAGCTAAGAGACGATGTGATATAGTATCCACATGAAGCAGTAAAAGGTGCTGTGATATCATTTAACACGATGTGGTACAATATGACGTGGTATAATATTATCTGATATGGTAACAGATAATGTGGTTTAATATAATATAATGTGGTAAAAGATTATGTGATATAATGGGTTCTGCTATGGTGAAAGATGTGATAAAATATAATATGATGTGGTAAAAGATGAAGTGATATCATATCATTTGATACGGCCAACAATGATGTGAAATAATATGATGTGGTAAACGATAATATGATGTGATATACTGTTATATGATGTGATCAAAGACGATCTTGTATGATATAAAATGTTGCGGTACAAGATAATGTGGGGTAAATCAATAATGTGGTAACTGATGATGTACTATAATAATATATGGTGAAAGATGATATGATATGATTTAATATAATATGATGGGGTATAATATGCTCTGATGGGATGAAAGGCGATGACATATAGGGTTAATCTGATGTGATAAAAATTGATGTGGTATAATGTACTATGATGTGGGAAAAGCTGATGAGACTTAAGGATGTATAGCGTGGCATTCGATGTGAAATAATGTGGTATAATTCACGATTTTATATTGAAATCCAAACACTGCAGTGCAGTGAATCATAATCATAATATGAGCTTACCAGACCATACGACATAATACAATATAAATATAATGCAATTGTAATAAAATGTAATATATTATCATAGTATGTTAAGCACATGTGACTGACTAATAAACTAAATAAAAATTAAGAATAAAAAATAATAAAAAACAAAAAAAAATTAATTAAAATTAATACAATTTTCGAATATGTTAGAGAATTAAAGAATACATTCAACCAACTTAACAACATTTACCACTCATCTAACATGAGAAACTTCTAATATAGCAAAGCAACGTAATATATCGACATCAATAAACGATTATCAATACAACAAAATCAACACTTTAGGTCTATTTAACTGCACCACATACCCACCTAAATAAAATAGTCACATAGTATATCTAAATCCATACAATTTGAAGTATAGCTTGTCAAATAATAATAATCATAATAGTAATAATATAAAGAACTAAACGGCAATAACTCTCAGCTCATCAACCGTCCACAACAGCCCCAAACACATACATACAAGTATCTGTCGGACTAAATATAACCATGTCTTTGTGGATTCACGTATATGCGTATACGTCTCCATGTGCGTACGTATATGTCAGTACACGAAAGTCTTCATGTGTATATAGATACACGACTTTTATTTATATTTATCAAACGCTACTTTTACCACCATGTTCCAAATAATTACACGCAAAAAGGCGATAATGAAGGTTGACTCTTGAAGGCAGGAGTGTGAGCCTTACATTCTAAAGGCGCATCTTGAAGGCAGGAGTGTGAGCCTTACATTCTAAAGGCGCATCTTGAAGGCAGGAGTGTGAGCCTTACATTCTAAAGGCGCATCTTGAAGGCAGGAGTGTGAGCCTTACATTCTAAAGGCGCATCTTGAAGGCAGGAGTGTGAGCCTTACATTCTAAAGGCGCATCTTGAAGGCAGGAGTGTGAGCCTTACATTCTAAAGGCGCATCTTGAAGGCAGGAGTGTGAGCCTTACATTCTAAAGGCGCATCTTGAAGGCAGGAGTGTGAGCCTTACATTCTAAAGGCGCATTGCCTTTTCTTTTGCTCTCTTCATCATGACGTCACCTTCACCTTTAACACCTACATTGCGCTGCAAGAGTTCCAAAACTGTGCACTTTATCGAGGGTATGTGATAACAGTTATGATTTCTTGGGGGGGGGGGGGGGGCTCAGAAAAATGTAGTCATGTGTATGACACCGTGATTAGCGCTTTGTGGACACACTCTGCCTTCACAGGAAGACATCAACCCCTTGGTTTCCCAATATACCTAAATGTCGGAGCATTTGTCGTCCACTGTTGTACGTGTTCCATTTACATTATTGAAGGTTAGATCGTGCCGAATATCATACTCTCGTAGAACCTCTTACAAGCCCGGAAAAGTTAGGAATAAGACCCCTAGACATAAGACATTTTCGTTGTTGGTTTTCAACTTAATTAATACACACAAACTGCCGACTATCTAAATAAAGTCAACCCAGTGAAGGAGAAATGGCAACCACAACTTCTAAAACCTCATTTGTTCTTGGGCAATCATACCCACGAAGCCTTCCTCAACGTTAACATCCCTGTTGAGCCGCAAGAGTTTACCAAAACTGTATCTGAGCCCTTATTGAGGGTGTGTGATAACAGTACAGGCTTCATGGGTGCGCACAGGAAAATGCGTAATGCATATAAAACTTCATTGGGCATCTGTGACCACACTCTACCTACTCAGGGAGACATCATATTTGTAATTTACCTTTATGAATAGTTGTAGGAGCAATTTCACTCGCCTTAGCTTTAATAATTGGAAACCATTACAAACTTCCTGTCAGATCTTTAAAGGCCATATTTTTTAATCGAGCGACATGTTCGATCACACAGATAATGCATATCATAGGCCTATCTCCAGTTCCTTGAATTTAAAAAAAAAAAAAAAAAAAAAAAATTATACGTTCCCATTCGCCGATACATTTAATTCAAAATTTTAGATTAGAAATGTCGACTATTGAAGGAGGGAGTGAGAGTCATCCATTCAAAAGACACTTTTCCTTTTCCTGTGCTCTACTACTCATGAGGTCATCATCAGCATTACCACCTATATTGCGCTACAAGAGTTCTAAACTGTATCTAGGCTATTATCGAGGGTATGTGATGACAGTTATGACGTCTAGAGGGATCACAGGGATTTTTATCTTATATACAACTATCCCATTTCGGGAATGTATGAGCCCACTCTATTCCCTCCCTACAAAGGAAGACAATCCTTTCACAACTCAGTATTAGCAATGACCCTTTCAACATTTTTCTAGAAAGCCTTAGAGACTTCAGCATTTGTTTCATATCTACCCTCGGACCTTATAACATACTAGTCATCATATTGCACCCAAATAATTCCAAGACTTTCACGCATATCAAATCCCTTTATGTGGGGCTAAGCCCGCGCGTAGATAAGAACATACAAAATACATAGTCTTGTCACCAAAAGAATTATATAGATAAATGATAGGTCACCGGGGTAAAGTATCCGCATCTATGGATCCACGTTCGGGGTACGTCAATATCTTGATAAGAACATTCTAATTTTTCTGCGTGTTTTCTTGTTATATTCCTCCATGAGATGACAGGAGCCGGCAGCAATCTCCGCCCAAACTTAAAGCCGTCATTCCACCCTCCTCCTCCGATGTCCACTAAACCCAACCACACCCTCCTCCTCCGATGTCCACTAAACCCAACCACACCCTCCTCCTCCGATGTCCACTAAACCCAACCACACCCTCCTCCTCCGATGTCCACTAAACCCAACCACACCCTCCTCCAAATATCCAAGAAGACTGTCCTTCACCCATTCCACTCACAGTTATCTCCCGAGGACACAATATACAGTCCAGCAATTGCAAGCTTTCCTTCAAATGTCAAAGGATCTCTTCCACCTGGAGCACTTGTCATAACAGAACTGCGCTGCGTCCCCAGAAAGAACGACGGACCCGAAGAAAGACATCTAGCAGATCACGAGACGTCAAATCGATGATCCTCAAGCCAAGCCAAGAATCATTTATTTTTCTTATCCGATACTTCATTTTAATTACTTTCCTTTCTATATATTTTTGGCATCTTCATAATCATTCCATTCCACAGATCACCTTTATACATATCATCTCATTGCATCTTCACTGTTTTTGCAAATATATGATGATCTTTGATAGAAAAAAAAAGAGAAAGAAGAAAGGTTCCTATCACTTTTATTGAAAAAAGAAAATGAAAAAAAAAACAACAACAAAACCGTGAGATGCGACACTTAAAATAAATATACCCATTCCCACTTATTGGCACACCAATCACTGGAAATCGAACGTAAGACAGAACCTCCGAATCTGGACGAGAGTACCTCCAACTCAAAGAAAAAAAAAAAAAAAAAAAAATTAATTACGGAAATAGGATTTGCCAACCACCTATCACTCACAGGAAGGATCAAAGAGAGAACCACCAAATGACATGAAAACACTCCTGCAACAAGGAAAACACTAGGTTAGGTACATACAGATGCACACACGCATCCAAGCACTGGTTTATCCGTCCTGATATCGCCCAATGGACTACGGTCGGATGTGGAAAATGGTAGATGCAGTGAGGGACGGAACAACCGTCCGTCCGTCAGTCGGTCCCTGCGGTCCTGGTGAGGCTTTTTACACAACCATCCGTCCTCCGCCGACCGGTGTGTGTGGTTCGTCCGTCTCCGACAGATATCTGGTTGATCCTGTATGTAGAAGAAGAAAAACCAGATATAATAGGGTTAACAGAATCATGGACATATGAGGAGATTGCAGATAGTGAACTTGAAATTGAGGGATATACAATGTTAAGGAAAGATAGGATAATTGGAGACAAGACTAAGGGAGGTGGCGTTTTATTATACTGTATAAATTCTGTTAATATAACGATCAAAGATTATTTATCATGTGGTAACAAAAATGAAAGTGTATGGGGAGAAATAGAAAGTGGGGGTGAAAAAACAGTGATTGGAGTGTGCTATAGATGTCCATCAAGTCAAAAAGAGGAAGATGAGGAGCTGATTAGTAGCATAGCAAAGGCAAGTAAAGGGAAATTATTATTAATGGGAGATTTCAACTATCCAGAAATAAAATGGGATATGGCAGAAGCACTTGTAGAGTCAAAACCTTTTGTTACGTGCATAACTGACAATTTTTTAATTCAACATGTAGAAGCAGCCACCAGAGGCAAAAACATACTCGACCTAGTTTTTACCACAGAGGAAAATATGATTGAAAACGTTACCGTTGGGGAACTGTTTGGCTCAAGTGACCATCAAATCATCCGTTGGGATCTTATTGCAGGGAAAGAAGTAAACATAAACACGCGAACATACGACTACTCTAAGACAGATGTTAAGAGGATGAAAGAGGCAGCGAACCACATAATCTGGAAAGATATTATTGTAGGAACAGATGTTGAACAGGAGTGGGAAAGTTTTAAAACAGTTCTAGAAACGCTAAAAGAGGAATGTGTTCCATGTAGGGAGGTAAACCCCAAGCGTAAAAAGTGGATAACTAGATTTGTAGTGAAATGTAGAAGAGCAAAAAATAAAGCATGGCAAAAATATATAGAGGCAGGTAAATCAAAAGAAACATATGTAAAATATTTGGACAAGCAGAACATATCTCAGAAAGCGAATAAAACAGCAAAAATAGACTTTGAAAAAAAACTTGCTCAGAGGATCAAGACTGACAGTAAAAGCTTCTTTTCTTATGTTAGAAATAAACAAAGAACGAAAGACAAAGTAGGCCCTCTCATAGACAGTACAGGGAAAATAATAAGTGAGAATAGGGAGGCTGCTAATCTGCTTAATCAGTACTTTGGCACAGTCTTCACAAAGGAGGACTGCTCCGAGATCCCAGAGCCTATAGATATTTTTCAAAGAGACATGGATACAGCGGGATTAAGATCAATCTGTATTACAGAGGAAATGGTTTTTAAAAAAATTGGAGGGGTTGAAAGTGAATAAATGTCCAGGTCAAGATGGTATTCACCCAAAATTGCTGTATGAAATTAGAAACCAACTAGCAAAACCATTGGCTATATTATGTTCTCAATCACTTACAAAAGGGATTGTTCCACGGGATTGGAAAGTTGCAGGAGTGATCCCCTTATTCAAAAAAGGCAAAAAATCAGATCCGGCAAATTATAGACCGGTGAGTTTAACGAGCATAGTCTGTAAATTGTTAGAGTCAATAATCAAAGAAAACATTGTAATGCATTTAGAAAAATTTAATCTAATTAGAAATAGTCAGCATGGGTTTACTAGAGGGAGATCATGCTTAACAAATCTATTAGAATTCATGGAGGAGGTTACTAAAATCATAGATAAAGGGGAGCCAGTGGATGTTATTTATCTAGACTTTGCAAAGGCCTTTGATAGAGTACCTCATCAAAGATTATTTCGAAAGTTAAAATCACATGGAATAGGTGGCGAAGTTGCCAAATGGATTGAAAATTGGTTAACAGGAAGAAGGCAGAGGGTGGGCATAAATAAGGAGTACTCTGAGTGGAGTGAAGTGAATAGTGGTGTGCCACAGGGCTCGGTTTTGGGACCAATTTTGTTCTTGATATATATAAATGATTTGGACATTGATATGAGATCCATGATTGCAAAATTTGCTGATGACACAAAACTATGCAGTAGTGTCTCATCTAAAGCGGAAGTGGATATATTGATGTCGGATTTAGATAAAATTCGAGAATGGTCTGTAAGCTGGCAAATGGAGTTTAATGTAGATAAATGTACAGTCATCCACATGGGTAGATCCAATATGGAACATAAATACAGAATGGGAGAAAACAATATTAGAAAGATAGATAAGGAAAGGGACCTAGGGGTTATAATAGATCATACAGGAAAGGTGAGTGAGCAAGTTAAGGTAGCAGTGAAAAAGGCAAATGCAATGTTAGGTATGATAAAAAGAAATATTAAACATAGGAGCAAGGAAGTGATCGTCAAACTGTATAAAGCTTTAGTTAGACCTAGATTGGAGTACTGTGTACAGGTGTGGAGTCCTTATCATAGAGGGGACATAAACATGCTAGAAAGAATACAAAAAAGAGCGACAAAGATGATAGTTGGATTCCAGAATTACAGTTATGAGGAACGACTCAGAAAAACGGGCCTACAGTGTCTCGAAGAGAGAAGAATTCGTGGTGACTTAATATAGGTTTATAAGATGATCAGAGGAATCGATAAATTAGACTATAACAAGTTTTTTTAAAATACAGCCACCTACAATAACACGAGGGCATAGCTACAAGCTGATTAAAGAGAAGTCCAGGTTAGATATTAGGAAATATTTTTTTAGTCAGAGAGTGGTGTCTGCTTGGAATGCATTGCCAGGGGAGGTGGTGGAGGCAGGGACAGTTAATGCGTTTAAGAATAAACTGGATGCGCATAGATTTTAGAGCAAGGTGATGTAAATGTAACTGGTTGTATACAGACTCTACAGGGTCTTCTAAACCAGTATAAAGACGTTAAGTTAAGTAAGTTAAGTAGTCATATGCTTGTCTCAAAGATTAAGCCATGCATGTCTAAGTTCACACTGTCTCACGGTGAAACTGCGAATGGCTCATTAAATCAGTCGAGGCTCCTTACATGACACGAAGCTACTTGGATAACTGTGGCAATTCTAGAGCTAATACATGTTTACCAAGCTCCGACGCTAATGGTGCGATGCTACCATCTGAGGGATTACGACCGAACGCATCTAAGCAGGAATCTCGTCCTGAATCTCAGCACCACTGCGACGGGAGGCAACGACATGGTTGGGACCTGGGGCTCGCGCCTCAACCCGACCCGGTCGAGCAGCAGAAATAGGTCTCGACCGTCCCGCCGATCAAAGCGGGCGGGGAGCTGCTCGATATTCACGCCATACGGCGGTGAGGTGTGAAACCACTAGTAGAAGACGTAGTTCTCGAGCGGGGTGTCGTAAGCAGTAGAGCAGCCACCTCACTGCGAACTGTTGAGACTCAACCCTTGATCATAAGATATGTCCGCACACCAGGCGAACAACATCTCCGTGCCATGTCCAGGCTTGTCCCCTGGTTAAATGCACTCCTGCCTCACTCTTTACCTCTGTCTGCTATCAGTCATCCCAATGGACGCAGAAGAGATGCAGGCCAGCGGACATTGCACCTCTGCCCTATTGTGACAACCTCCCAGCTAGGCGTACCATCACTGCAGAGAAGCCGAGAAAATAAAGGGAGCAAAGAGATACCCCACTCACATGCATATGCTACGTTTCTGGCAGGACGTGACTATCCTCGGACACAGACACACTGGACTGCCCCTCTTCCGGGATAGTACAAACTAGTACATAGTCCATCATATCATATCATCACCACACCCTATAGACACGAGTGGTGAAGACTCGATGGTCCTGCAAGACAACTTCCCTAAGAGAGACAACTCTGACCACAAACAACTGCTGCCTTGCAGAAAGGCTGGGGACAGTCAAAGGCTAAGGAGGGCATCCCTACAGAAACGCCTGTTGAAATCGGATGCACTGGGCCACAGGCTTAACGATACAGTGCAACGTATATCGCTGAATGATGACGGTACAACCTAACAGAAAAACGTGTGGCGCTCATCCCGTGGAGTCCCGCATTGCAGCGAGAGTACCGGGCCTCACGCCTCGAAGGGGCCCACCCAATGCTACTGGTGGTCACCCACCCATGTGCTGTGGAGTCAAGGCACAAGGTTATGGGGCAAAAACTATTGACCATAAACACAAGACCCACAGAATACTACAGTGGAATGCGTAGGTAGTCATTAATAAAAAGCTTTCCCTAACACATCACCTGAATGAAGGTAATATTGACGTGGAATGCATCCAAGAAACGCACATCAACAACAACCACAAATTCTCATTCAGAGGATACCAGACTTTCCGTCTGGATATAGAAGGACACAAAGGAGGGGTTCTGATACTGACACGTAACTGCATACCGAGTAGCGCCGTAGCTGCCAATCACACCGGACAAGCAGAAATTGTAGGAGTCGACATAATGACACAAGAAACGAAGATCCGCATCTTCAACCTGTATGACCCACCAAACAAAGACCTGTCGCTCTCGAGTATGGAAATCAAGGACTCCAGCTGCCTAGTAGTTGGAGACTTTAACAGCCACTCGGAGAGATGGGGATATTCGGACACAGACAACAGAGGTAATGAAGTGGAAGACTGGGAGATAGACACAAATCTCTATCTTATCAATAGGCCGGAGGACAGCCCTAGCTTCTATTCTAGAACATGGCATACCACCTCTACTCCAGACTTGGCCTTTTCCACGGTGGATATTCACCACAAAATAGACGGCCATGTGCTAAGCCAATTGACAGGTAGCGACCACAGGCCAATTAGGCTAGAAGTTGATATGGAAGTAGGCCCACAGGAAATAAAACCGCTCCCACGTTGGAATTATAAACGAGCCGACTGGGACAGATTTGCAATCCTGACAGATGGGCTGTGTGAAACCATCAACACATGGAATAAAAATATGAAACCCTTGGTGGAAAGCCTAAGCAAAGCAATAATGCAAGCAGCCACCGAAACCATCACAAGAATGGCAAGGAAAAACTACAAGCCATATTGGAATGATGAATTGCAGAAAGCGGAGGACGAAGTCTCAAATGCTAGGAACATGGCAGAGAGAGAACAATCTATGGAGGCAAATATCGCCCTCAAAGCCATAACGGCGAAATCCAAAAGAGCACTAAACCAAATAACAAGAGACAGCTGGAAAAACAAAACAGAAAGCCTCAATTTAGATAAAGAAGGGAACAAACTATGGAAGTTAGTCAGAGCCATGGATGGCGAAACTCCATCAAACAAACAAATTACCATCAAGCAGGGCGACAACATGCTCACTGGAAAAAAAGGTGCAAACGCCTTTATAGAACATTATGCCAGAGCAAACTACATTGATGTCCCTACAGATAGGCATACAGATATTAGTGAAGAACAAAAGAGCCACGACAACATCAATATGGCACCATCGGAGCACATGATGGCAAAACTAACAATGAATGAAATGGAAGAGGCCGTGAGAACTTTAAAGAAAAAGAAATCGCCCGGAAAAGATGGGGTAACAAACGAAATGCTGATGGGGCTGGGCCAAACAGCAAAGAGGAAGTTACTATCAGTCTTGAATCAAAAACTGGAAAAGGGGAATCGTACCGCAGGCATAGAAAGATGCTGTAATTATATCAGTACCAAAGAAAGAAAAAGATAGAGCAGATCAAAATGGATACAGGCCTATCAGTCTACTGAGCTGTGTAGGCAAACTGATGGAGCGTATGATAAACACCAGACTGATGTGGCATCTGGAAGAAAAACACATACTAATTCCACAGCAAGCAGGCTTTAGACAGCACAGATCCACTGAGGATCAGATCACTCTCATAGCACAGGAAATAGAGGATGCTTACCAGGAGAAAAAGCATACAGTAGCGGTTTGGGTGGATTTAGAGAAGGCATTTGACAAGGTGTGGAAAGAGGCACTTAAAGTCAAGCTACGAAGAAGTGAAGTGTGTGGGAAAATGTACAGATGGATCAGCCACTATCTCAACAATAGAACAGCCAGAGTTCAAGTACAAGGGCAGATGAGCAAAAAGGTGACACTTGAGCAGGGAGTACCCCAAGGGGAAGTACTGTCACCCACACTTTTCCTGGTGTATATCAACAACATCACAGAGAATATACCAAGAAGAGTCCACAGCTCCATGTTTGCAGACAATCTGGCTATGGGGACCTCTGAAAAAAATCTCACCATAGCAAGAAATCGGATGCAGCAGGCCCTAACATCGCTGGAAGAGTGGGCGAACTCATGGCTGGTCAAAATAAATGAGGAAAAAACAACATGTACGATATTCTCGCTTTCAAACAAACCCCAGAATGCCAAAATAAGTCTTAACGGCAAATATCTGCGGCCAAACGATAACCCAAACTATCTGAGAGTCACATTTGATCGGCGCATGACATGGAAAAGTCAGATCGAGAGACGAATGAGAGCCAGAGAAAGAATGGCAATCATGAGGAAACTTGCTGGCACAAGCTCGGGAGCAGACGAAAGTATACTAAAGAAACTGTACAGTGGAAGAGTGAGACCAGCTCTCGAGTATGGCATTGCGGCATGGACAACATAAAAATGGGAACTTTGATAAAATTAGCAAAATCCAAAACCAAGCCATGAGAGTTATAACAGGAGGCATGAAGTCAACGCCAATTGTAGAACTTGAAAAGATTACAAATCTGCAGTCCATGACCGACAGAAGAGACTGCATAGCCCAGCAGCAAGCAGAGAAACTCAGAAGACTGACAAACCATCCAATGCATCAGAGACTAAATAGATTTGGAAATGGGAAACTAAAGCGGAGAAACTTTGCAGAAATAGCCAAAGCAAAGATGAGCGAAGAACCTATGATCACATTAACAACACCAAAGCCCATCCCTACTATACGCAAACCTACCTGGAGGCAGCATATACTTCCGGAGGTGGTAGAAAATTTACCAGGTATTGGAAACAAGAACAGCCAAACTGTAAAAGAAAGAAGAGACCTAACCCTGAGGTACATAACGAAAAAGTACCCAAGCCTGGACTGGATCCATGCATACACCGACGGTTCTGTAACAAACACAACACAGAACGGAGGGGCAGGGGTATTCCTGAGCCTACCAAATGGTAAACAAATAACACTGTCAGTGGCAACTGGAAAATACTCAAGCAATTTCAGAGCGGAGGCAGAGGCACTGAGGGCTGCAGTAGAAGAAATGGTGACAAGCAAAAGAAATGAAAGCCATATAGTCCTGTGTACAGCTGCCCTGGCCGTAGCCACAGCACCAAAAAAGCCAGAAAAATACTGAACTTAATAATTTAAGAGCAGCACTCCCTCAACTATGCCAGCAGTCCGCACCAAAGAGAGTAGTAGTACAGTGGGTTCCATCCCACTGTAACATCCAAGGCAACGAGGAGGCAGACAGACTGGCAAAAGAAGGTGCAAGACTACCACAACCAGATCCTAGTGTGACCTACGAAGAGTCTAAAAGGCTTATTAGAGCCAGATACATGACCAAATGGGAAACTGAACATACCGGCTACACACAAAAAAAACGATGCCTATTACCAATTGAACAGAAGAGAGCAGGTCGTGGTCTTCAGACTCCGCACAGGCCACAATAGACTGAGGTACGATCTATTCAATAAACTGAAGATAGGTGGCACTGACGAATGCACGTGTGATACCGGGAAAATGCCCACTGAACATCTGCTGCAAAACTGCCCGACATATGAGGATCAGAGAAAGCACATGTGGCCATCACCAGTGGCAACACTAGACAAGCTCTATGGCAGTGTCGATAGCCTCAGGATGACCGCTGATTTTTTCGAAAAAATACAGGTTGACAGCATACGAAGAAGAAGAAGAAGAAGAATCGGTCGAAGATTAATCTAAGCATGACCTTTGCTAGGGTGGCTGATGACGCTTATTATTCTGTAATTTTGGCATAGCTTTAGGTTTCCAGACTTATGTAACGCTACGGTATAACCATTGATTTTGGCACTGCTTTAGGTTTCCAGACTTATGTAACGCTACGGTATAACCATTGATTTTGGCACAGCTTTAGGTTTCCAGACTTATGTAACGCTACGGTATAACCATTGATTTTGGCACAGCTTTAGGTTTCCAGACTTATGTAACGCTACGGTATAACCAGTGATTTTGTCCATAAATCCGGCTAGTTTCCTGTCCACATATTTTGTTGCAGATGTGTGTCAGGCCTTCCACCACTACCTCTCCACCTGCCTGTAAGAGCGCTGCTGGTACATTGTCCACGCTGGTCGCCATCCCTCTTCTCAATGTATTTACCGCTGCAGTTACCTCTTCCTTCGCACTATGCACGAAAATCAAATTAATGCGTACACTGGTCCTGTCAATATTTCTCTATGCTTGTGAGACATGAACAGTTACTGCTGACCTTCAGTGAAGGATACATGCCTTGGAGATGAGATGTTTCCTAAGACTTTTAAACGTCACGTACAAAGATCGAGTTACAAATGAGGAAATACGAGATATAATTACAACAGCAATAGGGCCTTTTGAAGACCTCTTGGCAACTGTCAAAAGAAGGAAAGTCGTTTGGTACGGTCACATATCGAGATCAAATGGTCTTGAAAATACGATCATCCACGGAAATGTGCAAGGCAAACGACGAAGAGGTCGTCCCAAAAAGAGGTGGGAGGACAACATGAAAGAATGGACCAATCTCAGACAAGAAGAGGCACAGACTGCGGCCGCTGACAGAGAAGAGTGGCGTGGTGTTGTGATGTCTTCATGTGTTCCCCAACGACCGCACCGGTTACGGCATGACCTACCCTGATATGTGGATTCCCTTATTGGGCAAGAGAAACTTTGTTTCCTTGGCATTTTCATATTTAAGTGAAATATGTTGGGCGCTTCTATAGTTACAAAGTATTATCTTTTTGCCCTGTACAGACAACACTATTAGAAGGAGAACGAAGCAAGTATTATAACAAGGTCAAACAGAGTGAAACGTATTCAAAGTTAACATTTTGCGCTCACATTTTTAACAATTCTTGACCAGTTCTTCCTGAGTCAGGATCAGGTGAAACGTACTGACCAAGCCCTCCAAAACACTGTCAAGCAGTTCTCCCTGAGTTAGGGTCACGTGAAACATACTGACCAAGAACCCTCGCCCCCACCTTCCCCCCCCCCACACACACTCCCACACCTCACTTTCATGAAGTTCTCCCTGAGTTAAGATCAGGTGAAACATACTGACCAAGATCCACACCTCACTTTCATGCAGTTCTCCTTGAGTTAAGGTCAGGTGAAACATACTGACCAAGATCCACACCTCACTTTCATGCAGTTCTCCCTGAGTTAAGGTCAGGTGAAACATACTGACCAAGATCCACACCTCACTTTCATGCAGTTCTCCCTGAGTTAAGGTCAGGTGAAACATACTGACCAAGGGGGACGGCGTGGCCTAGTGGTTAAGTGGCACGGCTCACAACCAGAAGGTGCTGGGTTCGATCCCCATCACAGCACGGGCCGTTACCCCGGGGAAGCAAACCCTTAGAAAATGCAGGAGGAAGCAGACCCTTACATAAAATGCATGCTGAAGTCGGATGCACTGGGCCGACAGGCGCAAAATAAAAACAACAGTGTAACGCACACACGCCTTGGGGAATAGATAAATAAGGGGAACGCAAAAAAAAAAAAAAATACTGACCAAGACCCACACCTGACTTTCATGCAGTTCTCCCTAAGTTAAGATCAGGTGAAACATACTGACCAAGACCCACACCTGACTTTCATGCAGTTCTCCCTAAGTTAAGATCAGGTGAAACATACTGACCAAGACCCACACCTGACTTTCATGCAGTTCTCCCTGAGTTAAGGTCAGGTCAAACATACTGACCAAGTCCCACACCTGACTTTCATGCAGTTCTTCATGTAAATAGGCTATTTCATGGCAACCTGTCTAACGAAGTGGAGATCGACAAGAAGAGGAAGTCAAGCATTGCACAATCGCCTTGAGGATCTATACCCACCTTCATCAGAACGCTCGGGATGCGAGGAAAGCTATTTCAACCTGCCACATAAAGCACAATACAATGTGCACAAAAGATTAAACGTGCACATCGTGACCATCAACAATAACGGAAGTTGGGGTGAGGGTGGGGAGGGGAGGTGGTAATGACAGTCGCCATCTTGTTGCTAGTGGTTCCGGGTTAGCGTGATGAGAGCAAGAGACGTAACACTTTTACTATTGTGCGACGTGAAATATAAACGAATCTCGTATGACGAATAACACTGGTGATGAGCGATACATGTGGCGAAGGAATATGCTTATTTTCACACACGAAATATTTCACAAAATAACAATCACTATTGCTGATAGGCAAAGGACCCAGCGTTTGAGAAGACACTCCACACCATGCGATGCCGCAAACGATCCTGCACACACTGTTGATTACTCTGCTCGGATTGGTCTTACGAGTCACATCCGTTGTCGTCATGGATTGTAGTTACATCTTTTTCTTTCAAAGCACAATTACTATCTTTTAACAAGACGGAGAGTCCGCGATGATGGACGACCTCTACAGATGATCGCATAGAAGCTTAATGTAACGCGGTTAGTTGTGGTGATTACTCTTTGCTTCACTCGATAATAGAAAATCAATCAATATTTTCATCTTCTTCTTCGTTCGTTCTCAATCTCCCGTTATCAAACCACGAAAATGTCTTTACAAGTAGCAGGATGTACTGCGGAAAACGGAATGCGTATGACCACTTAAACCTCCCTATTATTTCATAAAAGGCGACTTAAAGATGGTTGTTTGTGGGACTAGCAACCTCGTTATGTAAAACCACTACCACTGAAAATGTCACTTAAATTTGTGTCGGCCTGTAATGGTGGGCTTAAAGTTTATGTGGGACGATACAACAGAATGAATTAAATCATAATGAACAATCCATTCACTTACCAGACTGACTTTCTATCCTGAAGTAATGTTTCTTATGTTCTCTTACTATAATATTCAGTATATGATAAATCTTTTAGGGAAACTATAGATCTTTCTGTGAGAGACTTAGACCTTCTACGCGAATAGCTGTCATGAGAATCCTATGCCTGGAACATTGTTCACTAGTATGGCCGGTATGAATATAGTGATGATAGGAAGAGGACGAAAGCATGAGTTGTGTGTGGCAGACATGTCCGTGTATGGGTCTGCATTTGGCTGCACAGTTTTATTCTGGTTCTTTACACCCTCCTCACGAGAGACACAGATGAACGGCGTCGGTACCCAGGTGGCGACCTTTCGGTCGGCTTGTCTTTTGCTGCATCGGCGATTTTCTGCTCAGGTAGGCGAGCACCTTGTGCGATTGCAGAACGCTAGACTGAGCGACTCCCAAGAGTCAACATAATATGGAGACCTTTATCGAATCTGTGTATTCTTTCTTTTGTCCGTTTGATGAACCTTTGCCTATCTTGGGGATTAGGCAGGCGGTGAGCGAGCATCATTTCCAGCCCACGAAACCTGGCCACTCTGCATCAAAGTCCAGATACCAAGGAGGTGTGCCATTTGAAGTCTTTTCTAATTGGGTGCTCTGTCCTGCCAGTTGTTCTTGAGTAGATGGGGCAGATAGCCGATGTGGAAGTGATTGCGCTATCTGCAATGACTGTTGCTCACCGTCCAGGTCTCGCAAACGCTTAGAACGGTAACAATAAATACTTGGACATTGGGGCATGAATGTCCGCCACGTTGATTCCAAACACTTTCGGCCAGACGGCCAAATACAGAGCTGGCCCTGGTAATCCTATTGTTAAGTTCATGCACGCATCTCTAGCTAAAGTACTGCCCAGGTACTTAACAAGTACTTAAACCCCTCTAGACGCTGAGTATGTACTGTGATTGTCGTTTCGTATAAGGGTTTGTCTGGGACAGGTTGGAACAGGACATCCGACTAAGTTGTATTTATACATGCATTTGACATGATTTTTTGCCGCTCGCCAAGTACAAGAGAAGTGTCGGGAACAAAATCAGGCCTTGTACACCACATTTATTGATTTGACAAAGGCATTTGATACAGTAAACAGAGGAGGGCTGTGGATGATAATGTCCAAGTTTGGCTGCCCCAACAAGTTCATAACCATGGTGAAACAGTTACACGAAGGCATGTGTGCTCGTGTACTGGACAGCGGTGCAATCTCTAAAACGTTTCTAGTATCAAACTGAGTAAAACAAGGATGTGTACTCGCCCCGACCTTGTTCAGCATGATGTTCGCGAATGAAGGCCAAAACCAAAGTGGCTGGCGACATAATCAGGGAACTTGTATTTGCTGACGACTGCGCTCTAATGAGCAACTCAGAACTGAACATGCAGGTTGGAATGGACCGGTTTTCTGCCGCATGCGAAAATTTTGGCCTGACCATAAATGCCAAAAAACCGAGGTCATGTACCAACCAGCACCAGGCATGCCGTACACAAAACCAGAGACAGTCAGCGGGCAGACGCTAAATGTCGTAGATAAATTCACATATCTGGGCAGCACGCTGTCGAGATCTGTCAACCTAGACTATGAGGTGGCAAGCAGAATAGCAAAGGCCAGCACAGCCTTTGGTAGAATGCGATCGATGATCTGGGCACGTCGTGGCATCAGCGTCAAGACCAAACTCAAAGTCTACCGTGCAACCATCATTCCAACCCTACTATACGCTTGCGAAAGCTGGACTGTATACTCTGGACATCCAAGGAGGTTAAACCACTTCCACACAGGTTGCCTGAGGCGAATATTCCACATCCGATGGCAAGATCGTGCCACTGACATCGAGGTTCTCTCGAGGGCTAACATGCCCAGCATCCATGCACTACTAGAGAAAGCACGACTAGAATGGGCCGGACACCTCGTCCGTATGTCAGACGAGCGGCTCCCAGAGAAGCTTCTCTACGGAGAGGTTAGAGAGGGATGGCACGAGAGAGGGCGCCCAAAGAAACGATTTAAAGACGGTCTGAAGGACTCGTTGAAAAGTTGCCAGATAGACATCAACACCTGGGAATGTCTTGCGCAAAACAGATCTGACTGGAGAAGCGCAGTCAAATCGGGTGTAGCTGCCGGTGAAGACGACTGTGTTGTGAAAGCCCAGAGCAGACGCGAGACCCGGAAATCCCGAACAGCGAGAACACCATCCCCTTCTACAAACCTCGTGTGCCCGATATGTAGCAGATGTTTTCGTGCCCGCATTGGCCTGTTCAGCCACATGCGCACCCACACCCAACAGGGAAATCTGTGACAAGGATGATGTCGGCGGTCCTCATCGACAGCGATGGACAGCTATTATTATGACAACGTATCCATAGTGGACTGGGTTGAAGTGCCCCCAACCCCCATCCGCTGATCATGTGGATGCAAACATCACGATAAACAGTTTGTGTGCCAAAACGTAGCTCAGTTTAACACTACTTGTTAAAGAAAAAGGGCACAGACAGGTCTCTCCCTCTTTCTCTCTTACCTCTCTTTTGCTGTCTTTCGCTCTCTCTTTTGCTTTCTCTCTCTCTCTTTCTGTCTTTCGCTCTTTCTATCTATCTAATCTCTCTCTCTCATTCTAGACCCGTGCCATCATTCCGTCCTGGAATTGACGGACTACTACAATGAATTTCACGGACAACTAAATGTGGCCATATTTTACCATGTCCATCCTCTGTTAACAATAGCAAAGGTTTCAGTGAAAACCACGAAGATTATATACAGACAACAATGCTGTACCCGGCACTTCTCCCGACGTGGTTGCATTGCAAATATTGTCTTAGTACTGTAAATAAGAGACACGAGATAGCCCCTGTTGCTCTCGCTACGTTCGATTACGTCCCTTTCCTCAATTGCGTGACGTAACACTGTACCTATTACATTTTAAGGTGGATTTGACCAAACCATTAGCTAATAGAGAACAATGGGAAATGTAGGCTTTTAAACACACACACACACACACACACACACAAACACACACACACATACACACATATACACACACGCATGCACACACACATACACATACATACACATATTTTTTTCATCTCTTGTACCCTAGGATCTAGATGATTTTTTGGTCTTTTACTATTGACATCGTTTCTAGAGGATGGACTAGCCAGTTTCACGCTCATACACTTTTAGTCAGCCACTCGCGCCAAGCCTGACAGGTGGCAGTTATTGTTCGCTGCTCGCCTTAAATATGTGCGTGATTATAGGGTACGCAATGATCTAATGAGTTGATGAAGTTGAGCACTAGACCATTACAATTTGCCATTTTATAATTGTATACGCCAACTTCAGAACACATTGATGAAAAAATAGAAGAATATTATGAGAGTTTACATCAGTCACTCAAATTAAAAAGACTTACTGATGCTCTAATAGTTATGGGAGATATAAACTTCAAAATAGGGAAAGGAAATAGAAGATTACTAAATATAAATTCGGGATTGGAGAAAGACATGGCAGAGGAAATAGTCTACCTATATCAATTAGTTCAGTTATATGTAACACATTTATCCTACAATCTCAAATAAAATTTAACACGTGAAAAAGCCCAGGAAATAAGATTGACATTACTATAAGTGGCAGCAGGAACACCCCAAATACCACGCAGATGCTGGATACTACCATCTATCTAGAAAAGACCAGGTTAACATACTTCATCTTCGAACTGGAAACAACAGAATGAGACACCATCTACACACCAAATACAAGATAGGTAACACCAGACCATGTTAAACTGCGGTCTGACGGATGTGACGGCAGCACATGCACTTCCGGACTGTCCACAGCGCACAGATATGAGAAAGATGGGACCCAAGACCACCTTCGAGAGAAAAAAAAATGCACGACGGTTTCTGAGATCATGAAAAAGACAGTAGAGATTATTGGAGAACCCCGTGCTTCAGTCTAAATGAACAATGATCGCAGAAGAATGAGATTGACTTTATGACAATAATGCACAGATTAAAATATGTTGTCACAATGGCGTCCAAGTGTAAATATAAATTCCAATCACAACCCTGTGTTCTTTAAAATAGCCATCAGTCCGAAACATATAGAAAGAATATACACAATCTAACACACCCCCCCCCCCCACCCTCCACCCCATATTAAACAGAAATACCTTGTAACAGTAAACAGTCCCTGTGATAGCCTACTGTCAGAATGCACAGAATAATACACGAGAGATGCAAATAAGAGAATGTAAGCATTAATTGTTAAAAAGCAAGCATACTAGCAATAAATAAAACTCAAGCAATTAAATACTAAGAAAATGTAAATATGAATTGCATGTCATCTTAGACAAAATGAAAGAAAGAAAGAAAGAAAAAGAGCAAAAACAGTCCAGAATATAAAGCACTGGACAATGAGATACTGTGTGCTGACATGCAAACGAACAGTGGATGGAATAACAATGCAAATGACAAGAAGACATGGGAATGATGCACATTACAAGAGCTATGCACGTAGAAACACAGCATCTTTCAAACACAGCAACACGTGCTCAAGTAGGATGATACATTAAGAGCAAGAATGGAGAAACCTTGCTAGATCAGAAATAAATATCAAACAGATGGATCAACTGTTCGACGACAATAAAGGTATGCAATGATGAACATTTAACTAATGGTGGCCTCATCAGTCTTAGATCAGAGGTAGAGAAATAAATACACGATTAAGCTAAAAGACAGCAACAGAAACGGACAAAATAACGTTAATATTGGCAAAGTAGAAACGAAATTTGCTCTACTGATATAACAAAGACGATCATGCACTAGAACAGGTCAGGAATTTCTCCTATCTTGGAATAATATTAGCGCACGATGGAAGATGCAAAATAGAAATATAGAAGAAAATAGATGCCAAATGTGTTTTCATATAAATTATTTACGATATTCTGATGATATTGTCCTGATAGCCCAGAATGAAACCGACTTGAAGGACATGGTAGACATTTAGTTCAGCAAAGTGAAACCGAAGGCGTCAGCTTAAATAAAAAGAAATCGGAAGTGATGGTAGTGACGAAGAAACCGGGCTCTCCAAAATGTTGTGTCAAAGCGAGGAAGACCGAATTGAGACAAATTAACACGTTTAAATACCTGGGCACATACATAACATCAGATAGAAGATGCAAATACGAAATAAAATACAGAATAACCCATGCAAAATCGGTCTTCCAGACTATGAAAGGAAAATTGTGCAACAAAATCTTGTCGCTGGAACTGAGAAAGAGAATCCTTGGATGCTACGACTAGCCAGTACTGACATCAGTGAATCATGGACAATAAACAAGCAAGCGCATAGAGCTTTGGAAGCAAGAGAGATGTGGTTTTACAGAAGAATTCTGCGGATCCAATGGATTACAAAGAAGATATGATACAGTACTCAAGGAGGTACACAACGAATCACAATTATAAGAATCAGAACAAGGCAGTCGTCCTTTTTTGGGCATGTTAGGAGAGGTGTCGGCTTAGAGCACGTTGTAACAATTGGAAAGATAGCAGGAAAGAAAGACAGAGAAAGGCCGAGAGAGAACATGCTGGAAAACCTGAGAGAATGGCATGGGCGGCAATGAACAACAGAGTTGGTGAACGACACACGCGATAGAAATGGATGGAGGTCCATGATCGCCAACGCCAAACGGCAGGGAACATAATGATGATGATGTGTTTTCACAAGCACGAGCCATGTATTGACTTTCAAATAGGCAACTCGAAAATTACAAACAAATGAGAGTGATCAGGCAAGGCCTACTTTAGATGGATCACATGTTATATACACTCGTCATACTATATGGCGTGGAAGCGTAGGCAATGGATCAATCACATGCAGAAGATAATTGTTGTCTTTGAAATGTAGACATCGACAACAATGGAGCAAATCTCGCGGAAAGAAAATAAACAAATAAGCAAATCTTTGAGAAATTAATTGATGAACGAAAGCCGACAGTTAAGATATTTTTGTCCCCTCAAAAGCTGAAAATAATTTTGGAATGAAAGACGGAGGACAAACGTGGCATTTGTGAAAAAAAAAACAACACGCTTTAAGTGGGAGAATAACATGAAAACATGGACTGGGAAATCTGCCAGATTGCATCGCCAAAGCAAGAAGTAGCGATGCTGCATTCATTGCAGCTGACCTTGGATTTGGCGATGACACCTGAACTGAACTTTAAACTATATGTGCTACAAGAAGGTAATTCTGGCCATCACTACGAAATGACCTACGATGCTATCGTTACAAAGTGATGTAAGAAAAATGATAGATGCCGAAACAAGCATTTTGTCAAGCAATTGTAACAGATCTTAGCTGTGTATATTTATAAGAGATATGATTTTATACATGTTTTATTAAAGTTAGAAAGGGTGGGAGTTATTCGTTGTTTCTTGCAGAATTAAACTAACAAAGCTAGCCAGTACAGATGTAATCACATCTGGACAAAGGAAAGCTTGGAGCGCATAGCGTTGGTTTCCAAGTAACGCAGAAGTTAAAAATTACGTAACCTTGTATAACGCCTCGACGCCTGTTACAGCATGATCAGTAGTGACAATTGCTATTAACTGGTTTTTCTGAAATCTCGGGGAGAAAAAACCTAGGTACGAGATCTGGAAAAAACCGCGGATATAGATATCCAGGAAAGCGAAAATCAGAATCATTCCAAAGCAAACAGCGGAGAGACAAGTCGACATTCATTTGGGTGTGAGCAGAGGAGAAAACAAGACATTCTTTGGCAGCGAGCAATGAGGAGAACGGGACCGTCTAGATAAC
Source organism: Ariolimax columbianus (assembly GCA_036924085.1). Classification (NCBI taxonomy): domain Eukaryota; kingdom Metazoa; phylum Mollusca; class Gastropoda; order Stylommatophora; family Arionidae; genus Ariolimax; species Ariolimax columbianus. Next base: position 137,357,092 of record JAVGWX010000003.1, read on the forward strand.
TGTGAAGAGGAAAGCAGATAGATTTTTGGAGAAAGAGAGAGGGAGACATATATATAGAGATAGAGAAAGAGAGAGAGAGAGGTTTTGACAGACAATCTTTCACAACAAGAGTACAGAGGTTCAGTAGCATATCAAGGAGAGGTAAATAGTATTGGCATTGATGTTTTGCATAGCAAGTGGTAGAAACAGTTATAGTAGTGTGCCACGAGGAACAGGCACGAGTTAGACATCTTAGATTCTATTATTCGCATCGCTGCTGAGAATCCAGCGTCTAGCAGAATTATCTCAAGAATCAGCGTCTTAGCACAGTTATCTAAAAAAAATCCCAGCGTCTAACTAGCACAGCGATCCAGCGCTTCAACGTTCACTACAAGCCACCATCGAAGAGGTGAATATGACCACGGATGAGTCCCCTGGGTTACAGAACAGACACGAATCTTCCATTCTGTGGCAGTCCACATAACGGTTCGTCTATCAAGTAACGGTTCGTCTATCAAGTAACGGTTCGTCTATCAAATTGTAGTTCGAAATCATATTTCTTTTAGTTTAGTTTAGTTCATAACCTTTTACAGCCAGACAGGTTTTGTTTTGAGTGTAGATTGTGGAGTCAGTTGTGAACGCGTAGAAATACAGTTTTATTGTTGTGTTTTATTTTCAATTAGCGTGGAAGTTAATTTGTTTGAAGTGAGAATATAGTTAGTGTCGACCCCTTGTACCATCTGCTATGGTAGGTCAGCCAGCTAGAGCTGCTTTACAACGAATCAATTTTGTCGAACATTAACAAGAGACAATGCATTCTGCAATAAGTAAGATATGGAGTTATTCCAGGCTCCAAGGATCTAAAGGACTACGAGAACATGCTTTTTGTGATGCGACCCAAGGACGAATTTACTTTCCCTCATGCTGCCCTCTGTGTTATATGAGTTTGAGAGCTCTTTACTACAACAAGAATGCATCTCTTACTCGGGAAATAAAAGCAGACTAGTATAGATTAACAACCCCCGGACAACGTAGACAGCTGTGGTGCGAATAGGAAACAACGGGCTTTATTGATTTGGTCAAAGTGTCGCAAATAGTGACATTCAGTCAAATATTTAGGAGATTAGTTCAACTTTTGTGACGTGTTGTGAATGCCAATTTTTTTTAAAACGTCAAGACCCCCGAAGTGTAGATTTATTAAAGAAGTATGTTTTTTTCACATTAAAACAACAGACATAAGTAAAAGCTTAATTGGAAGAATCGCAAATGAAGGAAGAAGTAGTGAATGAAATCAAATCCGACAAACAACATATTGAAAAATCAGCGTCGTTTTCTTTAAAAAAAAATTACAATGTATGCTAGATCAAATACAAGATGATAGCAAGTAGATACTAAGTAGTTTCACACCATGGCCTAGAAGACATTCAATCACAGAACTTATAAAGAGCGCTAGGCATATAGATCTGTGGCGAGACATGATCACCTCCTCCAGCCAGTGTCACTTACAAAAAAAAATGTGTGATATTTAGACTCTTCTGCCTTGCCAATCTGTCCTCCGTTCGTCATTTGCTAGATGAGCATCCATGGGTTTGTTTGGATCGATACCTTATAACTGAACTGAACATATGCACCGTATAGTTTAAGTACTACTAGCTGGGAAGCCATGCTGCTCTGTATGAAGGTAATGCATTCTTCCACGATTTCAGCCATTCCTTTGATTTTCGTGAGACCTTATGAGAGATGGTCGAAATATTTAGCACTTAAGTATGAATGAAAGAAAACCCTCACATCATGGAGACTGGTATGAACTTTAGTCTTCCTCATTGCATTCACCCAACAATGTGATTCACTTCTATCTATTCTTCAGCCTCTTGATGTCCTGATTTTATAACTCCTCCGTTAGGGTCCAGAACCACGTCCCGTGCTCAGGAAGCCAGTTCTGGACGTCATAAAAACGTGTGGGTATAAAATCATGTCCAATCCACCATTCTCACCTTGTCCTCTAGTGACTTTTTCCTGTTCCTAAACATGAAAAATCCGCTTCGTGGTGTCGTCTGACCACTCAGACCTTGAGTGGGAAAAACTCAACATGATAAAAAAACCTGATGTGGCTCGTGCAATGATTGGGTCAAATGTAGACGTTGTTGCTCAAATCAGATCAGAGTTTTCTGATACTGACATCAATACAGAAGATTTGTGTGTGCTTCCCACTTTGTTTTTCTTCACAGACACAACTTACGTGAAAATAAATCCAATTAGTCCATGTCAAGATCAAGGTAGTTATCTGAAGTGGAGAGTAGTAAATCATGGACAATTTAAAGCACTTATAGAAGACGATCAATCCGAGCCATGAACATCTCACTTTTTGGTATGAAGTACGTTGTCTAAGTAAGGGGGAGATGCTAAAGCGCTTCAATGATTTAAAAGATGAAGTATCTGCTCTGGTGGACATGAAAGGAAGACCTCTGCAGGAATTGAGAAAGAAAAGCTGGCTGTATGATCCAGCAGTTCTTGTTGGTTGGTTAGTTGGTTATCGATCCAGCGGACTCTGGGCTCCTATCACTATTTGCGACACTTTGACCAAATCAATGCCATATCCAATGTCATATAGTGGAATCTGCAAGTATTTGTAAGCTGTTGTTTAGTTCCGTACTTAGGACAGTTGGCTCATGAGCTGTGTGGACACAATACGTTTTTTTAAGATTAAACGTCAACTCTGGGAAAGTCAACTATGGATATGTAATACATATAATTATCCCACCTCTACGAACTACAACAGTGATTTTGATTCCGAATCATTCGATTTTCGAGCACAAAAAAACAAATAAATACATCTTTTCTTATCTATTTTATTTTTACATGGAACATCGTTTGCAAATAATAACTGAACCGCAAAAGAACTCACATCTGAAGACAAAAATCAAGGATTGTTGACTAACTTTTATAAGAAATATTTATGTATCCGAAACTTACAACTTGATCTGAAGAGAATAACGTCATTTACAAGCCCGCTTAGGCCTGCGAGCAATTTTTGTTTTAAAAATTAAGTTCTCTAAATCTAGAACTCGAACGAGAATTATGGATTCACAGTTATCGAAAACTTTGCGTGTTACAACTTCAGTTATTTTTGCCAGAAATATTGACCGTCTTATGGGAGACATGAAATCCCAAACGTCACATTGAATCCATCATGGCTGTCTTAAGCTAACTTACTATTATTCATTGCGTGAACTTTATCAAATTATATTGATTTAAATAAACATAAAATAATGAAATAACAAATAGTTGAATTAAACTGTCATGAAATTGAGGTTTTACTGTTAATCTACAAGAATATTTTGTATATTAATGAACTAACTTGGCATATGATATTAATATTCAAAATGTCCGAAATCTAAATATTTCTTATTAAATAAATACCAATATTTTTACATTTTAAAATAGCATCTTACGGCATGACCCGCAGATGTATTTACAATTCGCTGTCCACCTTGCTGTCTTGATGAAGTTGCACGTGCCTGATCTAAATGCTAAGGTTGTTAATGATAATGTAATTTTTGAAGAGATTATGGCTAAACATATAATCGATATTAGAAGTAAAAAAAGCTGCCGAAGACGGATGTGTCGGACCAAAAGATGCAACTATCGCAGTCAAACTGTAAACTAGCGACACAACGCAAATCCATTCTCCGGACTACATCCTGCTACTTGCAAAGCCCTGCTCATGGCTTGCTAGCGGGACATTGAGAATGAACACAGAAGAGGAGAAGTAAAAAAGGAAAGTAGCTCGTGCACATTAAAATTGGCTGACTACTGTTGGACGCTGGTCTGTGATGATTACAAAAAATGCATCGAAAAATGGAATGAACTGTCGCATGTCCCCTGGATCAAACTGAAGGAGGATCCTGCGCCTGAACAACACTTGCCTTAGAACACGGAAGTCACAAGATAGACTCGGAACTGGTGTACCCCGATAAAGTAAAAAACATAAAGAGATGGGAAACTGAGTAACCAGAGCAAGATTGTCAAGCAGTGGATACCTTCTCGTTATGGAGGATCAAGAAACGAGAGACCAGATCGAATGGCAAAGCACGGTGATACAGACTAGCAGCCAGGAGTACCAGTTACATACCAACAGAAGATAAGGATGATCAAATCAACCGGAAAGTCACAAAGAGTAACATACAACGATTGCCAGAAGGTGAACAGACAAGAGCAAACTGTTGTGTTGCTCCTTAGAACAGGACACAACCGATTCCGCAGCCAGCTGTATGTACATGCGGACAGGCACCTCGTGCTGCAGGGCACATACTAAAGAACTGCGCCGAATATCATATACAGAGAAAATCCCACTGGCCCAACAACACTGGAAGAAAAACGCTTAGATCTTTATTTGAACCACAATAAGCCGTGAGGTTACAAGAGACAACATTACAGATATAGGCATTATATTTTCAAGCGAACAAAAGATGAGGAAAGAGATGGGAAAACACGGATTATAAGACATGTAACTGTGGAGCAAGGCAAGGCCCAGGCAACTTGACGATCTGTCCATACATTCTGGAAACATGCAATATGGATGAGAAATTGAAGGAGAATGACAAGACAATCCGTGTAGTTGATCAATGGAAACATGGTTTCTGGGGGCAAAACAACGTCGGATGTAGAGGCGTTTTGCTGTTGTTGTTGGTACATCAGGGAACAACACATCTTGGGTTCCAGGTCGCAATGAAATCTTGCGGTGGCGCCTAACATTTCGGGATCAGTGTTGTATTTACTGGCACAATTTCACCCATCGCAAATGTTCCACCTTAGTATTAAGAGACACAACATATTTTCCCGCGTAAATGTCCTCTCCGTCCGTCGTGTATAACCACAAGGTCACCAACACATCGTTCAATGTGTCCCATCTGTTGTCAGGCATGCGTGCCACACGGCCAACATATTGGTATTTGCGCTATAATGCGGTTTCTACGTCGTCCGGAAATAGAATTTGATGTAAAATTTCCTAATTTCGGATCTTATCCGTTACCGCTATATTTAGTTCACGCCATTCATGAGATCTGTATTAACTCGAGCTTATTAGCATATTAATTGCGCAAATAGCACACAGTGCAGAGGTAAATCATGGCTATAATGACCACGGAATTAAAGGAGTGATCTCACGCTCTGTTGGAGTTTTGGTTTTATGCAATTGAAGCTTCAACAAGCGGCTCTTCGCCGCCTACATATTTCGCGATCAATTTTCTGGGTGGCACTTATTTCTTGGCCCAGGTAGATAATAAATGAATGCCGTTACTACTGTGTCTATAGGTTGGTCGCTGGTATATATGTTACACAGCGTAGATGCTTTTTTTTTCGTGTTTCATCATCTACACAATCCGATGACAAACAACTGCATATTCTGCAAAAGATATGTGATGAAGTTGATGTGGCGTCAATCACTTTTGTTCTAGAATATAGTTTTGTCAGCAGTTCCTAATGGTTAATCGTGTCGTCTACTGTACTAAGATATATAAAAAGGCAGTCATGTGATCTGCTTGCGTTCATACCAGTCCTAGATTAGTTCTGTCAAGTTTAGAATTTGTCTGCAGCACTGTGAAACTTATTTATTGACAAAAACATTTTGTATATAGAGGAGGCGGTACGGTTCAGGATAATTCTTTCAAATATCTTAAACAGTTGGCAAAGTAACGACACCAGTCGGAAATTCGTGGGTCTTGTTGCAACGCAACAACGTTGGATTTTCTCCACATGTTAGGGATTTGTATAGATTCGATGCATGTGTTAGAACGTTTTAGCAACCATTTGATGGTTTCAGGGGTAACGTTGTTAATTTGTTCTGTCCCCAAATCGGCATGGCCAGCTGCTCTATTGTTTTTCATTTGATGTATTGCATCATTTAATTCCTCTATAGAGAAGGGTGTCGCCAATAAGTCATTCTCATTTTTACAAATCGCTGGATCTTGGTTCGATTTGTTTTTATTTAATGGTTTTCCCGTTCAGCAGTAACTGGTGGGGAGTAACTTGCATTATACCCGTGGGAGCGCTTGTTTGGTCCTTACTTGACGAGTCTTGATACGTTGTCTGGAGTGTCCACTTTTATTCTATGTAAAGGTCTTCCGCAAGGTGGCACCATGTTTCTGTTTTCAAGTCTGACATGGCATATAGGAGGTTTAGGATCAAGATGCTGAGCAGCGCATGAGCTGCAGTGGTCAGCGACCCATAGCTGACTGCTAGCGTCAGGGCCAGCGAACCAGAGCTGCCAAGAACCTTCTACACCTCCACGCGGTGATCCTGGATAACAGGCTGCAGCAGGGCAGACTGGGTAAGGAGAAGGGATCGAAGAGGGAATGCTAACCCGGTACTTAAAAAATGCTCGCTGAAGTCGGATGTGTTGGACCGAAAGGAGCAAATATCGCAGTCAATCTGTAAACTACGACACAACGCATTCCGTTCTCTGGACTACATTCTGCTACTTAAACCCTTTCAGGGTTTGGTAGTGGGAGATTGAGAACGAACGAAGAAGAAGATATAGGAGGTTTTTCACAAACTGGGTGATCTCACCAAAAGTGTCACTTTGTTGGTTGTTGGTATTGTTAGTGCAATGACTTTTGAGTCTTTGTTATGGAAAAGAATGTATTGGTGTCAGCAGTCTCTCGGTATGTGGCGTCTGAAGAACCTTTTTCTAGTTCAACAAGTCTCATTTGTGATTTCAACACTTTTGTCTAGATAACACTTTTGTCTAGATAACACTTTTGTCTAGATCACAAACGAACTGTTTGCATTTGGCTAGTTTAAAATTAAAACGACTATTGAAAGGTACATTTTCCGGTTTGACGACTGCTGTAACACCGGTCTGAATCTTTTATTCGTACAAAACAGAGATTTCTTTTTCTTCGACTCTCGTCCTGAAAAGGATGTAGGTGATGTCATTTACAGCAAGTCCGCGATAACTCCTCTTTTCGGCTCAACAAATCCTATTTTCACACTTTATTTTTGGGAACGGTTTTGCTTTATCTCTTCGATCTCCAATCTCGTTGCCTGGCTGAATGGTTGCAGCCTGTTTTCAGGGCAGCCACTTGGTGGTAGGATAGGGTCTTGGCCAGTTATGTGTCACTGACCATGATACAAGCAGCCAGATATGAGTTGCTGGCTGCCGTCTGTCGGTTCATTTACTGCTGCATCTTTGGTCACGATTGAGATGTGGTCGCTATGATTAGACTAGTGCATTCCTGAGTCTCTGAGTATGTAATGTATCGGATATTTGTATTTTCATTTTGGGGTTATTTGGATCACAATGTTCTTAGATATTTAGAACGGGTGTTTTCAATTACCATGTAGTTCATCGCAGACCATTCTATTAATAAATGATTAAATCTTCAATTTCCCCACGAACTCGGAGAGAGGAGACTAACGTCATGATCCCAACTCACTTCCAAGCAATTTTACCTGGAAACAAGATGCTTCATGGCAGAATGGCTAACGAGGTGGGGATCGACACCGTTATCCCCATAGTGGTGAGCTGACAGAGAAGCCTCACACTGCACTACAACCAGGAGGACCCGGTCCACCTCCTAAGTGCGCTTGGGGATGTGAGGAGAGTCACTGTCACCCGCCACCAAAGAAAAAAAAGTCGTCAACAGTACTCAACTCCAGTACGAGTGGCACAACTAATTAGCAACACCCTGCGAACTCCATAATACCGCACGTGAAGCTCCAGCATAGTTCAGTGAGAAAAAGGTTTCAAGCTCACAGTAATGTGCAATACATTACCGATCTATCACATTTAACGACCAATATTACAATGACACACGAGTCAACAAAGGCCACGTATATGGCAACTCACATTAGCGCCTAACTCTTCTAGCGTGAAAATGCAATTTTAGGGTATAACCGGAAGCTATTCTAGCTTGTTTCGTGGACCAATGAAATGCGGACAACACAGTTAGCTCCACCTGATTGGCGAGCTACCGTCTGACTACCTTTCTTGACGTAGTGGACGACGACAGTAGCCGGTCGGGAATCTTAACATCAGCATGAAAACTAACATCTTTTTTCTGGTTGCCACTCTTTGTTCTGTTACTTATGCAGCAGACGACGTGCTTGTTCTTACAGATGCAAATTTTCAAACTGAAGTCGCAAAATATGCCGTTGTATTAGTGGAATTCTATGCTCCTTGGTAAGTTGAGAATTATCAGAACGAACAGAATGAGAAAGGGACTCAAGACTGACTTCTTCACACATCAGTGACATGATCATGATGATGATAAGTCAGATAAGGATAGTATTACTATTAGTCTATAGTGACTATAGTATAGATTATAGTACAGTTGAAATGATTAAATATTAAGTTTACTGACCTGAAAGTGTCTGCAGTCACATGGATATTATGTTACGATCGGCTGATATAGTGATAATATTCTTGGTAGCCACTTCGAACGCCATCATCTTGTACAGTTGTACGTACTCTGTAGTTGTGCATGTGAAGTTTGCAGAATGAGAACATCACTCTCATCACAGTTCACACATTCACAGCCACTCTGTAGCTGTAGACTCGATGTAGATCCTTCTAAAACAGTATTCAGTATTACGTTACACTGAGTATATATTATATAGACTAAATAAGTAAGGAAGTTGAGTTACCATAACTCAAGTAGACTACTCACTGTAATCGGCAGAGCGTGTTGATCTTTGATGGCTTGTGTAAATTATTTCAGTTTAGTGAATTTGCTCATATTCTTAAAGTGTAATGTAGGTCCCATTTTAGTCTGCCAGTGTCAGTCTCTCACAGTCACAGGTTCTCTATACATACAGACTGTGTCCGACAGGGATGTCTCATTGCCAAAGTTTTGTATCATGTATGATTGTTCTGCCATGGACTGGATCCTTGGCCAGCTAGAGATGCACAACCCAGTAGTCACTATCGGACAGCTATGTGTGACTGATTTTGACTACACAGATGGCATTGACTATGTAATCATGCCAGACTTCCAATTCTGATAAAATCATTGGAGCACCTAGATCTCCAATCTAGATTAGGCCTCAGCATGTCATGGGCAAAAATCGAGATGCAAAACTTTGGTTGCAAACCAATGACAGGAATTATATATGTCAACTCTACAGAGGATTTCATTTACCTAGGCAGTAAACAAATCTCTGATGAACGATGTCCAATAGAACATCAATCAAAGTCACCTAGCTGGCCACCTGTATAAACGCCTTGCCATGAATCTGGAACCAGCTGTGGCTTTCACTGAAAACCAAGCTGTCGATTTACAAAACCGGTGTCATCCCTATCCTATTGTATGTCTCTGAAACCTTGACTGTTTTGCAGACTGATCCTAAGTGATTAAGTGCATTGAGGTCTTTCACATGCACAGTAGGGGGCACATTCTTGCGATCCGCTGGTATGTCTGGGTCTCAAATGATGTCACCCGATAGACAAACCCCAACGGCATTATTAATTATGCTAACCCGTTGCCATATTTGGAAATGTGACCCGCCTATTAATCTTACAGTATGTCAAGGACATCCAGGATTGGGTCAAACCAGAAAGACACCATCCTCATAAGAGTTTACAAACGGTTGGCATGACTGGCCCTTGTGGCCTACCAACTTACCTAATGTTGGCGACTCTCCAACTTGTGGTATTGCAGACCTTGCTATTCACACAGGTGACAGCTTGGTGTGAAGTATCCATGTTTCAAAGAAAGTTCTACACAAATTGAATCAAAATAAGGGGACGTGGCGTGGTTAAGTGGCACGGCTCACAACCGGAAGATGCTGGTTCGATCCCCATCACATCATTGGCCGTTACCCCGGGGAAGCAAACCCTTAGAAAATGCAGGAAGAAGCAGTGTCAACTTTCTCTGTTTGATTTCAAACTGTATTGGCTGTTATCTTCCACATATATATTGTTTGCTAATACATCTCACCATCTGATACAAAGTATGAGGGCACTGGCCTGTCTGTTTGGATTGTGCACATACAAATAAGGAAGTAAAGTTGTTTCTATAATTCACACTTCAAGTACTGCTGCTGTATACTGGGTCTTTGTTGGACTCGTTTATATCTACATGTAAGTTATGTCTCAAAATAAATTAACATTTTATGAGATGGTAACTTTGGTTTTCCAGGTGCGGCCACTGTAAACGATTGGCCCCCGAATATGAAAAGGCAGCAACAACCCTTAAGAAGGCAGATACACCTGTACCTCTTGCTAAGGTGTGTGCATTATTTTTCCTGTATGATCTTGATGTGCTTCATAAAACATGATAATTTTTAGTTTCTTTAAAGCAAATCCTGAAAATATTCTTTCTTTCAATATAGACTGTTTAAATGTTTGATTTGACAGATTACTGAATAAAATTATTTATATGAAAAGAAACGGGGGGACGGCGTGGCCTAGTGGTTAAGTGGCACGGCTCACAAACCCGAAGGTGCTGGGTTCGATCCCCATCACAGCACCGGCCGTTACCCCGGGGAAGCAAACCCTTAGAAAATGCAGGAGGAATTAGACCCTTACATAAAATTCATGCTGGATTTTTTCATGCTGACAGGCGCAAAATAAAAACACAGTGCAACGCACACCGCCTTGTGAATTAGAAAAATAAGGTGAATGCAAAAAAAAAAAAAATATGAAAAGAAACCTATGTATTTTGCAAGCATACACAATTTATATAATATAAAATACAGATATGCCCGATAACAGGTTGCACGTAGAGTGACGTCATGGTGGCCATACAACTTTAGCCGCCCTCACGGGAAGCTGAGGTAGAGAAATGGCATAATGGAGACCCTGGGCCCAACATGGTACACCAAGGCAAAAGAGCGAAGTGAGTTTACTCAACAGTTTGGCTACCTGGCATCAGACACATGTGCCTAATTGAATACCCGGATTTTGAGATTGAGACAAAATTTAATAGATTCTTCTTCGTTCGTTCTCAATCTCCCAAACCCTGAAAGGGCTTAAGTAGCAGAATGTAGTCCAGAGACCAGAATACGCTGTGTCGTAGAGTACAGCTTGGCTGCGATATTTGCACCTTTCGGTCCAAGCATTTTTTAAGTACCGGGTTAGCATTCCCTCTTCGATCCCTTCTCCTTAGCCAGTCTGCCCTGCTGCAGCCTGTTATCCAGGATCACTACATGGAGGTGTAGAAGGGTCTTGGCAGCTATTGTTCGCTGGCCCTGATACTAGCAGTCAGCTATGGGTCGCATTATGTACTTAAGTTACAGCCACAAGACCTTCATCAAGGACAAAAAATATTAACGAAAACAAATCACAACACAAAACAAGAAGGCATGATGTAATGATGAGTGGTTTAAGTTGACCTCCATTGTCCTGACAAAAGCCTTGTGGCTATAACGTAGATATCATTTTGTTTTTGTCTTGGTGTGCTCACTGAGCCATTACATATATATGTTTTTCTAGATTTTGAACCTTATGTACCACTGCAGCTTCAATTGGTTTAATACAAATTATGTGAGTATTTAAATAATTCATTACTCATGAAGATCATTTGGAGCAAATGACATAGGACAACTGCACTCTACCAGCCATACTGTGAAAGGTAACCAAGGAGTGGTGTATTACAGAACAGTTTCAGCCTCATTATTAAGACAGAAACAATATCTGCAAGAGTTCCGATTATAGTGGTAATCCCATGCTCTTTATGGAACACAAAAGATTAAAAGTCATTAATTGGTGTTTTGTCATTAGCTACAGTTGTGGCTGTTTATGCGAGTACAGAGTTTTGTAAAATGTGTTTTAGGTTGATTGCACAGTTGAGACAAGCACTTGTTCCAAATATGGTGTCAGTGGCTACCCAACTCTGAAAATTTTCAAAAATGGAGAGTTTTCAAAAGAGTACGATGGTCCAAGAGAAGCTGGTAAGATGCTAATGATAAATGTATTTACAGAAAGAGTGGGGAAATATTTCATGGAAATATTAGCAAACAAACAAAGTTGTTAAAATATCTGGCACTTCATTGTCCAGTCAATTTACATTTTGTAATGTCAAAAAAAACAACAACTTGTGTTAGATAGCTGTTAAAAAAATTAATTACTTGAACAATTGTGCTGAAATGCTAATTGTGGTAGGCCATTGAATTGCCACTTGAATTATTTACAATAAATAGAATAATGCAATGAAATTTGTGTGGTGACAAAAAATGATCTAAATGTTTTTCGCACTTCTTTTCAAATTATTATCACATCAGATTTACTACATTCATTGTCTTATGTGTCGTCAGTATTCATGTTTAATTGAGATGTCACTCTCGTGATCAAACACTCAAGTCATCGCTTGGGTATTGGAACAAATATGGACTGTAAGCAGTGCTACCATGCAGACATCTGGTGATTCAACCTATAAATTGTTCAGTGGAAAATGAGATCAATAACATATTTGACATGTAAAGAGCCATATACACATTATGAAAAGAATATTAAAGAGATGCATTTAATGCAGACAAAAGAAAGAAAACTTTAAAGAAATATTTCTTGCAACATGTAAATGATTTGCTTTTAGATATTGGGAACAATAAATTCTGTTTTTCGTCCTTTGACTAATAATTTTGAGTAACATGATTTTAATTTTCCTGAAAATGCTTGAATATTATCAGGCAAGTCGTGTTTCTGTTTTGTTAAATTTCAAATCACATTTCATTGTGTGATCACACACATTGACTATATCGCGGAAGAAAGAAAAGGCCACTTCACCTCCATGATGACCAATGAGGATTGTGCAAACTGTAAGCAATGTCACAGTGTAGTGGTGGCTCTATACTTCGGATGGTGTGATAAAGTCATTTACTTTGTTGCAATCATTAGATACTTAAGATACTAAAATATGAACACCTGGCATCTTTCATATTTTTGTTTGACACAGATGGCATTGTCAAAGTGCTAAATAGGGAAGCAGGACCCGTCTCCAAAAAGCTAGAGACTAAAGAGGAAGCTCGCAACTTTGTTAACAAAGATACAGCTGGTGTCGTTGGTATGTACTGCAACCTTCTCATTCTCTGCCATTTAGTTCCTTTCTCATTTTAAATGAATCTCCATGGAGAAACTCACTTTCATCAATAAATTGAAATGTACTTACTGTCAGCATATGTAGGTGAGAGAAAAATGTGCCCACTTGACTTACTTTTATAATCCCAAACGTAACAATTTTTCATTCTTCTATTTCTTGGGCCAGGTAGTGAAATGTACACATTTTCTTCTGTTGTTTTGTGTCTCCATACAGGGTGTTGACGTCAATGATGGACAATCCATCACAGTGCTGCTTGCAGTATGATCTGTGGTCACTCTGCGTAGGTGTTCATTCAGGGACAACTGTCTTGTTCGCCACCTGAAACTTTAACTCTGGTCTTTTTGGCTTAAATTCTTGCCATCTTTTGGATTGGCTTGAGACATGTCTGCATACAGATCTCTTGCAGTCACACCTGTTGTTGATTGGTCCATCCATTACTGTCCTCTGACACATTTACTCTAACCACTTTGTTCTTGTATTCTCTTAGAAGCACATCAAATAACATTTTCTGTAAACTCTATTCATGCCAAAATAATATGATGTTTGTATTAATAGTAAATAAATCTGGGATTTGTGTAAGACGCACTTATTTTATTCCCTGAAACTAAGCTAACCCATGTTGGATCACCTTCATTCTAATAAAACAGGACCTTGGTACCTCTTTGTCTATTTCAATCAAATTGTCTGTATTCTTGCTCTCACTATAGGTCCACAGAGGATCTACATCTTGCTGATCTAGCTTACATGCTAATGAAGCCCTACAAAGATTAGATTGGTGGACTCCAAAATGGCTCTTGAGCATCAATGAAGCGTACGAAGAAGAAGAAGATCAATGAGAAGATAACATACACAATCTTTAAACTTTTAAATAAAGTAAACAGAGTCACACTGAAACTTAACATGACCAACCAGACGAAAAGAACCCCACATATCTAGACATACCACTGGACAGCAGATTAACATAGACAAATCAAATTGAAAAATGTTAACAAAAAGCTAAACGGCCATTGACTCTAATGAACAAATTAGCAGGAACTGCATGGGGTGCAGACCATCAAATACTGAAAGCTCCGTACACAGGAAATGTTAGACGCAGCTTTAGTATTTGGAATGCCAGCCTGCACAGCATCAAAATCCAACTTTGAAGCAAAAAACAAGTGACAATTTAAAACCAGGCAGAACGAATTATTACAGTAGCTTTGAAATGAACACCAATAAAAGAAGAGGGAAATAACAAAGCTACAACCCATGACTGACAAGATATTACAGAGTACTACAAATGGCAGAAAAATACAAACGGCTCTCAAATAATTAAATGAATAATAGACGGAAGGATATGGCGGAAGAAAGGAGAAACAGATTTGCTCAAAAATTAAAGGCGCTAGCGATCTCCATGCCAGACATTGCACTGATAAATGCAACAAAGCATATTTCTATTATGGATGAGAACATGATTCACAGAGCTGATAGATAACGTATCAGAAGAGATGAGAAAAGGCATCCAAACAGAACTAGAGAGAAAACATAGCTTTAGAATATATTCAAGACACAGCCACAGAACACAAAATCAAATAATAGACATGGAATCCATATCTCAGTGGCCATTAGAAAATTCTTAAACATCTTCATTACTGAGGCAAGGAACAGCTACAATAGCTGTTGTTTCTTGCAGATTCCTTGTCGTCATAATGGCCCACAGAAACCATAAATTGAATGAATTGGACAGTCTATCTGACACACTCATACAAGCTACAATCTCAACAGAGTCTGCTCCAAGTCGATGATTTTTGATATCGTCTTCTCAGCAGCTGTTCTCTGTTTCTAGACTGGTTCTCTGTCACTCATTGCTCTCTTGTCTTTCCACGGATATCTGTGTTCCTCTTCTATACTGTGTCTTAGTTCCTGGTTTTCTCTCCTATCAGTTCTTCCGTGATACATCTCAGTTCTCAACTCTGGTTACCGGATCTATTCTTGGAATCTGCTTTCAACATCTGTACTTGGACTCTTTTAATATCCCAAGCCGGCCTAATATCAGGACACATGGTCTTGGATACAGCAATTAGACATAAACTGTATCGATCACATGTTCTCATTTCTGTATGCCTCTGTCTAACTGCTGGATGGCCACTCTTGGTGTTCTCCTGTTTGCTTGTGATATTCTTAACTTGGTCAAACCAGCCCTTCATTTGAAATGTGACATTGACAATTCTCTTCCGTTGATGTACATCGCTGGCTGACGGCTTCGCAAGTAGCGACTACTTTCTAGTGTCGCTTCGTGGGTAGCGTTCACCTTTGTTGGATGCTGACCATCAGCTCTTCCTTTGGTGCGCATCACAGGTCGACTGCTTCGGCTGTGTAATGAGTCACCTCTGTTCGATGCTACTGTTAAATCTTTGATGTGCTCACTGAGAATATTTCATTCTGCAACAAATGACATGTTTATAGTTTGACGTCAACATTTTAAAAATATCTCCAAAGTCTGAGTTTCTTAGCTTGCTAAAATAAGAGGAGCTGCAACAGTCTGAAGTTGTTGTAGGTTTTTTTTGTTTTTTGTTTGGGTAGTTCTATGGCTCTGGAGGATGTTGGGTTGTGGCTTGTTGGCTCCTGTATTTTGTCAGATTATGAGCACCTTCGCTGCTTCAGTGTGACCTAAAATCCACTGTAGGAATGGTAGTAATTTCATATGATGCAAGTACAGTTATAAAAGAATATTTCATTTAAAAAAATACTAGAATCCACCTTTTGGTGGTCTGGATGGTGGATAAGTCTGTGAAGAGGATTAAGTTTGTTGGATGTGTTGTCATGTTCTTGTAGTTAAAATATGAAAATGATAGGATTGATGATATTGCTTGGATGTCTTCTGCAAAGTTTGAGGAGAATCATTCACAGGGTTCAGATAGTTTGTTGTTTTGTCAGGAAACAAGTCATATCCAGCATTAATGGCTGAATAATCTGTGTATGCGTGGATCCTGTCCCTAGTGTAGGACTGGATTATTCAAAATGCACACAGCTTAAACATATTGGGAGCAGTTGACTTGTTCACAGCTAGTTTTCTAGTTCTTCTTTCTCTTTTGGTAGATGGAATTTGGTCAATGGCCTCTTTTGCTTTTCTTTTTGGGTGTCCGTTTTTGTTTGATAAACATTTTTTGGGGGGATGATTTTGAGGATCTATCTTTCACCATCAATTGTTGTCATTTTTTCTTCTTGTATCTATTGGTTCTATGTTAGCATTGATTTCACATGAAGCTGCTGATGTAGAGCTCATACTCACTCCCACAAATCTATAACCAAACTACAGTCAAAAGTATGGCACATTTTTCAAGAATTGCAACATGTAATATAGAGCCCATTATTATGTCTGATTGCTTCATACTATGGTAAGATCTATAAATGCACACTAAATTTGTTTGTACTAAGTACTTATCTAAAAATGTACATTTTATTTTCAGGCTTCTTTGATACTGAAGATACTGCTGAGGCCAAGTCTTTCTTTAAAACTGCAGATCAGCTGTCTAATCTACGATTTGCTCACACAACGAGCGATGAGGTTAAGAATGAGTTTAAACAGACAGAACAGTAAGTTAGTTTGGCTATTTCAAAACATTGTATTCACAATTATGAATTTGAAATAGCCATCGAATAAGTTTGAGGGATTTATTTCTAAATGGGTCTTCTGTATATGACCAATATAACCCAACTTGTTACAGCAGGTTGTCCATTAAACATGAGACCAGAATAGACACATAATCTGTCAATGCACACACACTCATTAACCTTAGGCACGCTACATAATTTGTGAAAAAAATTTGGCCTAATTAATTTTCTTAATTAGTCGCTGTGGTAGTCGTCTTTCAAAATTTGTAACTTTTATGTTTGTTTGTCAATAAATATGATTTTCTGGCGTGTAGATACACAATAGCAAAACGAACATGTGGGTGTTATTGTTTTTGTTGTATGTTTGTTAGTTTTTGAGATTTAAAAAGATGAAGTTGAAAATTTATGAAAATCTCAGGAAAAATTTGGGCTCGACCACTAGGCCTAGTCGCTTTGATAGAAAACCATGGAAACCACAACGTATCGATACTGTGTTTACAATATCGCCACAACTGTTAGTTTCAATTCAAACGTAGTTCTTTTATTTAAACAAACAAAATAAACAGATCTACTCGATAAAAATCTTTCTCAACAACCTACTTCCCCTTTCGCAAAAAGTCGGCTTGCTCCAAACGGCGTATACAAAATTAAAACTGTTCAAAAGCCATTTGTAATTGAACACACGATACTTTAACCGGCAAAATATCGTGTATATATGAGGGCGTAGCCAGCAGTAAAAAATGGCTGTCAGGAGTGACTCCGTTCAAAAAAAATTTTTTTTTTTTCCGCGCCTCGTTTTTGCAGGCCAAGCTGGTTAGAAGGGATCGGACAAGGGCGTGCTAAAGGTTAAGATGTTTTCACTAGTAAATTGACACATAGTGAATGATGCTACAATACAGAATTTTTCATTTGCTGTGATTCTCATACTGTACACTGAAGGTTGCCATTTGCCTACACATTTTGACAGTTCAATGTAGAAACCATTGTGTGTCAATTTATGCCATTTTTTGGCTGTTATTCATGTATTTTAGTCTGATACCAAACTTATCTTTTTATATGCTATATTTGTTCACTCGATAAAGATTATCAAAAAATATTAGCTTCTATTAACCTTTAGCACGCTACAGAAAATTTTTGTAACTTAATTTTTCGCCATGGTAGTTGACTTTCAAAGCTTTTAACTTTTCTATTTGTTGGTCAATAAATATAATTTTCTTGTGTGTAGAGACACAATTGAATAAAGAACTTGGGGGTGTTATTGTTTTGTTGTATGTTTGTTAGTTTCTAAGATACAAGAAGATGGACATTTATTGAAAAAAAAATATTTGGACTTGACAGCTTGGCCTAGTCGCTCCGATAGAAATCCATGGAAACCACACAACATATTGATACTGTGTTTCTAATATTGACACAACCGTTAGCTTCCAATTCAAATGTAGTTATTACATCTAAAAAAACACAAAAACAGGTTTTTAGAAAATCATTAAATCATTTGTTTGTGTTCTGTTCACTCTGAAGCTAATATGATATAAATGGATCCTGGAGTACATCCTAATTATAAAACTTAATATTTCACCAGGGGATCCATATTGTTCAGACCCAAGATACTTCAAAGTAAATTTGAGGAATCTGAGGCTCGTACCACAGAAACCGGAGCAAAATTGAAGAGCTTTTTAGAATCTGAAGCGTAAGTAACAATAGATCTGTTAGCATTGCTTAAACCAATTTAAAATATTTGTCGGAAGATGTAACTGTATTTGGACTGTTACATTTGAACATTTTACATGTTTCTAAGATATTTCCCCAAAAATTAATTTATGAATTTCAATAGATCAAGCACAGCGTACGAAGAAGAAGAATAGAGCAAGCATGCAGAGCAATATTATGGCCAGACTAGAAACATGTTTCAACGCTTTGTGAGGACCTAGGCAGTGAAAATGTGGACAGTGATTATAAAGTTAGCGACAGTATTGACTGTATGCCAGCATTGATCGAACTGAAGATTACACGGGTCCTGTACATTCAAGAGACTGCACCGGAGGGCAGATCTGACTTTAGACTAAAGAATAATAAAACCTGTCTGTTTGGTGAAAACCTAATCCACTTTGAAATAGGCCCCTTCTGAGTTGACACACGTCTTGCAGCTGTGCTCTTGCGACTAGAAGTCATTTTTTGGCATCTGCATCATGTGCTTTGTCACATTTGTCTTTTCTTCAATGTCCTGAAATCTGGTCCCATTGAGTAGAACCTTGGGCCTTGAAAAGAGCCGAAAGTTGCAGGGAGCCATGTCTGGGTAGTATCCGGCCTATCTAATGATATGCATATGGTTTTCCAACTTTTTTTTGTTGTTGTTGCTGCGTTCGCCTTATTTCTCTTTTCCCCAAGGCGGTGTGCATTGCACTGTGGTTTTTTTAATTTTGCGCCTGTCGGCCCGATGCATCCGACTTTAGCATGCATTTTATGTAAGGGTCTGCTTCCTCCTGCATTTTCTAAGGGTTTGCTTCCCCAGGGTAACGGCCGGTGCTGTGATGGGGATCGAACCCAGCACCTTTGGGTTGTGAGCCGTGTCACTTAACCACTAGGCCACGACGTCCCCTCGGTTTCCCATCTGTTTTTGAATGAAGAGTCTTGGGGCGGATTTTGCTGCGACACTGCACATTCCGAGATCGCCAGGCAAAATTGGTTGCAATGAAACATGAAATTGCAGCTTTATTCTAAATCTTGGTATTCAATCAGGCACATGTCATGTGTCTGAAGCCAGGTGATGTTCGTCAGTCACATGTGATGAAGACCACTCTCTTTGTTCAGTCGTGTGGACAATCTTTTCTCTTACTGCGTCCGCTGAAATGGGTGACTTGCGCAGTGGTTGTTGATTAAAGAGAGAAAGAAACTGTGCCTTTTGTCAACTTCACTTTCTCGTCCTAAGCTGCCAGGGACAAGCCATTACCAAGATGACTGGAGGTAGCACAGGGTGCAGATTTTTCCTCAGGGCTTACTCCCGAAGCCTTTCCTGTCAAAGGGATCCCGCAAGGCAGTGGAGGGGGGATGACATCTTTTGACATAGAAATACTCATCTGTATATTTGTTGTGGGTCGCATAACACTTAGGACAATGAGTGACTTAGTCTGACAAAGTACTTTCAGCTTGAGTGTTGCTATTCTTGAGATGCTAAACTCTGTAAATTGAACAAAAGGTGTGGGATCAAGATGCTGCAGTGGTCAGCGACCCATAGCTGACTGCAAGCGTCAGGGCCAGCGAACCATAGCTGCCAAAACCCTTCTATACCTCCATGTGGTGATCCTGGATAACAGGCTGCAGCAGGGCAGACTGGCTAAGGAGAAGGGATCGAAGAGGGAATGCTAACCCGGTACTAAAAAAATGCTTGCTGAGGTCGGATGTGTTGGACCGAAAGGTGCAAATATCGCAGCCAAGCTGTAAACTACAACGCATTCCATTCTCTGGACTACATTCTGCTACTTAAGCCCTTTCAGTGTTTGGTAGTGGGAGATTGAGAACGAACGAATGAAGAACAACAACAACAAAAGATGTGTGGTGTTATGACAATCGTCAAACCCACCGCACTAATGTGATATTGTCCCTCTCCAGCTTACAGCATGTGGGTCATTTAGAGAATAAGGCATCTACATATTTAAACATGGAAAATATATATATTTGCAGACTTGGGTTATGTGCAGAGCGTACTCAGGGTAATTCAGACAGCTTTGGAAAGCCCCTAGTGGTTGCTTTCTTCAATGTGGACTACATCAAAAATCCCAAAGGAACTAACTATTGGAGAAACAGGTTAAATTTCATTTATCTTTGTCTTGAAACTGGTGTTTCATAGTTTTTATGCATGTAAATGTTTTATTTTTATTCCAAAAAAAAATTACATAATTTTTGAAGATTAATAATTTTACAACCACAGATTCATTATTTTTGTAACGAGGAAAAATATGACATCAATTATTAATAAATTTTGTTCTGCTATATATTGCTATATTATTTCTTTTGTCAAGCAAGTCTCTGACTACATTTTCTTATTTATGCAACAGGGTTGTGAACAATTGTAGTGACTGCATTCTACATGAAGCCTAGCTTTATTATTAACACAAATAAACAAATATTTTATCTTGAGATAACATTTGTATATGTTTAGTAATGCTAGACTTGACACTGGGTATATTCATGGAAAACATTACAATATTCTACCAAAAGATTGACATGAAGCTAGACTTCATGCTATCTCTATTGATTTCTATTCTTGCTCATCTTTGAAGATTTATGCTAAGTTGTTGAAGGCATATCCATTTGGAATAGTTAACAAACATATAGCTGCCAGATTCAGTTTCTAAAATGAGAGCACAGGCCATGAGATTTTATGTTATGAGTTCAAGGTGACTTAATACAGGTTTATAAGATAATCAAAGGAACGTATAAATTAGACTATAACAAGTTTTTCAAAATACAAACACCTACAAGAACAAGAGGGCATAGCTACAAATTAATTAAAGGAAGGTCCAGATTAGATATTAGGAAATCAGAGAGTGGCGAATGCTTGGAATGACTCCACATTGAGTAGTGGAGGCAAGGACAATTAATGCATTTAAGGATAGATTGGATGCACTTAGCTTTTAGGTCAAGGAAATGTAAATGAAACTAGTTGTTTACAGACTCCTCATAGTCTTCTAAACCAGTATAAAACGTTATGTTTCTACAAGTGTGAATTGTGATCTTGTCTCAACTGAGAATTTCTGCTATTTCAACATATTACATCTAATGCTCTACATTGAGAAAATGAATTATCTAGGGTCAGAATTGCAAATAGAAATGTCACCTCCTAAATTGAAACCAGAGACTGTTCATGTTACTTAGTGATTTATTGTTGTTCTAATGATTGCTCTGTGTAACATGATTGTAACACATCAATCCAGCAAGGTTTATATATTTCTTAATGCAGCTTCTGTTCCCAATCTCGATCAAAACAACTCATAGCAACATTTTTTAATAATTAGCACTTTATCTTTGAATATGAGTCATAGACCTAACATTCTCTACAACTGTTAGTCAAATCTTCATTGGCAACTTTGATTTGGTCAGCAATTATATGTCACTCTCACAAATTTGATCACTAGACTTGACTTCATTTTCAATGAAGCTGAACACCAATAACCATATTTAGATTCATTTATAATAATGGTCCACAAATTACAAGCTTGCATGAGCAAAGCTAATACATATGTAATCATTGAAATGGTAAAGTGACAATTACAAGCTTGCATGAGCAAAGCTAATACACATGTAATCATTGAAATGGTAAAGTGACAATTTCAATTTTTCAGAGTCTTGAAGGTTGCAAAGGAACTGCGAGATGAGAAACTGGCTGTTAACTTTGCCATTAGCAACATTGAAGAATTGGGCAGAGAGTTGGAGGAGTGTGGTATTGAGGACAGAAGTGGAGACAAACCATTTGTTTGTGCCTGGGACAGCAGTAACAAAAAATACAAAATGACTGAAATCTTCAGGTACAGTGATTGGCAGTTGTTACCACACGATTCTAATTATTCTTGTTTGTCCAAGTGGTCTGTTGTTATTTATTACTTTACATTAACCCATTCGGGGGAGCCAGTGGTCTCGAGGTAAGCTGTTCACCTCGGGTGCCGGATGTCACGAGTTCAAGTCCCGGAATTATTTTCATGTGGATTAAGTGGGCAATAATTTTTGTGCAGTGTAACACACATTAAAAATACTGTAGCAGTTGGAAATCGGAAAGAGTAGGCCTAAGTTTGCTGCTTCGGCAAAATGCAAGTTAAAAAGGAGGTAGCACCTGCCCACGATGGCTAATGACATAAGTGGACTGAAGATAGATAGATTAACCCATTCAATCAAAACCTGAATTCCCAGGGCAAGGGAAATAACTGCAAAAATGATACATTTTTGTGCAATTAAATAATTTAAAACAAAACACAATTTTAAATTTATTTGTGTGATTCAAACTCCAGTTCACAAATAAACGGAAGAGGTACTAATCTGTGCATATGATTTTTGTGAATGTCATGCATGTTGGATGTGAAAAATTAAACAAGTAAAGAGAAAAAAATGTGTCAATATAAAATGTCAGTTTTGCTCGCTTGTCAATTTTGTTGCTGATGAGGCCCAAGTGTAAAGCTGCAAAGCAGTCTCCCTTGTAGAGGTTGACTTTACAGGTTGGGCAGCCACTACTGATTTCCACACACCTTTCTGATGCAGTCCTAACTTTCATCTTGGAACACCAACAGCAGGCTGCTTTCTGTCAGTCATCCAAGTCGGTTGATGGTTAGTTGGAATGAGATTTGTAAGTCCGGTAGCTGCTGGTTGTTGTCTTGCTCTTTGGCAGGTGTGTGAGAACTTTCTTGCCATGTCGGTGTCTGTTCTTTGAAAGCGATGATCATTGCTGCTTGGATGAGAAACCAAAACAGACAATCATTGCTGTTTGGATGAGAAACCAAAACAGACAATCATTGCTGCTTGGATGAGAAACCAAAACAGACAATCATTGCTGCTTGGATGAGAAACCAAAACAGACAATCATTGCTGTTTGGATGAGAAACCAAAACAGACATCTCCATCATTTTCTACTTCTCCCTATTGGATATTAACTTCTCATTTGGTCATGGAGATCAACTCCTCCCATACCTTGCTGTCAAGAGATCCACATTACGGCCACCTACATTCCTTCTTTCAGTTGTCATAGTGGGTTGTGAATTTGTTGACAGAATTGTCACTGAATGCCTGTCTTGCCATAAACAGATGAACCCCAAACATATAGTTAACATAAAGAAAGTCCTTCATGTTATCAGGAGAAACAGGTTTTCACGAAAAAATCAAGTTTTTCTAGAATTCTGATACATGCATATGTACTGGTTTGTTCTGCGAAGTACTAAAAAAAGGCTGAGGTGGTTATTTTTGTTTGCGTACGCCCACAATGGGTAGGTTACTCTTATGTGCACACTAAAAAGGGCGTTAAGTGGCGGGTTGTCATAGCTTTCCTCACATCCCGAGCGTGCTGATGATGGTGGACCGGGTCCTCCAGGTGTTGTGCTAATCTTGGCTCCATCTGCGTGTTGCTCATGTCGAACCTTACCTTATTGGCCAGACTGTTGTTCTCGACAACATCCAGTTTCCAGGACGACCAATGAGGAGGTCAGGTGAGGGTCTTGGCCAGTATATTTCTCCTGACCCTGTCTAACACTGATCAGTGTGTTTTGCCTGACCAGGCATTAGCCTCATCGTCCCGTCAGGTGAGGGTCTTGGCCAGTATATTTCTCCTGACCCTGTCTAACACTGATCAGTGTGTTTTGCCTGACCAGACGTTAGCCTCATCGTCCCGTCAGGTGAGGGTCTTGGCCAGTATATTTCTCCTGACCCTGGCTAACACTGATCAGTGTGTTTTGCCTGACCAGACGTTAGCCTCATCGTCCCGTCAGGTGAGGGTCTTGGCCAGTATATTTCTCCTGACCCTGGCTAACACTGATCAGTGTGTTTTGCCTGACCAGGCATTAGCCTCATCTTCCCAAGGTCTGAGGTAGAAGTAGTGAAAGGTAATCAAAAGCAGGATAATTTTGATCTGGATCTGTGTCATTTGCAGGACCGTTTTCCTCATTAAATCCTTCAATACTGATATTGTCCAGTTGTTTTGACCATTCTTTATCACCACTAGGACCTGGCTCTGGGGTGGGTCACCATCTACCGATAATTTGTCACTGGCGAGGCCAGTGTCGCTACTTTCATCTTCTAAATCCTGAATGTATTCCTCAATGTCCGATTTGTTCCCATTCTCTGCAACTCCATCAACAAATTCTCCATCACTGTTGTCTGAATTATAAAATAATAAAACACACCCTGTCCCAACAACCATGCCATAAACATGTAGCAAAGGAGAGTTGAGTGTATGACTAGAACTCTCAAGCAAAATTGATCGCCGGAAGAGTACATATAGATATATATATAGACAAGAAGAATACTTGAACTGTGCTCTTCTTGAATTGAGCTGAATATATTAATTTCATTTCAGTGTTGACACATTTGAGCAGTTTGTGCGAGACTTCTTGGCTGGTAAAATAGAGGCTCATATCAAATCCGAACCCGTGCCTGAGCCAAATGATGATCCTGTCAAGGTAAGCTGATCGAACATGACATGTATGCCTGATGTGTTGACACTTGTGTGTGCATACTATATAGTTCAGGTAATGTGTGTGTATGTGGGGCATGACAGAGAGCAAGAGCACTCTCCATAGTGACTCGGTAACCATTGATTGCTTTAGAATAGTATATGATTTCATGACTTGTGTACTCATATGACATGACTGCACATCTCATCATTAAATTTGTAGTCACTTCTGCTAGAGCTGACAACTTCCATTGTCATAAAGATGATTTCCCATTATAACCAACAGCAACAAGTGTTAAACAAGATTGGGTTTATCAGACAAGGGTTCTCTGCATAACCTGACATGTTGGTCCAGATATGATTGGAAATATCACTTGGCAAGATTTGTTTGATTTTAAAATATGAATTTACTTAGACTTGCTTTCTGGAATGTTTGGTACAGTTTTTTTTGTTATGTTACTACATTTAAACACTTTTTGTGTTGTCAAGATGTATATTCATTCCTTACTTAGTTGCTCCTCTTCTACATTGGGGTGTAGTGGTTTGTCAGAAAGAGCAGCGGCAGACCATTCCATCAGCCACCTTCCTCTTGAACTGGTTCAAGCCTAATTCTCGGTATCTATAAACTGTGTCTTATGTCATGCTAATGGTCTTGGGTTGCCCTGGTGATCTGGATCCTTGGACTGTCATAATAGCTGATCTTCTTTCATTCTGCAGACATGACCAAACTACAGGAGCTGAGATTGCTCGAGTCTGCAAGAACTACAATTTTAGGTTATATTGTATTTGATGTACCTTGTCTTTCCTTTCTACTTGCACCACCTTTCTTAGATATCTCAGAGACTTGAAGTTATCTTTCCCAGGGCTGTGGTCATTGCCCTTAAGTCACATCTGTAAGTCAGAGCGAGTATATATGTGGAGGATATACAGTCACCCATTTCATTAATGTTTTCTGAGGATCCTATTTACAGCACGAACAAATTTGGCAGCTACTGCTCTTTGACTAGTCAACTCTTGTATGATTCTACATTCTGGTCTGTTGTATAACCTTACGCACTCCACATTATTTTTGAAAAAAATTTGACCTAATTAATTTTCTTAATTAGTCGCTGTGGTAGTCGTCTTTCAAAATTTGTAACTTTTATGTTTGTTTGTCAATAAATATTATTTTCTGGTGTGTAGATACACAATAGCATAACGAACATGTGGGTGTTATTGTTTTTGTTGTATGTTTGTTAGTTTTTGAGATTTAAAAAGATGAAGTTGAAAATTTATGAAAATCTCGGGAAAAATTTGGGCTCGACCACTAGGCCTAGTCGCTTCGATAGAAAACCATGGAAACCACAACAACGTATCGATACTGTGTTTACAATATCGCCACAACTGTTAGTTTCCAATTCAAACGTAGTTCTTTCATTTAAACAAACAAAATAAACAGATCTACGCGATAAAAATCTTTCTCAACAACCTACTTCCCCTTTCGCAAAAAGTCGGCTTGCTCCAAACAGCATATACAAAATTAAAACTGTTCAAAAGCCATTTGTAATCGAACACACGATACTTTAACCGGCAAAATATCGTGTATATATGGAGGGCGTAGTCAGCAGTAAAAAATGGCTGTCAGGAGTGACTCCGTTCAAAAAAAAAAAAAATTTTTCCGCACACCGTTTTTGTAGGCCTAGCTGGTTCAAAGAGAACGGACAAGGGCGTGCTACAGGTTAATTCTAGATGCAGTTGATCCAGCATGATGGGAGGCCACTATGACTTTTGTTTTTGGACTTTTAATGGTTATCCCTCTTCTGTCCATCCTATTTAAAGATTGGTCTGAGCATGTCTCTGATTTAATAATCAGGGATCTTCGATATATAGTCTCATTTTCCATTCCTCCACTGGGTCCATTTATTTTGCACTGGGTACTTTTTTGGTCCTCTCCTGACACTCTTTGATAGCTTCATTCATGAGTAGCATGAAAAGGTGTCTTTAGTGACGAATAAAGAAAGAATTCGCCGTTTACTCCAATATGTACTCTTATAATAACTATTAATTACAAAGTAAAATGAATTTGCTAAATCGTAAAGAAAATTGCTAACTAAAATAAGCTGCAAAGTTTAACAGCTTGCCAAACTTGTATATAACAAATGCATCAAAGAGAAAATAAGCTTGAAATAAACAATGAAAATGATTCCTTGCTGAACCTTAATTTTACAAACTTTTGCTATTGCCAAGAATTAATCATTTAGTGAGCATACGATTAGTGTAGTGGTAGAGCACTTGCTTTTCATGGCAAATGAACAAGGTATGAATCCAGCTAGTGGTATGTACCGGTCGACTCATCTGTTAATGTGTACCTGACATACGACTAGTGAAGTAAAGGCAGCTAGAAAAGGAACTTGCCATCCTACCTCATACAGACCTGGACTTAGTATACTGGTCTCTAACAACTTCATTCTCCGACAATAGTGTAATTACTATGGGACAAACCTTTATACTCGGTTGATATATTTCTTTGTAATTGTTATTTAATCACCTTAACTTTATGTTACACATCATTTCTATTTCGTATTGGACTTGGTTATCAGAGTTCTGTTATACTATTGTTCTTATTTGAACAAGTTCTATTTCTTTAATGTGCATACAAAAAGTTCAAATAACATGCAGTACCTTGTTTGTCCACTTTCTAACATTAGTAAGGTTTCAAATGTATAACGACACATTAACATTGCCATTTATTAATTATTTTTAATCACATAGAGGGACAAATCCAGAGGAGCACTCTCACATTAGTCTTCTAAGCATGTATATTTCTCCTTAGATATATAAAACTACGTTGGCTTGGCCATGTCCGCCGCATTGAAGATGGTTGCACTCCCTCTAAGGACAATCGGCCGACCACAGCTGAGGTTCAAAGATGTGTTTAAGAGTGATATGAAGGCCCTGGACACACATCTGACATCCTGGGAAGACAAAGCTACAGACAAATGCAAGAGGAGATGCATGCATCCTAAAGAGCCACCTTATGCAGGATGAAAAGGCTCTTGTAACACAGGGATGAAACGACAATGCCACAAGTTACCAGTCCAAGGTCACATCATTCTATAGTCATCAGTCATTGAGTCGGGGGCTACTACTATTAATTATTCATTTTCTGAAACATTTTTGGTGGAAGAAATTTAAACCTCATCATTTTATTAACTAAAAATTGTGTTTCTTTTTGTTGTATGTTACAGATATGGAATTGAAACTCCATTTCAGTCATAATGACTATCTCATAAGTTAACACATAATTGACATTTCATTTTTTATCCATACACCAGGTTCTTCATGTTTTTGTCATCAAAGACATTGTTCTATAGAACTGAAAACACAAAATCTAGACTGAAGATAGAAGGAAATGTTTTCACATGTTTTTGTCTTCATAAGACATTGTTCTATAGAACTGAAAACACAAAATCTAGACTGAAGATAGAAGGAAATGTTTTCACATGTTTTTGTCTTCATAAGACATTGTTCTATAGAACTGAAAACACAAAATCTAGACTGAAGATAGAAGGAAATGTTTTCACATGTTTTTGTCTTCATAAGACATTGTTCTATAGAACTGAAAACACAAAATCTAGACTGAAGATAGAAGGAAATGTTTTCACATGTTTTTGTCTTCATAAGACATTGTTCTATAGAACTGAAAACACAAAATCTAGACTGAAGATAGAAGGAAATGTTTTCACATGTTTTTGTCTTCATAAGACATTGTTCTATAGAACTGAAAACACAAAATCTAGACTGAAGATAGAAGGAAATGTTTTCACATGTTTTTGTCTTCATAAGACATTGTTCTATAGAACTGAAAACACAAAATCTAGACTGAAGATAGAAGGAAATGTTTTCACATGTTTTTGTCTTCATAAGACATTGTTCTATAGAACTGAAAACACAAAATCTAGACTGAAGATAGAAGGAAATGTTTTCACATGTTTTTGTCTTCATAAGACATTGTTCTATAGAACTGAAAACACAAAATCTAGACTGAAGATAGAAGGAAATGTTTTCACATGTTTTTGTCTTCATAAGACATTGTTCTATAGAACTGAAAACACAAAATCTAGACTGAAGATAGAAGGAAATGTTTTCACATGTTTTTGTCTTCATAAGACATTGTTCTATAGAACTGAAAACACAAAATCTAGACTGAAGATAGAAGGAAATGTTTTCACATGTTTTGATCAACCAACAACATTCCTAATTATCATTGTGTTTGCTGTAGGTTGTGGTGGCAAAGAACTTTGATGAGATTGTCAACAATGAAGATAAAGATGTCCTCATTGAATTTTATGCTCCCTGGTGCGGCCATTGCAAGAGTTTAGCCCCCAAGTATGAGGATCTGGCTAAGAAGGTATTTGCTGTCAACTCAGTTGATTTTGCTTATTGGCCATTATTTTGGTCATTAACCCTCTTTAGTCCAGGTTTATTTTGGTCAATAACTCTCTTTAGTCCAAGCTTATTTTGCTCATTGGTCATTAACTCTCTTTAGTCAAGTCTTATTTTGTTGATTTGTGTCTTCCATTCTGACCATATGCAGCTGTTCTGTATGTTACAAAAATAAAAACATTATTTGTATTGAACAAATTGAGCTTCAGCATAAGACACATAGTTAAACTGTCCATGGCATGGAATATTCAAAATGAAGATTAAATATTAGTATGAAGTGCTAAATGACAGAAAATCAGAGGTGAAAGTTGCAGGTAAATATATATTTTTTTTAAACCTTGACCACTTTGTTTCACTGATGATATCCGTCAATTCCGTTACAATACCTTTCTTAGTCAAAGTCAGAATTGGGAGTGTGCTGCTTGATTGTAATTATTTGTTGAAATACTGAAGTAAATGGTGTTCTTTGTATCCACAGCTTGAAGATGAACAAGATATTTCCATTGCTAAAATGGACGCCACAGCAAATGATGTACCCTCTCAATATGATGTCAAAGGGTGAGTTTTCTCTTAGATGTTTGCTAGTTAACCGTTAGCACTCCAATATATTTTTGAAAAAAATTTGACCTAATTAATTTTCTTAATTAGTCGCTATGGTAGTCGTCTTTCAAAATTTGTAACTTTTATGTTTGTTTGTCAATAAATATGATTTTCTGGCGTGTAGATACACAATAGCATAACGGACATGTGGATGTTATTGTTTTTGGTTGTGTGTTAGTTTTTGAGATTCAAAAAGATGAAGATGAAAATCTCAGGAAAAATTTGGGCTCGACCACTAGGCCTAGTCGCTTCGATAGAAAACCATGGAAACCACAACATATCGATACTGTGTTTACAATATCGCCACAACTGTTAGTTTCAATTCAAACGTAGTTCTTTCATTTAAACTAACAAAATAAACCGATCTACGCGATAAAAATCTTTCCCAACAACCTACTTCCCCTTTCGCAAAAAGTCGGATTGCTCCAAACGGCGTATACAAAATTAAAACTGTTCAAAAGCCATTTGTAATCGCACAAATAATACTTTAGCCGGCAAAATATCGTGGATATATGGAGGGCGTATTCAGCAGTAAAAAATGGCTGTCGGGAGTGACTCCGTTCAAAAAAAAAATGTTTTTTTCCGCACACCGTTTTTGTAGGCCGAGTCGGGTGGTTTTCTTCTAACATTGGCATGCTGAAGGTTTTAATTCTTGTTTGTTGTCTGCGCTAGAGTTTCTGTAGATTGTTTATGGGGCTATTTTTATCTTGGAATCTCCTTTCAGGTTGAATTAATTTTGTGATTGTCTTCTACAGATTTCCAACAATTTATTTTGCTCCCAAGGGCAGCAAGAAGTCACCAAGGAAATATGAAGTAAGTGCCATATGTCAGGCTGAATTACATAATATAAGTTCATTATTCAATACAATGTTTAAATATAGTGAAGAAAATTGTATTTGTTGTCATCATAATCCTTTGATTCATCCTTTAATGTGCGTGCAGGCACACCCGCAGATGGGAAACATGCAACAAAACATTCTGTGCCCAGATGTAGCTACTGGTGATGTTTGTAGCACTGTGTGGGCAACCTTGGGTAGCTTGACAGGCCATTGTAGCCACTGGTGATGTTTGTAGCACTATGCGTGGGCAACCTTGGGTAGCTTGACAGGCCATTGTAGCCACTGGTGATGTTTGTAGCACTATGTGTGGGCAACCTTGGGTAGCTTGACAGGCCATTGTAGCCACTGGTGATGTTTGTAGCACTATGTGTGGGCAACCTTGGGTAGCTTGACAGGCCATTGTAGCCACTGGTGATGTTTGTAGCACTATGTGTGGGCAACCTTGGGTAGTCTCACAAGCCAAATATAGTCACTGGTGTTTGTAGCACTATGTACAGGCAACCTTAGGTAGTCTCACAAGCCAAATGTAGTCACTGACGATTATTGATGCCAACTGAAGACAATGCAAACAATTTAAGGACTGTGTACCTTTATGTTAGATACATGAACATATGTATCACACCTATATCATTGATAAATATTGAGCAAATTCATATTATTTATTGATATATTGATTGCACACAGTTGTTACAATTGTAACACTTATTTTGAGCGATGAGTTGACTATTAACATAAATCCATGACAGTATTCATTGTAGTGTACGAACCAGGCTGTACAAATGTTTGTCACCCACTGAGAAAGCAAAGGCTGCTCATGCGTTTTTTATACTTGTGAGTTTGCTGACCTAGTCACAGCCAGGTCACCTTGTTCTTCAGGATTTTGCAAACAGTATAGAATATGGAGAAGAAATTGCCACTGATTATTTTCTGAAATTATTGTTCAGATTGTATTTATTGCACAATTAATGACACATAATCAAATAATTTCTCATCTTAGGGCGGACGTGAAGTTGATGATTTCATCAAATACCTGGCTAAAGAATCCACAGATGGTTTGAGTGGTTATGACAGGGATGGAAAGAAGAAGAAAAAGGATAAGAAGAAGTCAGAGTTGTAATGAGATTTTGTTTTGTGTATTTGTGAAGCATTCAGTTAACTAATCTCGTAAATTCCACATTGTGTCTTACGTTTGATGAATGATAAATGCATATCTGGATGAGTGTGTTATATGATCTTTATGTATACAGTGCTGTCTAACTGGTTAACAGGTTTCATAGTGTTTGTGAAATTGTCAGATTGCTTTTATCAATATTGAGGCGGCTTCATTTAGTACTTTTGTATGAAGGTGACTGTTGACCTACTAGAAATGTTTTTGCTCAGTTCATTTGCTGCTAACATTCAACTTTGTTTGAATGTATAATCAATTAAGGCAATACTAAATTACAATGAGAAAGTACTGCTGTCAACTTGGCGCTCGGTTACTACATTTTGTTCAATTATACCAAATATATATTTGTGAATGATGTTATTCTGATCAGTCGCAGAATCTTCCATTTGACCTAAACACCTTTTTTTTTACAACTGTTGTTTTGATAAACTGTTTCATATATAGTTGTCTATATCATCTACATATTCATTTTTCAACAAGAGTTCAATGCATGGGTTTTTATTTACAATACAAATTTTAGGTGGGGTCAAAAATATTTGAAAATAGAATGATGATGGTGTAGGTACTTGCTGAGCTGATGTGATTAAATGTTCTTTTTCATGAAGTTGTGTTTTGGTGTTTCTGTCCATGTCTAATGTACTTGATGATTGAGAAGAGTATTTCTTTATCATCTCTGTTCATTCTTACACATGCTCCAGGCCAGAGCAAGCCAAGAGTATGCATTCATAGACTATAACCACATGGGCAGAGGTTTATCAATGCCAATAATAATAATAGCTGTCCATCGTTGTCGATGAGAACTGCCGGCACATCCTTGTCACAGATTTCCCTGTTGGGTGTGGGTTGCGCATGTGGCTGAACAGGCCAATGCGGGCACGAAAACATCTGCTACATAATGCCAATAATAGAATGAATAATATGTTCAACACTTTTAGATCTGGCCCAACGTTGTCACTGAACACAGGAAGCTTCATATCAAACTGCTGCTTAATTTACTCACTTGTTTGAAGATGGGAAATAAGCACAAATAAATGGTTGACACCACATATTTAAATGTAGTAGTGGATGTGATACAAGACAGGAACATCGGTAATATACAAAATAATAATGATATATAGTAACAGGACCTCTGTATTGGATACTGGGAACGCAAGCATGAGTCATTACTCCCCACTAAGCATATTGTAAAAGACAACTAAGTAGAGTTGTGTATGGAGCTGGCAGTCATGTAAAAACAAATGTGCTGTAGACACAACTACTGCAACAGAAGCACATATCTGCTTTAGCACAGGCTTCCTGAAAGGATGCTGATTGCAATGTAACCAGATGTAAAGGATTGTCAAAGAACCTAAGTTTGTTCTATCTGCTGACTTTTTTCTGGCCCCTCTCCTTTCTAGTCCTAATTCTTTCAGTTCTCCTATGTTGTCACTCCAGTGAACTCAGGGTCATCCTGCAGGTATGAATCTCTGGATTGTTGCGTCTTCTGTTCATTCCGCAGAGATGTCCATAGTACTGTAGGTGAGATGACTACACTCGGATCTGACATAACTGGGTTTCAATGTGTTGTCTGATTATGGGCTTAGTCTCTTCTTGGTAACTTGGACCACCTTGTGTCTCATTTCTGAAAATGGAAAGCTTGTGGGATGTGGAGTAGTACGGCTGTGCTCTCCCTAGTATCCTTACAGGGGTCCTGAGATCCAGATCTCTGTAACTCAAGACAAAGCACACGTGGAGTAGTATGTAGCCATCTTTGTTTTCTTGATACCAGAATGATCATAACACAACATCTGATAACAAACAACAAAATAAGAACGTAATAAATTCTGTAAACTGAAATGTTTTGATTATTAGTACTTATATTCTGTTCTATTTTGTTTTGTTTTGTTGAGATTAGTTGGCCACTTTTGTTATGCCATTCTGACTTTGTGTCTAGCACATGACAATTCTGGGAATCGATGTTACATGAACGGCCACTTTATCACATATATTTTAAAAAATGTCAGGTATTGCCGATTTCATGTTGGTTTATTTATAGTCAAACACCAGAAGAATAGATCTACTTGGGTTTCTGAGTCATATAAAAAGTCTATCTGTTGGTTTATTTATAGTCAAACACCAGAAGAATAGATCTACTTGGGTTTCTGAGTCATATAAAAAGTCTATCTGTTGGTTTATTTATAGTCAAACACCAGAAGAATAGATCTACTTGGGTTTCTGAGTCATATAAAAAGTCTATCTGTTGGTTTATTTATAGTCAAACACCAGAAGAATAGATCTACTTGGGTTTCTGAGTCATATAAAAAGTCTATCTGTTGGTTTATTTATAGTCAAACACCAGAAGAATAGATCTACTTGGGTTTCTGAGTCATAAAAAAGTCTATCTGTTGGTTTATTTATAGTCAAACACCAGAAGAATAGATCTACTTGGGTTTCTGAGTCATATAAAAAGTCTATCTGTTGGTTTATTTATAGTCAAACATCAGAAGAATAGATCTACTTGGGTTTCTGAGTCATATAAAAAGTCAATCATGCGGAAAATGAAACAAAATGTGTTTATTAACTCTGGTTACAAAAATTCAATGTTTGCTTTATTTGGTAACGCCCACTTTTTGTGAACAATTAACTTCTATGTCAGAAAAATTAAGATTGACTATAAAAAAAAATCATTACAACAGCTAAAATGAAGTGTACATTGTCATTTTCAGAAAATTTTAAAAGAATCTTTATGCAAGAAAACAAAAACAGATCGATGCATGCAGATTTGCTATCGAAAAAATAATTTAATGACAAACATGCAGCTAATAATTTTTCTACAAAAACTTTGCTTTTATTAATGTTTTTATATAAAACGAATCCAACTTCCAGGAAAAAAATATATACGTATCATAAAAAGTATCATTTTAAAGTCACCGGCCCTGACAGTGGTCTCCCGACCAACAGGACAAAAACGACTGCTGGCAGTGACTTCTCATTATGAAGGAGTTAACGGGCTGTTAAATAGTATTTAAATACACGTTAAAAACAATGCATTCATTTCACATTGACTATAGTAATTACTTGAATTTAGCAAATTTGTGCATTTCAATTTTCTTTTTCACACCAAGTGAAGTATAGCACCACCACTACAGCTAGTCCACCTCAACAAACGCCCCCTCATGCCTGCATACATGCACTTGTAGCCATGGTTTTACATGAGCAGGTTGGTCACAAATGCTGTCATAGCTGGGAGTGGAGTGGAGGATGAGCTTAATTCTGTTGAATAGCTTCCACAGCTTCTCCAACACATAGCTGGGAGTGGAGTGGAGGATGAGCTTAATTCTGTTGAATAGCTTCCACAGCTTCTCCAACACATAGCTGGGAGTGGAGGATGAGCTTAATTCTGTTGAATAGCTTCCACAGCTTCTCCAACACATAGCTGGGAGTGGAGTGGAGGATGAGCTTAATTCTGTTGAATAGCTTCCACAGCTTCTCCAACACATAGCTGGGAGTGGAGTGGAGGATGAGCTTAATTCTGTTGAATAGCTTCCACAGCTTCTCCAACACATAGCTGGGAGTGGAGTGGAGGATGAGCTTAATTCTGTTGAATAGCTTCCACAGCTTCTCCAACACATAGCTGGGAGTGGAGTGGAGGATGAGCTTAATTCTGTTGAATAGCTTCCACAGCTTCTCCAACACATAGCTGGGAGTGGAGGATGAGCTTAATTCTGTTGAATAGCTTCCACAGCTTCTCCAACACATAGCTGGGAGTGGAGTGGAGGATGAGCTTAATTCTGTTGAATAGCTTCCACAGCTTCTCCAACACATAGCTGGGAGTGGAGTGGAGGATGAGCTTAATTCTGTTGAATAGCTTCCACAGCTTCTCCAACACATAGCTGGGAGTGGAGTGGAGGATGAGCTTAATTCTGTTGAATAGCTTCCACAGCTTCTCCAACACATAGCTGGGAGTGGAGTGGAGGATGAGCTTAATTCTGTTGAATAGCTTCCACAGCTTCTCCAACACATAGCTGGGAGTGGAGTGGAGGATGAGCTTAATTCTGTTGAATAGCTTCCACAGCTTCTCCAACACATAGCTGGGAGTGGAGTGGAGGATGAGCTTAATTCTGTTGAATAGCTTCCACAGCTTCTCCAACACATAGCTGGGAGTGGAGTGGAGGATGAGCTTAATTCTGTTGAATAGCTTCCACAGCTTCTCCAACACATAGCTGGGAGTGGAGTGGAGGATGAGCTTAATTCTGTTGAATAGCTTCCACAGCTTCTCCAACACATAGCTGGGAGTGGAGTGGAGGATGAGCTTAATTCTGTTGAATAGCTTCCACAGCTTCTCCAACACATAGCTGGTGGCGGTGGAAGCCTAACTCCTGGCCTTCCTGTTGTGGCACTTGTTCTTACTAGCAGGAGAAAGGGCCATGTGCGAGTATCTTTCACCCTAAAACCAGACTGCTCTGGGCTGATGAAGCCAGTAAGCCATAGGGGCAACTCATATAAGAGATGGAAAACAGTTTCAAACCATCTGCTACCTTCCAGAACCAGTGTGCAGTCATTTAGCCCTGCATAATTGGAGAACCCCATTAGACGGCAGAGAGTGCACCAAATGGCACTCCCTACAACTCTAGTGAGTTCCTAAGACCAGAAACGTTGGGTGCCGAAACAGGATGGAATGTCTGAATGGTGGAGTGGAGCTCTTATTCCAACTCAATATGTTGCGGAAAGTAGAAAAGGCTCGAGGAACCAACAAAATTACTAATGAAATATTAAAACTCGGCCTAAAAGCCAGGTCTGAACTTGATCAAGAAAACATGATCAGAAAGCAGACTCCCTAAAGCATGGCTCACTGCAGACATTTAGTTAACTTTGAAGGAAACAACCAGCTAATGTCACAAGATACTACGGAGCTTAACAATTGGGGTAACTTGCTGGAAGAATGGTGAACCACAGCAGACTCCACTGGGGACTATAAACCAACCAAATAGATGGTAGATAACCAGGCAGCTGCAGTAAGCATACAATAACATGAGGAGGCCAGGACTTGTTCTAGCCTACGGCGACAATAAGCTTTTACTGACAAATCTTCCTTTGGATTAGAAGCATCTTGAAAAATAGAACAGAATGCATTACATCAGCCAAAATAAATGCTGCAGTGGTAACCTCATATTCAAGTTACAAAAGGCAATATGCAAATGTCCTCACAGGAACTGCAGACAGTTACAGAAGCCAAGCAAAGTAAAATAGGCCACTGACCAGAGAAGCTATATACTGTCTGTCACAAGAAACTACACGTAAAGCTGTATACACAGAATCTTTTATAAATACAAATTAACGAGAGCAAAACAGAAACTATGATGATGTTATTAAACAGGTCCATGATTTCAAGTATTTGGGGAGTATTTTTTTTGGACAAACAGCAAGATCGTCAGGGAAATTGAGACTTAGTGTCAGAAAGCATCTGCGATGACTTAACAGCTGTCACCACTGCTTAGGCACCTGAGCATTGGTTTGGCAACAAAGCAACGGCTGATAAACAGTAAATTTATGCTGACTCTGTGTTACCAGTGCCAAACGTGGCCTCTGTCCAGGGGTCGTGAGAGCAGAATTTTGACGTGTGAAATGAAGTGTTTGAGGAAGACCATTGGGGTTGCCAGGAAAGACAGAATGCGGAACGACGACAAGTTTGGTCGGCACTACGTCTTGTACTCAACACATGTCCAGGGAGAAAATAAGTTGGTTTGGTTGGTCATCTCATGAGAATGGACCCTCAACTTCCACTGATGGCTTACAGGTAGATATGGAGGCAGGCGGATAGATGGCATTAGAGTGATTGTGCAGCGACACGGGTTCACATTGACTAACGTGTCACACTTGGCGCAGAACAGACGACTTAAATCTCCTCACGATGCTCAATCTTCACCAGAAACGTACAATAAAAGAAAGTCTACAGATTCAAGCCTATAGACTGCGGACGTTGTGGGCTAGTGGTAAAGGGGCACGGCTCACAACTCGAAGGTGCTGGGTTCGATCCCCATCACAGCACCAGCTGTTACCCCGGGGAAGCAAACCCTTAGAAAATGCAGGAGGAAGCAGACCCTTGCATAAAATGCATGCTGAAGTCAGATGCACTGGGCAGACAGGCGCAAAAACAAAAACCACAGTGCGACGCCCAGCGCTTTGAGGATTACAGAAATACGGCGAATGCAAAAAAAAAAAAAAAAAAAAAAAATATGGACAGCTACTGATATGATAAAAGGGTCCATCATACTTTGGAGTCGAGCTTGACAGACGCTTACTGCTCAACTCTTGCACACAATATGTACAGCAACTAGATGTCTTAACATGAACAAACACTTTACAAGTGCCACCTGGAGAGCAGAAAAAATGGAATCTTAAGACATCTGTATCTGGTTTATTGACTACAACCTGTCACTGTAACAGTGACTAAAAGAAACTGGAACAGATCTAAAAATAAAGCTCTCGGGTCTATATGTTTGAACAGAAGAACTACAGCAACAGATGTCCACGACATTGATGACAACATAGAACCAATGGACCTAAGGCACACACGTGCAGTATTTGAGGTTACAGAACCAATGGACCTAAGACGTAAACATGCAGTATTTAATGTTACATAACAACATAGAACCAATGGACCTAAGACGTAAACATGCGGTAGTTACAAAACAACATAGAAGAGCTAACATAGAACCATTTGAACTAAGAAGTGAACATGCAGTACCGTACTTAAGGCTACAAAACGATATAGACAAGAACACTCAAATAGACGGCCGTTTCGAAAACTGGAAACCAACTAACAAATTGAAACAAAAGTCCCCATTACAAGTAGCCCCCAGCAGAACACAACCATTTTCTACAAATGCGGGGAAATAACACAAACATGTTCAAATCTTTCCAGAGAAAGGGGGTTGCAACAACCCATAGTAAGAATCCTACTTTTGGAAAGTACAATGGCACAAATAACCAACTCAACAATACTAATGATAGAAGCATTGAAAACAAAAGACAGCTGTCCTAACAATATTATACATACACATACAGACGGCTCTGATTGTAAGGCCACTATAAGTGTCAGACTAGGAGCTTTTAAAAAAAAAAAATTTTGTTTCTAATCCCATGGCAGTCAGGGGGTTTTTAGGCTGAGAATACAGACCGCTTCGCCACTACTGTCGCCTCGTTGTGTGCTGGCTATGTTCACCCCTAACTGAAAAACAACATGCCATACCGGGTATTCGAACCCCTGCCCTACTTGTCAGCAGGCAGGCATCGAAACCATTCGGTCACGCGCTCCTCTTAATAAAGTACCCAAATGACAATACATTCGAGCTATGTGGAGAATACTGTAATAATCAAGACGCTAACAATTTCAGCAGTAATAAACACCGCCATACAGAGGGTAGTACTGAAGAAGTTCTGGCAAGAAAATTTAAAAACATCCAATATTGTAGTCTTGACTGATCCAATAATGACGCTACAGGAACTAGAAACATCCAATATTGTAGTCTTGACTGATCCAATAATGACGCTACAGGCACTAGAAACATGCAATATTGTAGTCTTGACTGATCCAATAATGACGCTACAGGAACTAGAAACATCCAATATTGTAGTCTTGACTGATCCAATAATGACGCTACAGGAACTAGAAACATCCAATATTGTAGTCTTGACTGATCCAATAATGACGCTACAGGAACTAGAAACATCCAATATTGTAGTCTTGACTGATCCAATAATGACGCTACAGGAACTAGAAACATCCAATATTGTAGTCTTGACTGATCCAATAATGACGCTACAGGAACTAGAAACATCCAATATTGTAGTCTTGACTGATCCAATAATGACGCTACAGGCACTAGAAACATCCAATATTGTAGTCTTGACTGATCCAATAATGACGCTACAGGAACTAGAAACATCCAATATTGTAGTCTTGACTGATCCAATAATGACGCTACAGGAACTAGAAACATGCCTACAAACTAACATAAAAGTTATATAGCTGGCTGAGATGATTGACAAGATACACACATCAAAGTCGCCCTCCACCAGTGGATTATTAGACATGTCTTACAGAATAAGAAAGAAGAGCGGCAAAGGTGGCGCCGCACTGGCTGCGGTTCTAACATTGCTCTGGTGTTTTAGTTCATTATATCGGATGCGTCGGACCGAAAGGTGCAAATAGCGCAGTGAAACTATAAACTAGCGACACAGTGCATTCCGTTCTCTGGACTACATCCTACTACTTGGAAAGCCCTGTTCAGGGCTTGGTAGCGGGAGATGAGAACGAACGCAGAAGAAGAAGAAATAGTTCATTATGGACGCCGCCAATTATTTGCCTAAAATTCACACTACTCAACGACTTGCACTTGTGTTAACAAAAACGTGTGGTTGTTTTTCATTTGGACTAGTTAATTCGTTTATTTTATGTGTATTATTCCCTCCAATTATCATGGCCAGGACATTGACTATATGAATTAGTACTACGCGGTTTAGTGCCCACGGCTAAACTTCACGAGATTCGCGCCCTTCGCTCTATTGCTGACGTCTGTTTTTGGCGTGACTGAAATATAGACACGTGATTAATAAACTAGAAAACGTCACTTGGGAGAGATGCCCAACACATCACTCACACGCTGAGTTCCCATTTTCCCCTTTTATTTACTATGCTTCTCACATTTGCATAAAAACATTTTAGTTTGTAATTTTGTTGTTTTTCCACTTTTTGCTTTTTCTTTATCATTTAATTTTTATTTTCCACTACTTATTTCACACTTCCCTGACGCCAAACTCTCCCCTTTGACTACATTCTTTATAGCACCATATTGTATGCCTATCTTTAGTCTCATACTTCATAGACCTTACTAGTTTAAATATCTAACACAATGATTAAATATATACTTTGTTACAACTTGCTGTCCTATCTCATTTAGATGTAAACTTCTCCTGTCTGGCATTTTACTTTTGTCTACTTTCACATCAATAAACTCTATTCCCATGTCCGCACACATCACCTGTAACCTAAGGTTGATACCTATTATCTTACTATCTAAATAGTCTGACCCATCTGCTCTATCTAAAATGCCCATCATTGTGACCTTTCTGAACTTTTTTCCTTAAGTGTTCCCATAAGACTCTTGTGTCTTTTCATAATTATTTCTGTACCATCTCTCCTTACATTATTAGTTCCTACCAATACCACAACATGACTGTTTGCTCTGTCATCTATCCTCTTTATTTTTCCCACTATGTTTTCCCCCACAATTTTTGCTCACCCAATATCAATTTTTTCAAACATTTTGTGTACAATGAAACAATTTTAATACAATGTTAATAGCAGAGGATTCAGTACATCTGCAGAACTTAAGTGATAAGATGGCCAGCAAAAGTCAGCAATATGGGTTGGAAATCAACATTAAAAAGACTAAATTTTTGGTGTTCACCAGAAAGAAAGAAAGTTCAAAAGCTTTCATGCACATCAATGGAGAAATTCTGGAACACGTGTCAAGCTATGTATATCTTGGCCAACTCATTTCTGATGGCAAATGCCAAAGGGAGATCATTAAAAGAATTACAATGACCAGAAAATACATTTAACAGCATGAGAGATTCACTTCTGTCAAAGTAGATATCTCAGATCTTATAGAATCATGAAATGCTATGTGCATTCAATTGTATTGTATGGAGTAGAAACCTGTACCATGACAAAGAAAATGGAGAAATGTATTGAAGCCTTTGAAATGTGGGTATTCAGAAGACTTAGGCGAGTTTCTTTGAAAGATAGGATAACCAATAATGAGGTTCTGGAAGAACTCCAGGTGGAATAGACACTTCTGAAGGGAATACAAATCAGAAATATAAAATATTTTGGTCATGTCAAGCGCCATGACAGTCTGCTAAATGTTATTTTGGAGAGCAGAGTAGAGGACAATAGGGCGACAGAGGTACAGATGGATAGATAACATCAGGATGTGGTCGTGACACAGTTTGACTGTGTGTACCAACCTGGCGCGAGACAGGCAGATGGAGATCCATTACCGCCAACCTACGTTGCGAAGACGGCACTTGGTGATCACGATGAAACGGCAAAAATATGTGAACTGTCTGACTAGTTTGGTTCATGAGTGTCATTCTCATCCCTCAAATATGTGAACTATCTGACTAGTTTGGTTCAAAAGTTCCATTCTCAGCCCTCAAATATGTGAACTATCTGACTAGTTTGGTTCAAAAGTTCCATTCTCAGCCCTCAAATATGTGAACTATCTGACTAGTTTGGTTCATGAGTTCCATTCTCATCCCTCAAATATGTGAACTATCTGACTAGTTTGATTCTCAGCCCTCAAATATGTGAACTGTCTGACTAGTTTGGTTCATGAGTTCCATTCTCAGCCCTCAAATATGTGAACTGTCTGACTAGTTTGGTTCATGAGTTCCATTCTCAGCCCTCAAATATGTGAACTGTCTGACTAGTTTGGTTCATGAGTTCCATTCTCAGCCCTCAACTTCTACAAGACATTCTCAATGGTTCTCCTCTCTTCCACGAGCTGTGTACCATCCTTCTGTACACCCACATCTCCAGGTCCTCGGTTTTTAATTTTAGTCTAATTGACCTGTACGGTCCTATCTCTGGTGGGAGCTGGATGTAGCCAGGAGGAAGGCTTTCTTTTTGCTTAGCGGGCTAGGCTCGAGCAGCTCATTATTCCACTATGGAGGGTGGTTAATCGATGTGGTGTCCATATTAAAAGACTAAAAGGGATCAAGATGCTGAGCAGCGCATGAGCTGCATTGGTCAGCGCACCAGAGCTGCCAAGACCCTTCTACACCTCCACGCGGTGATCCTGGATAACAGGCAGCAGCAGGGCAGACTGACTAAGGAGAAGGGATCGAAGAGGGAATGCTAACCCGGTATTCTTCTTCTTCTTCTTCGTACGCAGTCAGACAGTAACCATTATTTTTTCGAAAAAAGCGGCGGTCATCCTGAGGCTCTCGCCACTGCCATAGAGCTTGTCTTGCAGTTCCACTGGTAATGGCCACATCTGCTCTCTCTGGTCCTCGTATGTCGGGCAGTTCTGCAGCAGATGTTCAGCGGTCATTTTACCAGTACCGCACGGGCATTCGTCGGTACACCCTATCTTCAATTTGTTGAATAGGTGGTACCTCAGTCTGTTGTGGCCAGTGCGAAGTCTGAAGACAACGACCTGCTCTCTTCGGTTGAACTGGTAATAGGCATCGTTTTTGGTGTAACCAGTATGTTCGGTTTCCCATTTGGTCATGTATCTGGCTTTGATAAGCCGTTTTGACTCTTCGTACGTCATATTGGTATCTGTTTGTGGTAGTCTTGCACCTTCTTTTGCCAGTCTGTCTGCCTCCTCGTTGCCTTGGATGTTGCAGTGTGACGGAACCCACTGTACCACTACCCTTTTTGGTGCGGACTGCTGGCACAGTTTGCAGAGTGCTGCTCTTAAGTCATTGAGCTCAGTGTTTTTCTGGCTTTTTAGCGCTGTGACTACGGTGAGAGCATCTGTCAGCAGGACTATATGGCTCTCATTTTCACTGTGTGTCACCATTTCTTCCACTGCCGCCCTCAGTGCCTCTGCCTCCGCTCTGAAATTGCTTGTGTACTTACCAGTAGCGAATGACAGTGTTATTTTTCTGCCATTTGGTAGGTTCAGGAATGCTCCTGCCCCTCCGTTCTGTGTAGTGTTTGTTACAGAACCGTCGGTGTATGCATGGGTCCAGTCCATGCTTGGGTAGCTTTTCTTTATGAAGCTTAGGGTAGTATCTCTCCTTTCTTTTTCAGTCTGGCAGTTTTTGTTTGCAATACCTGGTATATTTTCTACCACCTCTGGAAATATATCCTGCCTCCAGGTAGGTTTTCGTACAGTAGTGATGGGTTTTGGTGTTGTTAGTGCGTTTATGGGATCTTCGTGCATCTTTGCTTTGGCTATTTCTGCAAAGTTTCTCCGCTTTAGTTTCCCATTTCCCAAATTGTTTAGTCTCTGGTGCATTGGATGGTCAGTCA
This sequence comes from Ariolimax columbianus, assembly GCA_036924085.1. Lineage (NCBI taxonomy): Eukaryota > Metazoa > Mollusca > Gastropoda > Stylommatophora > Arionidae > Ariolimax > Ariolimax columbianus. Next base: position 137,400,911 of record JAVGWX010000003.1, read on the forward strand.
GTCTTCGGAGTTTCTCTGACTGCAGCTGGGCTCTGCAGTCTCTTCTATCTAACCCGGTATTCAAAAAATGCTTGCTGAAGTCGGATGTGTTGAACCGAAAGGTGCAAATATCGAAGCCAAGCTGTAAACTACGACACAACGCATTCCGTTCTCTGGACTACATTCTGCTGCTTACCCTTTCATGGTTTGGTAGTGGGAGATTGAGAACGAACGAAGAAGAAGAAGAAAAGACTAAAAAACTAGAGTAAAGTAGATCCGCAGCCTGTTAGGCGACATATATGCCGCTCTTAACGAACCACCTAATCATGGCCGGTGTTATGCCATGTCACACAGTTAGTCACCTCCTTCGACATGCTCTCTGTGTGGCAGTGGTGCTATTCTTGTCCTTGTCACACACATAGACCATGGCAAACCATTCAGTTATATCTTTCACTGATTTGTTCATTATCTACGGATCAATGTTTCATGACAAGACTATATTCAGTTCAAGTACCATCTCGGCATCGAAGGTCGGCTGCAATGGATTTCCAGTGTCCTCTACCTCTTGTAGTAATGTTGCCAACTTGAGAGGCTGTTCCCAGCCCATCTCCTGATATTATCTACCCAATTAAAACGACGTCTGCCTCTTGAACGACTGCCTTGACCCTACCCTCCAGTATGGTCTTCAACAAGGAGGTATGTCTTGTTTTATAACCAAAATAACGAAACGGTCATTAATTATATTTTCACTCCCAACTTTTTCAATATCTTCTATTTTGTTTTCTTCTCGTTCCAAGAAATGCCACACAATCTTCTATTTACCCACATTTCTTCTTCGTTCGTTCTCAATCTCCCACTAACAAACCCCGAAAGGGTTTAAGTAGCAGAATGTAGTCCAGAGAACGGAATGCGTTGTGTCGTAGTTTACAGCTTGGCTGCGATATTTGCACCTTTCGGTCCAACACATTCGACTTCAGCAAGCATTTTTTGAGTACCGGGTTAGCATTCCCTCTTCGATCCCTTCTCCTTAGTCAGTCTGCCCTGCTGCAGCCTGTTACCCAGGATCACCGCGTGGAGGTGTAGAAGGGTCTTGGCAGCTTTGGTTCGCAGGCCCTGACGCTAGCAGTCAGCTATGGGTCGCTGACCACACCAGCTCATGCGCTGCTCAGCATCTTGATCCCACCCACATTTCGAAGGCTTCAATACTCTTTTCCAACTTGTTATTCATTGTCCATGTTTCTGCGCCATAAAATAGTGACGAGTATACATAACACCTGACAATTCTCATTTTCAAATCCTGATGAATCTGTTTGGATGTCAGTATGTGTCCCATGTTGTCGAATACCCTCTTGGCCATACCTATTGTCTTTCTGATTTCTGTTTCACAGCTGTCTTCCTTTGCTATATGACCTAGATAGGAGAAACTCTGTACCTGTTCAAGTAGTTGATCTGTTATTCTTATCTGCATACATGGTTTCTATCCACTTGTCCCAATTAATATTATCATAGTCTTTGTTTTCTTTGTTTATGTCTAATCCAAACACTTGACTCATTTTGCGAATTCTTGTCACAAGCTCATGTAATTCTTGCTCACTTTTCGCCATCAAAACTGTAAGACTATATCACTTGCTCACAAATGTGAAAAAGCAGAGTCGCGCCATGAAACAAAACGTAAACAAGATTTCCCGATCAATTGCGCCGCGTATCCAGTGACGTCACACTGTTGCCACGAAAGTGTAGGTTAAAATGGAATCCATTTGTTTGTCCGGTGTTTGGTTCCAGTATCAGCGGAGAAAAGGATACTTCAAGTTTGAGAATGACCCACCGTAAGTTCTTTGCCGTGGAAACACGTTGGCCAGGAGCAGTTCTTTGTTTGTTACTGCTTCTGGTTCCCCAAAATACCATCTCGATTTCACTAATGTTCAGAAACGAAATTAATTGTTCCCACTTCTGTAGCTGTCACCACAACGCTTTGGTGAACACAATGAAACAGTACAATGTCAAACATTTTCCGATAATGGGTGAGAAATACAGGCCGGAAATTAGTGTTTTCGATGCCGAATCTGAGTACATGACATTTTTAGGAACTTTCGCGCCTATTGTGCATCGAATAGCTGAGATCAGTTGCATTTTGTCGGACGGGATGACACACTCAATTATGTCTCTTCTTAACGGTGTCGACGACATCATGGACACGGCTCTAGATGTGATATGTCGCAAGGATGAAATCTTGATCTGGGATGTGCCTTCCTGGCATACCACGCTGAACATCTTCTTCAGCAAATACTGCAACATTGTTTCTAGAGAGACGCAGAAACACATTGTTGTTCCGATGAATATGTGGATTCTGGATGTTGAAAAAGGCGGCCATAATTTTCTCAATATACTGGATGTTACATACACGATGAACACGCTAACTTTTGCAATAATTGGCTCACGCGCGCCTATCACTCCCAAACAATGGGAAGGTATTTACATGGTATCGGTGTCTTTTATAAGTCTCAGAGATAACAACTTGGAAGAGTACAATTGCCCGTTTCGTTTTTCGAAACGGTTGGACACTTTGAATCTGGAAAGGAATAAACTAACTCATATTCCAGAATGTGTGCTGCATTCAGAGCACATTCGACTCAGCTACTTGTCGCTGGCAAACAACTTGATTTCTGACCTGACCTTGCTGTACGAGGTACCGGAAGTATTCGACATTCCTGATATCTCAATTATCAATCTCAGCTTTAATCTGATTAGAAGCATTGAAGCTATACGTGACATGGGCAAACTGATCGTTTTGGATTTCAGTCACAATGTTATCAAAGATATCACAGCAGACGCATTTGAACATCTGACCTACCTAGAGATGATTGACCTCAACCATAACAAAATCCATGTTATAGGCGCGCAGCAGTTTACTAGAAATATTAAACTTAGTGTGATTGATCTTAGTCATAACTTTATCAGCATAATTTTGCAGGAACAACTTCCAACTGTATCTCTGCCACTTAAACTGGACGTCCGCCACAGCAGGTTGCTGTATCCACCCTTACGAGACTGCTCCAAAAATAAAATGAACAATTTAAATATTCAAATATATTCGGCAGGCAACCCGTTTTTGTGTGATTGCTTCATGGTCGAGTTTGAGAATTGCCAAAAGTGGATCAAAGACAATACTGTCAACTACACGGAGAAAGACAATATATTCAAGGACATAGAAAACATGGTATGTGCCGCCCCTGAAGAGAACATTGACGCCAATTTGCATGAATTATCCTTTAACTCCAAGTGCATTGTGCTGGACGCCTGCCCAGAAACTTGCTCGTGCTTTCTACTGAACGTGCAACATCTCATTATCAATTGTTCTGCACAACGCCTTTTGGAAATGCCGGATAATCTACCGAGCTATCCGAACGTTAGTACAGCTCTCTACCTTGATCGCAATCCTCTACAGATGTTGAGCCATCGACCATATCTTCGTAGCCTGTCTGAACTGCACGTGGACAACTGCTTACTGACGTCAGTCACGCCCGCAGCAATGACGTCGTTACAGGACATTCGCGTTCTAACCCTTCACAACAATCTCCTGCAGAAGTTGCCATCCAGCACGCGCAACATAACCCTAAACCACGCGAGGAACGTCACCCTACACAACAACCGTTGGGCCTGCACGTGCGACAGTCTCTGGTTGCCTCGCTGGATTATCAAGCATAAGTCGTCCCTGTGGATGCCAGGAAGCATCATGTGCCATTACTTAAGGAAACCTGTGGATGAGCTGAGTGAGATGGACCTGAACTGTAACTCCTCTTCATATATTGATACATTCTTGGTCATCAGCCTGACTCTGTCCTCTCTCGTATCAACATTGGTGATCGTTATCTGTTATCGCTCCGAGATTAGTGTCCTGTTGTATTCCAAGCTGGGACTGCGTTTAGATTGTGGTTTTTCATATGGAGACTTTTTCAGCCCTTACGACGCCTTCATCTCCTACAGCCAAGACGCCCACAGTTGGGTCACTGAGACCCTTATCCCGCGCCTGGAGACGGGGCCTAAAAAATATCAATTGTGCCTCCACTACAGAGATTTCCCTACAGGAGAGTCATTTGTAGACAGCTTACCCTGGTCTATTCGACTGAGTCGCTGCGCAATTCTAGTGCTTAGTAATGATGTCGTAAAGAAAGAATGGTGCATAATGGAAGTCAGAGCAGCTTTTCAGCGTTTGCTTCTTGTGGCGAATAAACTGGCCATAATTGCCGTAGATGATGTTAACATCTCAGAGCTGTCCTCGGATTTGTTCTCGTACATGAACACGCACGAATACCTGAAGGTTGACGATCCAGATTTCTGGGACAAACTGGAGATGTTTCTGCCACCTAAAGTAAGTGCCGCGGAAGTGGTAGAACTTGATCCAACCGATGTAAGAGCCGGGGCTGGGGACAGCGTGGTACAAAGCACGCCAGATAAGTGTGAGGACACTGGTCTGTCGGACATATCTGAGATATCCTTCAAGCCAACAGAGCCAAGTGTCGGCCAAAACAATATTGACTGAAATATGTCCTTGGAGGGTGTGAGTCATTTTTTGCGATGTATATGTATATTTTGTTGATCAATCCTCAACCTCGTTGTAAGGTTGTCTGAGCATGCCCATCTGCTGGACTCCCTTTCCTCTGCATCTCTCTTAATTTCAGCATATGATCGTAATCTCTACATAACTAGGATGTAAAGATGAGTCTGCTTCGACACCTTTCTCTTTTCCCCTGGATATTGCCCTCTAGTATCTTCTGTAGAAGAATTTAATGTGGCATATCTCATCCAAGTCAATTCAATCTTCGTGTTTGTATTGTTTGCAATATTGTTCTTTATGCGCCTACTTGAGTGAGCACATTGTCTTTGTATCTTCTTTCTGTCCAACTCACTCTTTCCATTCTACGGTAGGATCATATTCCAAACGCTTCCATTATATTTTCATCGTCCATGTTTCACTCACATACAGTGCAATTGGCCGTATATGAGTAGCTATTGTTCTTTTCTTCAGTTCTATTATAATATTCATGGGGGTTAGCAATTTCAGTTTTTCCTCTGAAGCCCTTCTTTGCCAATGCCATCCTTGTCTGTCTTTCTGTCTCATTGCGGGCATTTTCTGGTTTGTCCTAAATATTTCAACTTCTGTACTTGTTAGATTATTTCTCCATTGATGTTTATATTCATTTGCCCATGTCGCTTGGCCATTACAAAAGCCTTTATCTTCAATGTGTTTATTTTCGTGCCACACTCTTTGGTAATGCAGTTAATGTTTTAAAGCAGCATTTGCAGCACTGCCACTGATCCTCCCGCTATGACCTAGTCATCAGTATATTTGTTGGCATTAACTTCCATATCGGTAACTTTGCTACCACTATTATAACTCCGAACATCTGCTTTTGTAGAAGTACAGGTCAACTAAGAACTAATATAAATATATAAATATATATTTACTTACTTAGTTGCTCCTCTTCCTCACTATGGATAATAGAAGTTTACCGGAAAGAGCGTTAGACTGTTCTATCCGTTGCTGGAGTCCTCTTGACTGTTACCGGTATAATCCACGGTTTCTTATGGAATTTTTTTCTTCTGTTGTTCCAGAGGACTTTGGGTCATCTTCTATGTCTAGATCATTGACTCTTTGCTTCCCCGACTTTCGTGACAACCGATTTTCTTTAATTCTGCAGACATGGCCAAGCCATCGAATTTGAAAGTGTTCCACTCAAGCCTGCAGGGACTGGACTTTCGAATCTTGTCGTATTGTCTGATTGTGGACCTTGTCTCTTCTTGTTACTTGGACCAGATATCTCATATCTGACGCTTGGAGTTGACTTTTCTGGGTTGTCATTGCCTAGACTCACACCCATAAGTCGAAACGTGTTCATAGGTTGTTATTGTTGTTGTTGTTTCAAGTGCCCATAATGAGTAGATTTGCTCTTTTGGACGCCCTGAAAAGGACGTTAAGTGGTGGGTTGTCGTAGCTTTCCTCATATCCAGAGTGTGCTGATGAAGGTGGACCGGGGTCTTCCAGGTGGCTGTTCTATGCTTGGCTTCATCTGCGTGTCGCTCACTACTACGGGGATCACGTAGACCTCTCACCTCGTTAGCCAGACTGCCATGAAAACATCCCGTTTCCAGGAAGGGCTACGAGGAAGCCGTGGTAAGGATCATGGCCAGTATGTTGTGCCTGACCCTGACTAACATGTCTGATCAGTATGTGGTGCCTGACCCTGACTAACATGTCTGATCAGTATGTTGTGCCTGACCCTGACTAACATGTCTGATCAGTATGTTGTGCCTGAACCAAAGGTTAGTCTTCCTTCCGCTGTTCATAGACGGAATGGTGGACAACCATCTTAGTCTTCTGATATCGATTTGTGAGGAATTCTCTATTTATGGCATGGACCAGATGTTGCCCTTCTTGTAGCCAACTCTTTTTTAATACCTCCCTTCTGGTTTATCACAGCTCCAAGATATTATAACTGCTTGACTTGTTCCAGGGGTTGTTCATCAAGAAAATGTGATGTCTCTTCTTTTCACTCGAGCCCGCCATGGCTTAAGTTGTTGAGCTGCTATTAGTCACCGTTCTCTTGTCCAGCTCCTCTTTCTAGATTTGAAGGTTGGTACGGAGATGTGTTGCTGATTTAGTCATCCGGGCCCCATTATCCGCAAATGCCAACTCCGATGTAAGATTGGTCTCATCTGCCAGTACCCCACTGAGTACTATACGGTCCTCTCCTTACAGGCTCTGATGACATCATTCATGAGAAGTATGGATAGGGTAAGTAATATAATGTCACCCTATCTTAAACCACTGGTGGTCTTGAACTTCTCGAATGTTTGGTTTCCTGGCCTATTGTAGTTTCTACAGATCGTATATAAACTCTGTGTAGAGCAGATCAATGGTGCTGTGAAGTTCTTCCTTTCAATTCAGTCGCAGTCTGCTGAAGGGAACCTTATCGAATATCCTTTTTCAGTTCTAAGAAACAAACACATTTCATCATCATACTCAAGAAATTTTCACTCTGACTTCACCATAGCCTTCTGCTGCAGCTGCTTTGATGATAGTCTTAATTTTTTTCCAAAGAGCTTTTAGATCTTCAGACAGTTCTTCTGCACTTTCCATTGCCGACAAAAGCCTCTGGTATCTGGTTCTAACGTTGGCTCTCTTTGCTTGTATGCGTTTATTCTTGCTTCTTCTTCTCTGGTGTTTTGTGTCTCACTTGATTCGTGATGTTGTTTGGTGGGTCTACTCTTTTGGTTGTTCTCTTTATTGTCAAAAGGGATTGGTCGTTTCCCATTTCAGGTCCTCTCCTGACTCTGGCATCTCTCACATACTTAAATGAATCTTTCATAATGATGGAATAATCAATAATGGATTTAATTTCCATGTCGGTTCACACCGAGTGTATGTATGTATGTATGCGTGTCGTGTATGTGTGTAAGCGTGTCGTGTAAGTATGTAAGCGTGTCGTGTAAGTATGTAAGCTCTTATGAGGGAACTTTGTGTTTGTGATGGCCAAGTTTTGCTGGCTGCAGAATCTCTGGTGCGGTCTTTCATTGTCATGTAAAACATTTTCACTGTATCTCCCAACACACTACCTCTTGTTTTTTCTCCCTTTGTTTGACTTTTTTTTAAAACTCTGGCATTGAAAAAAAACCAAGGTGGATAGTTTCGTCATGACAATCGTCCGCTGTGTTTTCAAGCAATTAAAAACCCAAAAACTCATGGTTGACATCTGCTCTGTCCCCCTCATTCAAGGCATAGCTAATGACGATGTTTACTAACCTCTTTAGACCTCATTGAGGTCCAGCACCATAATCCATTCGGAGACAAGTTTCTATCCCTTGGTATATTTCATTTGATTCCTGGTCACAATGCAGCCAACACTTCTTTGACTCGATAATGGAAACTCCGCTGTAGAGGTTTATTTTACCCTAAGGATCCATGATCCTTCACTGTCATTTTTTCCAAGTTTCTATGATAGCTAGGATTTCCAATTTCTATTGCTTTATTACCTCCACGAACTCATTCGCCTTTATGTTTCTTTTTCTTCTTCTTCTTCTTATTATTATTCTTTTCTTCTTCTTCTTCTTCTTCTTCTTCTTCTTCTTCTTCTTCTTCTTCTTTCTCTTCTTCTACTTTTCCTCCATCTTCTTCCTGTTCATCATCACCATCTTCTTATTCTTCGTCTTCTTTTTCTTCTTCGGCAATCATGCTGAAAATGACGTTGTTTCGCAGCTTACAGCGAGGCTGCGAAATCTGCACCTTTAAGTCCCACACATCTGATTTAAGTTGACTTTTGTAGGTACCTGGTTTGCCTTTCCACCGCGATCTCGTAGCCAGGCTAGACTATTGCAACCTGTTTCAAAGGCCGTCGTTTTGATGTTGAATAAAGTCTTGGCCAGATCTGAGTCACTGACCCTGATGCAAGCAGCCAGCTATGAGTCACTGACCCTGATGCAAGCAGCCAGCTATGGGTCGCTGACCCTGATGCAAGCAGCCAGCTATGAGTCACTGACCCTGATGCAAGCAGCCAGCTATGAGTCACTGACCCTGATGCAAGCAGCCAGCTATGAGTCACTGACCCTGATGCAAGCAGCAAGCTATGAGTCACTGACTCTGATGCAAGCAGCCAGCTATGGGTCGCTGATCCTGATGCAAGCAGCCAGCTATGAGTCACTGACCCTGATGCAAGCAGCCAGCTATGAGTCACTGACCCTGATGCAAGCAGCCAGATCTGAGTCACTGAGCCTAATGCAAGCAGCCATATCTGATTCACTGACCCTGATGCAAGCAGCCAGCTATGAGTCACTGACCCTGATGCAAGCAGCCAGCTATGCGTCACTGACCCTGATGCAAGCAGCCAGCTCTGAGTCGCTTTCTGCCATCAGCTCGTTCAATGCGCTGCACCTTCGGCCCCACAACTTCCTTGTAAAACTTCGAATATTCCATGTTAAAAAACCGTTGGCGGTAATTTCTGCCAATTCGTTATATCTTAGGTCTTTCAGGTTTTCTTATTTGTTGACTTGTGATCAAGTTGGTAGACAAACAGGGAATTGGCCTGTTGTGTCTTTGCATGATGGAGGGACTACTTTTCTTATGGCCTACATGATGTTAATTTTTACAGGTTACCTCTAAATATAGAGACTATTCATCTTTTCACTTTCCACCAACCAGCTAACTCACTTGGTGGAATGTCCGATTTCTCCACACGATATATAGTGTGGGTCTGTAACGTGGGGGAACAACGAAGTCTGCAACAAGAAAGCTTCAAGTTTCCACCAATCGGTGTCTGCACCAAATAGTTGAATACAAATGATATGATGTAATTCCGAATGGGGGTCTGTGGAGAATATTTTGCACATATATTGGTAGCATTTAACTTAACTTAACATATTTATACTGGTTTAGAAGACTCTACTTAGTCTGTATTCAACCAGTTTCTTGGAGGGTGGTTTAACCGATGTGCGAGTCCATCTAAATAGACTCAAACACTAGAGCTAAGTAGACTCGTAGCCCATTAGGCGCCATCTATAGATGCTCTTAATAAACCACACAAGGAAAGGTACAAATAACTTAATTTGAGGATGGTGCTGGGTTGGGCACTCATTACAGCAAACAGTTTATCGTATTACAAGACGAGTTCTATTGTAGAATCCCCAGTGCAAGAGAAGTAGAGGCGGACCTAAACCCTCGAGGAAGGGAGAGTGTGCGACAACCATAAAGGTAACAGGAAAGACGTGGGCAGGATGGAGCGGATGATTCAGAACAGGAAGCAATGGTGTGTAAAGTGTCTAACATTGATAAGGAAGGATGGGCGATGGATGGACGGAAAGATGGATCAAAGAAGGTAAAGGGCTTTAGTTTTGCTGTGTCAATAATACTATCAGTATAACAATAATTTCAGAACATATAACTGCTGTCGGGGATAGCGTGTAAAGGACTACAGAACTTGGTACCAGCTTTATCTGAGGTCGAGGTGACCAGTTTATTCTCGGTATATTGTCTTCCCTGATTTTAAGTCAGGTATACATTTATAACTGGGTAGACTGAAGCATGTCCCGTGCGCGAATTTAAACATTAGCTTTTACCACGAGAGACAACTGCTTCAGCCGTTCTGCCACTCAGTCTCTCATCGGGTACCACCATAGAAATATAAATATATTTGAAATATCTTCTTCATCGTTCGTTTTCAAACTCCCACTACCAGGCCCCGACCGTTCTCTCACTCCCGCTACCAGGCCCCGACCGTTCTCTCACTCCCGTTTCCAAGTTCTGGACGTTCTCTCACTCCCGCTACCAAGTCCTGGACGTTCTCTCACTCCCGCTACCAAGTCCTGGACGTTCTCTCACTCCCGCTACCAAGCCCTGAACGTTCTCTCACTCCCGCTACCAAGCCCTGAACGTTCTCTCACTCCCGCTACCAAGCCCTGAACGTTCTCTCACTCCCGCTACCAAGCCCTGAACGTTCTCTCACTCCCGCTACCAAGCCCTGAACGTTCTCTCACTCCCGCTACCAAGCCCCGACCGTTCTCTCACTCCCGCTACCAAGTCCTGGACGTTCTCTCACTCCCGCTACCAAGTCCTGAACGTTCTCAAACTCCCGCTACCAAGCCCTGAACGTTCTCTCACTCCCGCTACCAAGCCCTGAACGTTCTCTCACTCCCGCTACCAAGCCCTGAACGTTCTCTCACTCCCGCTACCAAGTCCTGGACGTTCTCTCACTCCCGCTACCAAGCCCTGAACGTTCTCTCACTCCCGCTACCAAGCCCTGAACGTTCTCTCACTCCCGCTACCAAGCCCTGAACGTTCTCTCACTCCCGCTACAAAGTCCTGAACGTTCTCTCACTCCCGCTACCAAGCCCTGAACGTTCTCTCACTCCCGCTACCAAGCCCTGAACGTTCTCTCACTCCCGCTACCAAGCCCTGAACGTTCTCAAACTCCCGCTACCAAGCCCTGAACGTTCTCTCACTCCCGCTACCAAGCCCTGAACGTTCTCTCACTCCCGCTACAAAGTCCTGAACGTTCTCTCACTCCCGCTACCAAGCCCTGGACGTTCTCTCACTCCCGCTACCAAGTTCTGAACGTTCTCAAACTCCCGGTACCATGCTCTGAAAAGGGGTTTGCAAGTAGCAAGATCCTGTCCGGATGACGTAATGCGTTGTGTCGTTTTGAACAACTTGACTGTGATAATTGCACCTTTCAGTCCGACACATCCAACTTTAACATATCATTTTTGGGTTCAACGTTAGCCTTTCCTTTTCGGTCCCTTTTATAAAGCCAGTCTGCCCTGTTGCAGCCTGTTATTTAGAACCACAAGGTGGAGTTGGAGAAAACTCTGGGCCGCTGGTAGCCATCCTGGGTCGCTGGTAGCCATCCTGGGTCGCTGGTAGCCATCCTGGGTCGCTGGTAGCCATCCTGGGTAGCTGGTAGCCATCCTGGGTCGCTGGTAGCCATCCTGGGTAGCTGGTAGCCATCCTGGGTCGCTGATCGCTACAACTCATGCACCTCTCAGCATCTTCCTACCTATTGGAAATATGTGCTACTAAGAGATACTCATATTTGCAGCCTGTGTGAGGAAGACGTATGCAGTAGAAATAAAATGGCTGACGTCTTCGTAACTACATACACTAATCAAGCTAGAGAGTTGCCGCTGACGCTAACCTCAGAGTTTCGTGGTTCGCAAGCGAGAAAGGGGAAGTGGGAGAACTAGGAGGCGTTGGACTGTAATCAACGAATGTTACACACCATCACACGTAATATTAAAATGTGGCATCATCTTTGAGGGACAAGATTAAAAAACCAAGTCTTGAGACCAGCAGCAAATATTTGGTCAATAAACTTACAAATGAGGACTAACAAAAGTTGCCAGGACCAAGTTGGCGACTTATATTGGGGGCAAAATTCTAATACCGTGCTTAGATTGTTTGCAGTTTTTATGATGAACCTTTAGTTGCCAACATTTACCGCGTGTATTATTATTAGTATAGTCTTTTTTTACGAAATTATACTGGTTAGCGTGTGTTATAGATGAAATAAAAGAACTCCCAAGGGACTGTAAGAAAACAACCGTGTTCTGATAATTACTGTTCAATGGTGGATTAAGTTCAAGCTTGCAAGAGTTTTCATTTGTAATCAGTGTGTTCACGTTGTCATCTGTGGTGTGTGTCATAAATAAAGTCCCTGATTGATGCTCCCTTGGAGCACCTTGCTCCAAACCACTCAGCCTGACGCATTTCCATCCAACAAAGCGCTCGCAGTTTATTTACTGCATTCTATATGTTTGATAAATAGATAAATACAGTACAGATCAAAACCTATTTATAAACATAAACAAAACAAAGATAATGACAACCGACACAACACGATGTCAACATACGTTTACTATAGGTATGGAAGAAATAGATCAGGACACACATTTTGAATATCTGGGATCCAGAACTGACAAAAATGGCGACTGCTCAGAAAAAATCAGAAGACGACTAGCTATGGCAACCCAGAGACTGAATAGCCTGAGGAAATTATGGCAGAACACCAGCAAAACGACAAACGTACAAATCTTGAGAGCCTGTGTCCTTTCTGTGGCAGCTTATGGCAGCGAGACATGGACGGTTATCAAAACACCCAGAAAGAGAATCGAGTCTTTCGAACAACAATGTTATAGAAGGATCGTCAAAATACCATGGTCTGAGAGAAGGACAAATATAGACATTCGGTTATAGTTGAACATAGAAGAGAACTGGTTTATCAATTCTATCATGGCCATTATGTCTGTGTAGGTCTAATCAACATTCTCATCATGTCTGTGTAGATCTAACCAACATTCTCATTATGTCTGTGTAGCCCGAACCAACATTCTCATTATGTCTGTGTAGCCCGAACCAACATTTTCATTATGTCTGTGTAGCCCGAACCAACACTCTCATTATGTCTGTGTATAAAGTCTTTTACAGTTTTCGAGTGTTGTTTTTTTAGAACGGTTCTATGTGTAACACATAAGAGAATATGACCACTGACACTACTGACTAGCTCCTCTAGAGCTGCTAATTCTCTGACTCGTGCACTTTAAAGGAAACTGGGGAGTAGACTTCTCAATTTGAAAATGGAAAATTGTATAAAGAACCGACGCCATTACATATTGGCGCTTCCATGTCTATTCAGTCCTTTTCATTCCTGAAAGTATCGACTAAAGAACACGAGCTCCGTAACCCCCGTGGCGGCGCCAACATTATCCCATGACTTTGTCAGGTACCCATTTACAGCTGGGTCGACGTAGAAAAGCGGTCATACCATTACAAAATCCAGAACATGTCCGATCTGAGAATTATGGGATTTGAACATGGTACTCTCGGATTGCAAAGCAAGCTCACACGCCCTAGGCCACAAACTTACCAAATCCACACTTCTGGGATATAAAAGATACAATACTGCACATGATACTGGGATACAAGAGATACAATATTGCATTATAATACTGGGATACAAGAGATACAATACTGCACTATAATACTGGGATACACGAGATACGATACTGCACTATGATACTGGGATACAAGAGTTACAGTACTGCACTATGATACTGAGATACAAGAGATAAAGTACTGCACTATGATACTGGGATGAATAACTCATTATTTTCTAGGGAATAAAGAGGCGAAAAAGATAAAGAACGGCCAAGGATGTTGAATTACCGTCCTTTTGGTGTGAACTATTGACTAGCGCTAAAGTAAGCCATGTAGGGAAGAGTTGGACACAGTAAACGCGTGCTTTTATCCTGTATCTGATAATCAATTAAGTCAACAATCTATCTGTTGCGGTAACTAGGTCAAAATACATCAATAAAAAACTGACACCATTTGTTTCACTTAAAGATCTATTTATTTAAAACAAATGCAACCAAATGTATGCACATATACACATTAATGTAATGTACGTTTTGTTTTCACAGCAGCATAGGGACCGTTTCACGTATTTCTGGTTATATTTATGATCACGATCAAATAAATTATCAGAGAAAGACGCATCTACAGGTCAGGGTAAAACAGTAGTGACTTAGTCGTTAAATAAATAAGAGAAAGACACATGTGTCATGACAAATAAATAAGAGAAAGACACCTGTGTGCTGACTCGCTGAAAAAATAATAGGACTGAGTGATACTGTCACACACGTGCTGCAGGCAATGACCTTTGATAGGGGAAGTGCAGGTACTACATCGTAACCAGGCCGGGGTCCAAAATGTGGCATGGGAGACAGCGTTAACTGTAACTTATTTTACTCGCTATTTGGGTAAGATCATATCTTGTGTGGCTTAATGCTATCATCACGACCTTGCCTAAGTTTCCTTGACAGATCAATTATCAGGGAATATAACCGGGTCTCAAATACAGAATATCAACTGAACAACCCATTTCACACAGCATCTTTGTTGGTCTTACAGGCTACAGCTTATGACACGAAGCTGCAGTAACTAACAATATAATGAGTAATGTAGAAGGGAGGTGGGCTGAACAAAAATGTTGCACTACTGATACAATTTCTCTGAGAGGTCTTGCTCAGGTACCAACTGATCAACACATAACACATTGTGCATACATACAATTATCACGTCTGTGTGGAGAGGAAAAACATCCAGCATAATCCTATTCAACAAAGTCAAGAGTAATCTCTGTGGTGATCAGACAAACCTGATCCAGGCTACGTTTATGAAGGAAGAAGATGTGGTTATTTCATGGGTAAACTCTATGGTTACCAGACAATCCTGAGACAGGTTACGTTTATGAATGAAGAAGATGTGGCTATTTCATGGGTAAACTCTATGGTGACCATACATTCCTGAGACAGGCTACGTTTATGAGGGAAGAAGATGTGGTTATATATACACTGTGCTCATATCTTGAAACATAATACGTATATAAGTAAAACTTTACATTTGCAAGCAACTTGAAATTTAAAAAAAAAATCAACTAGCAAACAGGAAATACGTTAGAAAGCGTAGACTGAGTCCCTGAGCTTTTTGAAGGCTAAAACACAAATAGATTTGACCAGACGTGTTTCTAAAATCTGGACAACTTCCTCTTGATTTGGGATGTGCTAGTATTTATTAGACCTGATGTACTAAACAATAAATCCCCCCCCCCCCAAAAAAAAAAACTGTCGTACGACTTTTTACCCATGGCTGGGATTGTCAAGGGGTAGAGAGGCTGATGACTGGAAGCCACTGCTGTCACCACGTAGTGTGCTGGCTATGTTAATCCATTTCACCCCCAGCAGAAAAAACAACATATGCATTACCAGGGATTCGATATGGTGCTCTCAATGTCAACAGGCAGAGATCGAAACCATTCAGCCACGCGTTCCACCAGCAACTGTATGAACTCTGGCTAAAGTGTCCACAAGGCGAGGCGTGGAAATTGATGTTGTACACGATTTTTGCTTTTTGGCCAGGCCAGAACCTTTCTTTGTTACTGATAACAAGTTGGTTATACTGGGGCGTGTTTGCGTTTTATTATATTGTGACCAGATTTTTAAAGTATGTTCTTAGGTCTTGTTGTCTGTTGGATTTTCTAAATATTGTTTTTACATTTGAAAAAAGGCCATGAGAAGAACTTTTGGTGTTCCTGATTGACTGAAGACTGATTGTCTTCTATGGAGGGACCTGATTCTTTAGTGTGACCGGTTCTTTGAATCCTCTGTTGCCGTGTTTGGGGTCAAGAGTGCAATCGATTCACAGTACTTTAGAGCGGGTATTGGTCTGGGGCTGAAGATGCAGCAGTGAATGAGTCGACAGCAGCCATCACATCACCACAGCTATCTGCATGCGCCAGGGGCAGCAAACTATTTTATTGATGACACGTAAGCCATTTACACTTCTTAAGAATGTGTAGATGAAATGTGTTAGATGTTAGCCACGTGTTGACTAAAGTCTGATAAACCCTGGTAATATATAGACTTAGTGTGCCAGACGTGGATTACATGTGGACTAAAGTCTGATATACACCCTGGTAATATTGTAAAAGTTCCCGCCGGAGCAAGATAGTTTAGGACAGGGGTGATGTGGTTGCTGATAACAAAGGTACCTGAACATGTTAAAGCTTAAAGCTACCTGAATGCGTGTCATGGTCACTAACCGTCTCAACAAAGAAAAACAGAGTTGGGGTAAAGAATGTGGACAGGTAGGAGCTTACCACTGGCCTTCCGATTTGGGTAGGGGGAGAATGAGTGACAGACGAGATGGCAACGGAGCTTGCTGCTATAGATGAGTGACAGGTGTTCAAAGTATTTCGTTCCAATAAGACTGAGTAGAGCCATCCCCCTGAGATCCATTGGTCAGCTTTGATACTGCTTTAGTGTATATAATTCGAGACACATTTTAGCTCAGGAGGCTGGATGAGAGAGGCTGGATGGAGAGGAGAGCGAGAGAGTGAATGTAGATAGGAGTTCGTTTAGCTCACCGATTTGATAGAGGAGCGATTGATAGACTGTTATATGAATGTTAGTGATAGAACAGAATCGCTCAAATAGGTGTGTGAGTTTTGTATTAATAGATAATCTGAACGTCTGTTGTAAGCAGGACACATTGTGGACGAGGTATGTCCAGATCGCCCGCCTGATGGGATTTGAGTGAGGAAGCTTTTGATAAGGTGTGTTGAGGATGCAGTTAAAGAGATGTGTGTGTGATGTGAGTAGGCAATATAACCGGGTTTTCGATAGTTGGGAATTCCATCAAGAGCTAATGCTTAAAATTTCCGCTTTAATCAATATTTATATTAACATATATATAATATAGGAATATTTAGTTAAGATCATATGTATTGTATTGTGTTTTTAATTTCACTACTCATTTTTCTGGTATGAGTATTATATAATAAAAATGCCATCTGCTGTGTGCTATGTCATTTGCTGTGTGTGGTAATGAATGATGTGGATGAGTGTGATAATGTTCTAAGTTAGAATAACCCTTGGGCAACTGTGGGGTCTGCTACAATATGTAGGCTTAGTGTGTTAGATGTGGATCACATGTGGACTAAAGTCTAAAAGACCCAGACAATTTGCAGATTTGGTGTGTCAGATGTGGATCACATGTGGACTAAAGTTTGAAAGATCCAGATAATTTGCAGATTTGGTGTGTCAGATGTTGATCACATGTGGACTAAAGTTTGAAAGATCCAGACAATTTGCAGAGTTGGTCTGTCAGATGTGGATCACATGTGGACTAAAGTCTAAACAACTTTGAAACAATGTTGATTGAAAATCCACGCGTATAACCTAATTGTACAAGATGGCAAACCATCACTCATTTTTGCATAACCCCTCAAACACTTGAAGCTTTGCTTTAGCTTGTCTTTTCAAAATAACCCTAACCTATAACGGCCATGGCTTTTATCTATCGGATAACATCTTCAATCCCTGGTTTGTCTCTGACAGATAACCAAAACAGCATCCACGCCAAGGTCTGTCTCTGACAGATAACCAAAACAGCATCCACGCCAAGGTCTGTCTCTGACAGATAACCAAAACAGCATCCACGCCAAGGTCTGTCTCTGACAGATAACCAAAACAGTATCCACGCCAAGGTCTGTCTCTGACAGATAACCAAAACAGCATCCACGCCAAGGTCTGTCTTTGACAGATAACCAAAACAGCATCCACGCCAATGTCTGTCTCTGATAGATAACTCTAAAGATCTTCAACAAACACCAGTTTACTTCAAATTTTGCAGTGTTATTTAATTTTGCAGTGTTATTTATGTTTCAGATAAGGACTAAACTCTTCAAGTTTTGCTGCGTTTCGTACACCCACCACAATGTTGTCTCTCACAGAAAATTGAGAAATTTCGAACAAGAGAATTTAAGTAATGGAGTCTTTCTTTTGACAAAACAGTAATTCAATAATGGAGTCCATAAATCGTGACCAAAAGTAATTTAATAATGCAGTCTAAATATTCAACAAGAATAATTAAAAAAAGAAGAATAATTATTGACCAAACGTAATTCAATATGGAGTCTAAATCTGCACAAACAGTCATTTAATAATGCAGTCTAAATCTTGATCAAGAGTAATTAAGTAATGAAGTCTAAGTCTAGACCAAACAGTAATTAAGTAATGGAGTCTAAATCTTGACCAAGAGTAATTCAATAATGGAGTCTAAATCTTGACCAAGAGTAATTAAGTAATGGAGTCTAAGTCTTGACCAAACAGTAATTAAGTAATGGAGTCTAAGTATTGACCAAACAGTAATTAAGTAATGGAGTCTAAGTGATGACCAAGAGTAATTAAGTAATGGAGTCTAAGTCTTGACCAAACAGTAACTAATTAATGAAGTCTAAGTCTTGACCAAACAGTAATTAAGTAATGAAGTCTAAATCTTGACCAAATAGTAATTAAGTAATGCAGTCTAAGTCTTGACCAAACAGTATTAAATAATGGAGTCTAAGTCTTGACCAAACAGTAACTAAGTAATGGAGTCTAAGTCTTGACCAAACAGTATTAAGTAATGGAGTCTAAGTCTTGACCAAACAGTATTAAGTAATGGAGTCTAAGTCTTGACCAAACAGTAACTAAGTAATGGAGTCTAAGTCATGACCAAGAGTAATTAAGTAATGGAGTCTAAGTCTTGACCAAATAGTAATTAAGTAATGGAGTCTAAGTCTTGACCAAATAGTAATTAAGTAATGGAGTCTAAGTCTTGACCAAACAGTAATTAAGTAATGAAATGTACAATGAAATAAATATCAAGATAAAAAGCACGTAGAGGGCAATGATAACTCTTTATTTACACACTTGAGCTCATATCACACTCACGATGAATCTATCTTAAACGTGTCCCAAAGGTAAGAGAGTGCAAATGTGTACATATTCACAACACATAAATATGTACAAACTACATACACACACGCCCAAATAAATAAAATAACACTTCTTCAAGACATACCACCAAAGTTCTGTTGTTTCAGCCAGCACATGCCACTTAAAAGCCGCAAGATTGTACTCATACATCCCTCTACAAACAGCTCTGGCAACAGTCCAACAGAAACATGTCATCAGTTGAAAATAACAATAACATTGAAGCAACTATAACGGGTTAATGACATACAGTCTAGGGCTCATTCAAATTTTAAATATCCGTCTAACAAATATTTTGTAGATTGCAGATCCCCTGTTACATTGCAGATCCACAGTTAGATATGCAGATCCCCAGTTAGATTTCAGATCTCCAGTTAGATTGCAGATCCACAGTTAGATTGCAGATCTCCTGTTAGATTGCGGATCCACAGTTACGTATAATCACAATTTGCTAACAACTTTCTATAAAACTACTTACAACGACAAGTTTTATATAGCTGTTAACAGACCACGTCTACGCTCATAGCTTTTTCGACTTCTTCGAGTTTCAAGATAACTAAATAGAAAGTCATGCCTAAATGGACTAAGAGTAATGCCCAATCAACCATGATTCAAGTTCAAGACAGTCAAGCTACAATGCATCCTGTCTCTTTACAATACCTCGGCAGTGAAGATGCTGACAAGTCGTCAAATGAAGGTTCAAACCTACTACACTCTGATAAACGCGTATCAATCATATGGCTAGGCCAAAAGATGCTACAGTTGCAGAAATAGAAACAAGTAGAAAAAAAACGTCATTCAAATCAACATCAGAGAATGCTGTATATCGCGAGCTGAGCAGACGTGAGCAATTGAAGAATCGTTAGGCTTGGTTCGGGCCACAACAGGTTCAGATTCCATTTATTCAACACATTCAAATAATTGCCGCTGAGTGTGTCTCTTTACATGTGTTCGGCATTCCAGTAACATGGACAGCAGACATGGCGATCATTCCTGGAACAGTTCTATGACGATAACGATAGCTTCAGCCTGACCACTACTTGTATTAGACATATTTAAGCTGACGATTGAGAGAACACGATAAATATAGAAAGAAGGAGATTGACTCTCAACAACTATTCGTTCATGTGATGTCTATCAATTCTACTTCTTTTCATCTCCTTATGAAAGTTTGCACCAGGGCCTCATTTACAGGTTATTTCCAGACCTACTTCTTTTGCCATGACTTATAACTTGATTAATCGTGTGAGTCCAGTCTATGGCTCCCAATGTTCAGTTTTCTGGTCACTGTATGGATGCAGAACTGCCCATCTGTATTTAATAAAAGTATTCTCGTACATCATCCGCTATTGGAGCAGACAGAGTCAATAGCATTGCTTGATGGCACTTTGTTGTTGTTGTTTGCGAATGCCTACAATGAGTTGGATACTCTTTTGTGCGCCTTGAAAAGGCCGTTAAGTGGCAGGTTGTCGGAACTTTCCTCACATCCCGAGCGTGCTGATGAAGGTGGACCGGGGTCCACCAGGCGGATGCTATGCTTGGCTTCATCTGCGTATCGCTCACTACTACGGGGGTGCCGTCTAACCTCACCTTGTTAGCCAAACTGTTGTCCTCGACAACAGCCCGTTTCCAGGACGACCAACGAGGAGGTCAGGTGAGGGTCTCGGTCAGTATATTTCTCTTGACCCTGGCTACCATTGTCTGATCAGTGTGTTTTGCCTGACCAGACGCTAGCCTTATCGATGGCACTTTGCTAGAAGGAAAGGTCTGTTTAAATGACGTCAAGAAAAATGTCTGCTTCTGGAGTAGTAGAGTTGCCAGCTTGGCGCACTGCTTGAATTTCATACTCTGACTGGGATCAAGATGCTGAGCAGCGCATGAGGTGCAGTGGTCAGCGACCCATAGCCGACTGCTAGTGTCAGGGCCAGCGAACTAGAGCTGCCAAGACTCTTCTACACCTCCACGCGGGGATCCTGGATAACAGGCTGCAACAGAACAGACTGGCTAAGTAGAAGGGATCGAAGAGGGAATGCTAACCCAGTACTAAAAAAATGCTTGCTGAAGTCGGATGTGTTGGACCGAAAGATGCAAATATCGCAGTCAAGCTGTAAACTACGACACAACGCATTCCGTTCTCTGGACAATATTCTGCTACTCAAGCCCTTTCAGGGTTTGGTAGTGGGAGATTGAGAACGAGCGAAGCCAAGCCATACTCCGACTTATTGGAGCATTTGTGCAACCAAGTAATACAACATATATATGTGCATAACACTCAACTGAGCACTGTTTTTGTTTTGAAGTCATCTTTACAACCATATCAGATGACACACGTCTTTACGATGAAGATTAGATGACTATCCATCATAAATTATATCGCTGATTTGTGTCCAGCAGAGATGAGATGAATGTTCATCTAAAAACAGTAATTACTGCACTAACATAGCAGAGAGATCCATCATAAACAGAAGACATGTTAGACCAGGACAGAGGAGATCTATCTTAGCAGAAGTCAGACATGTTAGACCAGGACAGAGGAGATCTATCCTAGCAGGTCAGACATGTTAGACCAGGACAGGGGAGATCTATCCAAATAGGTCAGACATGTTAGACCAGGACAGAGGAGATCCATCCAAATAGGTCAGACATGTTAGACCAGGACAGAGAAGATCTATCCTAGCAGAAAGATTATGACAGAGGAGATCTATCCTAGCAGAAGTCCGACATGTCGACCAGGACAGAATAGATTTATCCCAATCAAAAATCGATACTCTATGATCGTTGACAGAAGAAACATATCTATAAAGCTAATGCTTAATCAAAGACTTACATCTTCAACTGACATCAGCGCTACTCGGCCAATGCAGAGGAGAACTAAGTACTGCCATTATATAAACAAATTCTTACGTTCAAAGTACTAAAAGTATACACCTGCTAGCGCTACCATCATTGACTTCAATCATATGGGATCACTAACAACATTTAATGAGAACAAACGTTTGTCATAATCAGCTGTAAAATTATAAAATTACATGTTTAAATATGATACTCCCACTAACATATTTAAAGACATACATGCAAACAGTTTGCTCATATCAACAAGCCTGAGCGAACCCGTTTTATCTAAAATAATTTAGCTAACATTGCACATGTTAAAATAAATGTTAAAAAATATTTACAATATATATGAGTCAGAATTATTCTCTCCTTATCTTGAAGACATAATGCATAACCATATTTCAAAGAATACTTCAACCTTCTTTTTTGGTTTGTAATTCAGATCTTATCATAACTCAATGCTTTTCATCGCTGCTCAAGGACCGAGACGTAAATGCCGAATATAATATTTGATTGCCGAGATGCCACATAATAACCAAATCTAAATATGCGTGTTCTTCCAAAATAATGTAACAACTTCTTGACGAACACCCACGTCATTATAGTTTGTTGATTTCTTTTGAGTTGGTGAATTGGGTCTGGTGTACTGCTTATGTTTCTGTCTTCTCTCCATTGGTGTATATACTGATTTCTGATGATGTTCTTGTATTGTCTGTAGGGTACTCGATTATTCTAATACGCCTTTCTATAAACAGAACAACGTTGGCTTATAGTTAAATGATGCCTATATCGCGACAGCACTGATAAACACGTTTAAACCAAAACATTCGTTGCCACAGACTATTTTGTATACCCGCAGATTAGATCTGTTTTATGGTTACACGACCGCCATTTTATAAGCGAAAAATGTCTCAAGAATGAATATTCAAACCGTATCATTTTCTCCTTACAACAAAGCCATCGTTTCAAGAATGACTCTCCAAACTATTTCTTATTCTCGTTACAACAAGAGCCATCGTTCCAAGAATGGATGTACAAAAGGGATGTTTATGGCAAGACTGCACAGCTGGTATAGAAACTTAGCACATTCAGAGGCCTGTTTGGATATACTAAAAGTGTCTTGAAGGCAACACAGAGACTGACAGATACCATAGCTTTGCAGATGTTCATGTCAACGCAATGATTGACATCATGACCTTGCAGGTGTCAATGTCAACGCAAGGACTGATAGCATGACCTTGCAGGTGTCCATGTCAACCTAAAGACTGACATCATGACCTTGCAAGTGTTCATGTCAGCCCAAAGACTGACATCATGACCTTGCAAGTGTCCATGTCAGCCCAAAGACTGACATCATGACCTTGCAAGTGTCCATGTCAGCCCAAAGACTGACATCATGGCCCTGCAAGTGTTCACGTCAGCCCAAAGACTGACATCATGGCCCTGCAAGTGTCCACGTCAACGTGAATACTCGATGTAGATCTGCCCGGAGAACTATAATTTATTCTTTATAATAAATCAGTGAAAGTGTCTACGGCGAATATGGGATCTGCTTGTCTCTACTTGACAAATATTGGTCCACATAAATTCGCTCTGCGATGCCCATAGATGACTCCCTCGCTGTCTTAACTTCCGGAAAGCGTAGATCAGGTACCCATTCACAAATGAACCCTCTATAAGGCTGCGCCCGACTGAGACGTGCCAAGCTCACCGCTTGTGTAATTATATGCACAGCTTACAAACACTTGCAGATACCACTATATGGCATTGGGCTAAAGGGCAGGAGCCCATAGGTCTCTGGATCAATAACCAACCAACCATCTGCCCATAAACATGCCCCACAATCACGCATTTGGTCCAGTTCTGAGCTAACAAGCGTCACCTATATATCAGGTTCAAGTAGTTTTTAAAAAGAATGTGCACCTGGAAATCTGACGTCTGCAGAAGCTCAAAAGAGATCACAAACGTATCAGCTGCTGAATATCTTTTTTAAGTTCTATAACAGAAACTATTATCGGGGATGAAGTGTTAGATACTTCTATGCCACAGATTGTATGAGGTGGGTTGGCCAGTTCCCTCCCTCGCTGTCTTAATTTCCGGAAAGCGTAGATCAGGTACCCATTCACAAATGAACCCTCTATAAGGCTGCGCCCGACTGAGACGTGCCAACGGCAGGAGTTGAACTCCGTACCTTTACCTTGAGAAGCTAGTGATGTGAATGGTTAAAACACAACACACAACAGCACAACATTGTAATTGTGTGAACAACAGCTTTTGAAAACTGCTGTTCCGATCTTTTGACCTTTGATTTCCTGTACAAGAGATACAAAAACTCATTTGAACATCGTATCCAACTTTTAATTGAGAATTAGACAAGATCTTCTCTCCTTAGGCCCAATTAGACAAGATCTTCTCTCCTTAGGCCCAATTAGACAAGATCTTCTCTCCTTAGGTCGCATTAGACCATCTCTTCTCTCCTTAGGTCCAATTAGAAAAGATCGTCTCTTCTTAGACCCAGTTAGACAAGATCTTCTCTCCTTAGGCCCAATTAGACAAGATCTTCTCTCCTTAGGCTCAAATAGACAAGATCTTCTCTCCTTAGGCCCAATTAGACAAAACATTCTCGCATTTGGCCCAGTTAGACAAGAGCTTCTTTCCTTAGGTCCAGTTAGACAAGATCTTCTCTCCTTAGATCCAGTTAGACAAGATCTTCTCTCTTTAGGTTTAATTAGACACGATCTTCTCTCTTTAGGTCCAATTATACACGATCTTCTCTCTTTAGGTCCAATTAGACACAATCTTCTTTCTTTAGGTCCAGTTAGACAAGATCTTATCTCCTTAGATCCAGTTAGACAAGATCTTCTCTCCTTAGGTCCAATTAGACAAATTTGTCTCTCTTTAGGTCTAATGCCCCAATGAACAAAATAGAATGAGTGTACGAGTCACGAGCCCTGCCTACACTTTATGTCAGATTTGTGAAGCTAACGTTTGTAACGAATGAGTTACTAGTTTCAGGCCACATTCGCATCTCATAAACCATATTTTTTACATGTGACATGTGCAGCCCGTTTCTATATTGACAGTGTTCAGAAATTTAAGTCTTTTTTTCGATATAAGTAAGAAAAAAAACAAAACAACCAAATTGCTGTTTTGTAAAGACTCGTGACATCAAAGTAAAGGTCAGATGACAATATGGAAACAGCGCCATGTTGAAATGGTAGCAGTGTCAAGGTCAGATATGCATCTGGAGAAGCAGGTTGTTAGATCATATGGTGAGTGTCATTAGAGGGTACGTTGTTTGGCACATCAGCAAACACACTAGTAAGTGAATTCTTGGGCAAGATGGCAGCAAATGGTCGATGTGTTAGTCAGGACCAGACCATCGACCGATGGTCATGATGATGATGATGCTGATGAAGATGATGCCGAGGATTTACCTTTCTACTTCATTAGAAGCACATTACCACCACTACAGCCGACCCCCCACCACCCTACATAACGTATGTATCCTAACATGTGCAGTGGTAGTTTTAATAGCAATGATTTTTCATGATGATGTTGCCAGCCCCATGTACAATCCTTCTTTGTCCCCTTTTAAGACACGTTTAACGGTTACAGTGGTGTTATTCTTTTAAATCCTGCTACTACTCTGGTGCATCGTCGAATCCCACATTTCTTGTGACCTGATTAGACAATTCACGTAAGCCTCTTTTTTGACAATTGATTTCGTCCCAGTAACGAACTTTGCTACAAATGCAAGATTCTCAGAATTGTATTTCCTTGAATGAAGCTCGTTTGCTATTTATAAAATTCTGAGATTGGTGCGATCAAGTTTATAGGAGCTAATGATTTGGACATGAATTGTGAATGCTCAGTGTGGGGAAAGCTTGATTTGATTACCCAGAATAAATGCGGTATAACAATAATCACACTGAGATGCACTTCAGAGATCCAAATGAATGTGAAATAAGATACTTGTAGCTTGTAACAATGGCTATCACGTTACAGATCTGTTACAGTGTTACCATCCTGGACTGGTCATGTCGCCTGTTGCAATTTTTTGTTTTGTGTGCTGTCATCGGCTCTAGGGCGAACTTGATGATTTTCTAGGATGAAGTACACTATGATGAGGCTGGTGATAGACTATGATGAGGCTGGTGGTACACTATGATGAGGCTGGTGGTATACTATGATGAGGCTGGTGGTAGACTATGATGAGGCTGGTGGTAGACTATGATGAGGCTGGTGGTACACTATGATGAGGCTGGTAGTACACTATGATGAGGCCGGTGGTACACTATGACGAGGCTGGTGGTATACTATGATGAGGCTGGTGGTATACTATGATGAGGCTGGTGGTAGACTATGATGAGGCTGGTGGTAGACTATGATGAGACTGGTGGTACACTATGATGAGGCTGGTGGTATACTATGATGAGGCTGGTGGTAGACTATGATGAGGCTGGTGGTAGACTATGATGAGGCTGGTGGTACACTATGATGAGGCTGGTAGTACACTATGATGAGGCCGGTGGTACACTATGACGAGGCTGGTAGTACACTATGATGAGACTGGTGGTAGACTATGATGAGGCTGGTGGTAGACTATGATAGACTTGATGGTTTGATTGTCAGGTCACCGAGGAATCAATGTTTATCCTTGCGCCTCCATGACTTCTGTGGCACTCGTTCATTAGAGCAACACAGCCAAACAAATGCAGTCTTTCTAATCCATGCTGTTGACACAGATCTCGTATTAGTAAGCCAAAGCGGAAGATGTCATGACACAAGTAATGACCATGCCCACATCAGACTTGTGACGTAGAGTAGAGCAGCGACCGAGGCGTCTGTCCGTGGAGCTGTGCCACTTTCATGTTCGCTCTTCTGTGCACCAGTACCTTGAACACAAACGTGACAATACATGAGCACATTATACATGCTATTGAATCAATTCAAAAATGGAGGTGATGACATGAGTCGTCTCCATCCTCGTTCTCCTAGTATTTCTTGCTTACTCCTTAATAAGAACCTGCATGTTGCCCACACCTCCTCATGTGCCAAAGCACGTACTCGTCTGTTGCAGTGGTGGTTTGTGTAGCAATGTGTTTTAGATGATGATGTTGCTAGCTCTATGAGTAACTGTAAATAGTCGCCTGTTTACGACATGCTTGGTAAGTGCAGTGGGTCTATTCTTTGGTCCTAAAGATCAACACGGATAATGGATGACACACTGAGATGGATATACATGAGTGAGGAGGGGGGGGGGACTAATGGATGACATACTGAGGTGGATATACATGAGTGAGGGGGGAAATAATGGATGACATACTGAGGTGGATATACATGAGTGAGGGGGAACTAATGGATGACATGCTGTGGTGGATATAATGAGTGAGGGGGGAACTAATGGATGTCATACTGAGGAGGATATACATGAGTGAGGGGGAACTAATGGATGCCATGCTGAGGTGGATATATATGAGTGAGGGGGGAACTAATGGATGACATTGTGAGGTGGATATACATGAGTGAGGGGGGAAATAATGGATGCCATATTGAGATGGATATACATGAGTGAGGGGGGGAACTAATGGATGACAGGCTGAGGTGGATATACATGAGAGAGAGGAGGAACTAATGGATGACATGCTGAGGGGGATATACATGGGTGAGCGGGGAACTAATGGATGACATACTGAAGTGGATATATACGAGAGAGAGAGAGAGAGAGAGGGGGAACTAATGGATGACATACTGAGGTGGATATACACGAGTGAGGGGTAAACTAATGGATGACATGCTGCGGTGGATATACATGAGAGAGAGAGGGGGAACTAATGGATGGCATACTGAGATGGATATACACGAGTGAGAGGGGAACTAATGGATGACATGCTAGGTGGATATACATGAATGAAGGTAGGAGCTAATGGATGACATACTGAGGTGGATGGATATACATGAGTTAGGGTGGTAACTAATGGGTGACATGATGAGGTGGATATATATGAGTGCGGGTAGAAACTAATGGATGCCATATATACATGAATGAAGGCAGGAGCTATTGGATGACATTCTCTGGGGGATATACATGAGTGTGTAACAGGGTTATGTGGCAGGGCACAGTATGTAACATGATGATCTGTCAGGAAGCACAGGGCCAGTGGCTTATTCGCTGGAGCTAAAGTTTTTTGGAACGGGGAGAGAATATTTTATTCAGACGGGAACAATTCAGTCAGAGTTCACCTCATGTCCGGGTTAGCGAGACCAGCATGTCGTTAAGAAGGATAAAGTAAAAAATGGTGGTGGGATTAGTCCGGCCCATCTGGTTGTAGTATCTGGAGTCCAGAGTCCGGGTGGAAGAGTTGGGCGAGAATTAATCGGACGTCGTGCTGTCACATTCAGAATGACAGAGTGACAAGTGTGGCAGTCAATAAGATTCCAAAGTTGAGTAGCTGGGTAAGATTAACTGCTGACCAGTCAACGGTGAAGAAACAGAGTGCCTCGTGACCACCGCCATCTTTGTTTAGGAGGAGCTAAAGGGACTATAAAAGTAGAAGACAAAAGACAGAGAGTCAAAGCTTGACAGGGATGTTATCTCACTACATATATATAAAGGGCAATAGCACTGTGGCCCATTGGTAGGGCAATACGAAAAGGAAAGCTGTTCACGTCGAGCGACAGTCGAGGTCGTGACAAACGTATCTGTAGTCTTCACAGTCATCAGCTCTAGATGATCTGCTGAGGGCGAGATATAACTGATTGTACTACGATTCAGTTTGGGACAAACACATGTGTAGTTTTCACAGACATCTGTTGGGATAATCTACAGAGAGTGAGAGAGTGCGAGAGAGAGAGAGAAAGAAAGAGAGAGTAAGAGAGAGAGAGAGAGAGTAAGAGAGAGAGAGAAAGAGAGTGGCAGCTCATGTCTGAACGTTCGAGGAAAGTGTCAAAAGGACACCTAAAAGAGCAGTCTCGCAGGAGGGCTAGTGGACTGCTCATATCAGGTTACATCGGAAACGTTACTATAATTTTTTTGTTCAGCCCAACGATGATGACTTAGTTACTCCAGTCTTGTGTCCAGAATTAGTTACCCTCAGTCCAGAATTAGTTACACCCAGTCCAGAA
Organism: Ariolimax columbianus; assembly: GCA_036924085.1. Taxonomy (NCBI): domain Eukaryota; kingdom Metazoa; phylum Mollusca; class Gastropoda; order Stylommatophora; family Arionidae; genus Ariolimax; species Ariolimax columbianus. The sequence continues at coordinate 137,429,714 of JAVGWX010000003.1, forward strand.
TTAGTTACACCCAGTCCAGAATTAGTTACACCCAGTCCAGAATTTGTTTAACCCAGTCCAGACTTAGTTACCCTCAGTCCAGAAATAGTTTAACCCAGTCCAGAAATAGTTACCCTCAGTCCAGAATTAGTTACACCCAGTCCAGAATTTGTTTAACCCAGTCCAGACTTAGTTACCCTCAGTCCAGAATTAGTTACACACAGTCCAGAATTTGTTTAACCCAGTCCAGAATTAGTTACACACAGTCCAGAATAAGTTACACACAGTCCAGAATTAGTTACTCTCAGTCCAAAATAATTTCACACAGTCCAGAATTTATTTGTTTAACCCAGTCCAGACGTAGTTACACTCAGTCCAGAATTAGTTACACACAGTCCAGAATTAGTTACACCCAGTCCAGAATTAGTTACACACAGTCCAGAATTTGTTTAACCCAGTCCAGACTTTGTTACCCTCAGTCCAGAATTAGTTACACCCAGTCCAGAATTAGTTACACACAGTCACGAATTTGTTTAACCCAGTCCAGACTTAGTTACCCTCAGTCCAGAATTAGTTACACCCAGTCCAGAATTAGTTACACACAATCCCGAATTTGTTTAACCCAGTCCAGACTTAGTTACACCCAGTCCAAACTTTAGTTACACCCAGTTCAGACTTAGTTACACCCAGTTTAGACTTAGTTACACCCAGTCCAGAATTTGTTTAACCCAGTCCAGACTTAGTTACACCCAGTCCAGAATTTGTTTAACCCAGTCCAGACTTAGTTTCATCCAGTCCAAGTGTCCAGACTTAGTTACACCCAGTCCAGACTTAGTTACACAAAGTCCAGACTTAGTTACACCCAGTCTAGATTTAGTTATACCCAGTCTAGACTTAGTTACACCCAGTCCAGAATTAGTTACATCCAGGCCAGATGTCCAGACTTAGTTACACCCAATCTAGACTTAGTTACACCCAGTCCAGAATTAGTTACACCCAGTCCAGACTTAGTTACAACCAGCCCAGATGTCAAAGCCCATCTCCATAAATAGGATCTTAGAGACACCGCCACCTGCGATTGTGGAGCACCCAAGCAAACAGCAGCACATATCCTCCAGAATTGCCCCACTTATGCAGACCAAAGAGAGGCAGTCTGACCCACTTATGCAGACCAATGAGAGACAGTCTGACCCACTTATGTAGACCAAAGAGAGGCAGTCTGACCCACTTATGCAAACCAAAGAGAGGCAGTCTGACCCACTTATGCAGACCAAAGAGAGGCAGTCTGACCCACTTATGCAGACCAAAGAGAGGCAGTCTGACCCACTTATGCAGACCAAAGAGAGGCAGTCTGACCCACTTATGCAGACCAAAGAGAAGCACTCTGACTCACTTATGTAGACCAAAGAGAGGCAGTCTGACCCAATAATGCAGACCAATGAGAGGCAGTCTGACCCACTTATGCAGACCAAAGAGAGGCAGTCTGACCCAGAGTAGCGACCATGCTTGAAACGGTGTGGTGGACAAGTAAAGACCTGAAACGCACAATCTCCTTCGTGAACCTCACTGGGCTGGAAGCATAGCATCGGTTGATCGAAGAAGGAGAAGAAGATAGTCATCGATAATCGGAGTCAGGAAATATATCTGCGAAGTTTTCACAGAAGTCACAGAACAATGGAGGAAAAGTAAGATGGAGGCGCCTTAGGGACTGCGCTCTAGACTCTCTCCAGTGTCTGTGTCATATTTTCCGATGTTTGGTGGTTCCTGTTCGGATTACATTTCACAACTTCTTCACCAGGTGGTATCACGGACTTTATTCTGTGGAATTGATGTGTTTTCGATCAGTTATCCTGTTTGTTATGCTGCAATTCGCTGCATTTCATGCCTGGCTCTAGCCGTGGGAAACCAGTCCATGAAGGAGTTCAACGTTCCATTTAACTGTACACCAGAATTCAGTCCAGATTATCCCTACGCAGGAACATTTCTACTAGGACTGAAGCCGACTTTCTCCTACCCGCCCCTCCCTCCATTGGAGATTACACGATACCTCTCCAAACCTCATATTCTCAGCACAGCAAGGGTGCCGCTAACGAACAGGTGAACACAATCAGAAGCCTTTGAAACGGATATACACGGAAGACTTGACAATCATTGGTCTAACACACTCCTCGCAGCCCACATCCAAATGCTGCGGAGTTCACTGCTTCACTTGGAGAGTCTGTAGGGATTTTGGTCGACACGCTACGCATGAACACAGCCTCAGCAGTCGGACATGGTAGTGGTCGATCGACGCAACGGGCCTATGCCGCCTACGCAAACATTATTATTACAGAACAATGCTACCGAGATAATTGCAGACTGAACGTATAGGAAGTATAGAAGAAACAATCCTTCATGTAGAGTTGAGAACCTAATACAGAGGGAAGCCTCCAACACACTAAAAGTGTTAGACGCTTACCATATGTCGCACCAGAGCTATTGAAACGGTGGCAGAATTGATAATCCAGAAACAGAGTGACAAACTGCTCAACAACCAGTGAAGATGCCTCAACGAGGCAATGCAGTGAATTCGAAACATTTTGTGTTCAGGAAGCCGAGTGCAGCTACAACAGAAGTGATCGCTGACCTAGAGAGAGAAGAGTTTCAATTAGTCGACAGAGAACAGTTCGTTACCAGATAGATAGAACGTGAGTTCAGCAGTGATGCAGATCTTAATACAATGTTTGGACCGAAAGTTGAAACCTGGGAGAAAAGTTCATGAGGGGTTAAAATTTGTGCTAATGCACCAAATCCCGATAAGGTACAAGTAATAGTGAGATCAGGTGACAGTTATTTATTTATAAGCTTGACGTAAGCAGAATTAAACGCTTTGTTCTGTTCCAGCTGTGGAACATTTGCTGTTGTGAGATCATTAATTGACGTCGCGAGCTTTAAATTCTCTGAAACACACATACACTTACTTATCTGTGTGCTTTGTTCTGTGTTGAGTCTCAATAGGCGTGTGTAGATAAAACTGATTATGCCAAACAGGAAATGACAAGATTTCTGACACATTTACATAGAACCAAAATAGTACAAACACATGAAGGCACGGAGAAAATGAGCAAATATAGGAAGAGAAGAAAGGACAGGTCCAAGCAAAACTATGGAATACATTGATACAGTGGTGCTGAAGGTAGACCATGAGGAAGGCCATTTATTCTTCAGCTCCAATTGATGCCGATCATCTGAGGAGCAAGAGACGTTACATGTGACTGATGTCAGCTTTTCCCTTGTGGCTCGTTGAAGTGTTTAGCGATTGGGGGACTAGAGCAATTGGATATATCATTGAGATATTTCTGGAAACGCGCTGTGCGTGCCAAGCCAGTCTCATTAATGTATGTCTCAATAACATCGGCGGCAAATGAATGCAAGTACGTATATACAAGAGCAGAGACAGGGCAATGAGAAGGAGTAAGTAGCTCAGTACGGGAGATAGGGGGACTCGAGGGTGGAGGTGACAAGGACCTCAAGGTAGAGACGGTTGCAAAATAATTCAGTTTTACTGGCCTTTTGTGAAAAGATATCGAGGTCATGGCAAAGGTGAAGAATACGTTGTAACTGGAGGTCATGGCAAGGGCGAAGAAGGTCTTGTAACTGGAGGTTATGGCAAGGGCGAAGAAGGCATTGTAACTGGAGGTCATGGAAAGGGCGAAAAAGGCGTTGTAACTGGAGGTCATGGCAAGGGTGAAGAATACGTTGTAACTGGAGGTCATGGCAAGGGCGAAGAAGGTCTTGTAACTGGAGGTCATGGCAAGGGCGAAGAAGGTGTTGTAGCTGGAGGGCATGGCAAGGGCGAAGAAGGTCTTGTAACTGGAGGTCATGGCAAGGGCGAAGAAGGTCTTGTAACTGGAGGTCATGGCAAGGGCGAAGAAGGTGTTGTAGCTGGAGGGCATGGCAAGGGCGAAGAAGGTCTTGTAACTGGAGGTCATGGCAAGGGCGAAGAAGGTCTTGTAGCTGGAGGTCATGGCAAGGGCGAAGAAGGTGTTGTAGCTGGAGGGCATGGCAAGGGCGAAGAAGGTCTTGTAACTGGAGGTCATGGCAAGGGCGAAGAAGGTCTTGTAGCTGGAGGTCATGGCAAGGGCGAAGAAGGTGTTGTAGCTGGAGGGCATGGCAAGGGCGAAGAAGGTCTTGTAACTGGAGGTTATGGCAAGGGCGAAGAAGGTGTTGTAGCTGGAGGGCATGGCAAGGGCGAAGAAGGTGTTGTAGCTGGAGGGCATGGCAAGGGCGAAGAAGGCGTTGTAGCTGAAGACGGGGAGTGAGTTCCGTCAAAACCTTGGGTGAGAGGAAGTATAGAGGAGATAGTATGAGCACCAATGAGTTTGGGCAGTTCACGGTACATGGGTACTGTTTAAAACATGTTGACAGATTTACGTACCTTGGCAGTACTCTGCCTCAAGTTATTCACAATAATGAGATGAATACAAGAACAGCTAGGGCAGGTGCTGCATTTCGTAGACTTCAAAGTAAAATGTGGGATTGGCGAGGGATCAGGACTCAAACAAAAATGAAGGTCTACGCTGCAGTTTTTCTACGTACCCTCTTATTTGAGTGTGAGACCCGAACCGTCTATAGTCGCAATGTCGGGAAATGAAACCCCTTTTACGTGCACTGCCTGCGGAAACTGTTGAAGATTATATGACAGCCCATGTTAGCACATTCAGATATGTTAGCGCGATCAGGCATGTCCAGTATACCAACAACGATATGTACAGCACAGCTGAGATAGACTGGCCATGTGGTACGCATGTCGGATCAACGTCTACCGAAAGAGCTCCTCTATGGTGACCTCCAACATGGCAAGAGAGCAAGCGTTGGGCAGTGAAAAGGTACAAGGACACACTAAAGAGATCACTGATCTAGTGCGGTATTAACCACGATGACTAGGAAAGAATGGCCACAAAACGTTCAGACTGACACACCACTTTACGCGAATGGGCTTCAGAGACAGGAGGCATAAAGAACAAATGATGATATCCGAAGATATCGCACCGCAATTCTGCTCAAAACAACCTTTCTTCAACTTAGTGGAAAGAGGGGTGCTGTTTCCTTGTACCAAGTGCAACAGCCACTATAGTGCTCCGATTGGCTTATTTAGCCATCTTAGAACTCCCGTAACTCACCAATTACGATAGATGAGCAACACAACAGAATACACATTGGTGAAGAGGCCAGTAGGGCAGATGGAGATAATGATGTGAAAGTTGACAGGTGTGAGAGAGATGTGTGATGTAGGATCCACATGTATGTTCTCTACGAATGAATAATACGAAATTCGATGCACTTACCTCTCTTGACGTTGGTTGTGTCTGCTGCTTTTCGCCACATGCAACAGAATACCAGAGAGTTAGGTTCGATTACCAGAGAGTTAGGTTCGATTACACATACATAAATGTGCAAAAAAATATTGTTGTTGTTATTGTTGTTGGCGTTGTTATTGTTGCTGGCGTTGGTGTTGTTGCTGTTGTTATTGTTGCTGGCGTTGTTGTTGTTATTGTTGTTGGCGTTGATGTTGTTATTGTTGTAGGCGTTGTTGTTGTTATTGTTGTTGGCGTTGCTGTTGTTATTGTTGCTGTTGTTATTGTTGCTGGCGTTGTTGTTGTTATTGTTGTTGGCGTTGATGTTGTTATTGTTGCTGGCGTTGTTGTTGTTATTGTTGCTGTTGTTATTGTTGTTGGCGTTGTTGTTGTTATTGTTGTTGGCGTTGTTGTTGTTGTTGGCGTTGCTGTTGTTATGGTTGCTGGCGTTGTTATTGTTGCTGTTGATATTGTTGCTAGCGTTGTTGGCGTTAGTTTTGTTATTGTTGCTGTTGTTATTGTTGCTGGCGTTGTTGTTGTTATTGTTGTTGGGTTTGCTGTTGTTATTGTTGCTGTTGTTATTATTGCTGGCATTGTTGTTGTTATTGTTGTTGTTATTGTTGTTGGCGTTGATGTTGTTATTGTTGCTGGCGTTGTTGTTGTTATTGTTGCTGGCGTTGTTGTTGTTATTGTTGCTGTTGTTATTGTTGTTGGCGTTGTTGTTGTTGTTGGCGTTGCTGTTGTTATGGTTGCTGGCGTTGTTATTGTTGCTGTTGATATTGTTGCTGGCGTTGTTGGCGTTAGTTTTGTTATTGTTGCTGTTGTTATTGTTGCTGTTGTTATTGTTGCTGGCGTTGTTGTTGTTATTGTTGTTGGCGTTCTTGTTATTATGATTGTTGGCGTTGTTGTTGTTATTGTTCTTGGCGTTGTTGTTGTTATTGTTGTTGGCGTTGTTGTTGGCGGTGTTGTTATTGTTGCTGGCGTTGTTGTTGTTATTGTTGCTGGCGTTGTTGTTGTTATTGTTGTTGGCGTTGTTGTTGTTATTGTTGTTGGCGTTGTTGTTGTTATTGTTGTAGGCGTTGTTATTGTTGTTGGCGTTGTTGTTGTTATTGTTGTATGCGTTGTTGTTGTTATTATTGTTGGCGTTGTTGTTGTTATTGTTTCTGGCGTTGTTGTTTTTGTTGCTGGCGTTGTTGTTGTTATTGTTGCTGGCGTTGTTGTTGTTATTGTTTATGGCGTTGTTGTTGTTATTGTTGTTGGCGTTGTTGTTGTTATTGTTGTTGGCGTTGGTGTTGTTATTGTTGATGTTGTTATTGTTGCTGGCGTTGTTATTGTTATTGTTGTTGGCGTTGTTATTGTTGGTGTTGTTATTGTTGCTGGCGTTGTTATTGTTATTGTTGTTGGCGTTGGTGTTGTTATTGTTGGTGTTGTTATTGTTGCTGTTGTTTTTGTTATTGTTGTTGTTATTGTTGTTGGCGTTGTTGTTGTTATTGGCGTTGTTGTTGTTGGCGTTGTTGTTGTTATTGTTGTTGGCAGTGCTGTTGTTATTGTTGTTGGCGTTGTTGTTGAATGCAAACGATGAGTAACTTTACTCTTTTGTGCGTCCTGAAAAGGCTATTAGGTGACAAGTTGTTGTAGTTTTTCTCACATCCCGAGCATGCTGATGAAAGTGGGCCGGAGTCCTCCAGACTGTTGTGGTATGCTTGGTTTCATCTGTGTGTTGCTCACTACTACAGGGATCACGTCGATTACCACCTCGATAGACAGATTGCCATGACACAGGTTTGTTATCAGGACGAACTGCGTGGAAGTGAGGCGGTGTCTTGGACAGTATGTTTTACCTGATTAACATTGTCTGTTCGGTCTTGTCTGATCAGTATGTCTTGTCTGATCAGTATGTCTGGTCTGATCGGTGTGTCTTGTCTGATCGGTGTGTCTTGTCTGATCAGTATGTCTTGTCTGATCAGTATGTCTTGTCTGATCAGTATGTCTTGTCTGGTAAGTTAGCTGGTTAGTTGTTGATCCAGCGGTCCATGGGCTCCTGTCCTTTCGCCCAATGCCATATAGTGATATATGTAAGTGTTTATAGGCTGTTGTTTAGTTCCGTACAAAGTGTTTCCTTTGTCTGGCCTCGGATGAAGAAGCGCTTTCATAACACCTGCAAGGGCGGACATTCAAAAAGATGATGTTCAACAGTTTCATAAGGATGTGTGACAGCCGGCACTCTGGAGTATGTTCTGGATGGATTCTGTTCTAGTGACCAGACGTTTATCTCCTATCCCCATTACGTTAAAGGTAAACCGATAGCAGATATTGCTAGGGGTAAAGAAGTGTTCGAAACTTCATTGTACTAGACCCTAGTATTTTATGAGGTGGTGTGACTATTTTCCTTTATTTATTTATGTAACAGTAAGCCTATAATCCATTTACAGCTGGGTCACCCGAAGCGTATCAAAATTAGATACAGGTTGGTGCATTTGCCGTGAAAAGTGAGCATTCACCCATTCTTTTACTCAAATGTTTGAACTACGATGCCGCAACAGAGCGAGTTTGAGTGCTCCAGTTCTACCAATTGGACAGGGTAGGCCCCAGCTGGGTTTATACACAATGATAAGGGCGTATCCTCGACATTGATTAGGCCTAACAATATTTTTTGCATGTGGTTATACTTGTCATTATTAGGTAAAAAGTCTACATTTGTTTATAGTAGTTAATGTATTCAATTTATGGTTGTTGAGTCACAGATCAAACCTGGAGGGGGCCAGTTGAACGCGTGTCCATTGTTTGGACGAGTTTAATTAAAAACACTGTATCAAATGTAACGTTTCTGTTATCTTCAATCTTAGCATTCATCTTGACTCTCCACTTAGTTTCACTTATAAAAGGAGACGATAATACTCGACTTGTTTAGAACGAGAGAACAATGAGTGTCCTCCCCTTGCTCAATCTACATTTCCTTGCGACCATTCAGGCGACGATTGAGGATGTTGAAGATATGTACAGTCTGCACGACGTGAATGGAATTTCTAGTTTGTCTCAGTAGAGATTGTTTACACAGAACTTGTCTTCGGTGAACTCATTCCTTTATAGCCTATATTTGAACAGTGCCTCTTCAGGGCTTGTCTCTACAGAGATTATTCCTTTATAGCTTATATTTGAACAGTGCCTTTACAGAGCTTGACTAAACAGATTATTCCTTTATATCCTATATTTTGACAGTGCCTCTACAGAGCTTGACTAAACAGAGATTATTCCTTTATATCCTATATTTGAACAGTGTCTCTACAGAGCTATATATTATTTCCACAAAGCTTGCCCACATAGAGGTAGTCTGCATAAAGCTTGTTTACGTAAACATCGTCCTGTTTAGGACGAACATCGAATACAAAGAAGTAAAAGTAACCCAAAGCATTACTGCCGTAGGGTGTGAGGTGTTAGCGATCTCACATTTTAAAGGCTCAGCTATATGAGGGCGGTAGCCATCTCCTCTCCCTCGCCGATTTTACTTCCCAGACTTAACCGGTACCAATTTAAGGCTGGGTCGACCCGGGAGCCATTGCGGTCTGAAAAAACACTACCGCCTCAACTGGGGAATGAACCCAGGACCACTCAGATGCGAAGCCAGCGCGCTAACCACTGCGCTACGCGACTATCCACAAAGAAGTAGTAATTGATAAACTCAAAAACTTGCAATCTTATTTTTACAAAAAGAATATTCACAGACGATGAGCAAATATGTGAATATTAGCACAGTAAATCACCAATGAATGAATTTTACTTCGCCACGAAATAACTTTTACGAAAGTACAAACAACGATTGTATTCAGCGCGATGATTGGTCCATACACAGGCTGCTTTGTTCTAAATTATACGACTAATCAGCCCATTGGTTGGTCCATATACTGACAGTTTCCTTCTACAGACCTTACTGTAGTTATCGCGTTTGTTGGTCCATATACTGACAGTGATCTTTTACAGACCTTACTGTAATCAGCGCATTGATTGGTCAATATTCTGACAGTGATCTTTTACAGATCTTACTGTAATCAGCGCATTGGTTATTCCATATACTGACAGTGATCTTTTACATATCTTACTGTAATCAGCACATTGATTGGTCCGTGTACTAGTCGTTTTGTTCGTATATCCATTTTACTTTCTTGTATTTACCCCATGCCAGCTTGCAAATCATTACAACCAAGCTACATTTGAATGACTGCCAGTCTTGCTGCAGAAAATGTATCCAAAGTAAGGTATACTAGGTACTCACCTACTAATACGGTGACCTTGAGACTATCAATCTCCTTGTCAGAGCTTCGACAAATGTATGTGCCACTGTTTCCGATATCCGCGTGTTCGATTACCAGATCACTGATAAACGCTTGATCCTGACATGACAAAATAGTAGTTTAGACCGAGTGCTAGACAGTGGCAAGGAAATAGTTATTCATGCATACATACCTGGAAGCAAGAGGATAAAGATGAAGAAGTTAAAGACAACGGAGAGGAAACAACACTACTAATTTCAATATAGGAGGCATAGACAGCTGTATATGCAGAAAAAAGAAAAGAACAAACACACACACACATATATATATATATATATATATATATATACACACACACACACACAAAAGCACAGTCACGCACACACACAAGCTCGTACTCACGCACAAACACACACATAATTAAAACCATGAAGAATAACATTAAAGTACTGATATATATCAGATCGATATATGTGTGTACGTGTGTATGTGTGTACGTATATGTATGTATAAATATACGAAGGTCGCTAAGAAACTAATGCTTCCAATTTCATTATTTTAGCCCACGAAGTCAAAAGTCGATATTGACAGTATGGCTGTAGAGTTCGAGCCCTGCCACCAATATCTGTTAAATTATGTTTCCGGGCAACAGGTGGCAGCAGAGGGGCAGTCTTAAAAACTGGTTAAGTTAGCCTATCATCATGAGAATAAACATCAGTTGCAACCACAACGACATCACGTACATGCACACCTTATAGAAGAGTGTTACCACATCTTCTATCAGACTGGAAACTATCCTCAGCCATCACCAAAAACAACGACACTCACATGCAGATTTCAAAGACGAGTACCACCATAATCATTATCATATCACCATCAAAACTGACACCGACCTCCACAATCAATATGAAATACAATACGAAGGAAGACACCAACATACACACCTCCACCATCTCAACTAAGGACATCACTAACATACACACCTCCACCATCACTAAAATACACACCTCCACCATCACAAATAAGGACATCACTAACACACACACCTCCACTATCACTAACACACACACCTCCATCATCACTAAAATATACACCTCCACCATCACAAATAAGGACATCACTAACACACACACCTCCACCATCACTAACACACACACCTCCATCATCACTAAAATATACACCTCCACCATCACAAATAAGGACATCACTAACACACACACCTGCACCATCACTAACACACACACCTCCACCATCACTAACATTCACACCTCCACCATCACTAACACACATACCTCCACCATCACTAACATACACACCTTCACATCACTAACATACACACCTCCACCATCACTAACACACACACCTCCACCATCACTAAAATACACACCTCCACCATCACAAATAAGGACATCACTAACACACACACCTCCACCATCACTAACACAGACACCTCCACCATCACTAACACACACACCTCCACCATCACTAACCCACACACCTCCACCATCACTAACACACACACCTCCACCATCACTAACCCACACACCTCCACCATCACTAACATTCACACCTCCACCATCACTAACACACACACCTCCACCATCACTAACATACACACCTTCACATCACTAACATACACACCTCCACCATCACTAACATACACACCTCCACCATCACTAAAATACACACCTCCACCATCACAAATAAGGACATCACTAACACACACACCTCCACCATCACTAACACAGACACCTCCACCATCACTAACACACACACCTCCACCATCACTAACCCACACACCTCCACCATCACTAACACACACACCTCCACCATCACTAACATACACACCTCCACCATCACTAACACACACACCTCCACCATCACTAAAATACACACCTTCACCATCACTAACATACACACCTCCACCCTCACTAACACACACACCTCTACCATCACTAATATACACACCTTCACCATCACTAACATACACACCTCCACCATCACTAACATACACACCTCCACCATCACTAACACACACACCTCCACCATCACTAACATATACACCTTCACCATCACTAACATACACACCTTCACCATCCCTAACACACACACCTCCACCATCACTAACCTACACACCTCCATCATCACTAACCTACACACCTCCACCATCACTAACACACACACCTCCACCATCACTAACATACACACCTTCACCATCACTAACACACACACCTTCACCATCACTAACACACACACCTCTAGAGACATATATTTTGTGATGATGATGTTGGGATTCTTGGTGGCTCTCGTTTCCAGCTTGGTCCCATCCTTGAACCAGTCGATTTTCTCGGGAATCTTGGGCCCGGTGGCGTTACACTGAAGACGAATCGGCTCGTTTCTGTCAACAAACTCTTTGCCCTTGAGAACGACGGCTGTAGGAATAGAAGACAAGAACAGCATAGTCCTCAACGGGTAATAATCAAAGTAGTATTTGGAGTGGAAAGATTAAGTTTTCTTGTAAGCACCAAAGAGGTAATGCCATGCAATTTATTTATAACATGAACAAAGAACAACATAAAAGAATCTGAGGTGATAGGCAGCACGAACTTTCAACATAATCCACCAAGTGATGAAAGAGCCGTCCTACAACAATGAGATGACTTTCAGGGACACGGCCTGCTTAACACTTCGAGTGAATTCATCTCTTTTTGTAGCAAGGTGCTTTCGTCACATTCAGGTCTATTTTTAGTATCTGGGTTATTCATCATCATGTAGCATGTCCTTTATAGAACGTCGCTCCCATCACAGTTTGTCTGAAAGAAACTCGTTCCCGTGCCAGAACTCCAGCCTCCGCCACAGTCATACCCAAGTATTCCTGGATATCTTGGTGCCATCGTCTTCTTGGTCTACCCCTTCCTATTTTGCCTGGCACCATACCTTCCATCAGTTCTCTCAAGACCGTTGTGTCTCTTGATATGACCAATGTATTTGCATTTTCTAGCCAATATGGAATTTATAAACCAGTTCTTCTCTATGCTCAACTCTCGCCGAATAGTTACATTTGTCTTTTTCTCTGTCCAGGGTATTCTGAGGATCTTTCTGTAACATTTTGACTCTAAAGATTCGATTCTTTGCCTGAAAGTTTTGGTAATCGTCCATGATTCGCAGCCATAAGCTGCCACAGGAAAAACACAGGCTCTCAAAACTTTTACTTTTATCATTTTGTTGGTACTCTGCCATAATTTCTTCAGGCTGTTTAGTCTCTGCATTGCCATGGCTAGTCTTCTTCTGATTTCTTTCGAGCAGTCGCCATTTTTGTCAATTCTGGATCCCAAATATTTAAAATGTGTGACCTGATCTATTTCCTTACCACCCACTGTAAATGTATGCTGACATTGTGTTTTATCGGTGGTCATTATCTTTGTTTTATTTATGTTTATGAACAGGTTTTGATCTTTACTATGTCCGTTAACGGCTGAAAGTAGCTGCTCTAGCCCTTCTGCACTTCTTGATAGTATCACTGTGCCATCTGCGAATCGTAACTCTGGAATCTCGTACATCCCAATCGTAAATGGGTCGAAACTTTCAATGTTCTCGCCTTCTCGAACATTTCTCATTATACATTCCGCATATATGTTGTACAGATAAGGTGAGAGGATACATCCCTATCGGACTCCCTTTTGTACTGCAAACCAATCTGATGTTTGCCCAGATACTCAGACAGCGGCTTGTTGATCTTGGTATAATGTTTCAATTAGATGAATAATATGCAAAGGAAACCCCATTTCCTTCATGATTCTCCACAGATTTTGATGTTTTACCGTGTCGAAGGGCTTGGTATAATGAATGAAATATGTGTACAGGTCTACATTAAACTCTCTACATTTTTCGTAGATATTCCTGATATTGAATATGTGGTCCCTGGTCCCTCTGTCTTTCATAAAACATGCCTGGACTTCGTGAATTTCAGATTCAAACCTTTTCTCTATCCTTCTTAATAGGATTCGCAATTGTATCTTGCTAGCGTGGCTGATCAGCGCGATAGTTCGGCAGTTCGTGCACAGCTTCGTGTTGCCTTTTTTGGGGAGGGGAATATAAATTGATTTCTTCCATGCTTCTGGCCACTCTGCGCTGTGCCATATCTGTTTACACAGCCTGTGATACACTAGAGCACATGCCTCCCCTCCTGCTTGTATTTGCTCTGCTTGGATATCATCGCATCCTGGGGACTTTCCTTTTTTCAGGCTTTTGATTGTCGAGCGTATTTTTTCCAATGTTGGTTCATGTTCTTTCTCATTCTTTGTAGGATTGTAACTGACCGCTTTGTGCTATCTTCATACATGGTTTCGCAGTACTCTCTCCATCTATTCAGTATGTCTTTGGTTTCTGTAAATGTGTTATCCCCTTTGTCATTGATGACATTTGGAACCGGACGGAATTTCCTTGTCAGTGTTCTTATTGCCTTAAAGGCATCTCTCTCTCTCTCTGCCTTGTTGCTGTAGGTTTTCTATATCCTTACACGTTTCTTCTTTAATCTTCTTTTATCTTTTCTTATTTCTCTTCTAACATTTCTGGGCTATTACTTCACTTTATTCAGTTGTTCGTTGTATTTGTTTTCCGAGGGAAGGAAATACATGTCTTTACCGCCGTTGTCTTTATAAGTATATTTTCTTAACCAACTTACAGCGCACGAGATTTCCTGCTTCCTTGTCAAATCAGATACTCTACACTATCTCAACATGTTCATACAGCTTTGATTGTATCTTGTCTCAACCTGTTCACATATATTTGATTGTATCTTGTCTCAACCTGTTCACACAGCTTTGATTGTATCTTGTCTCAACCTGTTCACACAGCTTTGATTGTATCTTGTCTCAACCTGTTAACACAGCCTTGATTGTATCTTGTCTCAACCTGTTCACACAGCTTTGATTGTATCTTGTCTCAACCTGTTAACACAGCTTTGATTGTATCTTGTCTCAACCTGTTCACACAGCCTTGATTGTATCTTGTCTCAACCTGTTCACACAGCTTTGATTGTATCTTGTCTCAACCTGTTCACACAGCTTTAATTGTATCTTGTCTCAACCTGTTCACACAGCTTTGATTGTATCGTGTCTCAACCTTTTAACACAGCCTTGATTGTATCTTGTCTCAACCTGTTCACACAGCTTTGATTGTATCTTGTCTCAACCTGTTCACACAGCTTTGATTGTATCTTGTCTCAACCTGTTCACACAGCTTTGATTGTATCTTGTCTCAACCTTTTAACACAGCCTTGATTGTATCTTGTCTCAACCTGTTCACACAGCTTTGATTGTATCTTGTCTCAACCTGTTCACACAGCTTTGATTGTATCTTGTCTCAACCTGTTCACACAGCTTTGATTGTATCTTGTCTCAACCTGTTCACACAGCTTTGATTGTATCTTGTCTCAACCTTTTAACACAGCCTTGATTGTATCTTGTCTCAACCTTTTAACACAGCTTTGATTGTATCTTGTCTCAACCTGTTCACACAGCTTTGATTGTATCTTGTCTCAACCTGTTCACACAGCTTTGATTGTATCTTGTCTCAACCTGTTCACACAGCTTTGATTGTATCTTGTCTCAACCTTTTAACACAGCCTTGATTGTATCTTGTCTCAACCTTTTAACACAGCTTTGATTGTATCTTGTCTCAACCTGTTCACACAGCTTTGATTGTATCTTGTCTCAACCTGTTCACACAGCTTTGATTGTATCTTGTCTCAACCTGTTCACACAGCTTTGATTGTATCTTGTCTCAACCTGTTCACACAGCTTTGATTGTATCTTGTCTCAACCTGTTCACACAGCTTTGATTGTATCTTGTCTCAACCTGTTCACACAGCTTTGATTGTATCTTGTCTCAACCTTTTAACACAGCCTTGATTGTATCTTGTCTCAACCTGTTCACACAGCTTTGACTGTATCTTGTCTCAACCTTTTAACACAGCCTTGATTGTATCTTGTCTCGGCCTTTTCTCATAGTCGTGATTGTATCTTGTCCCAGCTTCATCTCATGGTAGAAGGTGTGCCAACCTTGATTGTATCATATCTCAGCATCTTCTCCCAGCCTCAATTGTATCATGTCTCAACCCCTTTTTACAGTCTCGATTGTATCGTGTCTCAGCCTTGCCTCATGGCAGAAGGTGTCAAAACCTTGATTGTATCGTCTCAGCCCCTTCTCCCAGCCTTGATTGTATCATGTCTCAGCCCCTTTTTACAGCCTCGATTGTATCATGTGTCAGCCCCTTTTTGCAGCCTCGATTGTATCATGTCTCAGCCCCTTTTTACAGCCTCGATTGTATCATGTATCAGCACCTTTTTACAGTCTCGATTGTATCATGTCTCAGCCAACTTTTACAACCATGATTGTATAATGTCTCAGTTCTATTTTACAGCCTCGATTGTATCATGTCTCAGCCCCTTTTTGCAGCCTCGATTGTATCATGTCTCAGCCCCTTTTTACAGCCTCGATTGTATCATGTATCAGCACCTTTTTACAGTCTCGATTGTATCATGTCTCAGCCAACTTTTACAACCATGATTTTATAATGTCTCAGTTCTATTTTACAGCCTCGATTGTATCATGTCTCAGCCCCTTTTTACAGCCTCGATTGTATCATGTGTCAGCCCCTTCTCCCAGCCTTGATTGTATCATGTGTCAGCCCCTTCTCCCAGCCTTGATTGTATCATGTGTCAGCCACTTCTCCCAGCCTCGATTGTATGTCTCAGTTCTATTTTACAGCCTCGATTGTATCATGTCTCAGCCCCTTTTTGCAGCCTCGATTGTATCATGTCTCAGCCCCTTTTTACAGCCTCGATTGTATCATGTATCAGCACCTTTTTACAGTCTCGATTGTATCATGTCTCAGCGTCGTCTCATGGCAGAAGGTGTCACAACTTTGAATATATTGTCTCAGCCCCTTCTCCCAGCCTTGATTGTATCATGTCTTAGTATTCTTCTCCCAGTCTTGAGTGTATCTTGTCTCAGCCTCGTCTTATGGCAGAAGGTGTTACAATCATGCGTGTACTATCTGTCAGCCTCTTTTCATGCGACAAAGTGTCACAGTCTTCCATTAATTGTTCCGTCACGGAAAACCAGACATCGTAATTGGAAAGAGAGGCGAAGACCACTGCACCTGGGCTACTCAAGATAGGTGGCAATGATATTGCTCTTCAACAGGTCCACGAGTTCAAGTATTTGGGCAGTATTTTGTCGGCAGGAGGTAGGATCGTCAGTGAAAGCATGTCAGACACCCGAGCATTAGTTTGGCAACAAAGCAACTGGTGATAAAGAGTTTATTTATGCCGACTCTGTGCTACCGCTACCAGTGCCAAACATGGCTTCTGTCTAGGGCGTGTGAGAGCAGAATTTCGTCTTGTGAAATGAAGTGTTTGAGGAAGGTCATCGGTGTTACCAGAAGAGACAGAATGTGGAACGACCACATCCGAAGTATGGTCAGCACTACGTCTTGTGTTGAATACATTTCCAGGCAGAAAATACGTTGGTTTGTCATCTCATGAGAATGCACCCTCATCAACCTCCACTGATTGCTTACAACGCTGGTAGATCTGGCTTCAAGGCGAGGGGCCTCGCAAGGCAGGTGGATAGACATTAGAGTGATTGTGCATCCACAAGAGCTCATATTGACCGACGCAACGCACTTGGCGCAGGATAAACCACTTAAGCTCCCCACGTTTTTCAACGGCACAGGGGGAAATAAAAGTAACTAACAAGACAGGGGTAAATAAAACTAACTAACGAGACATGGGGAAATAAAACTAACTAACGAGACAAGCACATGATTATGATTATGTTAGTTTATATTATTGTCTACGTAGTCGTATACGTCTTTCATGTTTAATTCGTTTCGTTCTTGTGTGCTGTTTTGCTTTTTTAGAAAACCAGAAAAAGATCTATCCATTTCATAGTTACTGCACTTACTTTAAAAACTGCGTCAAAACCCATTTGTGTGGTTGCTGATCCCGACCCATTTGTGTGGTTGCTGATCAAAGCCCAGTTCTTTAGTTGCTGATCACGACCCATTTGTGTGGTTGCTGATCCCGACCCATTTGTGTGATTGCTGATCAAAACCCAGTTTTCTGGTTGCTGATCCCGACCCATTTATGTGGTTGTTGATCAAAACCCAGTTCTGTGGTTGCTGATCACGACCCATTTATGTGGTTGTTGATCAAAACCCAGTTCTCTGGTTGCTGATCCCGACCCATTTATGTGGTTGTTGATCAAAACCCAGTTCTGTGGTTGCTGATCACGACCCATTTGTGTGGTTGCTGATCCCGACCCATTTATGTGGTTGTTGATCAAAACCCAGTTCTGTGGTTGCTGATCCCGACCCATTTGTGTGGTTGCTGATCAAAGCCCAGTTCTTTAGTTGCTGATCACGACCCATTTGTGTGGTTGCTGATCCCGACCCATTTGTGTGATTGCTGATCAAAACCCAGTTTTCTGGTTGCTGATCCCGACCCATTTATGTGGTTGTTGATCAAAACCCAGTTCTGTGGTTGCTGATCACGACCCATTTATGTGGTTGTTGATCAAAACCCAGTTCTCTGGTTGCTGATCCCGACCCATTTATGTGGTTGTTGATCAAAACCCAGTTCTGTGGTTGCTGATCACGACCCATTTGTGTGGTTGCTGATCCCGACCCATTTATGTGGTTGTTGATCAAAACCCAGTTCTGTGGTTGCTGATCACGACCCATTTGTGTGGTTGCTGATCCGGACCCATTTATGTGGTTGTTGATCAAAACCCAGTTCTGTGGCTGCTGATCACGACCCATTTGTGTGGTTGCTGATCACGACCATTTGTGGTTCTATGGTTGATGGTCACGACCCATTTGTGTGGTTGCTGATCCCGACCCATTTGTGTTTTTGCTGATCACGACCCATCTGTGTTGTGTGGTTGCTGATCTTGACCCATTTGTGTGGTTGCTGATCAAAACCCAGTTCTGTGGTTGCCGATCATGACCAATTTGTGTGGTTGCTGATCAAAACCCATTTGTGTGGCTGCTGATCAAAACCCATTTGTGTGGTTGCTGATCAAAACCCGGTTGTGTGGCTGCTGATCAAAACCCATTTGTGTGGCTGCTGATCAAAACCCATTTGTGTGGCTGCTGATCAAAACCCATTTGTGTGGTTGCTGATCAAAGCCCATTTGTGTGGTTTTTGATCAAAGCCCGGTTCTGTGGTTGCCGATCATAACTAATTTGTGTGGTTGCTGATCAAAACCCAGTTCTGTGGTTGCTGATGGGAATTTCACATGAAAACAGTTGAAGCATAACATGCATGTGTTATCTTCAAAGGTGAGGAAGATTTAAACAATTTTGACAAGAAGGAAAGATGAAACGACCTAAGGAGATAAAGAACGCACAGAGGTATCCACTAACAAGATTATATTTTGAAAATACAAGAATTTTGCATTTTTTAAAATTTCAATAAGATGAGAGAGAGAAAGAGAGAGAGAGAGAGAGAGAGAGAGCGAGAGAGAGATAGAGAGAGGGTGAGTGTGAAAGAGAGAAAACAAAACTGGTTTTATTCAGGATACTAGCACGAAGAACCAAGAGAGAATGGCTGAGTAGTTAATAAACCGGTCTCTTGACAGAGGAGACACACGTTGAAATATTGGGCAAGGCAAATGTTTTTATTCTCTTGGGGTTAAAATAATAACCTCGCTTGTACACTTCGCCACGACTGCCAGCAAAATGTGCCTTTATTTCTCTATAGATTCCCACCAGTGACCTCAACGATCTAAATAAACGTACCATTGATAGATAATAAGAACGATGAGAAATGTAAGATGAAATGAGGACACGGATAATGATTAACATCATTCCATTGACACATTGACAACACAGGTGTGCTGGTAACATACCTGGCTTGGCGGCAGGCCGAGCTGTGTGAGGAACAAGTAGAAGAGATTTGAGTACAACATGAGATATCATTGTTTAACCTAAGCTGCTATTGTTAAGTTACAATGAGCAGATGTTGTTAATTTTTTTTTTTGGTTTTTGTTTTTGTTTTGCGTTCGCCTTATTTATCTATTCCACAAGGCGTGTGTGCGTTACACTGTGGTTTTTATTTTGCGCCTGTCGGTCCAGTGCATCCGACTTCAGCATGCATTTTGTGTAAGGGTCTGCTTCCTCCTGCATTTTCTAAGGGTTTGCTTCCCCGGGGTAACGGCCGGTGCTGTGATGGGGATCGAACCCAGCACCTTCTGGTTGTGAGCCGTGCCACTTAACCACTAGGCCACGCCGTCCCCTAGATGTTGTTAATGACCTATGCATGTTATTATTGTATGCTACAGATGAAGGTGTAGCTGTTAATATTTGTCGTTCCTTCCTCTAGTGCCTGCAACCATCAAGTGTACATTTCATATATTGTTGTCCGGTGTAGTTGTCCCGTGTAGAATTGTACCGTGTAGAATTGTCCCGTGTAGAGTTGTACAGTGTAGAGTTGTCCCGTGTAGAGTTGTCCCGTGTTGAGTTGTCCCGTGTAGAGTTGTCCCGTGTAGAGTGGTCCCGTGTAGAGTTGTACCGTGTAGAGTTGTACCGTGTAGAGTTGTCCCGTGTAGAGATGTCCCGTGTAGAGATGTCCCGTGTAGAGTTGTACAGTGTAGAGTTTTACCTTGTAGAGTTTTACCGTGTAGAGTTGTCCCATGTAGAGATGTCCCGTGTAGAGTTGTACAGTGCAGAGTTGTCCCGTGTAGAGTTGTACCGTGTAGAATTGTACCGGATATAATTATCCCGTGTCGAGTTGTCCCGCGTAGAGTTGTCCTGTGTAGAGTTGTCCCGTGTAGAGTTGTCCCGTGTTTTTTTCCCGTGTAGAATTGTCCAGTGTAGAGTTGTCCGTGTAGAGTTGTACAGTGTAGAGTTGTCCCGTGTAGAGTTGTACCGTGTAGAGTTGTACCGTGTAGAGTTGTACAGTGTAGAATTGTCCAGTGTAGAGTTGTCCCGTGTAGAGTTGTCCAGTGTAGAGTGGTACCGTGTAGAGTGGTACCGTGTAGAGTTGTACCGTGTAGAGTTGTCCCGTGTAGAGATGTCCCGTGTAGAGTTGTACAGTGTAGAGCTTTACCGTGTAGAGTTGTCCCGTGTAGAGATGTCCCGTGTAGAGTTGTACAGTGCAGAGTTGTCCCGTGTAGAGTTGTACCGTGTAGAATTGTACCGGATATAATTATCCCGTGTCGAGTTGTCCCGCGTAGAGTTGTCCCATGTAGAGTTGTCCCGTGTTTTTTTCCCGTGTAGAATTGTCCAGTGTAGAGTTGTCCCGTGTAGAGTTGTACAGTGTAGAGTTGTCCCGTGTAGAGTTGTCCCGTGTAGAGTTGTACCGTGTAGAATTGTACGTGTAGAGTTGTCCAGTGTATAGTTGTCCCGTGTAAAGTTGTCCCGTGTAGAGTTATACCGTGTAGAATTGTCCAGTGTAGAGTTGTCCCGTGCAAAGTTGTCCCGTGTAGAGTTGTCCAGTGTAGAGTTGTCTCGTGTATAATTGTCCAGTGTAGAGGTGTTCAGTGTAGAGTTATACAGTGTAGAGTGGTCCCGTGTTGAGTTGTCCCGTGTAGAGTTGTCCCGTGTAGAGTTGTCCCGTGTAGAGTTGTACAGTGTAGAGTTGTCCCGTGTAGAGTTGTACAGTGTAGAGTGGTCCCGTGTAGAGTTGTACCGTGTAGAATTGTCCCGTGTAGAGTTGTCCAGTGTAGAGTTTTACCGTGAAGAATTGTCCCGTGTAGAGTTGTCCAGTGTAGAGTTGTTTCGCGTTTTTTTACCGTGTAGAATTGTCCAGTGTAGAGTTGTCCCATGTAGAGTTGTCCCGTGCAGAGTTGTCCCGTGTAGAGTTGTCCCGTGTAGAGTTGTCCAGTGTAGAGTTGTCTCGTGTATAATTGTCCAGTGTAGAGTTGTCCCGTGTAGAGTTGTCCCGTGTAGAGTTGTCCAGTGTAGAGTTGTCCCGTGTAGAGTTGTCCCATGTAGAGTTGTTCAGTGTAGAGTTGTCTCGTGTATAATTGTCCAGTGTAGAGTTGTTCAGTGTAGAGTTGTCCCGTGTAGAGTTGTACCGTGTAGAATTGTACGTGTAGAGTTGTCCCGTGTAGAGTTGTCCCGTGTAGAGTTGTCCCGTGTAGAGTTGTCCCGTGTAGAGTTGTCCCGTGTAGAGTTGTCCCGTGTAGAGTTATACCGTGTAGAATTCTCCAGTGTAGAGCTGTCCCATGTAGAGTTTTCCCGTGTAGAGTTGTCCAGTGTAGAGTTGTCTCGTGTATAATTGTCCAGTGTAGAGTTGTTCAGTGTAGAGTTGTCCCGTGTAGAGTTGTCCCGTGTAGAATTGTCCAGTGTAGAGTTGTCCCGTGTATAGTTGTCCCGAGTGCTTGATACCATTAGATATAGATATCCTGATTTGGTGTCCCGAGTAGAGGTGTGACGAGTAGAGTTGTAGCTATTAGAGTTGCCCGAGTGCTTGCTACAATCAGGTGTAGAGATCCTCTTTTGATGTCCCGAGTAGAGTTGTCGTGTATAGAGTTGCCCCGAGTATAGTTGTCGTGTATAGAGTTGCCTCGAGTATAGTTGTCGTGTATAGAGTTGCCCCGAGTATAGTTGTCGGGTATAGAGTTGTCCCGAGAATAGTTGTCGTGTGTAGAGTTGCCCGGAGTATAGTTGTCGTGTATAGAGTTGCTCCGAGTATAGTTGTCGTGTATAGAGTTACCCGGAGTATAGTTGTCGTGTATAGAGTTGCCCGAAGTATAGTTGTCGTGCATAGAGTTGCCCGGAGTATAGTTTTCGTGTATAGAGTTACCCGGAGTATAGTTGTCGTGTATAGAGTGGCCAGTAGTATAGTTGTCGTGTATGGAGTTGCCCGGAGTATAGTTGTCGTGTATAGAGTTGCCAGGAGTATAGTTGTCGTGTATAGAGTTGCCCCGAGTATAGTTGTCGCGTATAGAGTTGCCCCGAGTATAGTTGTCGTGTATAGAGTTGCCAGGAGTATAGTTGTCGTGTATAGAGTTGCCCGGAGTATAGTTGTCGTGTATAGAGTTGCCAGGAGTTTAGTTGTCGTGTATAGAGTTGCCCCGAGTATAGTTGTCGCGTATAGAGTTGCCCCGAGTATAGTTGTCGTGTATAGAGTTGCCCCGAGTATAGTTGTCGCGTATAGAGTTGCCCGAAGTGCAAGCCACCATCAGGTGTCGAGCCCTTCTACTTTTCTTGTGGCTTGAAGTATCTACCGGATGGGTAGCTGACACTTTGTCCATCCCTCCTTAATGGCCTCATTCGACATGACTGACATGTTCGCTGTTAGGTCAGACACAGGGGTATGAAACCCTTAGGTCAGACACAGGGTTATGAAACCCTTAGGTCAGACACAGGGTTATGAAACCCTTAGGTCAGGCACAGGGTGTATGAAACCCTTAGGTCAGATACAGGCTGTATGAAACCCTTAGGTCAGACACATGGTTTGTGAAACCCTTAGGTCAGACACAGGCTGTATGAAACCCTTAGGTCAGACACAGGATGTAAGAAACCCTTAGGTCAGATACAGGGTGTAAGTAACCCTTAGGTCAGACACAGGTTGTAAGAAACTCTTGTCAGAAAAGCGTATGTTAAACGCTAAATTGAAGATTGTAATTCTACAGTGAGGTTAGGAAGAATAAGCTGCCAGAACGTTATAGGCCACGTTACATGAAACGAGAAACAAGAACTAAGAACACAGTTAGCAATTAGATGATATGGTTAGAGAGAGGCATAGATTACAATTGATCAGAGATTACAAACCTTGGTACAGATTTCAGAGTCAACATCACGCTAAATGGAAACACAATGTGGGAAGGTGCTTGGATAATGATAGATAGTATGTTATTGATGTGATCTTTTCGCTAAGCAAATAAAAATTGTCATGAAATTATATTTTTGATATTTATTTTTTAGTTGTGTTTTTTTTTTTAATGTGTGGGAAATAAATTCAGTGGCAATTAATTAGTCTCTAGGGAGATGTCTGTTATAATTTATTTTCAACAGTTTTACAAAAGACAAAAAGAACAAAAAAATAAATAAACTTAACAACTTTATCAGACTATGCCGACGTTTCCAGCAATCACGTCCATTATTGTCACAAAACTAAGCAAATTGCTTAATATGAGAACACTCGAACTATAAAACAGAAGCAATAAATAATGTTATCAATTAGGGAAACCATTCCCAGCTGAAAATTCCTTGGCCGTTAAAAATCGAAAAGAATGGGCTAAACGACTGTTGCCAGGAACAAATTCAAAATTCAAGTAAAAAAATGTTCGCAAATTATTTGTACCTTTCCCCAGGCTTGATAAGCCGCAGGCAGTTTAACATATCTACTACGGATAGCTTCCGGCTAACTGGCAATATACATTAACATGCATGTTTGAATTCCAGGATTCTAAGTTTTCCCAGTTGATAAAGGAGTGAATCGTGCGTACAGATTTGGGGCCTCAGTGGTCTCAAGGTAAGGTGTCCTCCTCGGCTGCCGGAATCCGCTGGTTCGAATCACTGTGGAGAGTTGAGATTTTTTTCATCTCGATCTTCTGGTAAAAATTCCCTTGATTCCTGGTTAGTGAGATCGGACTCCCGTGTTCAGTGTCGAGGACGTTAAAAAATCCATGGCAGTTGAAAATAAAAAAGAGTAGGTTTAAAGGCCGATGAACTGACAACATTCAAGTTCAAAATCTACCCAAGTAGTTTGTACCTTTTGTCAGGTGGTTTGTTAAGAGCAGCTATAGATGGCGTCTAACAAGCTGCGCGTCTACTTAGTTCTAGTGTTTGAGTTTATTAAGATGGATTCGCACATCGTTTCTTCTTCTTCTTCTGCGTACACAGTCAGACAGTAACCATTATTTTTTCGAAAAAAGCAGCGGTCATCCTGAGACTCTCGCCACTGCCATAGAGCTTGTCTTGCAGTTCCACTGGCAATGGCCACATCTGCTCTCTCTGATCCTCGTATGTCGGGCAGTTCTGCAGCAGATGTTCAGTGGTCATTTTACCAGTACCGCACGGGCATTCGTCGGTACACCCTATCTTCAGTTTGTTGAATAGGTGGTACCTCAGTCTGTTGTGGCCAGTGCGAAGTCTGAAGACAACGACCTGCTCTCTTCGGTTCAGCTGGTAATAGGCATCGTTTTTGGTGTAACCAGTATGTTCGGTTTCCCATTTGGACATGTATCTGGCTTTGATAAGCCGTTTTGACTCTTCGTACGTCATACTGGTATCTGTTTGTGGTAGCCTTGCACCTTCTTTTGCCAGTCTGTCTGCCTCCTCGTTGCCTAGGATGTTGCAGTGTGACGGAACCCACTGTACCACCACCCTTTTTGGTGCGGACTGCTGGCACAGTTTGCAGAGTGCTGCTCTTAAGTCATTAAGCTCAGTGTTCTTCTGGCTTTTTAGCGCTGTGACTACTTCGAGAGCATCTGTCAGCAAGACTATATGGCTCTCATTTTCACTGTGTGTTGCCATTTCTTCCACTGCCGCCCTCAGTGCCTCTGCCTCTGCTCTGAAATTGCTTGTGTACTTACCAGTAGCGAATGACAGTGTTATATTTCTGCCATTTGGTAGGTTCAGGAATGCTCCTGCCCCTCCGTTCTGTGTAGTGTTTGTTACAGAACCGTCAGTGTATGCATGGGTCCAGTCCATGCTTGGGTCGCTTTTCGTTATGAAGCTTAGGGTAGTGTCTCTCCTTTCTTTCTCACTCTGGCAGTTTTTGTTTGCAATACCTGGTATATTTTCTACCACCTCTGGAAATATATCCTGCCTCCAAGTAGGTTTTCGTACAGTAGTGATGGGTTTTGGTGTTGTTAGTGCGTTTATGGGATCTTCGTGCATCTTTGCTTTGGCTATTTCTGCAAAGTTTCTCCGCTTCAGTTTCCCATTTCCCAAATTGTTTAGTCTATGGTACATTGGATGGTCCGTCAGTCTTCGGAGTTTCTCTGACTGCAGCTGGGCTCTGCAGTCTCTTCTATCGGTCATGGATTGCAGTTTTGTAATCTTTTCAAGTTCTACAATTGGCGTTGACTTCATGCCACCTGTTATAATTCTCATGGCTTGGTTTTGAAGTTTGTTAACTTTATCGAAGTTCGCCTTCGCTGCTGTTGTCCATGCCGCAATGCCATACTCGAGAACTGGTCTCACTCTTCCAGTGTAGTTTCTTTAGTATGCTTTCGTCTGCTCCCCAGCTTGTGCCAGCAAGTTTCCTCATGATCGCCATTCTTTCTCTGGCTTTCATTCGGTTTCTCTCAATCTGACTTTTCCATGTCATGCGCCGATCAAATGTGACTCCCAGATAGGTTGGGTTGTCGTTTGGCTGCAGCATTTTGCCATTTAGGCTTAATTTGGTACTTTGGGGTTTTAATGAGAGCGAGAATATTGTGCACGTGGTTTTCTCCTCGTTTTTTTTGACCAGCCATGAGTTCGCCCACTCTTCCAGCGATGTTAGGGCCGTTTGCATCCGATTTCTTGCTATGGTGAGATTCTTTTCAGAGGTCCACATAGCCAGATCGTCTGCAAACATTGAGCTATGGACTCTTCTCGGTATATTCTCTGTAATATCGTTTATATATACCAGAAAGAGTGTGGGTGAAAGTACTCCCCCTTGGGGTACTCCCTGCTCGAGTGTCACCTTTTTGCTCATCTGCCCTTGTACTTGGACTCTGGCCGTTCTTTGTTTGAGGTAGTGGTTGATCCACTTGTACATCTTCCCACAGACATCACTTCTTCTCAGCTTGACTCTAAGTCCATCCTTCCAGACTTTGTCAAATGCCTTTTCCAGATCCACCCAAACAGCTACTGTGTGCTTCTGTGCCTGGTAGGCATCTTCTATCTCCTGGGCTATGAGGATGACCTGGTCCTCAGTGGATCTGTGCTGTCTAAAGCCGGCTTGCTGTGGAATTAGAATTCGTTTTTCTTCCAGATGCCACATCAGTCTGGTGTTTATCATCCGTTCCATCAGCTTGCCGACACAGCTCAGTAGGCTTATGGGCCTGTATCCATTCGGATCTGTTTTATCCTTTCCTGTTTTTGGTACTGGTACCAGTATTGCATCCTTCCATGCCTGGGGTACAATACCCCTTTTCCAGCTTTGGTTCAGGACTGATAGTAGTTTTTTCTTCGCTGTTTGGCCCAGCCCCATCAGCATTTCGTTTGTTATCCCGTCTTTTCCGGGAGATTTCCTTTTCTTTAGTGTTCTCATAGCCTCTTCCATTTCGCGCATGGTTAGTTTGGCCATCATGTGCTCTTCAGGAGCCGTATTTATGTTTTCGTGTCCCTTTAGCTCTTCGCTAATGTCTGTATGCTTATCTGCAGGGACCTCGATGTGGTTTGCTCTGGCATAGTGATCGACAAGCACATCGTTTAAACCACCTTCCGAGAAACTGGTTGTATACAGACTCTGTAATCTCTTAAACTAGTATAAAGACGTTAAGTTAAGTTATTTGTAATCAATTAGTGATACCATTCCCGGCTGATAACGTGGGGGGGATTATGTGTTCAAGTTTGTGATCAATTAGTAAAACTATTCCCGGCTGATATAAGGGGGAATTATGTGTTCAAGTTTGTGATCAATTAGTGAAACCATTATATGATTGACACCCCTACACCAGGCACGTCCCCTCATCCCTTCCTTAAGTAAACCCTGCTTCAATATTTAGCAGATTTACATGAATTACCTCCCTTTCTAGTACTTTTTCCTTGTAGGGTGTTTATGGATGTAAGGTGCATGTGTGTGTAAGCCAGCGAAAGAGAGTGTGTGTATTTGAATGTTTTGAATTTATTCAATGTACATAGATAGATCATTTTGTGTGTATATGTATGTGTGTATATTTATGTGTGCTTATATCAGTGTTGTGTTGTGGAGATGTTGAACATCATTTTATAAGAAACGTATGTGTGTATGTATGTGTATGTATGTGTGTATATGTGTGTGTATGTGTGTATATCTGTGTGTATGTGTGTGTATGTGTGTGTATGTATGTATGTGTGTATATGTGTGTGTATGTGTGTGTATGTGTATGTGTGTGTATTTGTGTGTGTGTATGTGTGTGTATTTGTGTATATGTGTGTGTATGTGTGTGTATTTGTATGTGTGTGTATATGTGTGTATGTATGTGTGTGTATGTGTGTGTATTTGTGTATATGTATGTGTGTATGTATGTGTGTGTATTTGTGTGTATTTGTGTGTGTATGTGTGTCCGTATATGTTTATGACGGTAATTACTATGTATTTAATCATCACACATATACTATTGTACACTTCTGTGTATTTGCTACTTGTATCGCTGAAGTTATTCAACATATTTACACGGTATATATGTATATATATTTATATGTTTATGTACACGGCATATATGTATACACGTGTCTGTGTTTATACGAGGGGTGTTCAAACCAAACCGGGACGTTTTGTTTGAGTTCTACCTAAATGGGTTACAACGTACTAGTATTACTGCTAGGTGGCCTACTTGCCATGGACTAGTCACGTGACTGATAAATACAATTGGTGCACAGCATTGTAAGTACTTGCATGGAACAGCGTGTTGGGATGAAGTTTCTTGTGAAAGAAGGCCTGAAACCTGGGCCTGTTAGGCGCCATATATGCCGCTCTTAACAAACCACCTAACCATGGCCGGTGTTATGCCATGTCACACAGTTAGTCACCTCCTACGACTTGCTCTCTGTGGGACAGTGGTGCTATTCTTGTCCTTGTCACACACATATGCCCCGGCAGACCACTCGGTTATTTCTTTCACTGATTTGTTCATTATCTCAGGATCAATGTTTCTGCGTCATGACAAGACTATATTCAATTCAGTTTAAGTGTCATCTCCGCATCGAAGATCGGCTGCAATTTCTCTCCAGTGTACGCCATCTCTTTCCGTAATGGTGCAATCTGAGAGGCTTTTTCCATCTGCTGATGTTATCCGCCCACTTAAAACGTTTTCTGCCTTCCACCCTACCCTACCAAAATAACGAAACTGTCTAACCCTGATTTCGGTCATTCTCTTTTCAGCTCCAACTTTTTCATTACCCCCAAATTTGATTTCTTACTTTCCCAAGAAATGCGACCCAATCTTCTATTTACCCTCATATAGAAGGCTACAATGCTCTTTTCCAACTTATTGTTCATTGTCCGTGTTTCTGCGCCATAAAGTAGTAACGAGTATACATAACACCTGTCAATTCTCATTTTCAAATTCTAATTTATCTGTTTGGATGTCAGTATGTGTCGCATGTTGCTGAATACCATCTTGGCCATACATATTCTCTTTCTGATTTCTTTTTCACATCTGCATTCTTCGGTTATTATATGACCTAGATAGGAGAAACTCTGTACCTGATCAAGTTATTGCTTTTTTATTTGTATTTGAATACATTGTTTCTTGTCATTTTTCACATATATGATAGTCTTTGTTGTCTTTATGTTTATGTCTAAACCAAACTTTTGTCTTATTGTGTATATTGTTGTCACAATCTCCTGTAATTCTTGCTCACTTTTTGCCATCAAAACTGCATCATTCGCATATCTACGATTATTCATTGCCACTCCTCCAATGACAACCCCTGGCATCTCCTCGATCTGTTTTAAGATTTGTTCTGTGCAGATATTAAAAAGACAAGGGGATAATACACATATATACTTGGAGAGCATAACCTTTCTGATTTTACTGTAGAAGTTTACTCCCAGTACAGATTACGGAGCAGTCTTAATCTGGGGTAGTTGTCTCGCCGCAGCGACTCAATTTCAACCAGTGTTCGTAAAGCGATCTCAGTCCCGCCAGGCGGAGCGATAGCGCGGGCTTGCGGAAAACGCTCGCCTGCCTTTCCCCGTAGTGCGAATTGGGTGCGGTTTGTGGTAGTGGCTCCTCCACCGAGGTGCCCTAGTCTGGTCCGTATCAGGAAACGTGGTCCGTCCGTGGTGATTTATCTAAGGCTTATAGCAGAGCTCGACAGTACGTCTCGCTGGTGGTCCGACTCTCGCAAAGAGCTTGTGACCGGCAAATGGAAAGCAGGAATCGTTGCCTCGAGGCCCTGCGTTCTCTCTCCCTACGGAGAAGGGCAGGCCAAATTGTGTCTCTAGTCCCAGTGAAATTCGTCGCCGAGGTCGTTGGGATCCGTTCTGCACAGAGCGCTGCCATCCCTCCTCGAGCGAGCCCGGTCGGTCGGTCGTCTGGTGCGTGTGGGAGGCCCCTGTCAGGCGGTCCTAGGTCGACGGAGTGAGGGACGGGTGGAACAACCGTCCGTCCGTCCCGTCAGTCGGTCCCTGCGGCCGTCCTAGTGAGGCTTTTTACACACCCTTCCTCCGCCGACCGGTGTGCGCAGTACGTACGTCTCCGACAGATATCTGGTTGATCCTGCCAGTAGTCATATGCTTGTCTCAAAGATTAAGCCATGCATGTCTAAGTTCACACTGTCTCACGGTGAAACCGCGAATGGCTCATTAAATCAGTCGAGGTTCCTTAGATGACACGATCCTACTTGGATAACTGTGGCAATTCTAGAGCTAATACATGCTTACCAAGCTCCGACCCTCGCGGAAAGAGCGCTTTTATTAGTTCAAAACCAATCGTCGTTTCCCCTCGCGGGGTTGCGGCGTCCCCACTGGTGACTCTGGATAACTTTGTGCTGATCGCATGGCCTCATGTGCCGGCGACGCATCTTTCAAATGTCTGCCCTATCAAATGTCGATGGTACGTGACATGCCTACCATGTTTGTAACGGGTAACGGGGAATCAGGGTTCGATTCCGGAGAGGGAGCATGAGAAACGGCTACCACATCCAAGGAAGGCAGCAGGCGCGCAACTTACCCACTCCCGGCACGGGGAGGTAGTGACGAAAAATAACAATACGGGACTCTTTCGAGGCCCCGTAATTGGAATGAGTACACTTTAAACCCTTTAACGAGGATCTATTGGAGGGCAAGTCTGGTGCCAGCAGCCGCGGTAATTCCAGCTCCAATAGCGTATATTAAAGTTGTTGCAGTTAAAAAGCTCGTAGTTGGATCTCAGGCGCAGGCGGGCGGTCCGGCTCGCGCCGGTTCACTGCCCGTTGTCTCCTGCCCTACCGTCTGCCGGCTCTCTCCCACGGGTGCTCTTCGCTGAGCGTCCTGGGTGGCCGGCGCGTTTACTTTGAAAAAATTAGAGTGTTCAAAGCAGGCCTCGGCTGCCTGAATAATGGTGCATGGAATAATGGAATAGGACCTCGGTTCTATTTTGTTGGTTTTCGGAACTGGAGGTAATGATTAACAGGGACAAACGGGGGCATTCGTATTGCGGCGTTAGAGGTGAAATTCTTGGATCGCCGCAAGACGAGCTACTGCGAAAGCATTTGTCAAGAATGTTTTCATTAATCAAGAACGAAAGTCAGAGGCGCGAAGACGATCAGATACCGTCGTAGTTCTGACCATAAACGATGCCGACTAGCGATCCGCAGGAGTTGCTTCGATGACTCTGCGGGCAGCTTCCGGGAAACCAAAGTGTTTGGTTCCGGGGGAAGTATGGTTGCAAAGCTGAAACTTAAAGGAATTGACGGAAGGGCACCACCAGGAGTGGAGCCTGCGGCTTAATTTGACTCAACACGGCCAACACTGAAATGATTGACATGCCGAGACCACTCTACTGGGGTCTAATATGGAACTGGTGCTGGACTTAGACCCCCAAAAACCTGGGGTTATGCCCCCTGTGGCTCGGTTTTGTCTGCATCCAGTGTTTGATAAAGGAATTGACGGAAGAGCACTATCAGGAGTGGAGCCTGAGACCTAAGTTAACTTACCACGCCAATACTGCAGAATGACTATCAAAAAGTACACCTTCGTGGGGTCTAATAGAGAACATGTGCTGGAATTAGACCCTCGAAAATGTTGGGGCTACCCTCTAAGAAACTTGATTGTCTCGCTAAGGGAATCGATGGAAGGGCACCACCAGGTGTGGAACCTGCGGCTTAAGTTGACTGAACACGCCAATACTGTAGAACAACTGACAAATCGAGAGCACTGCCGCTTGGGTCTAATAATGAACGTACGCTGGTATTAGACTCACGGATGACAAGTCAGCTCTCAAACACTCAAATGAAAGAACGCTACGGAAATCGTGTTTTAACTCCGCAGAAACCGCAGATTTCAAATACCTGGTCATTGACAAACAAAAGCCCTCAATAAATTCGTCTGACCAAATAGTGAACGGGTGCTGGAAATAGATCATATGAAGACAGGTCAGTTTTACCCTACAAATGACAGGGCGTTGCTACGGAAAACCAGCTCAAATCGAGAGGAGCCGCAGACACTTTGGTTCACGTACCAGGCTGATAAGCCAAGGGCGCGAGGCTACCATGTGGGGGATTACGGCCGAACCCTTGTAAGCCGCAATCCCGCCCAACACTCAGCACCACTGCAATGGGAGGCTCCTACATGCTCGGGACCTGGGGCTTGCGCCCCAGCCCTATCAGGTAGAGCCACAGTAAGAGGTCCTTGCCGCCCGCCAATCAAAGCGGGCGGACAACTGCTTGATACTCACCCTATACGGCGATGGGGTGCGAAAAACACCAACCAAAGACTTAGAACCTGGTCGGGGTGTCGAAAACAGTAGAGCAGCCACCTCACTGTGAACTGTCAAGACTCAACCACTGACCATGAGAGTTGTCCGCACACCAGGCGATCAACATCTCTGTGACATTACCAGGCTTGTCCTCTGGCTGAATGCACTCCGGCTACGATATCTACCCCTGTACGTTATCAGCCATAACTATCATGCTGGACGCAGAAGAGATGCAGACCAGCGGACATTGCACACCTGCCCCACTGTGTCAACACCCCAGGTGGCGGGGAATGCTAGGCGTACCATCCCTGCATAGAAGCCAAGAAAATAAAGGGAAAAAGAGATACCCCACTCAAATGCAAATGCTACGTTTCTGGCAGGACGTGACGATCCTGGGATACAGACACACTGGACTGCCTCTCTTCCGGGTAAACCAGTCCATCTCATATATCATATCATCATTGCACCCTATAGACACGAGTAGTGAAGACTCGATAGTCTGGTAAGACAACTTCCATAGGAGAGAAAACTCTGATCGTAAACAACTGCTGCCTTGCAGATAGGCTGGGGACAGCCAAAGGCTAAGGAGGGCATCCCTACAGAAACGCCTGTTGAAATCGGATGCACGGGGCCGCAAGCCTAACAAAACAGTGCAACGTAAATCACAGTATGATGGCAGTACAACCTATTCGAAAAACGTATGGCGCTCATCCTGAGGAGACCCGCCAGGCAGCGATAGCGCCGGGCCTCACGCCTCGAAGGGGCCCACCCTTGACTACTGGTGGTCACCCACCCATGTGTCGTGGAGTCAAGGCACATGGCTATGGGGCAACGTCTATTGGCCAAAACCTCAAGACCCTCAAAATACTACAGTGGAATGCGGAGGGAGTCATTAACAAAAAACTTTCCCTAACACACCACCTGCATGAAGGTAAGATTGACGTGGCATGTATCCAGGAAACGCACCTCAACAATAACCATAAATTCTCAATCAGAGGATACCAGACCTTCCGTCTAGATAGAGAAGGCCACAAAGGAGGGGTCCTGATACTGACCAGAAACAGCATACCGAGTAGCGCGGTACCTGTCAATCACACCGGACAAGCAGAAATTGTAGGAGTTGACATAATGGCTCTAGAGACGAAGCTCCGCATTTTCAATCTGTACGGACCACCAAACAGAGACCTATCGCTCTCGAGCATGGAGGTCAGAGACTCCAACTGCATAGTAGTTGGAGATTTCAACAGCCACTCGGAGAGATGGGGATACTCTGACACAGACAGCAGAGGTGACGAAGTGGAAGATTGGGAGATAGATGCAAATCTCTCCCTAATCAATAGGCCGGAGGATAGCCCTAGCTTCTACTCAAGAACATGGCATACCACCTCGACTCCAGACTTGGCCTTCTCCACATAGGACATACACTATAAAATAGACCGCCAGGTGCTAAACCAACTGGCAGGTAGCGACCACAGGCCGATCAGGCTAACCATTGACATGGAAATAGGCCCACAGGAAACAAAACCGCTCCCACGTTGGAATTACAAACGAGCCGACTGGGACAGATTTGCAATCCTGACAGATGGGCTGTGTGAAACCATCAACACACGAAACACCAAAATGAAGACCATGGTAGAGAGCCTAAGCAAGGCAATAATGCAAGCCGCCACTGAAACCATCCCAAGAGGAGCTAGGAAAAACTATAAGCCCTACTGGAATGATGAGTTACAGAAAGTGGAAGATGCAGTAACAAATGCTAGGAACGTGGCAGAACGAGAAAAATCCATGGAGGCAAACATCGCCCTCAAAGCCGCCGCGGCGAAGTACAAACACACTCTCAAGCAAACAGCAAGAGAAAGTTGGAAAAATAAAACGGAACGTTTAAACCTGGACAAAGAAGGGAACAAGCTATGGAAGCTAGTCAGAGCCATGAATGACGAAACCCCGTCAAATAAACAAATTACTATCAAGCAGGGCGAGAACTTGATCACAGGTAAGAAAGCCGCAAACGCCTTTGTCGATCACTATGCCAGAGCAAACCACATCGAGGTCCCTGCAGATAAGCATACAGACATTAGCGAAGAGCTAAAGGGACACGAAAACATAAATACGGCTCCTGAAGAGCACATGATGGCCAAACTAACAATGCGCGAAATGGAAGAGGCTATGAGAACACTAAAGAAAAGGAAATCTCCCGGAAAAGACGGGATAACAAACGAAATGCTGATGGGGCTGGGCCAAACAGCGAAGAAACAACTACTATCAGTCCTGAACCAAAGCTGGAAAAGGGGTATTGTACCCCAGGCATGGAAAGATGCAATACTGCTACCAGTACCAAAAACAGGAAAGGACAAAACAGATCCGAATGGATACAGGCCCATAAGCCTTCTGAGCTGTGTCGGCAAGCTGATGGAACGGATGATAAACACCAGACTGATGTGGCATCTGGAAGAAAAACGAATACTAATTCCACAGCAAGCCGGCTTTAGACAGCACAGATCCACTGAGGACCAGGTCATCCTCATAGCCCAGGAGATAGAAGATGCCTACCAGGCACAGAAACACACAGTAGCTGTTTGGGTGGATCTGGAAAAGGCATTTGACAAAGTCTGGAAGGATTGACTTAGAGTCAAGCTAAGAAGAAGTGATGTCTGTGGGAAGATGTACAAGTGGATCAACCACTACCTCAAACAAAGAACGGCCAGAGTCCAAGTACAAGGGCAGATGAGCAAAAAGGTGACACTCGAGCAGGGAGTACCCCAAGGGGGAGTATTGTCACCCACACTCTTCCTGGTATATATAAACGATATTACAGAGAATATACCAAGAAGAGTCCATAGCTCAATGTTTGCAGACGATCTGGCTATGTGGACTTCTGAAAAGAATCTCACCATAGCAAGAAATCGGATGCAAACGGCCCTAACATCGCTGGAAGAGTGGGCGAACTCATGGCTGGTCAAAATAAACGAGGAGAAATTACGTGCACAATATTCTCGCTCTCATTAAAACCCCAAAGTACCAAATTAAGCCTAAATGGCAAAATCCTGCAGCCAAACGACAACCCAACCTATCTGGGAGTCACATTTGATCGGCGCATGACATGGAAAAGTCAGATTGAGAGAAACCGAATGAAAGCCAGAGAAAGAATGGCGATCATGAGGAAACTTGCTGGCACAAGCTGGGGAGCAGACGAAGGCATACTAAAGAAACTGTACACTGGAAGAGTGAGACCAGTTCTCGAGTATGGCATTGCGGCATGGACAACAGCAGCGAAGGCGAACTTCGATAAAGTTAACAAACTTCAAAACCAAGCCATGAGAATTATAACAGGTGGCATGAAGTCAACGCCAATTGTAGAACTTGAAAAGATTACAAAACTGCAATCCATGACCGATAGAAGAGACTGCAGAGCCCAGCTGCAGTCAGAGAAACTCCGAAGACTGACGGACCATCCAATGTACCAGAGACTAAACAATTTGGGAAATGGGAAACTAAAGCGGAGAAACTTTGCAGAAATAGCCAAAGCAAAGATGCACGAAGATCCCATAAACGCACTAACAACACCAAAACCCATCACTACTGTACGAAAACCTACTTGGAGGCAGGATATATTTCCAGAGGTGGTAGAAAATATACCAGGTATTGCAAACAAAAACTGCCAGAGTGAAAAAGAAAGGAGAGACACTACCCTAAGCTTCATAACGAAAAGCTACCCAAGCATGGACTGGACCCATGCATACACCGACGGTTCTGTAACAAACACTACACAGAACGGAGGGGCAGGAGCATTCCTGAACCTACCAAATGGCAGAAAAATAACACTGTCATTCGCTACTGGTAAGTACACAAGCAATTTCAGAGCAGAGGCAGAGGCACTGAGGGCGGCAGTGGAAGAAATGGTAACACACAGTGAAAATGAGAGCCATATAGTCCTGCTGACAGATGCTCTCGAAGTAGTCACAGCGCTAAAAAGCCAGAAAAACACTGAGCTTAATGACTTAAGAGCAGCACTCTGCAAACTGTGCCAGCAGTCCGCACCAAAAAGGGTGGTGGTACAGTGGGTTCCGTCACACTGCAACATCCAAGGCAACGAGGAGGCAGACAGACTGGCAAAAGAAGGTGCAAGGCTACCACAAACAGATACCAGTATGACGTACGAAGAGTCAAAACGGCTTATCAAAGCCAGATACATGTCCAAATGGGAAACCGAACATACTGGTTACACCAAAAACGATGCCTATTACCAGTTGAACCGAAGAGAGCAGGCCGTTGTCTTCAGACTTCGCACTGGCCACAACAGACTGAGGTACCACCTCTTCAACAAACTGAAGATAGGGTGTACCGACGAATGCCCGTGCGGTACTGGTAAAATGACCACTGAACATCTGCTGCAGAACTGCCCGACATACGAGGATCAGAGAGAGCAGATGTGGCCATTGCCAGTGGAACTGCAAGACAAGCTCTATGGCAGTGGCGAGAGTCTCAGGATGACCGCCGCTTTTTTCGAGAAAATAATGGTTACTGTCTGACTGTGTACGCAGAAGAAGAAGAAGAAGAAGGAGCAGTCTTATGTCTTTACCATCTAGACATATTTCTTGGAGACATTTGACTAATTTCTCATGTTGAACTCTATAAAAATCCTTTTGGTAGTCTATGACGCAAATATATAGGTCATTTGTATTTCTATATATTTCTCTGTCAGAGTTTAACAGAAAATTGCTTCCCCTGTTCAATTAAACTTTCAGAAACCAAATTGTTCTTCTAAACCTTCCCCCTCTACTTGACCTCTTATCCGTGTATGATCGAGTAGTATTGTATTGTGTGACTCATTAGACTTATTGTTCTAAAGTCTGAACGTACTGTTGCATGAGGTTTATTCAGGAATG
Organism: Ariolimax columbianus; assembly: GCA_036924085.1. Classification (NCBI taxonomy): domain Eukaryota; kingdom Metazoa; phylum Mollusca; class Gastropoda; order Stylommatophora; family Arionidae; genus Ariolimax; species Ariolimax columbianus. The sequence goes on from JAVGWX010000003.1 coordinate 137,466,743, forward strand.
TTATAAACGTAGATGTTTTCAGGTCTGTTGGTAAGCATCTAGTATTATATATATCATTACATAGATCAGTAAGTATATCTATACCAAATTTCTCTAGGGCCTCTACCAATGCTATGTTTATGGAGTCCGGCTCTGCTGCTTTCCCTTTTCTCATAGTTTTTATCACATTTAAAACGTCTGATCCGAGGATGCTTGGACCTTCATTACCATATGTTGATGGTTTGGTTCTGCGACTGTCTTCAAAAAGTTCCCATGTATATTCCGTCCATCTGATTGATAGGTCATTTCCATCCATCAAAACGGCATCATTCTTATCTCTGATGCATCCCCTACTCTGTGTTACCTGTGTCTTGTTTGTTGCTTTCTTAATTTCTATATGCATTTCTCTGGTACTGTGTTTAAGTCCTATGCCTTCTACTATTTTGCATTTGTCTCCTAATCAATGTTCTTTGGCCAGTCTGCACATTGTACGTATGTCTTTGTCTAAATGTTATATGTGTATACAAATATATATGTGTATATGTGTGAGCGTATTGTTTGGTCTAGATATTCAATGTACGTTTAACTGATTCACTCCGCAGAGCTGATATATCGGCTAGAAAAGTTCTTACAATGCCATAGAGCTGATATATTGGCTTGAATAGTTGTCATATTTATATATATAACAGTTGTTCAACATAAAATATTCTTAAATGTTTAGTTGTACCTGTACATCCTACTGGCAGTTTTTCATTTCAAGAATAAATGAGGTCAAACGTACTCAGGGGTTTGGGGAGCGGGGGGGGGGGGGGGGGGGTTGGAGGTTGGGAGGGGGGAATGAGTTAAACAATTTGATTAGTACTAGGCAAAGGTCAATGTCAGTGGCAACGTACTGAACAAGACCCCTACCGCGATTCCACATCATGCACATGGAAACTGTCTATGTTATAGTAGCCTGGCCAACTAGGTGAGGAGCAGGAACGTGATCTCTGGAATAGTGAGACTACAGAGAAGCCCTACATTGTACTACAGCCAGGATTAAGGTTCACCTTCCTCAGTACGCCGTTCCATAGATTAAGAGCAACTATTTAAAAAAAACATTCTTCATTCGCGGATGAATAATTCAGCATGAGTAGCTTCGAAAACAACAACACCACCACCACTACCAACTACAGCAACATCAGCACCAACAACATTCCCACTACCAACAACAACAACACCACCACTACCTACAACAGCAACAGCACCGCAACTACCAACAACAGTAACAACAAGAACACCACCACCACAACAACAGCATCAACGACAACAGCAATAAAGATGATTTTTTAGTATGCATTTGTAGATCGTCATGTGGTTGAATCTATCTCAGGATTAACATGTGACTTACGAAGAATCCAAAAGGTTTATTAGGGCCAGATAGATGGACAAATTGGAAACAGACCATACTGGCTACACAAGAAATGAAGCTTATTACAGTTGAACAGAAGAGAGCAGGTGGTGGTCTTCAAACTCCGCATTGGACACAACAGACTGAGGTACCATCTATTCAATAACTTAAGCTAGACGCTACTGACGAATGCACTTGTTGTACTGGAAAAATGATCTTTGCATAACTGATGCAAGACTGCTCAACATACGATGACCAGAGAAAGCACTTGTGGCCATCACCAGGGTCAACATTAGGCACACTCTGTGGCAGTGTCGACAGCCTCATGATGGCCGCTGCTTTCTTTGAACACATTCAAGTCGACTTCTGCCAGCGTACGAAGAAGGAAAAGAAGAACAAGATGAAGAAGAAGAAAGAATAATCTCTCATCCCGAAATATCCTCAAATTCACCCCCCCCCCTCCCCTCCCAACCCCGTGCTAGCTAATTTCCTGTAGTACGTATTAAAACCAGCTGACATATTATTAAGTTTCATCGGCTAATGTTGTCTGTTTACGATAAGTTTTCAAACTAATAGTCCACCTTATTTATCAAATGTCTCTAGTTTTGTATTTTTATTCTAATGTCGTCAATACGGAAACAAGATCAAAGATATAGACCAAAGTGCTTTTGCGTAGTTAGAATAGCAAACACAGACGCCTGGAAGGATTATTCATGTCTTCTCAGTGGAAAAATGGCAAATAATTCTGATATGACTACGCATATAGACCAGACCAGGTGATGATGGTAACGGTTCGTTAGAACAGTTTACATAAGCCTTCTGCTTCGATGTGATGTCTCCATCGTACGAATACACACAAGCACAGACACGAATATACAAACACACACACACACACACACACACACAAACATATATATATATATATATATATATATATAATAATATATATGAACACACATGACCCCCACCCCCCTCCCCTCACACACACATACGTAGATTCCCATCCCAACAGAAAAGAGACATCACGTGACTTAACGCTTACCCTACTTTGACGATACGGTCAAGTATTATAACAGATCTACTGCCCATATATACAGCCAGTTTATGTAAAACCATTAATCTGTATGTCTGTTTACAGTGCATGCCAATGGCATGTGAACATGTGTCTGAAATATGTGTTCTGTCAGCTAATGTGTACATGCTGATATGGAAATGTGTACTCACGCATGACGGTCAGGTGTACATGTGTTTTGAGTGGGACTTTGTCTGATATCTGGCATTGATACGTGCCTTCGTCTTCCTTCTGCACCGACTTGATGATCAGGTTCCAGTGTGAGATCTGTGTGATTGACATGCACAACGAATCAGCACATGGATTCTGCAAAAGATCCGGACACAAATAACTGCATGGGAAGACTTGATGCACACTGGGGATAAAATAGACTACGGCCGAATCATCAGTACCCTTAACTGGAAAGTCTGAGAGAAATGAAACGGAAAAGCAGATCTACAGGCGTAACAATTTATAGCTTATAATACTCGGGGTAAGAAGGCTAGATGTCGGGTGTTGTTGATCTGAACGGGACATATATAACTACAAAATAACGTCAAACCTGTAAGAAACAAGAGATATAATAATATGCTTGTCATAGATTAGTGTCTCCGTTAAGATATTGGGGAACTATACTTACTTACTTCCCCTGCATAGGGCACACAATAGATTAATTGTTTCCAATGTTCATTCACGTGGATAGCTTTGTCATTCCCTCTCAGCATCTCATACATTTTGCATGTTTCCAGAAGGCTTGGGAGATCGTCATGTGTCTGGGTCCTGTGTTGCTTCAAAGAGTCCTTGGATGTTGATTGAAATCAACATGAGAGCTGAATTATGATCAATGGTTCTTCTATAGTGCTTCGGATGTTAATGGTTGGCTGGCTGAAAAGTCGTTTCCGGAAGACGCGCGATTGCTGTGTTAATTACAATCTTCTAGTGGGGACCCCTTACTGGAGATAAAATAATAGTATCCCGTGGCCTCCATGCATGTCGCAACATGTCACTAAACACAGTCATGTTTTTGGTTAGCAACCCAATCATCTTAAACAAATTTCTACGAGAACTAGCACTGCAAGAGCACACACAGTGCTTTGGCGTAGGTTCCCTGTATGGAGAAATCTACAGTGGTGATCCTATGCTTCAGAAAGAGGATAAAAGTGAGACAGAATAAATCCAATATGGGAGACGTGTGACATAGATTATGTAAGACATTGTTATATTATATCACATTGCGAAAAGAAACCCTAGTAGTTTTATTACAATGTTTATATTTCCACTGCTGATGTCTACCTGCAGGATTTACATGGCTGAGGAATAACGGCTGCTTGCCATTGCAGTCGCCACGCATTTTATAGGCTAGGCTTTTTATCTTATCTCCGATACAAAAAATAACATAGACCTTACCAAGGTTTTGAACGCGTGTCATTGCCGGTAGCGGTCGGGGATGACATGTTAGACACGTCAATGAGCCGGGTAAGACCTGAGTGCTTGCATACCGAGTTACCTCCAGTCGTCTCGATCAAGTCTTGCCACTGATCCAAGGTAACTTGGGGTTAGAGTGAGATTAATGACCAGCGCGTATTCTTCCTCACTATAATCTAAATACAGCGCGTATCACGATGTTGTGGCATCATCGCTGGGCAATAACTAACTAAAAATACTGCGAGACAGGTCTCGTTCCACCACTCTGATGCCCACTCAGGACACAGACCAACAATAAAACTGTGTAGGAAGCTAACAGTTGTCCATAGATGTACGTTATCAGATGTGGCCCCATATGACTGTACAGACCAACAATACAACTGTGTAGGAAGCTAACAGTTGTCCATAGATGTACGTTATCAGATGTGGCCCCATATGACTGTACAGACCAGTGAGAGCATGACACATTTTTCCGCGAATTGGGCACACGCGGACGCGTCGCTAATTTCTTTCGCGCCGAAGCTATGTTCCTCCGCTCGGTGATGTGAGCACCATGTGTGATGGAAGGGCGACATGCCGAGCGTTTCGGAGCAAGGAACGTCTGGAAAGCGACGTGGAAAAACTGTTCAGAGATACTTTCATAATGTCTTTAGAATGTTTCTTCCGTCCCCTGTCCCTTGTTCTCTTTCCTCTCACGACGACTGCTGATGTAGGTGTTATCTTGTAGTTGTGCAGCTATGGCCACCAGAAAGACAACATCCGTGTTTATCTATCGCAATCATATGGATCACATTGGAAGGCTCATTTGTATTTTCGTTTAGATGCAGAGTCGACAATATCTCAGAAGTTGGTGGCTGATGTCGGTATTTCGGACATGGTCTCTCAGGGAGATATTTAGGACTCTTCGCTTCATTGCTCTTTTGGTAATTCGAAACTTCTCTTTGTCTGATTTGCGTAGACTCCTAACCTTACACCTAAATGCCATTGCTGGGAAAACCATGCTATTGAAGGTGTGAGTCCTGGCCTTGACGTCCGTCTGCTGGAGTATCGGGTTAATGAGCTTGAAGCTGAGCCAACCCGCCGCTCTGCTGTGTGAGATATTATCAATGTTGTGACTGTTGTTGATTTCCTGGCCTAGTTAGACGTACATATTGATATTTTTGATGGACTAATCTTTCAATCCCAGTTCCCCGTAGGGTAGTAAGTACTCAGTAGATTTTGAGTCTTCGTTCTATTTACGAAGTGTTCAGATCAACCGCCTAGCTTGCTTTATTCAGCTCGTTTAGGTTTTGTTCAGATCAACCGCCTAGCTTGCTTTATTCAGCTCGTTTAGGTTTTGTTCAGATCAACCGCCTAGCTTGCTTTATTCAGCTCGTTTAGGCTTTGTTCAGATCAACCGCCTAGCTTGCTTTATTCAGCTCGTTTAGGCTTTGTTCAGATCAACCGCCTAGCTTGCTTTATTCAGCTCGTTTAAGCTCTATTCGGTTAATGCAATGCTGTGCCTGAAGATCACAATGTCGACCGCAGAATGTAGGTGTGAGAGCATCTCGCCATCTTAGATGAACCGTCGATCCTGGCAGTTTAGGGGCCTAACAACTTCTTCAAGTGCAGCTGTGAACAGTTCTAGGGAGATGGTATATCCTTGTCATGCTACTCGGTGTATAGGTTTAGAAAGTGCCTTATGGAAAATGGAGATATCAGTTGAGCTGCTCTCGTTTATCTGCTCGATAAGTTGGGCGTGCTTTTAGTAGATACTCTGGTTCCTCGAGGCATTTACCACTGCAATCCTTGCCCTGCTATCAAAGGGACTTTCCATACTTTACAAATACAATGCACATAGGGAAACGGACTTCCCACGCTCTCTCCATCAACTGGTCTATGGTGTAGAGATGGTACTTGGTTGATAAGCCCTTCCTGAAACCTGCATGTTTTCGCAGTTGGTTGTCGTCCAGTTATCGCTATAATCTGCAGGTAAATACTGTTGTGAACAGTTTATAAATATTTTATAGCAAGCAGATTTGGCGACAGTCCGCCATAATTTCTGTCACAATTTTTGTGGATCAGGATTGTATTGGATCACTTCCACTGGTCTGGAATTTGTCTTGTATGAAGACATATGTTAACAAGTATAACCATTTAGCAGGCAAGTGCATTTCCACCAGCCAGAAGTATTTCTGCAGTGTTTCCGTTTCTGATTTGCCTGATTTTAGGTGTTTGATAGTGTGCATGACCTCATCGCTACCTATATCTGGCAGGGACTAGCAATCTATTTTTAGTGGTTTGTTGGTCACTACTGTTTCTGGTGCGAAGAACCCGTGTAAAACTGTCTACATTCATCCTCAATTTGTTGTCTATCTGTCAATGTTCGACCATCGTCCTTCTTCAGGGCTGTCATGCGGGCCTTCCTTGTTGTAGTGTCTTCCTGCATGTTATGATACCTCTAGTCTCATTGGCCTTTATCGGACGTTGCAAGCTATCCTATAAGCGTTTTCGGACATGCGAAAAACGTCAGTCCATCTGATTTATAGCTTTCTACAAAAATTTGAATGATCGAGAACTTCACCCTGTTGCGTGTCTCACAGTTGGGCACTCTATCCTGCTAGCTGATCACGGGGGGCGAGGCAGCTTATGTAGAAATTGTTGAGTTTTCTGACAAGCCTGCTATAGATTGTCCATGTCTAGCAGGCGTATAGAAAGGTGATTATCACAAAGGTACATCGATATGAGCAGCAGGGTGATTATATAATGCTTATCTCTTCTAAGAATATCGGGGAAAACGATAGTAGAGGGGTGTGTATGCGACTAGCATCCTCGTTTTGTAAAAGCAAACTTCTACACACACAAACTATATGCCCAAGACTGCGTAGTAGTGCTCTGATAACACGTTTCTTGTGAGAAGGCTATGTTCTATGCTTCATGTGGAACCAGTAGAAGACGATTATAAGATGCCACTTACCTGTCCTTCGGCAAGCCTGTGGTCTACCTGAATGTTGTTCTCCCTGACCCACGTGAACGTGCCCACGGTCATAAAGTGGTTGTCCTTGGCTCCAAGACGCCGCCATGCCACCTGAAATATTCAATGCATTTATTAACAAAGGACCAACAACGATAGCAGAGATAAAAATGCCGTAAGCATTCTTGACACAGGGAAAATACTGAACAGGCAAACACTCTGAACACAGGAAAAACACTCTGAACAGGGAAAGACTCCGAAAACAGGGAAAACACTCTTAATACAGGGAAAAAACTCTTAACACAGGGAAAACACTCTGAACACAGGGAAAACACTCTGAACACAGGGAAAACACCCTGAACACAGGGAAAACACTCTGAACACAGGGAAAACACTCTGAACACAAGGGAAACAATCTGAATACAGAGAAAACACTCTGAACACAGACGAAACACTTTGAACACAGACTAAACACTCTGGACACAGACGAAACACTCTGAACACAGGGAAAACACTCTGAACACAGACGAAACATTCTGAACACAGGGAAACACTCTGAACACAGACGAAACACTTTAAACACAGACTAAACACTCTGAACACAGACGAAACACTCTGAACACAGGGAAACACTCTGAACACAGACGAAACACTTTAAACACAGACTGAACACTCTGAACACAGACGAAACACTCTGGTCACAGGGAAAACACTCTGAACACAGACGAAACACTCTGGTCACAGGGAAAACACTCTGAACACAGACGAAACTCTCTGGTCACAGGGAAAACACTCTGAACACAGACGAAACACTCTGAACACAGACGAAACAATCTGAACACAGACGAAACACTCTGGTCACAGGGAAAACACTCTGAACACAGACGAAACACTATGGTCACAGGGAAAACACTCTGAACACAGACGAAACACTCTGAACACAGGGAAACACTCTGAACACAGACGAAACACTCTGAACACAGACGAAACACTTTGAACACAGACTAAACACTCTGAACAGAGACGAAACACTCTGGTCACAGGGAGAACACTCTGAACACAGACGAAACACTCTGATCACAGGGAAAACACTCTGAACACAGACGAAACACTCTGAACACAGACGAAACACTCTGGTCACAGGGAAAACACTCTGAACACAGACGAAACACTCTGGTCACAGGGAAAACACTCTGAACACAGACGAAACACTCTGGTCACAGGGAAAACACTCTGAACACAGACGAAACTGTCTGGTCACAGGGAAAACACTCTGAACACAGACGAAACACTATGGTCACAGGGAAAACACTCTGAACACAGACGAAACACTCTGAACACAGACGAAACACTTTGGTCACAGGGAAAACACTCTGAACACAGACGAAACACTCTGAACACAGGGAAACACTCTGAACACAGACGAAACACTCTGAACACAGACGAAACACTTTGAACACAGACTAAACACTCTGAACACAGACGAAACACTCTGGTCACAGGGAGAACACTCTGAACACAGACGAAACACTCTGGTCACAGGGAAAACACTCTGAACACAGACGAAACACTCTGAACACAGGGAAAACACTCTGAACACAGACGAAACACTCTGGTCACAGGGAAAACACTCTGAACACAGGGAAAACACTCTGAACACAGACGAAACACTCTGGTCACAGGGAAAACACTTTGAACACAGATGAAACACTCTGGTCACAGGGAAAACACTTTGAACACAGACGAAACACTCTGGTCACAGGGAAAACACTCTGAACACAGGAGAAACCAAATAATAGAAAGGATAACTTCTTGTATTTCTTCTTCTAATAATGTCTATGTCTGAAATGTTGTCTCTTGTTTAAACTTTACTGTCTTTTGTAGTTCACATAGAGGTCCATAAAGTTTCTCTTCCAGTGTTGTTTATATGGGCCAGGGGAGGGGGGGTCTTTTCTATGTATATTATAATCGGGGCAGTTCTGTAGTATGTTCATGTGGCTGCGGAGTCGGTTGTTGCCGGTTCTAAGGCGCAACACAACAGTTTACTTTTGTTTGTTCATCTTATGGTAATCGTCTGGTGTTACTGTTGGTGGCTTTCTGATTGATTTGATCATCCTTCTGTTGGTATGTAACTGGTACATCTGGTTGATCGTCTGCAGCACCCTCCTTTGCCAGTCGGTCTGCTCTCTCGTTTCTTGGTATTCTACAATGAGAAGGTATCCACTGCATGACAATCTTGCTCTGGTTGCTCAGTTCAGACAGTAGAGCCTAGAGATCTGACAGTTTCTCGGACTTCAGTTACTGGAGAACTGATTGTACATCTGTCAATAATACTCTTGTGGACTGAGATTAGTATTCAACAGTTTCTCAGTTGCCACTTTGACTGCCTGGATTTCTGTACCATTTGTATGGCAGAATTTCCCGGTTTATTACTCTGACTGTATCCCTAATGTTGTTTGGGTATTCTATATATACTCCCGCGTCTCCATTCTTTCCTGAAAACTTTGTGTGGGATGTCAACGCAAGAAATCGAAATAAATAAATAATGATTGCCAATTATTCTTCTCACTTTTCATTATTTGAAGAAGGACAATATTTCCAGTGATATTAGAGGCTTTCATCAACCTGCTAATGTCATGTCCTCCAGAGATGTTAGAGGCTTTCATCAACCTGCTAATGTCATGTCCTCCAGAGATGTTAGAGGCTTTCATCAACCTGCTAATGTCATGTCCTCCAGAGATGTTAGAGGCTTTCATAAACCTGCTAATGTCATGTCCTCTAGAGATGTTAGAGGCTTTCATCAACCTGCTAATGTCATGTCCTCCAGAGATGTTAGAGGCTTTCATCAACCTGCTAATGTCATGTCCTCCAGAGATGTTAGAGGCTTTCATAAACCTGCTAATGTCATGTCCTCTAGAGATGTTAGAGGCTTTCATCAAGCTGCTATTGTCATGTCCTCTAGAGATGTTAGAGGCTTTCATCAACCTGCTAATGTCATGTCCTCCAGAGATGTTAGAGGCTTTCGTCAACCTGCTAATGTCATGTCCTCTAGAGATGTTAGAGGCTTTCATCAACCTGCTAATGTCATGTCCTCCAGAGATGTTAGAGGCTTTCGTCAACCTGCTAATGTCATGTCCTCTAGAGATGTTAGAGGCTTTCATCAACCTGCTAATGTCATGTCCTCCAGAGATATTAGAGGCTTTCATCAACCTGCTAATGTCATGTCCTCTAGAGGTGTTAGAGGCTTTCGTCAACCTGCTAATGTCATGTCCTCTAGAGATGTTAGAGGCTTTCACCAACCTGCTATTGTCATGTCCTCCAGAGATATTAGAGGCTTTCATCAACCTGCTAATGTCATGTCCTCTAGAGATGTTAGAGGCTTTCGTCAACCTGCTAATGTCATGTCCTCTAGAGATGTTAGAGGCTTTCGTTAACCTGCTAATGTCATGTCCTCTAGAGATGTTAGAGGATTTCATCAACCTGCTAATGTCATGTCCTCTAGAGATGTTAGAGGCTTTCGTCAAACTGCTAATGTCATGTCCTCCAGAGATGTTAGAGGCTTTCATCAACCTGCTAATGTCATGTCCTCTAGAGATGTTAGAGGCTTTGAACAACCTGCTAATGTCATGTACTCCAGAGATTTTAGAGGCTTTCGTCAACTTGCTAATATCATGTCCTCCAGAGATGTTAGAGGCTTTCATCAACCTGCTAATGTTATGTCCTCTAGAGATGTTAGAGGCTTTCGTCAACCTGCAAATGTCATGTCCTCCAGAGATGTTAGAGGGTTTCCAATATCTGCTAATTTCATGTCCTCCAGAGATGTTAGAGGCTTTCATTAACCTGCGAATGTCATGTCCTGTCCTTCACACCGAAGATGAACTATCTTAGACCAACGTATTGGATCGCATTGTGATTCGACGTTGAAGTGGCGTTTTGTTTCCTACTGGTGATGTCATCGTCTCATTGATAGAGTGTTAGAGCGCTCACATTTTCACGCCAGAGGTACCAGGTTCGCCCCTCGTCGTTGATACGCTTAGAGCGACCGAGCTGTGAATGAGAGCTTGGTATATTGCTAGAGAAGCGAACTCTCATAAAACCATGAGGCCTATTACAATAACGCTTTTTATCCGATTCCTTCATTGCTTTTCCAACAGCTTGCGAGGTATCCATTTACAGCTTGGTAGGCAGAAGCGTGTCGATATCGAGGGTTGGATCCAGTACATTTGCTGATATAAGCTAGCGCTCTATCCCTCTGCTATCCAAAACATCTAATGTCACTTGACAGGCGACCTAATTGATTCGGCGTACAGCCATGTTCAGAGCTGCTCAATAGTTGAGGCGTATTTGTAGATAATGTTTACACCCTAATATAACTAAAAGGTCTCTACCTGTGGTTGATGGGGAGGAAGACTAACGTCTGGTCAGGCAAAATATACTGGCCAAGACCCTCACCTCGGCTTCCTCTCAGCCCTTCCTGGAAACGGGCTGTTTTCATGGCAGCCTGGCTAACGAGATGGGGGATCGACGTGATCCCCGTAGAAATGAGTGACACGCAGATGAAGTCAAGCATACCACAGCCGCCTGGAGGACCCCGCCCACCTCATCAGCACGCTCGGGATGTGAGGAAAGCTACTACAACCTGTTCCTTAACGTCATATTCAAGGCGCACAAAAGTGTAACCTCCTCATTGTGTGCATTCGCAAACAACAACAACAACTTCTGGTTGAATTGTTATTCTACCACAAGTCTGATGGAGCCGTTGAGGCACGAGGCGAGTCTGACCTTGGCCTCCAATGAAATGGAACATATTATTATTTGAAAGCAGTTAATAAGTTTGTGCTAAGTAAAACATATGATATCAATGTGCTTCAATAATTGATATACAGATCTGATATTTTCACCATTTAATTAATTAATAATATGGTCCGAAATAGATAAATGATTTTGTTCAAAGTCGAAGAATGATATTTTCGAACTCGATAGGTGATATGATCAATGAGATTAAAGGTATGGTAAGTGAATTAATGGTATGATACGTCGATTAATGGCACGGGGTGTCGATCAATTGTATGGTAAGTTGGCTAATGGTTTAGTAAATAACACGATAAGTCTATTAATGTAAGCGGATTAATATAATGGTAAGTGCAATAATTACATGGTTAGTGCATTTATGGTATGGTTAGTGCATTAATGATATGGTTAGTGCATTAATGATATGGTCGGTGGGTTAATGGTATGGTTAGTGCATTAATGATATGGTTAGTGCATTAATGATATGGTCGGTGGGTTACTGGTATGGTAAGTGGATTGATGGTATGATAGGTCAATTAATGGTATGATATTGATTGCAGTAAATTTCGTGCTATACGACTAATATCACATGCTTCAAAAATTTAACTGAAGATAATTAAGAAAAGAATTGACAACAACATAGAATCTGAGCTAAATGAAAATCAGTTTGGGTTCCGAAAGGACAGAGGCTCTAGAGATGCAGTGGCAACACTCAGGTTTCATGCAGAGAGAATGGTTAAAGAGGATCGCTCTCTTTATCTGATTGATTGAATTATGAAACGGTCTTTGACACGATGCCCTGGAACAAACTTTTTATATATTTTAGAACAGCTTCCAGTGGATAGAACTATAATTAAACCAATAATAAGGTTGCATGAAAAGCAAACAGCGAGTAGAGCACATTAGGAGGGAATAACAAAACCAGTCGCAATCAAGAGGTGAGTCAGGGATGTCTAACATCTCCAAGCCTATTTTATCTGTTTTCGGAGGTGACAATGGACGAAGTCACCAGAAAGTACAACATATGACTCAATGTAAATAAGGAAAGAAAATACCATCAAATATGCGGATGATCAAGACAGGATGAACAGAGAAGTTATTACAAAATCTACTCACAAGGATCAACGCATTTGGTATGCGATAAACAAAAACAATGGTAATATACAAACAAAGCCAAAGATTATATATGAGCAATGAGGGACAGATCATTCAACAAGCGCAGAGGTTTTGATATTTGAGCCAAATTAATATAGAGGATGCTCGATTTGAGGTTGAAATAAGAACTAGGATCGCAGTAGCAAAAATTGCTTTCCGTGAGAAACAAAAATCCAACAAATAACATCAATATTGAGCTTGGAAAAAGAGTACTCGCTACACACATTTAGTCCATCGCATTGTATGGCTGTGAAACATGGACTCTAAACAAGAGGGATGAACAAAATATAAGCTTTAGAGGCGTGGTGTTCTTGCAGGAAGCTCAGGGTGAGCTGGACAGAAATGTTCAAACGAACAAGTGCTTAAAGGTATAGGGTCACAGGCAACTAAGGACGAGTATACAGGAAGGTAGATTGTCTTGGCTTGGTCATAACATGAGACATATATGTCTACTTTTGAAAATATTAGAAGACAAAATTCAGAGGAGAAAAAGAAAGAGAAGCTAAAGAAACACTTACACTACACAGACTTGCAATAACTTTAAGGTGCACAGATACTGAGCTGATGAGATCTGCTGGCTACAGACGACAGGGGCGTGACATGATCATGCGACTGCAACACCAGTCTCCGGACTGACATACAGATGGCAGTTGCGTAGAATGAAATGAAGACAACACCAGTCTCCGAATTGACCCACAGAGGACAGTGGTGTGACATGAACAGAAGACTTCAACACCAGTCTCCGAATTGACTAACAGAGGACAGTGGTGTGACATGATCAGACGACTTCAACAACAATCTCTGGACTGACTAACAGAGGACATTGGCTTGACATGACCAGATGACCAACACCAGTCTCCGATCTGGCCAACCTGATGATGTATGAAGTCGATGAATGGTATGGTTAGTGGATTAATGGTAGAGTATAAGATTAATAATATGGTAAGTGAAACAATGGTATGATTAGTGGATTAATGGTAGAGTATACGATTAATAATATGGTAAGTGAAACAATGGTATGATTAGTGGATTAATGGTAGAGTATACGATTAATAATATGGTAGTGTGAAACAATGGTATGGTTAGTGGATTAATTACAGGATATAAGATTAATAATATGGTAAGTGAGACAATGGTATGGTTAGTGGATTAATTACAGGATATAAGATTAATACTATGGTAAGTGAGCCATGGTATGGTTAGTGGATTAATTACGGGATATAAGGTTAATAATATGGTAAGTGAAACAATGGTACGGTTAGTGGATTAATGGTAGTGTATACGATTAATGATACGGCAGTCGAATAATGGAATGGCAAGTAGAGGAATGATATGGCTCCAAGTCGCCTAATGATATTGTCTTAAATTGTTTAATGAATAATATGGTAATCAACTGGTAATATGGCATATCGATTTATGATCCATTAAGTAGAGTAACGTTACTGCCCTAAGTCGAATAAGGGTATAGTAAGTGGACTATCCTATTTTCTTACTGTACTCATTAGAATATTTGAGTGACAGATCCAACTATGTAGCTTTCTCCATGAGTGTAAACTGTCATTCCAGACAGAAGGCCAAAGCCTTGTTGAGAGACACTGACGTAACACAAAAAACATCACACAAAAAACTGCACAGAGCGGAGAAGAACTCCGTTAAATCAATTTGCCAGTCTGCACCCCCCTCTGACTAGCTGAACGAACGAAACTTTTTAACTTTCACTTGAAAACACAAGGAGACAAAAACCTTGAATGCATAAATGGCTGTACTGTTATCCTTGAAGATATATCTGTGCTACAAAGTCTGTTGTCGAAAACGTTATGTTTCATGATTATGTTGCGTACATTAATTCCACAACTACAGTGATGGATAGAAAGAACTTCAAAAGGAAATTCTACACATTAAATCTTCCAAAGAGCCGGGACATTAATCATGACCTTAATCATGGTATTTAGCAGAATGCTTTTATGATGTGTTAGAAAATAGCTCGCGGGTTGGAGTTTCCTGCAACCGTTAGCTCACGCGCGTGGTAACGCCACTAAAGTATATGGAGCTCTAAGTTCCGATGCTTCATTAGCACGCCAGAGAATGTTAGGGACATGTAGATAAACGCACGTCGACGCTTTAATGCAGATACCTTATTATGGCCTGAGAAGTACATCGTTTACAATAGGCGCCTGAACATTGAGCTATAGAGCGAGAGATCATACTATCTTACAATACTATGGAATTCGCGAGGAAGCTCTGGCTCAGGTCACAGAATCATATGTTCAGATAATGCGTTCAGGTCACATAGCTATACGTTCGGGTCACAGAATCACACGTTCGGGTCACAGAATCACACGTTCAGGTCAATGAACCACACATTCAGGTCACAGAATCACACGTTCAAGTCACGTAACTACACGTTCAAGTCACAGACTAACATGTTCAGGTATTCACACTATTCAGTTATTATCTTAATTTCTACGTCTTGTTTCTGGCTCCGTATCAAGCACAGTGGCACCACTACAACTGGTTCTTAACAGGTGGGCTGATGCTCTGCTGGTTTCGACAAAGATTCGTTTTAAACGACGAGATTGCTAGCCTTATGCGGCGCCGTCTGTTGTCGGATATTACAATATGCTTGCTAGGTTACAGTGATCTTTAATATTTCCCTTCGGGCACCATCCTGGTGCATAAGCTGCCTTCCGACAAAAATGTGGTTTGGAAAAGTCTTGCTGTTGCCACTTTATTTATTTTTGAGGACTACTTCATGTCGCTATAGCAACATAAACTAGTTAGCGACAAAAACACATTACAGTTTCGTTTGCCCGAGATTTGCATTCCCGATATCCTCTCGAAAACTAAGATGGCGTAATTCAAGTATGAAGTTTTCCAGGAAAATACATCTCCACGACCGAGGAAGGTGAAGGACATATTCCCAGCTTACGGCAACACAACTAAACATAACACACATTTCAAATGAGTAATTCAGAATGTATGCACAGAATTGCACCGACCAATCTCGACAAGTTGTTGGACAGTACAATGAAGTTTTTTTTCTTCTGGGAATGCAGTCTCGTTGTCAGTCACTTCAACTATCTTTCTCTCTCTATCTTTCTTTCTCTCTCTCTCCATCTCCCTCTCTCTCCATCTCTCTCTCTCTTACAAGACTTGGCGTGTATATGGAATTCATTTGATGTCACGACACAGATTCAGACTCCGAGACACGTACATGAACACAATACAGAAAGCAATCATAAAGACAAGAATATAGTACGCACTTGTTGTTGTTCCTATAGTAGGGTTATAGTTGCTGAGCAAGCCTGCTCTTGGCAGCCCAATGCCATTCTTATACAGATACAGGCCTTCTTCAGTTGTTTCACTGCTCCGTACAATAGGTGGCAATTATTGGCAGTGCTTGTAAGATTAAACGTCTTACACTCAATAACTTTTCTTCTGTTTCATAGGGCGAGATCAATGTCTGCACAAGGGTATGTGCTGGGGATTGATGAGGTTCAAGTGGCTATTGACGCTGCTGTGTCCTGTTCGGAACTGAAAGATGAGACTTTGATCATTTCTATGTAGTTTATTTATGTCATCATTACTTTTTGGCTGTGACATTTCGTTAAATACATTGCGACCCGTTATTCCCATAGATCACCTGTTCATCTATATTTCCCTGGTATTTTTTGTTTGGCTGTGTGGTTAAAGCAGGATCTATCCAGTTGTTGTTTGGAGGCTCTTGATTTTGTCAATCTTTCAGCCATCTCGTTTCCTGGTAGCCCGCCATGCCAAGGGCTCCATTACAAGGTGACAATAATCCCATGAGCAGTGAAATTGTTGTTGATCACCCTCCCCACAAAAATATCTCCTTTTTGTTGCATGAGGTATGCTTCAGTGATTCCAGAACCGACTTGGAGTCACTCAAATTCATTGTCTTTCGGCCTCAAGTCAAAATTATATAAACAAGTGTTGGACAGTGCAACAAATATATCTCCTCTAGGAATACAGTCTCGTCTTCAACCATCTTTCTCTCTCTTACATGAATTTACGTGTATATTGAAGTCATTTGATAAGCCCCGACACAAATAGTGACTCTGAGACTCGTACAAGTAGTACAAGAGACAATTGCAAAGACAAAGATATAGAAAGCACTTCAAAGCACATAACCTCTACACCTCACGGTAGAAGACGAGCGACTAAGTAAGTAAGTACTTCAAAGCACGCGCATACGTACACACACAGACATACATACCCACATACTCACACACTCCACCTGCCAACCCACTCATCCAGCGTACTCACCCACATCCCCACCCCCTCCACAAACATGGAAGCGCCTTGCTGCATGAAAGACATGAGATAGATGATGCGGTCATCACCGTTTTAACATTATGTCAAATGTGTGCGGCCAGGGATTCTTGGTCTTCTTGTCTCTTGTTCGCTCCATCTGAAGCATACGGCAACAACTATAGCTGGATCCCTCACAGAAGGGAAATGTATGGAAGCAGTAACGCATGCTATTAAAGGGGTGTCTTCTGTAATATCTCATTTTACATTATGAAGTTGTTAGCGGCATGTACAACCTTCTTCAGTAGCCTTTTACGACATGTATGGAAGGTTGAGAACATTCCTCACGACTTGTAGTGATGTCCATCCTTCACCCGGACCTGCGTATGTCCAATCAGGATTGTGTAAGACGTCACGTGTGTGTGTATGTGCATGCGTGCTTCGGTGGCTAGGTATATGTGTGTGTGTCTTTGTGTTTGTTTGTGTTTGTTTGTGTGTGTGTTTGTGTGTGTATATGTGTGTGTGTGTATGTGTGTTTGTGTGTGTGTGTGCTTTGGTGATTGGGTATATGTGTGTTTGTTTGTGTGTGTTTGTGTGTGTATATGTGTGTGTGTGTGTGTGCTTCGGTGGTTGGGTTTTTGTGTGTGCATGAGTGCTTCGGCGGTTGGGTATTTGTGTGTGTGTTTGTGTTTGTTTGTGTGTGTATGTGTGTGTATATGTGTGTATATGTGCGTGTGTGTATATGTGTGTATGTGTGTGCATTTGTATGTGTATTTGTGTGTGTATGTGTGTGTATTTGTATGTGTATTTGTGTGTATATGTGTGTGTGTGTGTGCATGCGTGCTTCTGTAGTTGGGTATATGTGTGTGTTTGTGTGTGTGTGTGTGTGTTTATGTGTGTGTTTGTTTGTGTTTGTGTGTGTATGTGTGTATATGTGTGTGTTTGTGTGTGTATGTGTGTGTATATGTGTGTGTTTGTGTGTGTATGTGTGTGTTTATGTGTGTGTATTTGTGTGTGCATGTGTGTGTTTGTGTGTGAATGTGTATGTTTGTGTGTGTATGTATGTGTGTTTGTTTGTGTGTGTGTGTTTGTGTGTGTATGTGTTTGTATGTGTATTTGTGTTTTTGTGTGTGTATGTGTTTGTGTGTTTGTTTGTGTGTGTGTGTTTGTGTTGTGTGTTTGTGTGTGTGTGTTTGTGTGTTTGTATGAGTGTTTGTGTGTCTGTGTTTGTATGTATAGTCTTTGTTGTCACTAGGATGTTTAGGGTGTGTAAATGAAAGAGATGTAACAGAACCCTTACTTTGTATGTAAGTAATTAAGTAGGGAAGTAAGTAAGATGAGTGACATAGCTATACAAAGCGCTTGCACTTCACAACAGAGGTCCCTAGTTCTATCGCATAAACGACACACGAGTCTACCCAGCTGTGAATGAATCCTTGATTTACAGTTAGGAAAGTCAAGGCACCAGACAAGAATAAGACCCTGGCTGCATGCCCATTGGCCATTCATAATATAGTGACCTCACAGATGTGTCTAATACTGCAACTTGCACTTGAATAGATTAAAGTGAGGAAAGACTTGCGACCCGTTCCCTCTCGTCCCCGGCTACCATAATCCAGTGGCAGGACGTAGTCAAGACGACCGGAGATTGCGCCGGATGTATATTTGTCTATATTTACTCTCGCAACCTTACCCGTAAACAAATGTTACAATCCACAATATATTTTCCACAACTTTCAATCCGATAATTAATTAGTGAATAGCGCTAATAATCCCCGTATTGACGTTACAATAAACATTATTGTGTCTCTATAGATTCCAAAAATATATAATATCAGCATCGAAATATGTTTACATTAAAAAAGAAGCAGGAACCATTGTTGGCCGAGGGTTTACAGTAAACAATACCGGGACAAACTGTAGGCAGACATTCCGCAATGTTGATTATGTTGTGATACGTGTCAGGTCGAGCAGGAGTTTGGCGATAAAGCAACTGATGATAAACAGTGTATTATGCCGATTCTGTGTTGCCAGTACCAAACATGGCTTCTGTCCAGGACGCGTGAGAACAGAATTTCAAGGTGTGATATGAAGTGTTTGAGAAAGGTCATCGGAGTTACCAGGAAAGACAAAATGTGAAACGACGACATTCGCAGAATACGTCCTGAGGAGAGTACATCTCAGGCAGAAAATACGTTGGTTTGATCCTCTCATGAGAATGCACCCTCGTGAACATCCACTGATAGCTTACAACGATGGTAGATCCGACTACATGGCAAGAGGGAGGCCGCGAGGCAGGTGGATAGATGAGTGATTGTGCAGCAACACGGGCTCACATTGATCGACACAACGCACTTGTTGCAGGACATACGACTTAAGCTCCCCACGACGCTTAACGGAAATGAGTGGAAAGAAAACTACTATTTATGAGGTCACGTCAGTGTGACTTGAAATTCGCGTAAACAGAATTCTCGTAAATTTAACACTTAGTGTGCATGTCCAGGTTGTGTACATGTCCAGGCTGTGTATATGTCCAGCTTGTGTACATGTCCAGGCTGTGTACATGTCAAGGTTGTGTACAAGTCCAGGTTGTATACATGTCCAGGTTATGTACATGTCCAGGTTATGTACATGTCCAGGTTGTGTACATGTCCAGGTAGAGACAGTTTTTGTCTCCACATTGGCCTTTAGGAAGGATGTGATCATCCCTGTAGGTGTGGTTTTTGTACCAATTTTATGTACATGCCCAGGCTGTGTACATGTCCAGGTTGTGTACATGTCCAGGCTGTGTACATGTCCAGGCTGTGTACATGTCCAGGCTGCTAACTAAAAGATCTTCTGTCATTAGTTCTCATTTGTGACGTAGATGGAAGGGGAAGCGGCCACGTTCTATCACGTCTCGGATCCACGCCGATGGTTTGGAACATTTGACAATAAGTTATAAATACATGTTATAGAATTGTGTATGTGACACATGTATAGTAACAGGCGTATGAGTGGCAAGGTGGTAGAAGCGTATGCTATTCTTGGCAAAAGCACTGGGTTATATCTCCGTTATTGAAACAGTCGAGTCGACGCAGATGTAAATGGGTACAATGCTTACTGTCAGTGAAGGAAAGGCTAACATGAAGGAAACCTGCCACCACATCTCATAAAAAAGGAGAACTACTTCAGTGAGATCCCTAACACTTCATCCACGACTACACTGTATGACACCGCTGGAGTATGTTACAAGTGCGTTTTACATAATGATTTTGCCTGTTCGATTCACAACCCTTCTTAGAAACCTTTTAGACAAGCACAACACTGCACATGCATTCTGTCTCCTCCATTTCAACTCAGGGTACGAAGACGCACTGAAGGGGTTGTATCGCTGTATTGTATGTGAAAGTTCTCTGCACGTTTCAGTGTCAGCAGTCTACAGTCGACGACAGTAAATCGATGATCCTGACTGGACTGCTGGTACTTACCTCTAGAGGAGTACTCCAGACTACAGAGGCAAGATCCTGTCATAAGCTGAAATTATTAGTCCGGACATTCTGGGCTTGGTGGGGGCATAATAATGTCGGTTCATGTGCTTGGTTCCTTCTGTTGTAGGCTGGAAAGGGGGGGGGGGCGGGTTTCAGGAGATTGGGGCATTGGCGGGTTGCGAGGTTGGTGTGGGCGGTCAGGTGGTTGGTGGGAGGTTAGGTGGTTGGTGTGGGAGATTACATGGTTGGTGTGGGAGGTTAGGTGGTTGGTGTGTGAGATTACGTGGTTGGTGTGGAATGTTAGGTGGTTGGTGTCGGAGGTTAGGTGGTTGGTGTTGGAGATTACGTGGTTGGTGTGGGAGATTACGTCGTTGGTGTGAGAGATTACATGGTTGTGTGAGAGATTACGTGGTTGGTGTGAGTGGTTAGGTGGTTGGTGTGGGAGATTACGTTATTGGTGTGGGAGATTACATGGTTGTATGATAGATTACGTGGTTGGTGTGAGTGGTTAGGTGGTTGGTGTGGCTGGTTAGGTGGTTGGTGTAGGAGGTTAGGTGGTTGTGGGATTGGGTTGTGTTGGATGATTGATCTAAAAGATTGCACAGTTAGAGTGTGAGATTGGATGTTTTGTGTGTGAAATTGAATGGTTGGTGTGAGATTGAATGGTTTGGTTTGTGAGATTGGAAAGTTGGTGTCTGAGATTGGATAGTTGGTGTGTGAGATTAGATGGTTGGTGTGTGAGATTGGATGGTTGGTGTGTGAGATTGGATAGTTGGTGTGTGAGATTGGATGGTTGGTGTCTGAGATTGGATGGTTGGTGTCTGAGATTGGATGGTTGGTGTCTGAGATTGGATGGTTGGTGTGTGAAATTGGATAGTTGGTGTGTGAGATTGGATAATTAGTGTCTGAGATTGGATGGTTGGTGTCTGAGATTGGATGGTTGGTGTGTGAAATTAAATGGTTGGTGTGTGAGATTGGATGGTTGGTGTCTGAGATTGGATAGTTGGTGAGTGAGATTGAATGGTTGGTGTCTGAAGTTGGAGGGGGCAGAGTAATGGAAATATATGGTTAGAGTGGTGGATTAATTTAATAAAACTGCACAATTATACCTGATTGGCAGTTTGTAAGGATGTGTGCAGAGCTAAGGAGTACACATACAGTGTCTGAGGACAGGTGAACATTGTGGGAGTATTGATTGACAGTATGGAAGTACCTGTCACCAGCTGGCATACTGAACATGGTTCTATTGGCTCGTTGTTAGTAGTGCAATCGTTAAGACAGAGACTTCAAATCTTATACATGTTGTTTCTGCGTAGTTTAATACAATATAACATAACATTGCGTAGTATGCTAATATAACTTTACAAAAATTAACATAACATTACATAACAACATAGAATAACATACACGTCATAACTTTAGCAAAATTTAACATGACCAAAACATAGAAACGCTGTTTTGTTCGTGTTTTCGTGACAAAACTGGAAAGATACACGTGGTGTGTGGAAATCTTGAATGGGACCGAAATGAAACGTCAGATCGTTAACTGAGGCAACCGAGGACAACCCGAGTAGATGAGATTTGTAAGCCTGGCAAGGCAGCTCATATAGGAGAAGGAAAACTGTAATGACCAACCACAAATAAGATTTATCGCAGGAGATGCAGAATTCGTGCTCTGTCGTCAATGTCTCCAGTAGATGGCGTCAAGAAAAGTGGATGCAGAATGAGAAGAATGAGAGGCAAGAGAAGTGAGAGAAAGGTTAGGTCTGGGAGGATAGAAGGCAGAAGAAAATCAGACAGTTTTTGTTTAAAAAATGTGCTTATTGGCGAATGGAAATGTAGCAGTGCAAGTCAATGTGAAGACATGCTCATCATCCGGGAGAGCTACCTGTTAGGAGAGTGTCATCATTAAATGTCCAGGACACAGGTGCTAGAGTAATCCATGTGGGTTCGGAAGGCGTAGTCTGACTATGTACATGAAGCAAGAACGTAAGCCAGTACAATTGAGGATATTGAACTACAAAGGATTGCACTGACAATATTAAACCTGTATGCACACGTCAATCGCCTAATTGATGAGAGGAAGTGGGATGTTTTGCCGGAATTGTCACTGCTTGGCAGCTGTTCTGCTAGATTGGAGGAGTGGGGGAACGCCACTGAAAATATCTAGGGGATCGCTTTGAACCAGGCACTGCTCGACACGAACCTCACAGTCATGAATGACAAGCGCCCAACACGATTGGGATCTCGGCCTCAGGATACAAATGGTGTCATCGATTTGACCCTGAAGCTAGGTTGTACTATCCACACACACTGTTTTGCACTAGGTGCACATAACAGCGACCACCTGCCATACGGTACCCTTAGAGCAAAAGAAAAACCCACAAGATCCAGGAAAATATTTAACTAAACTTAGTGTCTTTATACTGGTTTAGAAGACTCTGCAGAGTCTGTACAACCAGTTTCATTTACATTTCCTTGCTCTAAAATCTATGCGCACCCAATCTATTCTTAAATTCCTATATCAGGCGCACGACCAGGCAATGTTTTACTTAGACTGCACCAGACAATTGGGAACAGGACCACTAGATCCCCTCTTGTGTCCAACTACTCAGGTGGAATCGACCAGTAGGACAGGCATGGAAAGAAAAGGAGATTACAGCAAAAGAGAGCGGAAAGCTCGAAAGAGGGCTTAAGAATGCCGACGAGGTTGATGAGATGAATGAGAAAATATGCAGAGCCACCAACTGCTGTAAAGCTTGAGCGAGAGAATAGAAAAGTGGACGGATTTTTTCACAGGGGTTGGTAATGATAATACTCTCCAGAGGTTTTGGCATATGCATGGAAAGATGAATGGAAATAATACAAACCAGCTCATAGAAACTATTCAGGACTCCACGGGACGCCCCTGACGACAGATGAAGAGAAAGGTCTTGATATTTTAATCGATATGTTGCCCAGACAGACAAAGGGGACACCGATGTGCGCCCGGAAATATGTTCTAAATACCAGCATCGGTGAAGAGACCTATGCAAACCTGATAACTTAAGCAGAGGTGTCTTATATTATATGCTACAGCAAGAACACCACCTAGGTAGATATATGCGCCCGCCCACCCCTCACACATGTGGCAATGATTTCACGTTCCTCAGTGACTATAGAATAATCACTCTACACAATTTTTATGGTAAGATCCCCAAGAAGATAGTCGCTAGACAAATAATGTGCCATTTAGAATGTCAAGACATTCTTAACCACACCCTCGACTGCTACAGACCAACAACATGGGATAATGCCGGGAGATCTGCATTTGATGAGTGCTTCCGGTCCAGGCAAGAAACGGGTTTAGTTGCTCTTGACCCCGAGAGTACATACAACATGGTCGATTGTGGGACCCTAATGCACTATGTGAAGCAGTATAGAATCAACCGATTGCTGTTGGATATCAGCTGTCCTGTTGGAGAGAACAGTTGCACTCCACTGTTGATCTGAGAGCCGAGGCCAACATGTCATCACTTGAGCAAGGTTCTCCACTCTCACAGGTGCTGCTCAACATCTACCCAATAAAGGTAGCCAACACTCAACCATTAGGACCAGGATGAACACTAACATTTTGAGATGACATCCTAATGTACAAGACGGGCTAAAATCGGCGTGAAATGGTCAAATACATCCAGGGGACCGTGCAGGAAATCCCACAATGGCGTGCGAATTCCAACTCTCAGATCAATGATAGCCAGATATGTCTGATGTGGTGCTCCTTGAACAAATCTATAGTGAAGTATGAATTGCCAGATGTTACCTACGATGGATGTATCATTGACAGGTGTGACAGGTTGAAATACATCATGGTAACCTTTCATCGTAGACTCAGATATCACGTCGACCAGACTATACAGAGATGCAAGCAAGGCCTGGACGCACTCAAGTCCATGTCAGGAGCAGACTTGGAGCAACGACTGCTTTTTGTCCCCAAACCGTCAGTTTGTACTGTCAGTTGTTGATTACCGAATGGACATCCTCTATCAAGAGCTCAGTGTGAACGGTTAGAATGTATCCAGAATGAAGAAATGTGGCTGATTCTGAGATGCATTAGAGATGGGTATTAAAGATGCGCTACAAGCTTGGACTTCTGTCTGTGACATCCAGATATAAATTGGCACAGGCCAAAGCGTATATACCGGTGACGACAAACAACCGCCACCAACTACACAACAACATCTCAGTCATCCAGGGAGCAAGAATCAAGAAATGAGCGTCATGGATGGCATAGGCAGAAAGAACAATTGGACAGGTGACCAGAGCTGAGAGGAGAGTTGAGGGAGAAGAATGGGTCCACGCTGATGATAGAATGACAGATTTTCAGAGCCGACAAAACCTGTGGAAGGGAATTTTTTTGTTTTTATTATTCTTTTGTTTTTTGTTTTTGTTCGCCTTATTTCTCTAATCCCCAAGGCGGTGTGCGTTGCACTGTGGTTTTTATTTCGCGCCTGTCGGCCCAGTGCATCCGACTTCAGCATGCATTTTATGTAAGGGCCTGCTTCCTCCTGCATTTTCTAAGGGTTTGCTTCCCCGGGGTAACGGCCGGTGCTGTGGGGATCGTGTGGGGATCGAACCCAGCACCTTCTATCTGTGAGCCGTGTCACTTAACCACTAGGCCACGCCGTCCCCTATGGATGGGAATGAAATGAGTGGTGTACGGGAGGACATAGCTCGAGATTAAACAGATGATGAATGATGACATGCAGAGTATTAATAGTTGTCCAACACAAGTGATGAAGGCCACTCTCTTTGTTCAGCCGTGTGGACAGTCGTATCTCTTGCTGTCACCGCTGAAATGGGTGACCTGCGCGGTGATTTGGATTAAAGTGAGGAAGAAACTGCGCCTTTTGCCAACCTCACTCACAGAGCCTAAGCTACCTTTTACCAGGGACAAGACATTCATCAAGACGACTGGAGATAGCAGAGAATGCAGATTTTGCCTCAGGGTTACCACCGAAGCCTTTCCGTAAACATGTAACCCGCAGGGTAGAAAGGTTGGAAGGCATCTAACGCAGTTTGTCGTGCCTTTTCGATAACCACAAGAGGTCGTATGGACAACACTTAGCGTGTGAGTGAGTCTGGCATCTCTCCCCAGCTGTATTCAGCTCATCATAGTAGCATCTAAAATTTCCACACGCCAAATTCGTGAAGGTGAACCGGCAGAACTAACCCGTGAAATACGACACATGTATAAGCGTAGTTCCATTCAGCCGGCGTCCAGACCAGGATGAACGGATGGAAGAAATCACAAAAAAAGAACGAAATAACAAGTCCCGACGGAAAACAACACCACGTTTCCGGGAACACAAGTGTAAGTCGTCGACTAGCGTGAATTCCAGGCAAATCCGTGGTCTGGCGGCATCCATTATGATCCAAAACAGTAGAGAAATGTAGACTCGCAGCCAGTTATGGCGCCATCTTTGCAGAGTATTGATGCCAACATATATAACAACGGATCGCTGCTATGCTTGGAGATATCTGGTTGAGGTTTCTCGGCTAGCTCGAGAGAGCAGTCCACCGCTGAGCAGAGTGGGGCATACAGAATAACAACCTGCAGGACGAGAATGGAGGTGGAAGTAGGGGCGGATGTGGGTCTACTTTCATGGTCATGTTGAGGTTCAGGGCAACGAAAGAGCTGACATTCGAAACTCATAGGTCCCAATTTCGTGTACACTAAATATGGAGAGGAGGGACATTTTGAAGTCTATCAATGGCCGCCTGTTAGATGATGACACCTCAATTGATGAATCAGCAAATCACAGACTGCGTATCTTTGATATCGAACGAGGTTCGAACAGACTGGGTCGCAAGAGGGGACGGAGCAGAAGTGTGTAAAACCAGCGAGCTTTAGAAACTATCATCATTCACTCTATTCGACATTTACTGAGAAAGACTGAGCACCTATGGGTATTCCTAGAGTGCAGTGAAATCGATTATTAGGAACAGAACATAACATAAGTGCACATAATATATTACAACATACGCTAACATTTAATAACATAACCTAACATAACACATCACAACATACTCTAACTTAACATAATGTTACTAAACACAGCATAACACAACATGTAGTAACACAATATAACACAACATAACATAGGATAACACAACATTACATAACATAACAGGACAAAACAAAACATGACAACATAAAATAACACAACATAGTATATCACATCACCACATAAGATAACACAACACAACATAGCATAACATAATAAAAAATAACAACCTACCATAGCACAAATAACCTTACATAACATTACCTAACACATCCTAACACAAAATGGGGGACGGCGGGGCTAGTGGTTAAGTCACACGGCTCACAGCCAGAAGGTGCTGGGTTCGATCCCCATCACAGCACCGGCCGGGGAAGAAAAACCTTAAAAAATGCAGGAGGAAGCAGACCATTACATAAAATACATGCTGAAGTTGGATTAACTGGGCCAACAGGCGCAAAATATAAACCACAGTGCAACGCCCACCGCATTGGAGATAAGAGAAATAAGGGAAACGCAAAAAAAAAAAATAAATAAATAAAAAAAAAATTACACAACGTATCGTAGCATAACCGAACACAACATAGCCTAACATAACATATTATATTATACCATAACATAACACAATTAAAAATAATCAAACATAACAAATATAAACCTTACATAACACATCATAACACATTATAGTGTAACATAAGATAACAAAACAAAGCCTTTCATAACACATCCTATTGTAACAAGATAACAAAACAAAGCCTTACATAACATTATATTGTAACTTAAGATAACATAACAAAAGCCTTACATAACAAAACCTAATCTAACTTTACTTAAATTAACGTCTTTATACTGGTTTAGAAGACTCTGCAGAATTTGTATACAACCAGTTTCATTTACATCACCTTGCTTTAAAATCTATGCGCATCCAATTTATTCTAAATGCATTAACTGTCCATGCCTCCACTACCTCCCCTGGCAATGCATTCCAAGCATTCACCACTCTCTGACTAAAAACATATTTCCTAATATCTAATCTGGGCCTCTCTGTAGTTAATGTGTAGCTATGCCCTCGTGTTATTGTGGGTGGCTGTATTAAAAAAAACACAACTTGTTATAGTCTAATTTATCCATTCCTCTGATCATCTTATAGACATGTATTAAGTCACCACGAATTCTTTTCTCTTCTAGACACGGTAGGCCGGTTTGTCTGAGTCTTTCCTCATAACAGTAATTCTGGAATCCCACTATCAGCTTTGTCGCTCTTTTTTGTATTCTTTCCAGCATGTTTATATCCTCTCTATGATAAGGACTCCACACCTGTACACAGTACTCCAATCTAGGTCTAACTAATGCTTTATACAGTTTGACTATCACTTCTTGGCTCCTACGTTTAATATTTCTTTTTATCATACCTAACATTCCATTTGCCTTTTTAACTGCTACCTGAACTTGCTCACTCACCTTACCTGTATGATCTATTATAATCCCTAGGTCCTTTTCCTAATCTATCTTTCTAATATTGTTCTCTCCCATTCTGTAATTGTGCTCCATATTTGATCTACCCATGTGGACGACTGTACATTTATTTATATTAAACTCCATTTGCCAGCTTACCGACCATTCTCGAATTTTATCTAAATCCGACCTCAATAGATCTACGTCTGCGTTAGATGAGACACTACTGCATAGTTATGTGTTATCAGCAAATTTTGCAATCATGTATCCCATATCGATGTCCAAATCATTTATATATATATATCAAGAACAAAATTGGTCCCAGAACCGAGCCCCGTGGCACTCCACTTTTCACTTCACACCACTCAGAGTGCTCCTTATTTATGCCCACCCTATGCCTTCTTCCGGTTAACCAGTTTTAAATCTATTTGACAACGTCCCCACCGATTCCATGTGATTTTAACTTTCGAAATAATCTTTTATGAGGTACTCTATCAAAGGCCTTTGCAAAGTCTAGATAAATAACGTCCACTGGCTCCCCTTATGTATCATTTTGGTAACCTCCTCCATGATTTCTAATAGATTTGTTAAGCATGATCTCCCTCTAGTAAACACATGTTGACTATTTCTAATTAGATTACATTTGTCTAAATGCATTACAATGTTTTCTTTGATTATTGACTCTAACAATTTAAAGACTATGCTCGTTAAACTCACCGGTCTATAATTCGCTGGATCTGATTTTTTGCCCTTTTTGAATAAGGGGATCACTCCTGCATCTTTCCTATCTGTAATGCAGATTGATCTTAATCCTGGTGTATCCATGTCTCTTTGAAAAATATCTATAGGCTCTGGGATCTTGGAGCAGTCCTTTTTTTGTGTAGACTGTGCCAAAGTACTGATCGAGTAAATTAGCTGCCTCCCTATTCTCACTTATTATTTTCCCCGTACTGTCTATGAGAGGGCCTACTTTGTCTTTCGTTCTTTGTTTATTTCTAACATAAGAAAAGAAGCTATTACTATCAGTCTTGATCCTCTGAGCAAGTCTATTTTTGCTGTTTTATTCTCTTCCTGAGATATGTTCTGCTTGTCCAAATATTTAAAATATGGTTCTTTTGATTTACCTGCCTCTATATATGTTTTACTCTAACATAACATACCATAACCTAACTTAGCTCAACATAACCTTACGTAACATTACTTAACACAGCATAGCACACCATGTCGTCACATATCATAACTTTACATAATCTCACGTAACATAACATAACTTAACATATCTGAACTAAAATATAACACAATTAAACTTTGTATAACATAACATAACATAACATAATATACCATAACATAACATAACATACCCTAACATAACACAACATAACATAACATAATAACATTGTCTTGTCAGATTGTCAGTCCGATTCCTTCCATGTTCACGTTCAATTTGCATCTTTCTGGCACGTGATGTCGCCAGCTGTTTAAAGAACTGGCCATATACTTTTTGTGATTCTCCTTGTTAGCTCAAGAGGGTTCTCGCATTATCCAGAACTCGTGGAAGTCGACGTGAAAGTATTCCCTGGAGTAGTTTGTAGAGAGGAAGTACCGATCTGGGAATTGTGCTGTCAGGGTTTTAGTCAAGGAACGGACTTGGATGATAAATCGAGTTTCCCTGGAGTTTTCTGTTGTCTGACTTACTGTCGAGGTCGTTGTGAGCAGGTCATGTACACAATTCTAAGTGTACACAGACATTCGATATGAACACGGTGTTCGTAAAGGGAGGCATTCAATAGTGAGTTGTGGGGCGTGGTAGGGTGAGGGAAGTCTTGCAAAAGTTTAATTTTCGCTTTCCTGGATTGAAAGGAGCGTCGGGCTGGCAGAGTAGTAGAGCGCTCGTTTCTCATGGCAAAGGTACATCGTTCGATCACCGTTATCTACACGCTCTAGTCGACTTGCCTTACTATTAGGTAATGAAAGGCGGCAAAGAATGGAGAACTGTCGAGCCGATCTCATCAAAGCCAAGGTCTAGTACCAGGAAGACTCTAACACATCATCACAGACAGCAGTGCTTGTTGAAGACTATTGTAGGTGTGAGTGAAGTAGAATATAACAAATGTAGATAACTGGTCGTCACGATGCAGCAACACATATTTTTGGCGGAATAATTCATTAGGTATCAGAGCTATGATAATACACACCATGAAGCGGGGAGAGACTTAGGACGCAGAAAACAAACTGCCGGCATGTCGTGCATCATTTGTCTGTACCCTACATTCTTACCATCTGTCAGTACCCTACATTCTTACCATCTGTCAGTACCCTACATTCTTACCATCTGTCAGTACCCTAAATTATTATTATCTGTCAGTACCCTAAATTCTAATTATATGTCAGTACCTTAAATTCTTATTATCTGTCAGTAACCTAAATTCTTAAAATCTGTCAGTACCCTAAGTTTTCCCAATCTGTCAGTACCCTAAGTTCTCCCAATCTGTCAGTACCCTAAGTTTTCCCAATCTGTCAGTACCCTA
This sequence comes from Ariolimax columbianus, assembly GCA_036924085.1. Taxonomy (NCBI): domain Eukaryota; kingdom Metazoa; phylum Mollusca; class Gastropoda; order Stylommatophora; family Arionidae; genus Ariolimax; species Ariolimax columbianus. The sequence continues at coordinate 137,497,256 of JAVGWX010000003.1, forward strand.
AGTTCTCCCAATATGTCAGTACCCTAAGTTCTCCCAATCTGTCAGTACCCTAAGTTCTCCCCATCTGTTAGCACCCTAAGTTTTCCCCATTTGCCAGTACCCTAAGTTTTCCCCATATGTCAGTACCATACGTTTTCCCCATCTGTCAGTCCCCTAAGTTTTCCCCATCTGCCGGTACCCTAAGTTTTCCCCATCTGTCAGTCCCCTAAGTTTTCCCCATCTGCCGGTACCCTAAGTTTTCCCCATCTGTCAGTACCATAAGTTCTCCCAATCTGTCAGTACCCTAAGTTTTCCCCATCTGTCAGTCCCCTAAGTTTTCCCCATCTGCCGGTACCCTAAGTTTTCCCCATCTGTCAGTACCATAAGTTTTCCCCATCTGTCAGTCCCCTAAGTTTTCCCCATCTGTCAGTCCCCTAAGTTTTCCCCATCTGTCAGTCCCCTAAGTTTTCCCCATCTGCCGGTACCCTAAGTTTTCCCCATCTGTCAGTACCATAAGTTTTCCCCATCTGTCAGTCCCCTAAGTTTTCCCCATCTGCCGGTACCCTAAGTTTTCCCCATCTGTCAGTCCCCTAAGTTTTCTCCATCTGTCAGTCCCCTAAGTTTTCCCCATCTGTTAGTACCCTAAGTTCTCATCTGTCTGGTCGATATGTTTCCATCCAATGTATGGACAATTCATTCTCATTGCCAGTACCTACGATGATTTCCAGAAAACGGAAAACTTTGCACATCAGCAATGAACGTTGCAAACTATCCGTGATCAAATAGCGAAATAATATCTTTCGGATAGTAATCCACACCCTAACCTTGGCGTAGACGTAGCTAATTGTAGAGAAGTCTTTTGGTTTTTATAAGAAGCTCTGAAAGCAATATCCAACACTTGATACTTGTGTATAATAGTTATTAACTAATTTTCCCTATTATTGAAGAGGGTAATGAAAAATTAGCAGTTGAATTACGCTGGTCAAATATTTCTGCATGGAGAGCACCTGTAATTGTGTCTATATGCTCCTTAGGAAACAAAGAAGGAACAAACTGAAGCAGGAATTCAAGATGACCTTTGTTGTACTCAGTGGTCTCAAGGTAAGGTGTTAGCCTCGCGTGGGGGAGTGGTCTCAGGGTAAGGTGTTAGCCTCAGGTGGGGTAGTGGTCTCGAGGTAAGGTGTTAGCCTCAGGTGGGGGAGTGGTCTCAGTGTAAGGTGTTAGCCTCGAGTGGGGGAGTGGTCTCAGGGTAAGGTGTTAGCCTCAGGTGGGGTAGTGGTCTCGAGGTAAGGTGTTAGCCTCAGGTGGGGGAGTGGTCTCAGTGTAAGGTGTTAGCCTCGAGTGGGGGAGTGGTCTCAGTGTAAGGTGTTAGCCTCGCTTGGGGGAGTGGTCTCAGGGTAAGGTGTTAGCCTCGGGTGGTGGAGTGGTCTCAGGGTAAGGTGTTAGCCTCGGGTGGGGGAGTGGTCTCAGGGTAAGGTGTTAGCCTCGGGTGGGGGAGTGGTCTCAGGGTAAGGTGTTAGCCTCAGGTGGGGGAGTGGTCTCAGGGTAAGGTGTTAGCCTCAGGTTGGGGAGTGGTCTCAGGGTAAGGTGTTAGCCTCAGGTGGGGGAGTGGTCTCGAGGTAAGGTATAAGCCTCGGGTGGGGGAGTGGTCTCGAGGTAAGGTGTCTGCTTCGGGTGCCGCAGGTCGCAGGTTTCGAATCTTCTGGTAAAAATGTCGCTGTTCTCTTGGTAGTGAGATCGGACACGTGATCTCTTGGTAGTGAGATCGGACCTGCCGCTGAGTGTCGAACACGTTAACAATCTCTTGGTAGTGAGATCGGACCTGCCGTTGAGTGTCGAGGACGTTAACAATTTCTTGGCAGTAAAATCGTAAAAAAAGTAGTCCGTTAAGGTCGCTGTCCGGACAAAATGTAATTTTAAAATCCACCCAAGTCATTTGCACCTTTCCCCAGGTGGTTTGTTAAGAGCAGCTATAGCTGGTGCCTAACTGGCTGCGGGTCTACTTAGCTTTAGGGTTTGGGTCTATTAAGATGGACTCGCACATCGGTTAAACCACACTCCAAAAAACTGGTTGTATACTGATTCTGTAGAGTCGTATAAACAAGTATACATGCGTTAAGTTAAGTTGTCATTGTACAACATATTTACAGTCCATTCTGCCACGCGCAACTGTTACTATTTATCGAAATAAATTGCCGTAGAACAGACATGGTTAGACGGAATACTTGAAAACTACTTCATAACCTTGTTTATTGAGTAGAAGGGTAATCAAAGGTAGTTACGTTTTCATTAGTTGACCTTAGAAAAGAATATCGATTGACAACATCTACTCATCATTCGGTCGTGTAAAACAATACCGACAGGCAATATTTTGGCTCTAGCTTTCAATCTTGTAAGACAATACCGACAGGCAACATTTTGGCTCTAGCTTTCAATCTTGTAAGACAATACCGACAGGCAACATTTTGGCTCTAGCTTTCAATCTTGTAAGACAATACCGACAGTGTGACCAGTCACAGTCAATGGTACCAAATAGCGGTCAGGTGTCAAAAGGTAACTCGAGAGAAGGATCCACTAACATCACCGCCTTAAACAAATAATGTTTTAACCCTGAATAGTGTAAACGTGTCCCTGAGTCAGAGCAAAGACAACGAGCAATAAGACAGCCTAGGTCGTTAAAAATGTCGCTGGTACATGTTGATGAAAGCTAGTTACAGCTCCATGATTTAGGTCACCGGAAACCAGGCAGGTAGGGAGCAGCAGTAATGAGTGTAAACCATGACTCACCAATAGTTGAGACAAAGTATAACTGTATAAACGTTATTATTAACCGTTTAATATGGAAAACGCGAACTCAACAAAACCAGTCCACCCACGTCGTATAATGACTAATGGATTTTGGTTGTCCAGTGGGATAATATGGGAGTTGGACAGTAGACTCAGGCACACTTGAAGTCCTCAATTTGTATGCGAGTCTCACGTCGCAGAAATTTTAGCTAGAAAATAAGATGTTGTCAGCCGTGTGTTATGGGTAACAGAACAGGACAAAGAAGAATCTAGTGCATGGGCGCTTGAATATTCCATGTCAAACGTTTGAATCATTTTCTCAAGTCGACGGTTTTGCTGGGGAAAGTGAATTAAGTGTAACGATTTTTATCAAGGAAAACTTCGGTAGGTATCAATGGACCCAGTGGTCTCGAGGTAAGGCCTTTGGAGAACCTCCGGACACACTTATTCATCCACGTGAAACTTTTGTCATCTGAGATGCTCTTTCAGATGACGAAAGTAATTCAAAGCCAAGTAGACATCGAGAAGGGTGTGGATGTATCTCCCAATGCAATTGGATAGTAATTGTCAGTTTTGGCCGCCGAATGAGGTGATCATTTTTGTTTTTTCGGCACACATCGACAGGAAACTTTATGAAAATTGGGGTGACCCCTGACAATAATGTCTACAGAGCATTTGTTTATACCAGGAGCCATCACAACTGCGCGTACAGTAATCACCGGTCGTTCAGAATAACCTTTCCGACACTGTACGGCTTCACTCGTAATGACACGTCTCGGTCGACCTTCACGGGGTTAATTCTCTTTGGATTCACGGCCTTCATGAAAGTGTTTACACCATTCAATCCCTGACGAATGTGTTACAGTCTGTTCTCCAAACACACATGACAGTCGACGATGAATTTAGCGGGTTATAAACTAACTTTCATCATAAATTATATCACAACACTCTATTCCTGCACTGGAGTCAAATGGTCCGACGCCATCTGAAAAAACAAAGCGTGGAAAAAGAACATATACTTGCAGATTCCCCTACCAGGTGTCATTTTGGAATAGTTACTGTACTTAATAAATTTCGTGTTCGGGTTATCTTAACAAAATTCGGATATTTACTAGACGCCCCTCGTAGCAAGACAGTGATTAATATAGATGGGATACAATTCTATTTGATGTATATTTGATACTGTATTGCTTATAATAAAATATGTCAGTGTTTTATATCGTTCATCAGATAGCGTTTGAGTTGAATATTTGTTTGTCGGTTTCTGGGACAAAAGAATGGAAGTCATTCAGTGCTGACTAGAATATAAGGACAACCTGTTACAAACAATACCGACAAAAAACATATATTTCTCCAACATTAGGCCTTGGGAAAACAAAACCAATAGAAAATATATTCGGCCTTGGAAAAACAATAACGCCTGACATTTACTTTCTAACATTCCGTGTTGGGTCAACAGTACCAATATAAACCATCTACCTTTCCAACATTCCGTTTTGAAAACACAATACCGACAGACATTTACTTGTCCAACAACCGGCCTTGTAAAACAATACCGACAGACATTTACTTGTCCAACATCCGGCCTTGTAAAACAATACCGACAGACATTTACTTGTCCAACATCCGGCCTTGTCCAACATCCGGCCTTGTAAAACAATACCGACAAACTTTTACTTGTCCAACATTTGGCCTTGTAAAACAATACTAGCAGACATTTACTTGTCCAACATCCGGTCTTCTAAAACAATACCGACAGAAATTTACTTGGCCAACATTCGGCCTTGTAAAACAATACTAGCAGACATTTACTTGTCCAACATCTGGTCTCGTAAAACAATACCGACAGACATTTAATTGTCCAAAATTCGGCATTGTAAAACAATACTAGCAGACATTTACTTGTCCAACATCCGGCCTTGTAAAACAATACCGAGAGACATTTACTTGTCCAACATTCGGCTTTGTAAAACAATACCGACATACATTTACTTGTACAGCATCCGGCCTTAGGAAACATTACGAGTAGGTAACTACTCCTGGGTCAATGCCTTCTCATACAACACCATTTTCTTCAATCAACTGGCTGTCTGTTAATGACTTTATAAAAAGAGAGATCTATCTGGTATCGACCTGATCTGTTCTGTTTAAAAACCACGACAGCAGCCATGTTGAAATTCTTGAATTAATACTGGCTCTGAACTTATCGAATTTGACAAACTCTTGCAGTTGTTCCAGAGAACTGTCACTTGTCTGTACCTCCTGTTACGTCACTCACTCGCCTTGTGTTAGCTGATCTTCTACTCGGAGGGGAGGGTGTGAGTGTGAGGTGGGCTAATTATGTGTTAATGTGAGTATGTCTACGAGTGAATTGGAGTGGATATATGTGTGTGGAAGTATGTATGAGAGAGGTGGGCCTTTTATGTGTTTATGGGAATGCGTGTATGAGGGGTATATATGTGTGGGAGTGTGGTAAAGTGTATATGTGTGTGTGAGTGTAAGATGTTGTGTGTGTGTGTGCATGTGTAAATGTGAAGTGGAATTTGCATAAGTAGATATGCTTTGAGTTGTATGTATGAGTGGTGAGGGAGAGAGAGAGAGAGAGAGAGAGAGAGAGAGAGAGAGAGAGAGAGAGGGAGAAAGAGAGAGCGAGAGAGAGAGCAAGGTTGAGCATATTTGAGTGAAGTACTCGGAAATCATGCATGAATATGTGTGTCTGTATGTATGTGTGTGTGTGTGTGTGTGTGTGAGAGAGAGAGAGAGAGAGAGAGAGAGAGAGAAAGAGAGAGAGAGCGAGAGTGAAAGAGAGACACACACACAAAGAGAAAGACATATGTTGTTTGCGTCACTTGATGCAGTTGCATCTCTTCAACTATCGGGAGTGAAAGTCTTATTCTCGTGTTACTTCGGCATATATATTCTTCAGGCTGGGACAGCTAGCCTCTTGCCCAACCCTCGTTAATTGCCTCTTGAACATTACCGGGAAGGTTACAGTATAACTTTCTGTTGCTCCCTTTTTTGCCCTAGTGATACACATGCGGTATTTCAATAACACACTACATTTGTCTAGTCAATGACCTCCAAAAAGGATCAAGACATCGAGGACATTGCTGAAAAATGTGAAAATTAAATTTAACCTCAACTAAACAGTTAGGTTATGATTGCGAACGTGACTATCGATTTTGGATAATCGATCTATCCCTTTTGGGACAAAAACCTTGTTACCTCCCATGGTAATTTCTGTAAAACAGAGCTCGAGGACTGGTCGACTAAGGAAGAAGGTTTCTACGAGAAACATCCGTTCGAGAGGGAGTAGCTGAAAGACAAAAAGAACAAATAACATAGAATCATCTAACATCGGTGAGTGTCAGCTAAAATTGGAAATCTAAGAAATTGGCATAGAAAAACAAGAGTCTTGAACTGCACGTGGAGTACAAGTTTTTATATGAATAAATCCAAGATTATCCATATAAATCCTAGTGTACCTTAATGGGAAAGAGCAGCTATACCATATGATCATTGCTATTCTCGTAATAAAAGATAACTAAGTAAGGTTGTGCATAGAGCTGACAATCTCATCTCGTGAAACAAAATGCCATAAAAACAAAATCTACCAGAATAGATAATGAGTGATGCAAGTTTCCTGCGAGCAGCTCCACCGGCATCATGAACAATTTATGTTTTAATTAAGATAAGACATGCTCATATCGTCCGATTTTTAAATAGTGCCCACCATAGCGCTGTCTTTCGTAGCTGGGAGACCGCGCTTCTGAACCGGTTCATTACTTTTCAGTTTACCTAGCTGTATCAATTGTGTAACTCTGAGTTAGTGAAGTAGGTCACTGATGAACGTACGAAGACACCATACCGTAAAATCCTTAAGATCTAGCCTAAATTAGTATTGAAATATTTCCTCCTCTAAAGGAGGCGTGGGTGGTCTATGACCTGGACGACATAAACGGTCTGCCACTTTGATCGGCCTCCGAAGTTGACTGAAAAATACTACACACTTCGATCCTATTGCTTAAAAAAAATGCAAAAATAGCACATATAGGAACATACACAAAAATAGCACATATAGAAACATGCACAAAAATAACACATATAAGAACACGCACAGAATCAACAAGGACATTCTAAACAGAACGGACAGAAGGGAAATGGTTCCGTCGAATCTCTGAGCGTGCAAGTTGAACACGTGTAAGAAATCAGCTCAGATCCGTGACGACGGGGTGGCAGTCGGCGCTTTTGGTAATGAGAAACTAAGGCGAAGATAGTTTTTTTATTTCAAAATGGCGGAAAAGGCTCCAAAACAAAAATTGTTATACAGCTTTGGTATCGGCATGGCTAAAGGCAAGGGATCGAGAGGGTGCAGGGGGTGGTAGATACATTTCATTGAGCAAGATATTGAAAGTTGGTTGTCAGTTGTCACAAGTACAAGGGATCGAGAGGGTGCAGGGGGTGGTAGATACATTTCATTGACCAAGATATTGAAAGTTGGTTGTCAGTTGTCCCAAGTGCAAGGGATCGAGAGGGTGCAGGGGGTGGTAGATACATTTCATTGACCAAGATATTGAAAGTTGGTTGTCAGTTGTCACAAGTGCAAGGGATCGAGAGGGTGCAGGGGATGGTAGATACATTTCATTGACCAAGATTTTGAAAGTTGGTTGTCAGTTGTCACAAGTGCAAGGGATCGAGAGGGTGCAGGGGATGGTAGATACATTTCATTGACCAAGATTTTGAAAGTTGGTTGTCAGTTGTCACAAGTGCAAGGGATCGAGAGGGTGCAGGGGGTGGTAGATACATTTCATTCACCAAGATTTTGAAAGTTGGTTGTCAGTTGTCACAAGTGCAAGGGATCGAGAGGGTGCAGGGGGTGGTAGATACATTTCATTGAGCAAGATATTTAAAGTTGGTTGTCAGTTGTCACAAGTGCAAGGGATCGAGAGGGTGCAGGGGGTGGTAGATACATTTCATTGACCAAGATATTGAAAGTTGGTTGTCAGTTGTCACAAGTGCAAGGGATCGAGATGGTGCAGGGGGTGGTAGATACATTTCATTGACCAAGATATTGAAAGTTGGTTGTCAGTTGTCACAAGTGCAAGGGATCGAGAGGATGCAGGGGAGGGGGTGGGGATGGTAGATACAATTCATTAAGCAAGATATTGAAAGTTGGTTGTCAGTTGTCACAAGTGCAAGGGATCGAGAGGGTGCAGGGGTGGTAGATACATTTCATTGAGCAAGATATTGAAAGTTGGTTGTCACAAGTGCAAGGGATCGAGAGGGTGCAGGGGGGTGGGAGGGGGGGTGGTAGATACATGTCATTGAGCAAGATATTGAAAGTTGGTTGTCAGTTGTCACAAGTGCAAGGGATCGAGAGGGTGCGGGGGTGGGGGGGGGGTGGGGGGGGGGTGTGGTAGATACATGTCATTTAGCAAGATATTGAAAGTTGGTTGTCAGTTGCAATAAGTGCAAGGGATCGAGAGGGTGCGGGGGGGGGGGGAGGTGGTAGATACATTTCATTGAGCAAGATATTGAAAGTTGGTTGTCAGTTGTCACAAGTGCAAGGGATCGAGAGGGTGCGGGGGGGGGGGGGGGAGTGGTAGATACATTTCATTGAGCAAGATATTGAAACTTGTTGTCAGTTGTCACAAGTGCAAGGGATCGAGAGGGTGCAGGGGGTGGTAGATACATTTCATTGAGCAAGATATTGAAAGTTGGTTGTCAGTTGTCACAAGTTAGTTACACAATGGAAATGTCAAGCAAAACCGTAAAATGGATTCATAATTTCCAGGAAAGATGGCCTACGAATTATTTCGTTATTCTATATCGCGTTAACTCCCTGTTTAATATGTAATGACAACGTTTTTCCTTCCTAAAGAATAGAACTTGAAACGTCATTTCCCATTCAGTCATGGAACAGGATGGAGTGAGAGAGGCAAGGAATTCAGGTAGAAATTGTCCATTGAAGAAATCTTTAGATGGTCAGGTGAATGTGATTTTCAATGTAAATAAATGATAATAGAATGTTGTTTGTTTGAGATATCGTTTTAGTGAAAAAATTGCCAAGTTTGAAAGCTTTTCCCGATAACGAATGTGGGAAACAGTGTTTCAATGAAGATGTTAAAGTGCTTCGCTCTGATAAAATCAAGCTGTTTAAGCAAATATGTTTAGCATGTAGTACTGTCGGAAGATGAACAGATCACATGGCCGAAGTTGTCAAGATAAAAGAGCGTGCGCCATATTTCGTAGCATTCTCTGCCGACTAAGTCTAGTCAACACATTAGACAGACAAATCGCAGTTACTTATCTTTATTAGGGGTAATGACAAATTTTTTAAACAGTATGGCCGACATGTTAGGGACTACAAACACTCAATGGTATCGCCATAGAAGAGGATATCTTCAAAGTGTAGGAGCTTGTTTAAAAGATGTTGTATTAAGTTGGGGCAAGCTTCGTGGACTGACAACAGACTGTGCATCAACTATGATGGACCAACATTCAGGTCTCGTTAGCAGAATGAAACCCTGCCTGTCCGATTTGAATTGAAATTCTCTTGATGTCTCATTCATACACTGCATGTGTGAGGAGGAATATTAAAGCCCTTGACCTACAGACTGAAATCTTAACTTTTCGTGGACATGTAGTGTAGCCTGGTAAAGGAACTATCAAACACTCTGTGGATCAATCTAGTTTGCCTATGCGAGGCTGGTCGGAAAGTATCCGGGTGCCGAAAACCCACCCCCATTAATAAAATATACCCCATAATTGGCATAGCACCCCCCCCCCCCTCCCTCCTGGAGATCCGTAGAAGTGTCGCAGCAGAAAGGGAAATCGAATAACATGAGCTCGACCCAAGGCATCCAGTGTGTGGGTACATCAGGTGCAGAGCACAAGACCCAAATCTATACATATTTCCTAAAATAAACACAGCTCATACAGACAAGCCATAAAGACCGCCGTATCGATAGATGACATGAATTGATGCAGGCCCCAGAGATGGAATTTGTCTCTTGTCATAATCTACCATACACAACATGGAAGTCGCTGAACAGACTCCGAACTGGTGTATCACGGTGCAAGAGAAATATGACACGATGGGGATACACAGATGATGACACGATGGGGATACACAGATGATGACACGTGTGATTGTGGCTCAATACAGGATCCAGACCACCTGATGGCCTGCCCCAACCTCCAAGAAATATGCAATAGGTGCGACGTGCTGGGGGGGGGGGGGATGACAAGGTTGCTGATTACTGGATTCATGCTGAATGACGCGGTGTTTGGACAGAGGAAGTAAGTAATCCACCTTGCACTGTTGGTTGACATGACTTTTCATTGGAATAATCTTAATCTTTAGTTTACAAACCCAAGACCAGCTTGTGCACACTCTACGGGTAAGTCAAGACTTTCCAGAATATTCTGAGACTGTGGACGAGTAATCGGCGTGAATGAAATACAATTTTCTTTGTAAGATTTGGAGAGCAAAAGTCATATCCTTTTAATTTCACAAGCTATGCGGATGTCGTTGAAGATATTTACGGCCAGTTCGTGGAATGTCTCGAGGTTGTATCTCAATAAACAAGATGTTGCTCAACACTTGTTGATGCCGATCAGTGCTGTGTCTCTGGAACATGCCCATGGACATTATTTACCTGCAAGTGAAGGATATTCTCAAATCAAACTAGAGAGTCTCAATGATTCAACGACTTATCTAAACAATATCACATTTTTTATTTTAAAGAAAATTTGTTTGTTTTTGTTTTGTTTTTGCGATCGCCTTATTTCATTATTTTACAAGACGGTGCGCGTTGGATCCGACGTCGGCATGCATTTTATGTAAGGGTCTGCTTGCTCCTGTATTTTTTAAGGGTTTGCTTCCCCTGGGTAACGGCAGGTGCTGTGATTAGTGAGCGAACCCAGCACCATCGCATTGTGAGCCCTGACACTTAACCACTAGCCCACACCGTTCCCGGAATGCAATGACCAGATGGGAAGGTTGCCTGACGGTTTGCTTGTACTCATTATTCTAAAAGAACCTTGTTCAAAGGTCCAAAGTAGAAGTGGATTAACTGACGAACATCTGGAAAAGCATTGAGATTGCAAATACCGCGAGATTTGGAAATGCTTTCTCGAACAGTTCAAGCAAAATCCGCTCACTAAAATTGCAATCTGCCCATTTATAATGAATTGATCTTCCCTCTCTCTCCCTCTCTCTCTATCTTTTGCCATCACCTCTCTCTCTTTCTCTCTTTTGCCGCCAGCTCTCGGCTTTTGCCCCATCTCTCTCTCTCTCTCTCTCTCTCTCTCTCTCTCTCTCGCTCTGTGCCCCTCATCTCTCTGTTTCTGTGTCATTCCACCCTCTTCACGTTTTCCACTTGACCTCAATAATATTATTTCTACATTATACTAGCTTGTTCATGCAAATTAAGTCGTTTATAGAAGATCATCTACAGATGAGAGTATCCGGCCCTCTGCGTCCTCAAGTTGTTCAGGCTTAGCCTTATTATATGAACGCCCCTCCCCCCCTACAACTGTTCAGGTTAGCTTTATGAAATTAATGCCCCCCTCCCACCAAAGAACCTCTGCCTCACCCACCCTCCCCATTGTTTAGGTCAAGCCCAGAATCAATCGAAGCCTGTCATAGGTAATGTAACTGTGGGTCTACCTGCAAGGCATCACTTTATTATGTGTACACTAAAGGTAGGCAATCCTTACAGCTACGTATGGCCACCCCTACAAGGCAGAGATCGGGTTGTGACTATAATAGTCTGTCAGACAAGGCAGAGATTGCTTTGTGACTATAATAGTCTGTCAGACAAGGCAGAGATCGGGTTAAGACTATAATAGTCTGTCAGACAAGGCAGAGATTGGTTTGTGACTATAATAGTCTGTCAGACAAGGCAGAGATCCGGTTGTGACTATAATAGTCTGTCAGACAAGGCAGAGATTGGTTTGTGACTATAATAGTCTATCAGACAAGGCAGAGATCCGGTTGTGACTATAATAGTCTGTCAGACAAGGCAGAGATTGGTTTGTGACTATAATAGTCTGTCAGACAAGGCAGAGATTGGTTTGTGACTATAATAGTCTGTCAGACAAGGCAGAGATCGGGTTGTGACTATAATAGTCTGTCAGACAAGGCAGAGATTGGTTTGTGACTATAATAGTCTGTCAGACAAGGCAGAGATCAGTTTGTGACTATAATAGTCTGTCAGACAAGGCAGAGATTGGTTTGTGACTATAATAGTCTGTCAGACAAGGCAGAGATTGGTTTGTGACTATAATAGTCTGTCAGACAAGGCAGATATCGGTTTGTGACTATAATAGTCTGTCAGACAAGGCAGAGATTGGTTTGTGACTATGATAGTCTGTCAGACAAGGCAGAGATCGGGTTGTGACTATAATAGTCTGTCAGACAAGGCAGAGATTGGTTTGTGACTATAATAGTCTGTCAGACAAGGCAGAGATCGGTTTGTAACTATAGTCTGTCAGACAAGGCAGAGAACGGTTTGTAACTATAGTCTGTCAGACAAAGCAGAGATCGGTTTGTAACTATAGTCTGTCAGACAAGGTAGAGAACGGTTTGTAACTATAGTCTGCCAGACAAAGCAGAGAACGGTTTGTAACTATAGTCTGCCAGACAAAGCAGAGAACGGTTTGTAACTATAGTCTGTCAGACAAAGCAGAGATCGGTTTGTAACTATAGTCTGTCAGACAGGGCAGAGATCTGTTTGTAACTATAGTCTGTCAGACAAAGCAGAGATCGGTTTGTAACTATAGTCTGTCAGACAGAGCAGAGATCTGTTTGTAACTAAAGTCTGCCAGACAAGCCTACTGAGAAGCCTCAGATTGCACCACAGCCAGAACTATATAGATACACCTTCTTCAGTATACCTCAGGATAAAAGGATAGACAGTGTAACCAGGGCCGTGGTAACAGCTTTGTAGGCCCAACTATTTAGCCATCCCTCCCCCAGCCCAAACCAACCACCAAAAGCTCTAGCAAAACATCGAGGTCTCTACCAAAACATCAAAGTTCCTAGCTAAACATCAAGGTCCCTACGAAAACATCAATGTCCCTACCAAAACATCAATGTCCCTACAAAAATACCCCGGTCCTTACCAAAACATCAAAGTTCCTACCTAAACATCAAGGTCCCTACTAAAACATCAATGTCCCTACTAAAACATCAATGTCCCTACCTAAAATTCAATGTCCCTACCAAAAACATCAATGTCCCTACCTAAATATCAAGGTCCCTACCAAAACATCAAGGTCCCTACTAAAACATCAATGTCCCTACCTAAAACTCAATGTCCCTACCAAAACATCAATGTCCCTACCTAAATATCAAGGTCCCTACCAAAACATCAAGGTCCCTACCTAAACATCAATGTCCCTACCAAAACATCAATGTCCCTACCTAAACATCAAGTTCCCTACCAAAACATCAATGTCCCTACAAAAATACCCCGGTTCTTACCAAAACATCAAGGTCCCTACCAAAGCATCAAGGTCCTTACCAAAACATCGAGGTCTCTACTAAAACATAGAGCCACCGACCCCCCTCCTCTATACCCAATCATTGAGCCCCCCCCCCCCAATATCTAACTATAGATGCCCTCGGTATCCCCACATTTAGCCTCCCCCCACCAACCATTGAGCCTCCCCCCACCAACCATTGAGCCTCCCCCCACCAACCATTGAGCCCCCACCCTTTCCAACCATTGAACCCCCACCCTATCCAACCATTGAACCCCCACCCTATCCAACCATTGAGCCTTCCCCCACCAACCATTGAGCCCCCACCCTATCCAACCATTGAACCCCCACCCTATCCAACCATTGAACCCCCACCCTATCCAACCATTGAGCCCCCACCCTATCCAACCATTGAACCCCCACTCTATCCAACCATTGAGCCCCCACCTTATCCAACCATTGAGCCCCTACCCTATCCAACCATTGAGCCCCCACCCTATCCTACCATTGAGCACCCACCCTATCCAACCATTGAACCCCCACCCTATCCAACCATTGAGCCTCCACTCACCAACCATTGACCCTCTCCCACCAACAATTGAACCACCACCCTATCCAACCATTGAACCCCCGCCCTATCCAACCATTGAGCCTCCACCCACCAACCATTGAGCCCCCACCCTATCCAACCATTGAATCCCCACCCTATCCAACCATTGAGCCTCCACCCACCAACCATTGAGCCCCCACCCTATCCAACAATTGAGCCCCCACCCTATCCAACCATTGAGCCCCCACCCTATCCAACCATTGAGCCTCCCCCCACCAACCATTGAGCCCCCACCCTAACCAATCACTTAGCGCCCCCCTCCACCAACCATTGAACCCCCCCCCCTCCTAAACCAATGCGACCCCTCCTTACACAACCATAGATGCCTCTGCTCTACGTTTGATACTAACCAACAACATTAATAAGTTGGTTCTACATTCACACGGGACTCCAACAATCGTGGGGGACTGGTCAACATCATTAAGACCGCATTCAGACGGCATAGACTGTAACCTACTACCAAAGAAACATCGTGAAGAGTGGCGAACTCAGCTTCCAGCAACAGCCGCCCCCCACCAACCCTACATGCACATACACACACATACGAGTTTGAGTGGCCAAGTTGCTAGAGTGATTGACTCCAGTAGCCCACGATCCTGGCTTTAAACAAACAAATCATATATGTGTCAACATATTTATTTGGCTTATTCTTCTGTGATTCACTAGTTCATTATTTTTCGTTGTCCTTGATGAAGATCGTTTGTTGGTAATGTATGTTTCCTTTTGGTTATAATCTCAGCGAGGTATCTAATCATACTTATTTATGTTTTTTTTAAAATACTTTATTTTAATCCGTTGTGCCACCGCAGCCTCGCTTTATTTATTTGAACTCCAATCTAATAACTCATTAGGATAGATGACTCTCCATGGAATTTTGCACACTCGTTTTTCGCACAGACCGAGAGCCTGCCGAGTTCCTACACGCAGATAAAAGCCTGAACATTTTACTGATGACTAGGACCGAAGCACTCTGGCGGAGGATCATCATAATTGCTCATTCATTTCTAATCAGGTCATACAGGATCATGTACCGGTCTAATGAAGGTATAAATAATTACCACGTTTTTTTGTCGTCAAATCAAATCGAAGTATGGTTGGAAAATTGCCAGAGCTGGGCGAATGTGCTAGATTTATCTACAGGACAGAATCGAAATGAAATGGCGCGTGAATATCTCATGTGTTTTAACATGAACAGCCCGCAAAGGTCAATGTTAAGGTAGTCCTATTGCAGACAATACCGTCCGAGATGACATGTTAGACAATTATTTATACTAAGCCATATTATTTTGAGGTGGGGTGACCAGTTCCCTTCCTCGCTGCCTTTTTCCTTCCCTAGCCATCGGCCAGGACAGTGTGCAAACAATGATGCACTACAAATAAAACTGTTGGTATTATAAAATGTTGCACGGTTAATTTTACGAATAAATATTAAACAATAACACATAGCACGTGCCAGTGGACTTTCTGGGAAGCAAAGATAGATCCGTCCGAGTGTTACCGAGCCCAGGATGGGAAAGACTAATAGTAACACTGTAACCTGCCAGCCATATCGTTAAGGAGGATTTGGTTGGCTACCCCAACTATTGAGCCACAAAAATGTCAATGTATATGGGTAGGTCAGCATCATTGATGACTTTGTTGAAGACTTATGCCCCACAGCAAGCCGAAAAGGTTTGATTGATTGATTGATTGATTGATCGACTGAAAGCATAATCTCGCTAATATCTTTAAATCCTGATGCAAGGGACGACTAAAAGAATGTTCTCAAAGGAATGGCTACATTGTCGTGTAATACAAATTGATGAGTAACTGTAACAGGCTGAACGTAGGCAGTAATTTCATTCAGATCTGACATATGGGGGCAACTACAGTGGTGCCTTATACTCCGTGGGGAACGAAGAAGGGCCAGGAAGGACAATCTTATCAGAGTAGATGGTCGAATTAGAAGACTACTCTGGGTTCACAAAAGGAATGTAGAATGTGCTAGAACCCCAGAGAACATGGAGAATAATGATCAAATGACAAGACTATCAGGGCGTCAGAAAATGAACCAGAACACAATAGAACACAGAGAATAATCTTATCAGAGTAGATGATTAATTACAAGATATTCGACTGGCAGAGCTCAGACTTATGTTTTGCAAGGTTATTTTAAAAAAAACAGCCCTTGTACACAGGAGTAAGCGGCGAGAAAGGAAACTTTTGTTTCAAGATAGGTTTTTATTTGCGGAAAGAAAGATTATCATCCGACTCACCAGTTAATTTAGTCACTTATCATTAGCATGATTAATACATCGTGGAACCGTCAGTTTTTGGGAAACTGATAAACTATCTCCAATACAAGACGTTGAGGGCCCCTGATCACGGTGCCCAATCAATACAAGACGTTGAGGGCCCCTGATCACGGTGCCCAATCAATACAAGACGTTGGGGGCCCCTGATCACGGTGCCCAATCAATACAAGACGTTGAGGGCCCCTGATCACGGTGCCCAATCAATACAAGACGTTGAGGGCCCCTGATCACGGTGTCCAATCAATACAAGACGTTGAGGGCCCCTGATCACGGTGCCCGAACAAACGATGTACTAGCAGTAGCCTGAGTTGATATTCTCCTAGCTGTCAATAATTCATTGATCGTGCTCAGTTTTGCGGAGTTTGTTTTAAATTAAGAATGGCGACACATATTGCATCACATACCATTTTCTTCTGATAAAGTTTAATCGTTCTGATAAGTTGATTAAGAATAGCGACACATGTTGTATAAGAGACTGACCTCTGCTTTATCTTACGTGACTGCCAACAACATAAATGTATGGGAACATTCATGTATCAGTAAATTCGCCAGGTTTCTGTTATTGAACCTACTTTTGACAGTTGTTAACAGTTTCGTCCTGTGTTAGTTGTATGATATACACGATTACGCTCTTTTAATATAAAACTAGTATTGTACCTAACGTTGTCCAGGATAGTTAGGTAAATAGTTAATTAAACTGAACGTCTTTATACTGGTTTAGAAGACCCTGCAGAGTCTGTATACAACCAGTTGTTTAAACACAACCCATCCCGTATAACCTTGTGACACTCACAATCTGGTCTATAAAACGCCATCGTTTCTCCCTTTTGTCAAACCGTTTTTTTGCCCTTTTTGCCTTTTTCAACCCGCCGATGTCTTTACACCCTACCGGGAATCTATTCCCCTAACCCCATCAAACTGCCCATCTCGTGTCCCTCAAATCACAAATACACTCATTCCGTGTCAATCTCCGTCCTAACCTCGATTTGCCCACATCTCCTCGCACACCTTCTCTAATCTACAATCTCTTCCCCCTTGAACATGCCCGTCTCTTTTCTTATGGCTTTAATACCCAGTTTCGCGAGGAAAATAACTTAATTTTATAAATTCACTCAATTCGCTAGCAGTTTCCAATGAAGCCAACATTTTTCATACAAATAATAGAAGGAAATGAAATCTTTAAATTCATATCTTGCAAAATGGTTATGTCAGTTTCTTGTGCCGATTCCTCGTGTCAGTATTTGCCGTAAACAATATTCTTGGTGCAACTCGTGAATGGGAAGACATACATGTTCAAGCGTCACACGTTTTTGTTAGGATATCTCTCGTTTTAAAAATTGTATTGATATTATTTGAATCATATTATATTTTATTGGGGGAATATAGAGACATGATCATATGCCCATTACTCGTGTAATGAAAGACATAGAAATTTGAAACAAGTTGCAATGAACTACAAAATTGTTGTAGAATGTTCAGCTCTAATGTCAATTATGTTCTATAGAACATTATTTCTTTATTTACAAAAAAAGTTCATTGAAAATTTAATGAAAATATGCCATATACATACACGACTTACTAAGAAAGTAATGCCTTGCAGTTTTATTGGCTCTGAAACTATTTATTCACAATCTATGAAATTCATGTACAGTTTAAAGGACAATAATTTTTACACGTGCTATTTTTATACATAATACCCATCCACTTGTACAGCTTTACGGCAGTACTGAACGGCAGTGTGGATACCTTTCCTGTTCGCGTAGCCATGTTCCTTTGACGTACGTATGTGGTCGGTTGTGAGACTTCTAGGAACTCATCTTGCGAATACGTTTGAATAATACAGATTGTGGGAAGTTGCCATCCGACTTTCATTGCTGACTGAAACGTTATTTAGTCAATTGTGGACTTGTGATGAAATGATGCTCAGAAATAATGACATCGGTGCGATGCAATATGTCTGGTCTGATGACTGAGGAGAACCGACAAGACGGCGGCCGATAATGCAGCTACATCTCTCCACTTCGTGGAGCTTTATTTTATTTGAAACCAGTGTCCAACTGTGTTCCTGTAGCCGTCACAACTTCTATATAGAACACAAACGTTTGTGAAAGTTTCCCACACTTTCCTTCTCAGCCACCAAGAATTAAAGTACAGCTCGTTGTTTTTAACGTATGTAGCACACATTCGCCATTTAAAAAGACTACTACAGCAGCGCAATATGTCGGAAGACAGTCCAATTACGCACACGCACGCAGAGAAGATCAATTTTGCAACATGTCAGTTTTCACTTTGCTATCTTTTTATGGAATGAGAAACAATTGTGAGGCATTACTATCTGAGCACCCCAGTATAAGTCAGTCAAGCAAGTGTTTTTAAAAGAACTTTCTTTTCCTTCTTCTTCTGCGTTCATTCTCAATCTACAACTACCAAGCCCTGAATAGGGCCCTGCAAGTAGCAGGATGTTGTCCACAGAACGAAATAAGTTGTGTCGCTAGTTTACAGCTTGACTGCGATATTTGCACATTTCCACCCGACACATCCGTCTTCAGCAGGCTTTCTTTTCCTGACATCAATGTTGACATACCTCTTGGTGATGATGGTGTGAAACTGCCAGTAACAATCCGGCATACAATTACAGCCGAATGAACGGTTATCGACATAACCTTAGACATGATGCAGGCCATCTACTACTGGGTAAGCTAAACGTCAACAGGAAAAAGTCTAGAAGCTGGACATCCCATAATTAGACATTCCCCACCCCTAGTCAGTTGAATTAAAGAAAACGCATACAAACTGACTACTCATAGCTAAATTAAAGTTAAAAAAGCAAATCCTGGAAGAACTGAGAATAAATGCATAGTTTTCAGTTACCCAGAATTATAACCGTTCCAACTGGAGCATGGACGTTAAGGGCAGTGGTGATGAGGCAGGCGACTCTGGGAACAAAGGTTACCTTCATGTGTGCCAAGGTCACTCACCGTCTCGACACTAAGTCCACAAAGGAAACGAGGGGTTAGGGGGAATAATGTGTCTAGTACAGGTGGGGGTCTGGAGCCGACCACTCTGGCGTTCCGATTTAGCGTAGTGGGGGGTTGGTGACAGTCAGAGGCCGCCACGGTCTGCCACATCATTTAGAGTGACAGGAATTCGGAGTTCTTCTTCCAATAACAGCTTGCTGGAGGTAGATCCACATTAGAGTGATAGCTAAGTCAGACAACCAACAGAGGGTCATTGGACTGAAATGACGTTGCTTGAAACTTTAAAATACTCGGCAAAGATGAAATCAGAAGACTGGCCTGGAGAGAGAGAGAGAGAGAGAGAGAGAGAGAGAGAGACTGAGAGACTAGCTAGCAGGCTGAATAAGAGTTTTTGTGTGTGTGTGTGTGTGTGTGTGTGTTTGTGTGTGTGTGTGAAAGAGAGAGAGAGAGAGAGAGAGCGAGAGAGAGAGAGAGGGGAGAGAGAGAGAGAAATGAGTTGCAGGATGATTTAAACAGCATACACCTTCGAGTTTTAGCCAGTCGCTCTTTAAGTGTGTGTGTTGGACTAGAAGAGATCTGAATGTGTGTCGTGCGTGCAAGATACCGAGTGAACGATGTGTGCTCTGAAGTATGTGTATGCACAGATCGACTGAGTGTGTGGCCACTAGTGAAAATGTGATTCCGACTATAAGTGACGTGGTCTAACTTCATATGAACGCACAAATCACCTGAGCTTACGTGGATCGATCGAATGTGGATGTAAAGATCACCTGACTGAATGGATCTGAGTGTGGGTGAATGCACAGAACGACAGAATACAAAATACGATTGTGAAAGGGGAGTTTATCAGAGTGTGTTGAGTGTGCAGATAAGGGGAGGGGAATGTAACGGCTAGAACTGGCTTTTATTAGTTAAGAGGAAACAAAAGCTAGTGCTTAAAACCTCCGAGATAGTTTTAATAAATATTTGTAATATATGATCATTTAGTTCAGATGTATTTTGTCCTTTTTGCTAATATTGTTTTGTTGAAAACAGTCATAAAAATAAAACATAACCTTAGGTTTACTGTGTTGTTATTTACTGTATTATTAAAAAAAAGCAAAAGTCGCCGTCCATGGTAGACGATGATGGCATAATTAATTTTGCTAGCGCAATTTTTTTAGTAAGGATTAACTGCGCTACTTTTTAACCTCACTCTCTCGTCTCGAGCCGCCCGATCCCAGGGGCAAGTCAAGGAGAAGACTAGGGTGTGACTACGAGATGCAGGGGACTCCGCATCAATCACCCGTGATAAAGGCGGCGTAGTCTGGAGTCGAACCCACACTACTTGATCACGAGGCCGACGGTTAACCACTTCGCCACTAAATCCCACCGTGTTATTTACCGTGTAACTTACCGTGTTATTTACCGTGTTATTTACTGTGTGCAGTCGTTCCGGGGCGTGGATACATGTAGCAACACTTTAGATAAGTAACTACTCAGCGAAACTCAGACTCTGCCACATCATCAGGCAATGATCTGTTTCAAAATGGCTGCACAATCGTCTACACGCAACAACCACTGAACACAGATACATACATCATAATAAGGGAGATAAATGTAGCGTCAAAGTAAGAGTAAACATCCTGCACAAGACGGCACTTCACCTCAACATCGTAACCATGGAAACTGACAGTGATTCATTAGTCTATCCAGCAAGGTTTGATTAGTGTAGTGGTGGAGCAGTAACTGTTCGTGGCAGTGGCACTTGGTTCATCTCCCACAACCCACACGCGTTAGTTGACCCAGCTGTAAATGGGTACCTGACATTGGGATAGGGAATTAAAAGGCAGTAGGAATGAAACTGGCCACATCACCTCACACACGCTGTTGATTAGTATACTGAAGTCTCTAACACTTCACTCCTGACCAGCAGTTATAGTCTGATGAAGGATTCTCTTTTACCCAACGAGGTTGGTATCGACTCTGTAATTACCTACTTGTGAGCCTATGAAGATACTTTGCCTTACACTACAGCAACATGACTATCATCAGTAGGATCGGGATTTAAGAAATGTCACTAACACGTTGCTAAAGAAACAATATCAGTCGTGAGGAACTCAGCATGAGTAGCTAGCCTCGAGCAACATTGAACAATTGAAGACTATCCAAGGATGGTCTGCACGATTGTAGACTATCCAAGGACGGACTGCACGATTGTAAACTATCCAAGGATGGTCTCACGATTGTAGACTATCCAAGGATGGTCTCACGATTGTAGACTAGCCAAGGACGGCCTCCACGATTGTAGACTATCCTAGGATGGTCTGCACGATTGTAGACTATCCAAGGAAGGACTGCACGATTGTAGACTATCCAAGGACGGTCTCCACGATTGTAGACTATCGAAGGACGGTCTCCACGATTGTAGACTATCCAAGAACGGACTGCACGATTGTAGACTATCCAAGGACGGTCTCCACGATTGTAGACTATCCAAGGACGGTCTCCACGAGTGTAGACTATCCAAGAACGGACTGCACGATTGTAGACTATCCAAGGACGGTCTCCACGATTGTAGACTATCCAAGGACGGTCTCCACGAGTGTAGACTATCCAAGGACGGTCTCGACAAGTGTAGACTATCCAAGGACGGTCTCAACGAGTGTAGACTATCCAAGGACGGTCTCCACGATTGTAGACTATCCGAGGACGGTCTGCACGAGTGTAGACTATCCAAGGACGGTCTCCACGAGTGTAGACTATCCAAGGACGGTCTCCACGAGTGTAGACTATCCAAGGACGGTATCTACAAGTGTAGACTATCCAAGGACGGTCTCAACGAGTGTAGACTATCCAAGGACGGTCTCCACGATTGTAGACTATCCAAGGACGGTCTCCACGAGTGTAGACTATCCAAGGACGGTCTCTACGAGTGTATACTATCCAAGGATGGTCTCACGATTGTAGACTATCCAAGGACGGCCTCCACGATTGTAGACTATCCAAGGACGGCCTCCACGATTGTAGACTACCCAAGGACGGTCTCCACGATTGTAGACTATACAAGGATGGTCTCCACGATTGTAGACTATACAAGGACGGTCTCCACGAGTGTAGACTATCCAAGGACGGTCTCCACGATTGTAGACTATACAAGGACGGTCTCCACGAGTGTAGACTATACAAGGACGGTCTCCACGATTGTAGACTATCCAAGGACGGTCTCCACGAGTGTAGACTATCCAAGGGCGGTCTCCACGAGTGTAGACTATCCAAGGACGGTCTCCACGATTGTAGACTATCCAAGGATGGTCTCTACGATTGTAGACTATCCAAGGACGGTCTCCACGAGTGTAGACTATCCAAGGACGGTCTCCACGAGTGTAGACTATCCAAGGATGGTCTCACGGTTGTAGACTATCCAAGGACGGCCTCCACGATTGTAGACTATCCAAGGACGGCCTCCACGATTGTAGACTATCCAAGGACGGTCTCCACGATTGTAGACTATACAAGGACGGTCTCCACGATTGTAGACTATACAAGGACGGTCTCCACGAGTGTAGACTATCCAAGGACGGTCTCCACAATTGTAGACTATACAAGGACGGTCTCCACGATTGTAGACTATACAAGGACGGTCTCCACGAGTGTAGACTATACAAGGACGGTCTCCACGATTGTAGACTATCCAAGGACGGTCTCCACGAGTGTAGACTATCCAAGGACGGTCTCCACGAGTGTAGACTATCCAAGGACGATCTCCACGATTGTAGACTATCCAAGGACGGACTGCAGAACAAAACATGAGCTTGAAGTCATGGACGGCAATAATAGCTTCGATCTAGACACTTCGGTCTACTCTTTTTGGCCTAACCACTTAGGCCTAACCACTTTAGCTTAACTACTCGGAATAGGCACTTCGGTCTAACCACTTCGGCTTAACCACTTAGGCCTAAACACTTCATCCTAGACACTCTGGTCTAGAATGCCCACCAATGTCTCTTCAATTTAAAATAATGTTATAGAAGTTTGTCGTCTTCAAGAAATCGTCCAAGAAGCACCGCATACCTTAAACACAGTTGCGAATGATCTATAACTTGCACTTTCTGCGCTAATATGAAAGGACTGGTAAATTAATTTTGAAAATCTGAGAACAATTCGTGCCAAACTAAGCCTATCCTATACTTGTTGATGGCCACTTTACTTAAACATGCACGCTTAAATAGTTACATTGGCAAAAAACACAAAAACAAACAAACCTTCCCGACTTGGTACAAGCTAATAATGATTTAATGAAACTACACATCTGTTTCAATAAAGTTGTGTATGTTAATTATTACGATGTGACATTTTTTATTGGTCAAACTAGGTAAAGCAACAAACGCCACAGGATATTATTCTGATTGTTTTACTAAACTCTTTTTATAACTCCAAAAAAGATGATGATCAATCCAAAAACTGGGAAATTTCGCTCGGACAGACACACATTTATACAAATGTAGATATATATATATATTTATAAGTAGATTCGAAAAAGACTAAATTATATTGTGCATAGATTACGTTACTCGTAAAAAGTGCACAACTGATATGACAGACGTGGGACTAACAATTTAGTCAGAAGGAAAGCTGAAATACATGGACCGAAATGGTTTCCGTTCAGATGTTGTTTTTACCCGTTCAGATGTTTTTACGAGACATTTCAGAGCTGAATGTGGATGCAGTTGTCGCTTTACGAGGAGTGTGTTGTCTCAGCTAGACTCGAGTCAGATTTCTGCAGGATTTACTTAATGCCGTATTGTTATTTTTTCTAAGGGCGTTCCTGTGTACGAAGACAGATCTCATCAAATTGCGGGCGTGGAATGTAAACTGATCTTGTTCTACGAGGGCAAGTCAGTGAATACGTCACAAATGGCTATTTAAAAAAAATAAATGAGATGCGAACTTGAATACCATTTATTATTGCACGCCACATTTGCCCTTATTTCTCAACAAAATTTACACCAACATTGATACGATTATCCCATTGCTTTATCACTGCACCAACACTTTCAGCATATACATCTTTGGTTTGCTGAATCATCCATGATTTCACTTCATGCTTAACCTCTTCGACTCTTCTCTTCCGCCAAGGTAGGATGATGGATTATTTTGTAGGATAAACCAGGCGAACACCTTATTGAAGTTGCTACACTTTCTACCGTTACTCGTCTATGAGCTCTAATCATCTCGTCAATCTGCCACACGTATGCCTCTGGTGCAATCTGAATAGGACAGCCAGGTCTGAATAGGACTGCCAGGTCAGAATAGGATGGCCAGGTCTGAATAGGATGGCTAGGTCTGAATAGGAAGGCAAGGTCTGAATAGGACGACCAGGTCGGGCTTAGTTAGTTATTTCTGAGCGCCCTTGAGAACATTTATCCACCGAGCGACAAAACTTCTCATTGTAAACATGAAGCATTTCCTTTTGAATATCCTTTGCAGAAAGTCTTTTGGCCTTGGGTTAGCCCTGAGAAGCTGGATATTGTACCTTGGATCGGCACAAGTTTTGGTGGGGCATATAAGCTGATGAAGTAGGTGATCATCAGCAAGCGATGGCCAGTGTTGGCAGGGGCCTCCGCACCAGGGAAGACATGACAGGAAGTCACCCGGTCGAGACTTCTCACAAGGGAGTTCCTTCCTAGTCCTGTCGTTAGAGATCCATGTGTGACCCTGGATGTCTAAGCGGCGGTACCATGAGCCGCTGATCTCAGACTGTAGGTGGCGCAGAATGACAGGAACCTGCCGGAGTTATCATTTGCATCTCCAGCCAAACTAACCCAGGACCGATCCACTACGCCGGGACCCTGAAACTGTGTTGAAATCGCCCAGTAGGATGAATTCATCATGAGGAGGAAATGTGGCTGAGGCATGAGCCACATCCTGGTAAAAGTCGGGGATTGAGCCTCGTCTGTTGGTGGGTAGGCGACTATTATTGTGATATTTGGCTTCATGACCACCCGAGGGTATTGCTATTGATCAGTCAACCGTCACTGATCCTACCTACGCAACGACATTGTCCTGTTCGGCACAGGCAGCTCTGCATTGCAGCGCTCTCTAGAAATGCTTGACAAGGAAATACCCTCTCTAGGATTGTCAATATCCTGAACCAATACTAAAGTTCAGAACCTCATTTCCGACACAGCACCCCAGAGTATCAAAACCCAAAGTCACACTGCGAAGGGCACCAATAAATTCATCTATCTCGGTAGCATGATATCATCTGATGGGTGTAGCGATCCAGATATGTCAAGGCGGATTGAACTAGCTGCGACAGCTATGCACGACCTCCGACGTGTGTGGAGTAATGGCAAGATCTACATTGAGACAATAGTCCGGACGTACCAGTCCTACGTTGTTCCAGTACTCCTCTACGGATTGGAAACCTGGAAATTGCTGAAGCACGTCATGTCGAGACTTGAGGCCTTCCACATGCGCAACCAGCGGCGTATCCTGGGCATCCGATGACATGACTACATCCGCAACGTGTAGGTCTCCGCCCAAAACATGCCTTTTCCAAATCTCAGAAACGCCGCCAGATTTCTCTGATCGGGTCATGTTGAACGGCTGGACCAGACAACCCCGGCACACATGATACTACACAATTAGTTCCTCGGCGCCAAAAGACTTCCCCCGACCAGATGAAGGCACAGAAGAGGCAGTCGTCGTACGGGTACGAATCCAGCAGATATCAACCTCCACCTCCGCTCTGGACGAGGCCTGGAACCACACCGTAGAAGTGGGTCATGGATGGGACCGATCTCCGCTCTGGACGAGGCCTGGAACCACACCGTAGAAGTGGTCATGGATGGGGCCGATCTCCACCCTGGACGAGGCCTGGAACCACACCGTAGAAGTGGGTCATGGATGGGGCCGATCTCCACCCTGGACGAGGCCTGGAACCACATCGTAGAAGTGGTCATGGATGGGGCCGATCTCCACCCTGAACGAGGCCTGGAACCACACCGTAGCAGTGGGTCATGGATGGGGCCGATCTCCGCTCTGGACGAGGCCTGGAACCACACCGTAGAAGTGGTCATTGATGGGGGCCGATCACCACCCTGGACGAGGCCTGGAACCACACCGTAGAAGTGGTCATGGATGGGGCCGATCTCCACCCTGGACGAGGCCTGGAACCACACCGTAGAAGTGGGTCATGGATGGGGCCGATCTCCACCCTGGACGAGGCCTGGAACCACACCGTAGAAGTAGGTCATGGATGGGGCCGATCTCCGCTCTAGACGAGGCCTGAAACCATACCGTAGAAGTGGGTCAAGGATGGGGCCGATCTCCACCCTGGACGAGGCTTAGAACCACACCGTAGCAGTGGGTCATGGATGTGGCTCACCGACGAAACGGGCCTCAGACGCCTTTGCGAACATTATTATTTAAAAAAAACAAACAAACAAACAAACAAACAAAACAAACACATCACGAACGCCATTTTGTATCTAACTGCGCACGTGTATATGAAATCTAGCGTCTGCTACCTACAGTAATACAAAAGCTGGATGATGCTAATTAGACCTAATGAGACTTTCAGAAACTACTAACTACATTTGTTAGCGATGCCTTATCAGTTTGTGACTTATGTACTGATTTACTCTCGTACATTCTAAACACGGAATCCAAATCTGGTTCACTTTCTGATGTCATTGATGATCCATGTTGCGCTCAACGTTGTATATCCTTCCTTGTCTAGGTGTGGAACGTTGAGGCTAACGTCTGGTCAGAAAAAACACACTGATCAGAGAATGTTAGCCAGGGTCAGGAGAAATATACAGGCCAAGACCCTCACCTGACCTCCTTGTTGGTCGTACTGGAAACGGGCTGTTGGCGAGGACAACAGTCTGGCTAACAAGGTGAGCTTCGACGTGATCTCCGTAGTAGTGAGCGACACGCAGATGAGGCCAATCATAGCACAACCTCCTGGAGGATCCCGGTCCACATTTATCAGCACGCTCGAGATGTGAGGAAAGCTACTGCAAACTTTCCCTTAACGTCCTTTTCAGCGCGCACATAGTAACCTACTCCTTGTGGGTATAGGAAACAACATCTTGTCTCAGTGTGCCGTAATGGTTTACACAAATTGACTAATATTTCTTTCATATCGGATCTAATTACTAATAGGAATCCGGTGACCGAACTGCTGTATTGCCTGTCTAAATAGTTTGTACACTTACTACATATAAATAGATTAAAGATAGTATGTACACTTACTACTTATAAACGTAGTAAAGATACTGTGTACACCTATTACTTATAAATGACATGAAAATAGTTTGTTCATTAATTCCTAATAGTCGGCTGCTACTTTGAAACAAGGGCTGCAACTGGCGCCTCGTTGTGTATTTCTGTTCAGTGCCATCGTCCTGGGTTGAGCGCATTAAGGGTCGGTTATTCCGGTTATATTGCTCAATTGTTTCCCGAGGGTGCATCCTATCGATTTGCTCTCTTTCTCTCCATACGCCTCTCTGAATCTATTTTTCAGTCTCTCTGTATGTAATCTCTAACTATAATCGATTATGCTTTATTTCTGGCCTAAGTCTGGGCGTGGTACGAACTGCGCGCTGTAGACACGTGCAGATGAAGGTCTGCAAGTTCTACATGCCAGACACGCTTCAATGACGGATAGAATGCCATGTTTTCTATATATTGTGGGAGTTAATATATTGTGGAACATCTTAATCTTGTGTTCCTGACAAAATATCCAAGCTCCATGCTTGACTGAGGATTCAAAGTAAAATTAGCTTTGGAACCGCTTTCTTGGTTTTAGGAGTTGTTTGGACAGTGACGGGCTGATCGGTTAGTGACCGTAACGACTTTAAGGGGCAGCAACAAACTCCCTCCACTTCACTTGGTCTGCAACCATTATTCGTACAGTTTCCCAGCTCTGGTTCATGATTTTCATTTCGGTCTCTACTAATCTTCTCCATGTTGTCTTAGGTTGACCTCTCTTTCGCCTTTCCTCTGGGGTCTATACTAAGGTAGTTCCGATGATGGTGTCTGGTTCTTGTCTCAGGACATGACTGATCTATCCACTTCCAGCGGCAACCGATTATCATGGTGGTCATGTCTTCTTGATTGCCCCGAGCAAGCATCCCTGAGTTGGTGATGGTGTTCAATGCTCTTTGGTTGCCTCGGGCAAGCAGCTCTCACTTGTTGATGGTGTTCATGGCTCTGTAGTTGCCCCGAGCAAGCAGCTCTCACTCGGTGATGGTGTTCAATGCTCTTTAGTTGCCCCGGGCAAGCAGCTCTCACTTGGTGATGGTGTTCATGGCTCTGTAGTTGCCTCGGGCAAGCAGCTCTCACTTGGTGATGGTGTTGGACTGGACAGACAATTCTATGAATCTTCATTAGGCTGGTTGTGTGAAAAGATACGATGTCATGTTTCTTGTTCCGTTACTCTCCCTCACTCCGCACCATTCAGTGGTATAGACACCTCTTCTATAGTCTTAGTTTGTGTAGTTCGATACCTCTTTTGTTGATATTATTGCTTATTCCTCCAGTTTTGTTCTTTTTAAAAGTTTTTACTTAAATATGACCAATGGCCTTGTGCTTTGACTTCTATTTCTTTTATTCTAACCAACCTCCTCATAACCTGAACAGCTGAAATATTTTACTCATGCTCTACATGTGCGTTCTGTTAGTCTATAAAATGTTGACGGACCCCGGACAGGTCATTGAAAAGTTTTTACTAAAAAACGTAGTCCTTTTCATTTGTTCAGTCACAAAGTCCAAGCAAGATCAATTTTCTAGTGATTCCCGAGCGAATTCCCGGCTGTTTGCCTGCCGAACATATATGTCCTGGCAGTGTGAGAGACGATTGTCAAAGCGCGAGTAACAACACCAGTCTAGTAAAGACCAAGAAATGTATCATTTACAAATTTGCTTTGTTGACAAAATAATCATTCCGTAACAGAAGGATTTCATCTACGGCGAAGTTCTTTTAATTGTAAAAGTTTAAATCACTGAAATAGTACAAGTGGTTAATTAGGATACATCGAATTGTGAAATGATCAAATTTCCTTAGATATTCACTGCACACAAATTCACACAACCCCCCCCCCCCCCCCCCCCCCAAAACGCTTAAAATGCAAAACACACAAAAAAAAAATCAAAAAAAAAAAATCAAAAAAGAAATCTGAATCTTCTTGTAATGTGCTTGTGTTAATGATTTGTAGCTTTAGAATGAGCAAACCCTGAACCTACTCGCAGCGCCAGAGACGATTGTCAAAAACAAAAGAAACAAACTCCTTTGTTATAAATAATAACTTATACAAAGAAAAGTAGTTCTTGTATATGGTCTTGTTACATCCGATAGGTCAGGCTGTTTCGCACTGTGCAACCATTCATGTTCATGGCACATTTGTTCCTGGTGGTCACTCTCCTCTTCTCTCTTTTGTTCACATGAATCTCTGGTGCTGTTCTTAACTGTCTTTTTATGTTAATCCAAGGTCTTCTTGTTGACGCCTCAAAAAACAAAAGAAGGATATTGGTCAGGCAAGTATGTCTGTAAATACCACTGGTGTCCAAACTTTAAAAAACCGTGGCCCACAATGTTAATTTTATCAAATCCCGTGGGCCAGGCATTAAATAAAATTGTCCCCGTTCAATTAAAGTACATGTGTGTACACATAATGTGTCCATGTGATATGTACGTATCGATGAATGTTAGATCTACAGCAATTATGTTTATGTCCTTCAGTACACAGTCTGGACATTTAAGATAACGTGGCGGAATCTCTGTAGGGGTAGGATCGTATTCTGCAAGAACTGGGTTTATTAAAATAATTAGCTGATCAGGTTAGACACAATGGAAGGTCGTATGCTCCTGGCATATGCGATAACAGTCTCACGATGAATGTCTGTCTGTTGCTGCAAGATAAAGCAACACAATCCCAGGCAAACACACTACAGAAGAGAACTTTGAGAAATGGAATTGTGAAACGTACGAAAAAATAATCAACAGCGAAATCAGACAAGAAGTTGCACCACAGAAAACCAATCCGAGCAGAATAAAACATGGAGAACTTGGAGTAGATAAATACAATTAAGCTGTTAAACAAATAGGTAAAATGTGTTCTTCTCCAGGGATGAGAGATGTGGCATCTTGCCAAGAACATCACCTTCAAACTGCAGACCTTCACCAACAGACGTCTCTGTAGCCCCCGTCATGTCAGATGGTCACAAGTAAAAACAAACAAAGACTTGTGAAAGGGAATCAGACAGAAACCAAAACAGCTGGAGCTTAGAGTGCGAGCGAGATAAAAAGAGTAAGAAGCAGATAGACAGTCAGAGAAAGCGATAGACAGAGTACAGAGAGAGAGAGAGAGAGAGAGAGAGAGAGAGAGAGAGAGAGAGAGAGAGAGAGAGAATGGAGATAAGTAAGGCATCGCTGAGTATGTAATATACTAATAAAACTGACTAGGCATGCCTTCAAACCGGAAGAGAGAAGAGCGACACCCACAAAAAGAGTTCAGAGGATGTGCAATCAGCAAGCGGACACAGAACCTAGTAACGGCAGTAACAGCGGAGTTCAGTTCTATCAGCCATTAGTAGGATGCTAGTTTAAGGGGCACACAGAGATAAGAGATAGACAGATCGAAAGATTGACATATAGATAGGACAGATATGTAAGTAGAACGACACATAGGTAGACATTTAGATCAATAACCACAGGCATTTATATATGTGTGTCTGTGTGTGTGTCTGTCTGTGTGTTTTTCTCTCTGTCTGTCTGTGTGTGTCTGTGTGTGTGTCTGTGTGTGTGTCTGTGTGTGTGTCTGTCTGTGTGTGTGTCTGTCTGTCTGTCTGTCTGTGTGTGTCTGTCTGTGTGTGTGCCTGTGTGTGTGTCTGTCTGTGTCTGTATCTGTGTCTCTGTCTGTGTCTATGTCTCTGGCTGTCTCTGTCTGTCTGCATGCATGTATGCATGCACGTACGTACGTACGTATGAATGTATGCTGGGACGAGAAATGGCAAGACACTTTCTCCATATCGGCTGTTCAACAGCTGCCCGGGAAATCTAGGTCAAAATACAGCGGGAAAGGACACCTGACCTTTGTGTACAGATCGGACACAATCCGAAAGGCGAAAATGCATCTTACAGCTCGGGACCTGGAACGTTATGATCATGTGTCCTGGAATTGACATCAACAAAGTGACTCAGGACACATACACAAGAAAAACGGCTGCCATAGACTTTGAGCTCAGAAGGCAACGTTGACATTGCTGCCCTACAGGAAACTAGACTTGAAGGTATTGGTACAATTAAAGAAAATCATTACACCTTCTTCTGGTAGGGCCTTGATGCAGAGAAACCCAGAATACATTTCGTCGGCTTTGCAATACATAAAAAAACTATTGGACTGCATCAGTACACCGGCCGGTGTATCAGGGCGGTTAATGTCTCTCAGTCTTCACACGAGCGCAGGAAAAATAAACACAGTCAGTGCCTACGCTCCAACGTTAGCTAGAACATGTGAAGAAAAAGGATCATTCTATGATACTTCAGAGAATTACAAACTCATTCTATGATAGTCTTCAGAGAATTACAAATTCATTCTATGTTAGTCTTCAGAGAATTACAAACTCATTCTATGATAGTCTTCAGAGAATTACAAACTCATTCTATAATAGTCTTCAGAGAATTACAAACTCATTCTATGTTAGTCTTCAGAGAATTACAAACTCATTCTATGTTAGTCTTCAGAGAATTACAAACTCATTCTATGTTAGTCTTCAGAGAATTACAAACTCATTTCCTAGAAATGAGGAATTAATCATTATGGGTGATATCAATGCGCGTGTTGGAACAGAGTATCTCTCCTGGCCTACGTGCTTGGGTCATCATGGTACAAATAAGATAAATGAAAATGGCCAGAGGTTGCTACAGTTTTGCTCAAGAAATCATATGTGCGTTACCAACATCTATTTTCAGGTTAAAAACTGTCACAACGTTTCATGACGTCACCCAACATCAGGGCATTGGCATCAGCTCGACTACGTTCTTGTACGCAGACACCACTTAAACGCGGTCAAAATTACTCGAGCGCATCACTGCGCTGACTGTGACACCGATCCCGCATTCATCATTAGCGAAGTGGAAGCTAAACCAAAACGTATACATCGCCCCAGAGGGTCATTTAGGGTCAAGATAAACATCAGAGCCGTTAAAGACGAAAAAAATAAAGATGTGTTCCGTCAACATAAATGAAGGTAACGATAATGGCAGTGTTGACGACACATGGAACGCATTGAAAGAAACAATTTGCAATAGCGCAATTTCTACATTCGGAGGGATATATAGGAACGATTGGTTCAATATAAATTGGAGAAAAAAATGTTGCCACTTATTGAACAGAAAAGGGTGGCTCTCATCTAGTTCAAGAAAAACCCGCCACAATGCACAAAAGTCCAAAGAGAATCCAGAAGATGTGCTAACGAGTACTGGTCCAATCTCTGCACCACAATACAAGAAGCTGCAGACTCAGACAACACCAAACGAGTACTGGTCCAATCTCTGCTACACAGTACAAGAAGCTGCAGACTCAGGAAACATCAAAGCGATGTACGAATACCTAAAAACTGCCCTGGGTACAAAAAATCTCCCAAACAGCTCCATTAAAGTCAAAGTGTGGTGAGCCTATCTTAGACAGAAAGAAGCAGCTAGACAGATGGGTGGAGCACTACTCAAACCTTTACACTGAACTAAGTCTCATTCACCCAGAGTTAGTCGATAGAGTGCCAAAATACCCAGTAGTGCCTGAACTCGATGTCACGCCAACAGAAACAGAGCTGTCCTTAGCAAGTGACAGCTTGGCAAAATGGAAAAGCTCCGGGAAATGACAACATCACTTCAGAAGTTAGCAAGGAAAATAAAGAGGTTTTTCCCCCAATCCTTTATATGCTGTTAACTAAATGCTGGAGGGAAGGAGACGTACCACGAGACATGCGAAATGCAAGGGTAGTCCCACTCTACAAAAACAAAGAAGACAAAGGCGACTGTGACAGCTATAGGGGAATATCCCTGCTGA
The DNA here is from genome assembly GCA_036924085.1 of Ariolimax columbianus. Taxonomy (NCBI): domain Eukaryota; kingdom Metazoa; phylum Mollusca; class Gastropoda; order Stylommatophora; family Arionidae; genus Ariolimax; species Ariolimax columbianus. The sequence goes on from JAVGWX010000003.1 coordinate 137,530,455, forward strand.
GCATCACAGGAAAATGATTCGCTGGTGTCATTCTAAGGAGACTTCAGAAGCTTGGTGAACGCGTACTGCCCGAGTCTCAATGTGGGTTCAGAGTGGGGGGTTCCACTACAGGCATGATCTTTACACTGAGACAGCTGCAGGAAAATATAGAGAGCAAAATAAGGCCCTGTTGATTGCGTTCGTTCATCTTGCAAAGGCTTTCGACAGAGTGAGTAGACCAGTTCTATATAAGGTTCTAGAAATTATTGGCTGTCGACCAACATTGCTCAAACTAATCGCCTCCTTCCACGACAACATGGCGGCCACAATTCAGTTTGATGGAAATACATCGGACAGTTTTGAAGTCAAAACCGGAGTGAAGCAGGGCTGCGTCCTTGCTCATACCCTATTCGGAATTTTCTTCGCAGCCTCGCTGCAGTGTGCTTTCAAACAAGAGATTGGTGACGTCTATGTCCGCAGTTGGACTGATGACTCGATGGTCACTTTGGCAATGTTCAGGGCTAAATAAAAACAACGGAAAATCTCACGAGAGAGCTATTGTTTGCTGATGATGCAGCCCTGGTGGCGCATGATGAGGACACTCTACAATCGTTAGTAAATTGTCTGTCTGATGCCTGCAAAATATTTTCACTCACTTTAAACGTGGAAAAAAAAACGGTTGTTCTAAAACAAGTTGGAACCACACGAGTAAAAACAATTACTCTAAATGAAGATCTTGTGTTCAAATATTTGGGCTCCACAGTAACAGCAACACTATCACTCGATACAGACAGCAATACACGCATAGGGCAAGCAGCAACAACTTTCGGCAGACTGAAAGAAAGGGCATAGAACAACAGAAAGCTGACACTAAACACAAAGATCATGATATATCACGCATGCGTGCTTGGTACACTGTTATACGTACCGGAAACATGGATAACACATTCAAGACACGAGAAGAGGTTAAACAGTTTTCATGTGCGATGTCTTCGCAGTAAATGACTATAAAGTGGCAGGACGAGGTGACCAACTCGGAAATACTGAAACGCGCCAAGATGTCTTTCCTCTTCTCGACTCTGAGTAACAAGAGATTGAGATGGTTGGATCATGTGAAACGAATTTCAGATACCCGCATTCCGAAGCAGTTACTCCTGGGTGATCCCATATCGGGTACCAGATTGCAAGGAAGGCCTAAATTAAGATACAAGGACATTTGCAAAAGATCCATGAGCGATTTTACGATCAATCCTAATACCTGGAAGGAGATTACAGAGGATAGAGCTACATGGAGAGCGACCATGAGAAGGGCATCGGGGCACCAGAGCTAGTTCTGATGACAAAGATGGAAGACAAGCGACACAAAAGAAAGGCACCTACACCACACCAATCAAACTTGTTCTGTTTACACTGCTGTCGTCCCTGTCAATCAAGAATCGGCAAAATCAGCTATGGAGGTCGATGTCCCCCCCAGGACAGATGCTATCACCGTCATCTCTACAACATACTAGCTTTCTGACCGTCTGTCAAGACGAAAAAGGCCATATCAATGCATGCATGCACACGCACGCAGGCACGTACACACACACAAACAAACACACATCTGTAGTTCTCGTATTCAGTCAGACAAAGGGAGTCTCTATCCCCAGGTAGTCAAATGTTGTTTAATCTAAATGCATTGACTATTCCGGAATAATTTCCGATCAACCACCACGCTGACTGTCCCTGAATGATCCTGTCAGATACGACGCTGACTATCCCTGAGTGATCCACCATCACCCACCACGCTGACTTTAACTGAGTGATCCACCATCACCCACCACGCTGACTGTCCCTGAATGATCCACCATCACCCACCACGCTGACTGTCCCTGAATGATTCACCATCGCCCACCACGCTGACTATCCCTGAATGATTCACCATCATCCACGACGCTGACTGTCCCTGAATGATCCACCATCACCCACCACGCTGACTGTCCCTGAGTGATCCACCATCAGCCACCACGCTGACTGTCCCTGAGTGATCCACCATCAGCCACCACGCGGACTGTCCCTGAGTGATCCACCATCAGCCACCACGCGGACTGTCCCTGAGTGATCCACCATCAGCCACCACGCGGACTGTCCCTGAGTGATCCACCATCACCCACCACGCTGACTGTCCCTGAGTGATCCACCATCACCCACCACGCTGACTTTAACTGAGTGATCCACCATCACCCACCACGCTGACTGTCCCTGAGTGATCCACCATCACCCACCACGCTGACTGTCCCTGAGTGATCCACCATCAGCCACCACGCTGACTGTCCCTGAGTGATCCACCATCAGCCACCACGCTGACTGTCCCTGAGTGATCCACCATCAGCCACCACGCTGACTGTCCCTGAGTGATCCACCATCACCCACCACGCGGACTGTCCCTGAGTGATCCACCATCACCCACCACGCTGACTTTAACTGAGTGATCCACCATCAGCCACCACGCTGACTGTCCCTGAGTGATCCACCATCAGCCACCACGCTGACTGTCCCTGAGTGATCCACCATCACCCACCACGCGGACTGTCCCTGAGTGATCCACCATCACCCACCACGCTGACTTTAACTGAGTGATCCACCATCAGCCACCACGCTGACTATCCCTTAGCTTGAGATCATCTTATGGAAGCAGAAACATGACCTACTTCATCCCCCGACATGGTCACTTCGACCAGCATAACGTGATATACTGCACGTTGGACAAGCTGGTCTAGTTGTGACATAACTAGTAAAACAGAAGCACAATAACTGATACTGGTCATAATAGGATTACCTTGACTTGTTAGAGACCTTATTTGATAAAACCATTTCAGGAGGTCAAACAACCTGCACCACTTTACACGACATGTTTTAACTTTAGGAGGTCTTTAACTTTAGGAGGTAAAACAGCCTGCTCCACTTTACACGACATGTTTTAAATTCTGAGGTGAATCAGGTGTCCAATTCATTACAGCTGGATATACTGGCGCGTTGTTGACTACTTTGAGAATTTATTGCTAGTTACAATCATTCAAACTTGTGGCTCTGACAATCACTGACCCTAATTACGTGTCAACATTCTCTACAGTTTCCTTAACAGCTGAGTCTAGCTCTGCTTGCACTTTTACTGCTTGCACTGTATAACAATTGTGTCATGTTGTGTACCGGCACACTAGATTTAACCAACGAGAATGGTCCATTGATTATATCACAGGGCGCTCCAATATTGAACAATCTTTCGCTTTTGAACTTGCCTAGCGGCAGGATTCGTTGGTATCCCATGAGTCTGTGTAGTTTTTGCGTTCCTGCCTATGCATTACATATGGACCCCCAGTTCTGATGTGAAGTCTCTCTTTTACCATACATTTAAACGTTCACCTGAACATTCAGGGAAGGAGGTAGGATAATCAAATCAAAGAAGAGAAGAGAAGCTGCACTGTTATTTTACCGAAGGATTATATTCATGTTCACTTTACTTCTCGGTTTGACGCATCAGCCTAGACTCTCAGTTTGTCCCATCAGCCCAGACTCTCAGTTTGTCCCATCATGATAGACTCTCAGTTTGTCCCATCATTCTAGACTCTCAGTTTGTCCCATCATCCTAGACTCTCAGTTTGTCCCATCAGCCTAGACTCTCAGTTTGTCCCATCAGCCTAGACTCTCAGTTTGTCCCATCAGCCTAGACTCTCAGTTTGTCCCATCATCCTAGACTCTCAGTTTGTCCCATCAGCCCAGACTCTCAGTTTGTCCCATCATGCTAGACTCTCAGTTTGTCCCATTATTCTAGACTCTCAGTTTGTCTCATCATCCTAGACTCTCAGTTTGTCCCATCAGCCTAGACTCTCAGTTTGTCCCATCATCCTAGAGTCTCAGTTTGTCCCATCAGCCTAGACTATCAGTTTGTGACATGAGCCTAGACTCTCAGTTTGTGACATGAGCCTAGACTTAGCTTTCTGTACTCTTCATTTCTCAGTTTGTCCCATAATGCTAGACTCTCGGTTTGTGACATGAGCCTAAACTCTCAGTTTGTGACATGAGCCTAGACTCTCGGTTTGTGACATGAGCCTAGACTCTCGGTTTGTCGCATCAGCCTAGACTCAGTTTGGCCCATCAGCCTAAACTCAGTTTGCCCCACCAGCTTAGACTCTCAGTTTGTCCCATCAGCCTAGACTCTCAGTTTATCTCATGAGCCAAAACTCAGTTTGTCTCATCAGCCTAGACTTAGTTTCCTTATGCCACTTCTGGGTGTGTCCGACGACCATTTGTTTAGCTTTCTTGTGTCTACGTTTATCCGTCCGTCACCTTAGAATTATCTTTCTTCTGTTTCTCAGCTGTCAATTCATTCATAGTCTATGTTTTTTGTTCCTTGTGTCCCGCCCTTTTCGGTGTGCCCTATCACCCAAGGTTTAGATTGCTAAGGTCCTTCACCTCCCATTTTATCCATCCATTCTATCCACACTTCCATTCTCACCTCCAGATCCCCCCTCCCACCTCGTTGCACTCACTCTCAGCCCTCAAACTCGCCGATCTCACCGCCCATAACTTCCTTACTGTCGAATATCTCTTCTCACAAATCAGACCATCCATTTTATTTTTCTCTACCCCCCCCCCCGAGAGGGCAGATTTCAGTCGGAGGAGGGATGAGTTGAGAGGGCAGATTTCAGTCGGAGGAGGGATGAGCTGAGAGGGCAGATTTCAGTCGGAGGAGGGATGAGCTGAGAGGACAGATTTCAGTCAGAGGAGAGGCGAGCTGAGAGGGCAGATTTCAGTCGGAGGAAGGATGAGTTGAGAGGGCAGATTTCAGTCGGAGGAGGGATGAGCTGAGAGGGCAGATTTCAGTCAGAGGAGAGGCGAGCTGAGAGGGCAGATTTCAGTCGGAGGAGAGGCGAGCTGAGAGGGCAGATTTCAGTCGGAGGAGGAATGAGTTTAAACGGAAGACATGTGAGAGACGGGACAGTTTAAAGAAAAACATATCAACATAACAAGGTCGTGTTAAATGTTAGATCATTGTTGGACGGGGAGTAAGTACAGTTCGGAGATGTACACGGGAGGGAGTACTGTGGGGAGATGTACACGGGAGGGAGTACAGTGAGGAGGTGTAAACGTGCGAGAGTACAGCGGGGAGATGTACACGGGAGGGAGTAAAGTGGGGAGTTGTACACGGGAGGGAGTACTGTGGGGAGATGTACACGGGAGGGAGTACAATGGGGAGATGTACACGGGAGGAAGTACAGTGGGGAGATGTACACGGGAGGGAGTACAGTGGGGAGATGTACACGGGAGGGAGTAAAGTGGGGAGGTGTACACGGGAGGGAGTACTGTGGGGAGATGTACACGGGAGGGAGTACAATGGGGAGATGAACACGGGAGGAAGTACAGTGGGGAGATGTACACGGGAGGGAGTACAGTGGGGAGATGTACACGGGAGGAAGTACAGTGGGGAGGTGTACACGGGGGGGGGGAGTACTGTGGGGAGATGTACACGGGAGGGAGTACTGTGGGGAGATGTACACGGGAGGGAGTACAGTGGAGAGGTGTACACGGGAGGGGAGTACTGTGGAGAGATGTACACGGGAGGGAGTACAGTAGGTAGGTGTACATGGGGGGGAGTACTGTGGGTAGATGTACACAGGAGGGAGTACAGTGGGGAGGTGTACACGGGGGGGGGGAGTACTGTGGGGAGATGTACACGGGAGGGAGTACTGTGGGGAGATATACATGGGAGGGAGTACATAGAAGAGATATAGACGGGAGGGAGTACAGTGAAGAGATGTAGACGGGAGGGAGTACAGTGAAGAGATGTAGACGGGAGGGAGTACAGTAGAGAGATGTAGACGGGAGGGAGTACAGTAGAGAGATGTAGACGGGAGGGAGTACAATGGAGAGATGTACACAGGAGGTAGTACTGTGGGGAGGTGTACACGGGAGGGAGTACAGTGGGGAGGTGTACACACACGATTTTATTCAGATGACTAGAGATAGCACAGAATGCAGATTTTTTGTCCGGGTTTACTCCCGAAGCCTTTCGCGTAAACAGATGTAGCGCAAGGTAGTGGAGAGGGATGCCATATATTGTTGTGTGTCGTGCCTTTCCCATAACCGCAAGATATCCTGGAGCCATCACTTAACGTGTGGGTGATGTGTCGAGTTTCTCTCTCGGTTTAGTCCATTATAGTCGTGTCTAAATTACACAGTCACACCAAAACCGACGCTGTCTGCAACTAAGGCCAAGTGCGCTAATGTCATGAAGTTGAGCAATGTGAATTAATTCGTTAAAATGCGACACAGGTTTAAGCGGAGTGCTAATTTTTATAGCCGATGTCCAGACCAGGATAATTTGTGGAAGGAAAACATAAAAAACGAACGAATAAACCAGTCCAAATGGAAAACAACGACACGTTTCCGTACACACAAGTGTAAGTCGTCGACTATTGGGAATCCGTGACCTGGAGGCATCCACAATGAACTAAAACACCTCGGCAATGTAGACCCGCAGCCGATACGGCGCAATCTTTGCTGCTCTTTCATATATATACTCGTGTCTATCTGTATATACTCGTGTCTATCTATATATACTCGTGTCTATCTATATATACTCGTGTCTATCTATATATACTCGTGTCTATCTATATATACGAGGCATGATCACATGAAACCAACCGGACCTAGCTGCACCAAGTGAACGTACGAGCGATGCGCATGATGACGTCACTTCAAAGACATCAGAGAAGATTTGGACAACGATGTTTAAAGAAGGACGCGAGTTAACTAAAGATCTACCGAGACCAGGTCAGTCGCATATTGATGCGTCAGAAGGCGACATCGCCAAAATTGATGCAGCAATTCGGGTGGACCGGGGCCGGAGTTTACGTTCGCCCCACTTTTGTCACCAAAAACTAACTGCCTGCTTTCTGCGATGAATGTCAACATGTCGACATCCTTCAGCTGTTAGAAGCCGAATCACTGCTCACTGGTTAAATCTGGACAGATTCCGTATCACCCGCGCCCCCCCCCCCCCAATGTTTTCAACGGTCTGCTGAGAAAACTGTGAATCGGAGGACAATGAAATTTGGCAAACTTGACGGTTTGTATGTGCTGTTCACAATATAAGTGACGTCATCATGCGCATCGTACATATGTTCACTTGGTGCAGTTAGGTCCGGTTTAATTTGAATACGCCTCGTATATATATATATATATATATATATATATATATATATATATATATATATATACACACACACACACACACACACACATACATACATACATCCATAGATGCATACACATACATACATACATACATACATACATACATACATACATGACGCACTGTATGCCGGTTATAAAAACCTATTCCCGAAGCAAATAATAATTCAGATAAATCGGCAATGCCCGAGAGTCAAAGTGCTATCCACAATATGTGTGTTTTGGTTTATAAGGACTGTCGAGAATCTATAATGGCTATCAACAATTTGTAAGGGCTATCGACATTCTATAAGGGCTGTCGACAATCGCTATGGGTTATCGATAACACTGGCATACAGCCAAATGTATCTGACACACACGTTGCTATGTTTAGCCAATTTGGATGTGCTTATCACAAATATAAATTTAAAAACGGCAAACTAACTTTTGGGAGAAAAAATGGGGAGGGGCGCGTGGAGGATGCATGTTGCAGTTCAAATGGTGTGGATAATAAACCAAATTATTATAACTGATAGAAGATGGCTTCATTTGACAAGGTATTTCTTATAACTGATAGAAGATGGCTTCATTTGACAAGGTATATCTTTGAGCTAATCGCTTAGAGAAGTTGATTAATAATGAGAAGACAAAGTAAAATAAGAAGAAAATCGACCGAATCTTATATCCCTTCTCTAATACACCCAGTGTAGACGACTTTCTATTCCGAGCGTGCGAGATTCTTATACTCTGGATGAAGAGGATAAAAGTAAGGACACTGAAGATCCTTTAGATCTGAAGGTTTCTTCAGTAAAACATCCCAATTTCTAGCCTTTTGAAGCGTTTGTGGAGTTATATAACAGATCCTGACATCCTGTCTATTGAAGCGTCTGCAAAACCACACAGAGAGATCCTAATTTCGTGCCTATTGGAACATTTGCAGAGCTATATCCACAATCCTGGTTTAGTGCATATTGAAGCGTCGCAGAGCCACATAAAAGTTGCTCATATCGTTCATATTCAAGCGTCGCAGAGCCACATACAATTACTGAGACCAAAATGAATAATCTAGTAAGAAATCCGGAATTGCCCAAAAGTAAAGCAGGTGTGATTCAGACTGCATCAATGGAGGTGAATGTGCATGTGTCCTCAGTTCGTGGTAGGTACACACAACAACAGACAACAACAACAGCAGACAACAACAACACACAACAACAACACACAACAGCAGACAACAACAACACACAACAGAAAACAACAACACACAACAGCAGACAACAACAACACACAACAGCAGACAACAACAACAACACACAACAGTAGACAACAACAACACACAACAACAGACAACAACAACACACAACAGCAGACAACAACACACAACAGCAGACAACAACAATACACAACAGCAGACAACAACAACACACAATAGCAGACAACAACAACACACAATAGCAGACAACAACAACACACAACAGTAGACAACACACAACAACAGACAACAACAACACACAACAGCAGACAACAACAACCTAAACTGATTACATTTTTTTTCAAATAACCTATTTGCTTGCGTTGATAAAGCTGGTCTGGTGACATCGCTACAAATCGACTTCAAAGACGGAGATTGGAGACAGTTCATTGATTCGTCCAAGCTGAGCTTAAAATCTCTGCGCTCCATAATGGTTACGTGTTATCATCTGTTGCACCCGGGGTCCACACGAAGGAAACCTACCACCGCATGAAAGAACTGTTACACATCATCAAAGAACTGTTACACATCATCAAAGAACTGTTACACATCATCAAAAAACTGGTACACATCATCAAAGAACTGTTACACATCATCAAAGAACTGTTACACATCATCAAAGAACTGTTACACATCATCCAAGAACTGTTACACATCATCAAAGAACTGTCATACATCATCAACTTTGACAAGTATAAGTGGCACATTTGGGATGTCATGCAGGTAATTTCCATCTTAGTGGGGCAACAGCAGAGTTACACAGTTACACTGTTTGGTCTATCTCTGAAACAGTATTGTCAGAACTTGGGCGCATCCAAGGGGGGAAGATGGGTGGGGGAGGGACTAAGGGGGCTAAAGCCTTCACCTTAAGAAATCTTCCTTTTTCTTTTAAAATGTAGCTACATTTAACATTTTAGGAGAGAAAACCCACGCAGTCGTATCAAGTCAAAGGCGTTGTGTGTAGCTGTTAACTAAGCTATGGATGCGGACATTGTAGATAGAGCAACAAGCAGTGGCGAATGCGCATACATATTCGGGGGCTCGGGGCAGAGTTGCCAGATTAGGTGAAATGAACAAATTGGTTCTATTTCAGTGATCCGTTGTCTAATGAGTCACATGAATCTAACGAAAAGAAGTTTAGAACCAGAATGAAGATAGAAACTTGACATTTAGTGATGTGCATTTCGTCCGTTATATTAGATGAAACGAAAAATGTTGTCATAACTTCTTGTTTTAAAAAATTCAAGACAACCCCCCCCCCCCCCCCACTCCCCCCTTTCCTCCCAGCCTTCAACCCCAAGAACAAATCCTAGATGAGCAGCTGGTCAGGAGACAGGATTTCCCTCTCCGCTCCCACACACACAGTCACTGAACCGAAGGAAGTAAATATACTTAACGAGCTATTTGGAGAACTAGCAAGATCTTACTCACTCCTCTTGACCAAAAAACTTGAACTTATTTATATGTTTGCGAAAGTCAAAGACCTGAATGATTCAGTATTTTAGTACATTAGTGAGAAATTGTTAAGACTTAGTGAGGCGTAATTAAGAAAAGTGTATTCATCGTCCACAGATGCCGCAGCTGGTCCGAGATAAGCATCATGATAATCCCCTCGCAGGTGATGAAATGTTAGCTTGGAATGATTTCCAGGAAGTGACCACAAACTTTCGAGGAAACAATATATCTGACAAATACAAGTACTTTCTGAACCCTCTTGCAGCGAACGACAGAGGAGAGTGCAATTTTCCCTTGGTGCAATATTCCCTTGGTGCAATTTTCCCTTGAGCCTAGCTAATAGCACGTTGGCAAACACCGTCACGGAGACCTAGAGTAGCGTTAAAGACCTGTAATTATTGCAGCCTTTGTGACTCCAATTTCCCTTCGGGACGTATCCCTTCATCGTCCTCCCTACCAGCAGAAACAGGTGGAGGATGGCAGAGCTGATAGCGTGTTTCAACAGCTCGGGCGGGATGTGGTCCGTGCCGGTCGCTCGTCCATCTCTGAGTTTCTGGACTGACAGTAACCAGGAACAGCTACAGAGAGGGAGAAAGAAGACGATGTTGGCTTCCGGACACGGAGAACGACCAGAGATTCAGCAGATAGACCAGGGCATGTCCGGCGAACGACCAGAGATTCAGCAGATAGACCACGGCATGTCCGGAGAACGACCAGAGATTCAGCAGATAGACCAGGGCATGTCCGGAGAACGACCAGAGATTCAGCAGATAGATCAGGGCATGTCCGGAGAACGACCAGAGATTCAGCAGATAGACCAGGGCATGTCCGGAGAACGACCAGAGATTCAGCAGATAGACCAGGGCATGTCCGGAGAACGACCAGAGATTCAGCAGATAGACCAGAGCATGTCCGGAGAACGACCAGAGATTCAGCAGATAGACCAGGGCATGTCCGGAGAACGACCAGAGATTCAGCAGATAGACCAGGGCATGTCCGGAGAACGACCAGAGATTCAGCAGATAGACCAGGGCATGTCCGGAGAACGACCAGAGATTCAGCAGATAGACCAGGGCATGTCCGGAGAACGACCAGAGATTCAGCAGATAGACCAGGGCATGTCCGGAGAACGACCAGAGATTCAGCAGATAGACCAGGGCATGTCGTTGCCGGTTAGTGGTTGAGAGCAAGCGTTTAGTGCTCGTTCCATCTGTTCTTTACCTCCTCGTTTGACGACCACAGAGCGCGTCGGATTTACTGATAAACTATCTGCTATTTTGTTCTAGTTTTGCCTGTCTCTAGGGCGGAGGAGCCTGATAGCCTAATAGGCGGGGTTTGAGGTCACGAGATCTGAGACAAGCTTATTCATTTCCTCAAACTATTACCTTAATCCAAAACCTAATATCTAACTTTAACTATAATCTAACTATAACCTTATTATATAACATAATTTCTAATTCCAACTATACACTTATTCCATAAATTAGCCCCTAACGTCATTTATAACCTTTTCCCATAATCTGGTCTCTAATTCCGTTTATAACCTTATTCCAAAACCCAACTTCTACCCTCATTTATAATCTTATTTCAGAACCTAACGCCTACCTTTATTTATAACCTTATTCCAAACTAAACTCCTACCCTTATTTATAACCTTACCGATAACCTAACTCCTAGCTCCAACTATAACCTTTTTTCAAAACCCAACTCCTACCCTCATTTATAACCTTATTTCAAAACCAAACTCCTCCCTCAAATTATAACCTTATTCCAGAATCTAACTCCTAGCTCCAACTATAACATTATTCCAAACCAAACTCCTCGCTCCAACTATAACCTTATTCCAAAACATAATCCCTACCCAGCCAGAGCACTAACTAGTCATAAACCGTCGCCGAAAGCAATAATCGTAAATTCTAACCATGAAGCTACCAGAACAGCAAATAGAGTCGGGAGAATACCAGCGACATGATTTTACTATAAATATTTATGTACGGACCAAAACGAACAATAATAAGACAAGACTGGCGATAATGAGACAAAGGAAGGCTATTAAAATGTGGAGGACACAGAAAAGCGATATATTTCATGTCAAAAGAATGAAACAAATAAACAGAATAATATAGAAATAGTGACGGCTTAATGTACGCCTTTATGACATATGAAGACACTGGAAACCGTGGAGATAAACAGAATAAATGGAAAGACTGAAGGAAAGACTGAAGGAAAGAGTAAAGGAGAACGAAATAAAAAAACAGTTCAAAAAAGGAGAAACTGCTTGGAGTAAACTACAGGAGTGAAAAAATAATAATTTGGAGATCCATTATAGCCAATATTGGCTATGGATAATTGGAGATGGTATGTGATCTGATTCTACCATCGCAGAACCTTGAAACTAAATTATCAGCAAACGAGTATGGAAGCTGATGGAGAAATAATAACACAATTCTGACAGTGAGTGTTTCTGGTTGAGAGAGTCAAAAATAAAATTGAATTTGGGAACGTCTTTCGTTGCTAGGGTTTACGGTTCTTTCCTAAGTGCGTGTCCTGGTGTCTGATCACGTGACTAACATTCGAGCATCGTGTCAGAATTAGAACAGTTGGTAATGAAATGAGAAGTCATACTATTAAAACATCTGTTAAGATAAATTGTTAGACCGGTCACTGTACTGAAACAACGAACACATAAATGGTCTCACACAAATATAGATATGGTCTAATGGGCCACACAAACATAGATATGGTCTAATGGGCCACACAAACATAGATATGGTCTAATGGGCCACACAAACATAGATATGGTCTAATGGGCCACACAAACATAGATATGGTCTAATGGGCCACACACACGTGGATATGGTCTAATGGGCCACACAAACATAGATATGGTCTAATGGGCCACACAAACGTGGATATGGTCTAATGGGCCACACAAACATGGATATGGTCTAATGGGCCACACAAACATGGATATGGTCTAATGGGCCACACAAACATGGATATGGTCTAATAGGCCACACAAACATAGATATGGTCTAATGGGCCACACAAACGTGGATATGGTCTAATGGGCCACACAAACATATATATGGTCTAATGGGCCACACAAACGTGGATATGGTATAATGGGCCACACAAACATAAATATGGTATAATGGGCCACACAAACATGGATATGGTCTAATGGGCCACACAAACATGGGTATGGTATAATGGGCCACACAAACATAAATATGGTATAATGGACCACACAAACATAAATATGGTATAATGGGCCACACAAACATAAATATGGTATAATGGGCCACACAAACATAAATATAGTATAATGGGCCACACAAACATAAATATGGTATAATGGGCCACACAAACATAAATATGGTATAATGGGCCACACAAACATAAATATAGTATAATGGGCCACACAAACATAAATATAGTATAATGGGCCACACAAACATGGATATGGTATAATGGGCCACACAAACATAAATATGGTATAATGGGCCACACAAACACAAATATGGTATAATGGGCCACACAAACACATAGCTGGTATAATGGGCCACATAAACGTAGATATGGTCTAATGGTCTCACACAAACATAGATATGGTCTAATGGACCACACAAACACAGATATAGTCTAATGGGCCACACAAACACAGATATGATCGTATGGGCCACACAAACAATGGAGGACTCAAGGACTACAAGCTTACCAAGTCACAACAGAATCACAATGAATGTCAAATGTCAAGGTGGTTTCCATAGCCGACACTGTCTTGTAGGTACAGTACTAGATCAGTGATTTTCAACTGGTGAGTAGCCGTCAATTGGTTCCAAAGCCGACATTGTCTTGTAGTACAGTATTAGATCAGAGATTCTCAACTGGTTAGCAGTCGTCCATTGGTTCTATAGCCGACACTGTCTTGTAGTACAGTACTAGATCAGTGATTCTCAACTTGATCATTTGTGTGTTCTATTTTTAAGAAGTTCGCCGCGACATTTTGAGAGTTTTACTGCCACAATATAGTATTTAGTAAATGATCTATTATGAGGCAATGTGAAATGTTAATCTGTTACATATAACAATAATAATCATGTCTGGCAGGGAGCAATCTTCTTCACATCTGGTGTGGTACAGGCTATGGGTCATCGAGTTTCTTCTAACATGCCGAACAGTTTTTGGGGTTGTGTGACAACAACACTTACTCGATTATTTGATTTGATTAACATGTCATCTACCCATTTACAGTTGTGATAGAATGATAGAGTACCAGAGCGTTGTCATAACCGTAGGCAAGGGATGCAGAGAATAGGACAACGGGAGAGCCGGGCTCGAGGTGAATCGGCTGATGAAGGAGAATTCGCTGTATAGTGAGGCCATCATATACACTGCCGGCTTAGCACTGCGCAGCGGACATCAGGCCGGGGTTCTCGGCTAGAGGACATGTCGTAGATGAGTGAGGCATCAGGCTGGGGCTTCTCGGCTAGAGTGAGGGGACATGTCGTTGATGAGTGGGGCATCAGGCTGGGGCTTCTCGGCTAGAGGACGTGTCGTTGATGAGTGGGACATCAGGCTGGGGCTTCTCGGTTAGAGTGAGGGGGCATGTCGCTAATGAGTGGGACATCAGGCTGAGGCTTCTCGGATAGAGTGAGGGGACATGTCGCTAATGAGTGGGACATCAGGCTGAGGCTTCTCGGATAGAGTGAGGGGACATGTCGCTAATGAGTGGGACATCAGGGTGGGGCTTCTCGGCTAGAGGACATGTCGTTGATGAGTGGGACATTAGGCTGGGGCTTCTCGGCTAGAGGACAGGTCGTTGCTGAGTGGGACATCAGGTGGGGCTTCTCGACTAGAGTTAGAGGACAGGTCGTTGCTGAGTGGGACATCAGGTGGGGCTTCTCGACTAGAGTTAGAGGACAGGTCGTTGCTGAGTGGGACATCAGGTTGGGGCTTTTCGGCTAGAGTGAGGGGACATGTCGTTCTGAGTGGGACTTCAGGTTGGGGCTTCTCGGCTAGAGTGAGGGGACATGTCGTTGCTGAGTGGGACATCAGGCTGAGGCTTGTCGGCTAGAGTGAGGGGACAGCTCGTTGCCGAATGCAGTAGAGCATACATGTCAACAATCTCCAGTGTGCGAATGAAGATGGAAGCAGTGACCTCAGCGCTGAGATGGATATCTTAGATTTCATTTACAAGAGCAGTCAATGTGACAGACGCGCAAGCCGTACTTCAGACAGTACAGAAAGGACGACTTAGGTATGATTGGATAGCGGTACTCAAACCTTCAGGGGTTGACATGGATCTACTGTCTTGGTCATGCTGGAGTTCAGGGCAGCGAAAGGACTGAAATATTGGCTTCACAAGTTCCCATCATAGGCACGTTAGTGATGAATTCATCATGCAGGATGTATTCGGATTGAGCTTAGAGCTTGAGTCGCCGCACCACCGTGAGATTGCTTGAAAGGTTTCCTGGATGTCTTTTACTTACTCTTACCAGTATGAGCCAGTCCTGTATGTTAGGATGCCATCGGCAAATGTCAGCGCTCGTTCTGTCCGTGTGGGTTGAATATTTGCCCCTTTTACTGAGTAGATGTTGAACAGCACCGGTGAGACCGGAGATCCTTGAGGCAGTCCCGGTTTTGATGTCCACGATCCCACGCGTAGCGCAACTGTTCTTTCCATCAGGGCAGCTGATATACAACTAACCAGCCACGGGTTTATACCACACTGCTTTAGACAAGTAATTAAAGTCCCAAAATTGACATCGTTGTATGCGTCTTCCAGGTCGAGTACCACCGCGACTGTTTCTTGCTTTGACTGAAACCCCTCATACACATCATTCGCGAAAGTTCCAGCGTTCGCCTAGGTCTCCTATGCTGTTCTATAGCTGCTCAGCGCATCGGGTAGAATCTGCTTCCGTTCAAGGTAGGCCATAATTTTTCTGGCCACTGTCTTCTCGAGCGATTTGCCATATACATTATGTATGGCGATTATTCAATAGCTGCTGAGAAGCCTGGAGTCCTTACCAGGTTTAGGCAGTGGGCACAGATAGCTTTGTTGCCAGTCATCAGGCACAGATGACTTCTCTATAGTGTGGTTGAACTCCTTCACCATATTTCTTATCTCTGTCTCATTCAACTGCTTGATTTTACAATACTGTACTCCATCAGGACACGGGGCAGTGTTGTTGCTGGTACGAAGGCTATTTACGACCTCAGTTCAGTGATAAGGTCTACATAAGCTTCTTCCCTGATGGCTACGTCTAAGATACCTTTCCAAGTTTACTGACGGTCATCTCTGTCGCCTTTGTCAGTCTGGGCAACATATCGACTGAAAAAACTCAGACTCTTTTCTTCGTCTGTCTTCTGTAGACTTCCTGTGGTGTCTTGAATGTTGGAGATAGGCTGCCTTGTAGTCTTTCCATTCATCTTTCGATGTATGTACCAGAACTTTTGAAGGATATTATCATTACCCACCCCTGCAATGAGCTCATATCATCGCTCGCTTATAAGCTCCATAGGTAACACTTTAAAGGAATGTGTAGCTTTGCGTTTTACCTCATTATTCTCGTTCAGCGCGTCGACATTATTATCAGCTCTCTTTCTGGCTTTACGCCAATCCTTTGTTGCCGCCTAATTTTCTCTCCAGACCGTATCAACAGCTTGATTCCACCAGGGTAGTTGGACAGAAGTGGTCCTGCGTCCGATTGTCTGGCGCAGCTTGTTCACTTCATTATCTTGTTTGTGCGTGTATCTGAACACCTGTTTGGCTTTCCGGTGTCTGGTGTTTTCCTCTGGGTATAGGTACGACACATGACAGGTGGTCGCTCTCTTGTGCCTTAATACGTCCCAGCGTGTGGATAGAGCAACATCACTGGATAGAAGTGCTAGGTCGATAGCCCCATCCTTATATCCCAGTCGAGATGCTAGTCTAGGTGGACGTCCGTCATTCACGACAGTGACGTTTGTATGGACTAATTCCTGGCTCAAGGCGAACCCTTGCCTATTTTCAGTGGCATTTCCCCACTCTTTTGACTTGCATTGTCAGCATTACTTGTGACCAATACATATCAAGACAGGCATGAGAGACATGAGAAGGTAGCTTGATCAACAACCACTGTGCGCTTATAACACAAATATATCTTAGTAGAAGGCACAATTCAGACCACGTGGCGCAGGGAATCATAGCTTGACAGAAAACCCACAACAACATGGGCTTATATCGATCAATAGAGGACACTTTGCTTAAGAGAGGAAATGTCAGCTCCACATAGGACGTACCAAGACAAGAAGAAACCAAGCTAATGTCAGGGCAAGAGGAAACGTGTTGACCAAGACCTGGCGTCATGTCAAAGTCATGTGAAACATATTGACCAAGACCTCAGCTTAAGTTAAGGTCAGGGGAAAGATACTGACCAAGACCTCACCTCATGTCAAAGTCAGGTGAAGCATACTGACCAAGACCTCACCTCATATCAAGGTCAGGTGAAGCATACTGATCAAGACCTCACATCTGGTGCATGGAAACAGGCTGGTCAATGGTATGGGGACCGTCACTGTGATCTCCATAGTGATGAGCTTACTATCAAGTCTTGCATTGCACTACAGACAAGTGGACTCATGTCCACGTAAATAAGTACCCTTCTAGATATGAGAAGAGGCACTGTAACAAGGAAACCAAACCAATAGTTAAACTAGCCTAATCCCATGGAACTTCTAGTAAAAACAACAACAACAACAGCAGCAACGACAACACCAATAACAATAGCAACGACACAAATCCACGGGAACAGTAGAGTACAGTAGACATCCAATCAATATATAGAACCTGCCTTGAAAAGGATATATATCCTGGCAACAAGGAGGGTGTACATTGTATTCTCAACTTATTTGTATCGACGCTAGATAATTGTCTGGTGCACAGCTTTCATTTCTATTGTTGTCTCAAGTGAATGGTGCACAATTTACATTCTTATTGTTGTCTCGGGTAAATGGCTCACACCTTACATTTATATAGTTGTCTCAAGTGAATGGTGCACAATTTACATTCTTATTGTTGTCTCAGGTAAATGGCTCACACCTTACATTTATATAGTTGTCTCAAGTGAATGGTGCACAATTTACATTCTTATTGTTGTCTCAGGTAAATGGCTCACACCTTACATTTATATAGTTGTCTCAAGTGAATGGTGCACAATTTACATTCTTATTGTTGTCTCGGGTAAATGGCTCACACCTTACATTTATATAGTTGTCTCAGGTGAATGGTGGACACTTTATATTCATATTGTTGTCTCAGGTGAATGGTGCACACCTTACCTTCATATTTTTGTCCCAGCTGAAATGTTTGTGAGATTAATATAATCGTTAAAGATTATGTTTACACAAATTAAAAATAATCCCAGCATTAAAAAGAAAATACAATCTAAATAAACTGCAGGTGATCAAATGTTCTCGTAGATGCGTGAACACCTCAAGACAACTAAAACAGTCATTCAAATGAACTATGTCAAACAGTTGACATGGAACTAGTGACATTCAACTTTAAATTTGCTGGAAAACTGATGAACCTAAATGTTGCCCTAAATGCAGACGATTACTCAACCATTTCAGTTGTAATCAATATAGACATTGATTTCTCATTTGTTCTGTGTCAGACCATTTGAATTTGCTTGAATTAAGGAGAACTAAAAATATAAATTATTCATCAAAAAATACTTCACATTTTTAATCCTTTCAGATTTTATTCATCTGTCCTCAAGATTCGTGCCAAATGAATAATTTGTTTGTAAAAAATGAAGTAATTTGAGAGATATTTAATTTGGAAAAAAAACTTACCTAAATGAATGCTAATGTACCACAAAATTTCATAAACGTTGAAGTAACTCAAACGTATATTCATATCCAAATCAGTGTAACTAAATATTTGCTTTCCCGAGGGAAATGTTGATTTCTCTGTGAAGTTGCTTGACTTACAAGAAATTAAATCCTCCTTATTAAACATGTTTTTAAACAGGAAATTGGGGCGGGGGTGGGGGAGGGGAAGGGGAAAATCTGCATTGGAGAGTAGTTCCAGCACGTCTGCTTCTTCATTGTTCGTCTTCAGACCTGGACTACCGAAGGCAGCGGTCGACTTAAGGACACCGGCTGTTACCAAATGCTATTTCTTTTGTCGATATACACTTGGTTCCAGTAAGTTATTTGTGACGGCCTGAGGTTACATGTCGCCGATCGCCTGCCAGGTATATCAATAAAGGATATAGGATGATACGATCAGTTTTATATTCACAGAGCAGGTGATAATACATCCAATCAGAGCTATGTTAGAGATCACGTGATAATACATAGCCAAATAAAAGGTCTACCTTAATTGATCATATGATAAAACAAATCCAATCAGACATGTACAATAGAATTCACATATGATAATAAGTCAATCAGATCTTTACAAAAAGATGTCATGTGATTTCCATATCCAATCAGTTGTGTAATTCCTGAAGCTATTATACGAGGTATACTTGTACAGACCTCCAAGTTATTTCACAGATGAAAGATCTAAAATGTATTTTAAAATAGCATGTCACATGAGAGCATTCGATTAGCATAATAATAGTGTAAGCACTTCTCAAGACAAAGGTAGCGGGTTTAAAACTCGTTATAGACACGCCCCAGTCCACCTTGGTGTAAATTGGCACCATTCTTACTATTAGGGCAGCACAAAGAGCGAAGAAAAGAGCTGTTCACCCCCTCTCTCCCCCCTCCCACACCTAATAAAGCTGAGACCTAGTACAATATATTCTCTATCGCTGTATCTCCGACAGCTGCGCGTTATTGGACTATCTATTTTATAGGTCAGACGAGAGAGAAGCAGTCATGAACATCCGAGGTTATACCTCAGTGACCTTGCTTGGCCTACAAGCGTTAGTAATCATTTCAAGACTTGAAGTCTTGCAGGGCCGCTTGACAATCTAGACCAGAATGGCGTACATTTTTTAAGGAGACGTCTTAATATAACCAAAACGCTTTGAATGATCAGAAAGAACGTGCTCGCCAAATCAGAACAGATTAAAGACGCAACAAGAACACGATGATAGCGACAAACCAATTGTTCCCGCTTCCTAGACTAGACAGGTTGTATTGCCAGCAGTGAAATTGCTGCTACCTGGCGAGGGAATCTGGCATATTGTGCCAACTACCGCCTTATCGTATCATCGTCAACAGACATTACATGGATCTCCAATTGCCGTGGAACCATTTTTTATCTTGCGAGACACAGAGGTGCGATTTATGGATCTCTCTTTTCACAGACTGTGTATTCTAAACACATCACTTGCATCAGCGCCAACTTCTGTATCACTCGTACTTGTCTGGTCTCCACAAACATATTATTACAGAACAACATCGTCACTGTAGCTGAGTGGTAAAGGTGCGTGCATATAAAAATAACAAAAGCGCGAAATGATGAGGTTTTGAATCCCGCAAGTTTCAAATGCCTCCTGGTCTCAAGAGAGAAAGGACCAACGCCCACTCCTTTTGGAGATGGACGAAAAAACTCGGACATCCCGTGTACAAGCTTGCACGTAAAAGAACAATTCAACGATAGTTGAATATCGATAAGAGTTGGATGTTAGCCGCTGTCAGGGAAACATTTTCCAAGTACTTTCATTCTTACACAATATGCAACATACACTACCCTCGACCTAGAAAGCAACAGGAAGTACAAATTTGCAAAAAAGAACGTACAACTCAGTCTTCGACTACTTGGCAGCATGCAAACAGTTGTCAGTTTGGATACCAGAGATACAAGAAAGTGAGTCTAGAGCGAGCAGCTTCTGTACGCTATGAATTAATTACTTACACATGAACTTGCGTCAGTGTCAGTTGTGAATTAATTACTTACACATGAACTTGCGTCAGTGTCAGTTGTGAATTAATTACTTACACATGAACTTGCGTCAATGTCAGTTGTGAATTAATTACTCACACCTAGGGGTTATAATAGATCATACAGGAAAGGTGAGTGAGCAAGTTAAGGTAGCAGTGAAAAAGGCAAATGCAATGTTAGGTATGATAAAAAGAAATATTAAACATAGGAGCAAGGAAGTGATCGTCAAACTGTATAAAGCTTTAGTTAGACCTAGATTGGAGTACTGAGTACAGGTGTGGAGTCCTTATCATAGAGGGGACATAAACATGCTAGAAAGAATACAAAAAAGAGCGACAAAGATGATAGTGGGATTCCAGAATTACAGTTATGAGGAACGAATCAGATAAACCGGCCTACAGTGTCTCGAAGAGAGAAGAATTCGTGGTGACTTAATACAGGTTTATAAGATGATCAGAGGAATCGATAAATTAGACTATAACAAGTTTTTTAAAATACAGCCACCTACAATAACACGAGGACATAGCTACAAGCTGACTAAAGAGAGGTCCAGGTTAGATATTAGGAAATATTTTTTTAGTCAGAGAGTGGTGTCTGCTTGGAATGCATTGCCAGGGGAGGTAGTGGAGGCAGGGACAGTTAATGTATTTAAGAATGAACTGGATGCGCATAGCTTTTAGAGCAAGGTGATGTAAATGTAACTGGTTGTATACAGACTCTGCAGAGTCTTCTAAACCAGTATAAAGACGTTAAGTTAAGTTAAGTTTAAGTTAAGTTAAGTTACATGAACTTGCGTCAGTGTCAGTTGTGAATTAATTACTCACACACGAACTTGTGTCAGTCAGTTGTGAATTAATTACTCACACATGAACTTGCGTCAGTGTCAGTTGTGAATTAATTACTTACACATGAACTTGCGTCAGTGTCAGTTGTGAATTAATTACTCACACATGAACTTGCGTCAGTGTCAGTTGTGAATTAATTACTCACACACGAACTTGTGTCAGTCAGTTGTGAATTAATTACTCACACATGACCTTGCGCCAGTGTCAGTTGTGAATTAATCACTCACACATGAACTTGCGTCAGTCATTTGTGAATTAATTACTCACACATGAACTTGCGTCAGCGTCAGTTGTGAATTAATTACTCACACATAAACTTGCAGTGTCAGAGTGGAATAGTAGCTAAATCGTTATAATAATTAAAGCACGTTATCGATACGCTCCAGTCGACTCAGCTATAAATGGATACTTGGCGCATTGTTAAAAGGGAAGGCAGTTTAGAAGGAAACTGGCCACCTTACCATAAAAAAGCCGAGGCCTAGTACAACGACGTCTCTAACACTTCATCCCTTACATCACTGTTTGACAATACCTGCCTTTAACTTCATTTAATTTAGTACTTACTTAACTTACCTAGTCGCTCCTCTACTACCTTTAGTATTAGAGGTATGCAAGAGGAAAACAGCAGAGTATTCGATCCAGTGTCTACCTCAAAGGTTTGGTTCTAGTCAAGTGCTCAACTAACAAAGATTGTCCTATTTTTGCTGTGAATAATAAACCGTCGTTTTGTGTTGAAATCTTCAGTTCAGTATCTCTCACTTTCAGTTTGACATTATGTTGTCAGCTTTCAGCTTGTTATGTAATTGTCAGCTTTCTGCTTGTTATGTAATTGTCAGCTTTCTGCTTGTTATGTAATTGTCAGCTTTCGGCTTGTTATGAAATTGTCAGCCTTCTGCTTGTTATGAAATTGTCAGCTTTCTGCTTGTTATGAAATTGTCAGCTTTCGGTTTGTTATGAAATTGTCAGCTTTCTGCTTGTTATGAAATTGTCAGCTTTCTGCTTGTTATGGTATTGTCAGCTTTCTGCTTGTTATGTAATTGTCCCGAGTAGTCCGCCGGAGTCTTTGTGTATGACAAGGACAAGGTTAGCATTACTCACTCACGGAGAGTATGTTGTAAGAGGCGACCAACTGTGTCGTGTCACATGGCAAAATACCAGCCAGGGTTAGGCGGTTTATTAAGAGCAGCATATATGGCGCCTAACAGGCTGCGGGGCTACTTTTGTCTAATGTTTGGGTCTATTAAGATGGACTCGGACATCCGTTAACCTCACACCACGGCACTTGTTCAACACAGCGGAGTAATAAGCTACACGAGTCTAGCCCACTAAGCAGGAAATCCCCTCCTAGTTACATCCAGCTCACGCCAGAGCTGGGACCTGCAGAGGGGCATCTGCCCCTGTTGAAGTACAGGACGACTAAGACAAAGACTAGGATGTAATAGTCAGCTTTCTGCATGCTTCTGTTTGTCTTTTATTTACCAGTTTTCTGTTTGTTGTGTAATTGCCAGCATTCTGTCTCTCATGTAATTGCCAAGTTCCTTCTTGTTATATAATTGCCAGATTTCTGTTTGTCATGTAATTGCAAATTTGTCTTTTCGGAATTAATTTTTTTATGTAATTGTCATATACTTACAGTTAGTCCAAATTAAACATTCACTGCCATTTACTGACAGTAAGTCCAAACTAAACATTCACTGCCATGTACTGACAGTAAGTACAAACGAAACTTTCACATTCCCTGTCTTATACTGACAATAAGTCCAAGCAACGAAGGAACGTTAGAAGTACCTCGTGACCAGCGGCCATTTTGGACCGGTCAAAGTTAAGACCCGGATCTAGGTAAAATAAAAAAGGAAGAGCAGAAAGGATATTCGCGAGAGTTCGGGAGAAACTGGGAACTTTCATAAAGGTATTGTACCCAATATCCTGATTGGATAAAGAAAGTGTCCTGAGTTTCAAACTGAGCGGACCGTACTGGAGATTTCACAGGTTCAGTACTTGAACCTAGTGACAATAACATTAAGCTAATTCAGGGATCAAATCTCAAGATTACGAACAGCTGTCTCGAAAATCGACCTGAAAACTGACTCGTAAAATTGTCTTGAAAACTGTCTCGGAGATGGTTAGGCAGGACGGGAATTCCCGTCTTACAGAAGCGAGGGGTATAACCTGAAACCTCAGGGAGCACGTCTTCTCAGAACGGGTATACCATAGGTTCGAATGAGCTCATCCGAACTGTGTCAGAAACGTTAAATTCCACATAGGAGACCAGACGGACGGAAGCTGCTCACTGTCAAAGGTTAGATACGTTGACAGAGTGAAGGACCACAAGACAAAATAATAATCAATTAAGTTCTAGTTCCAAATTCAAAGGAATGATAGACATAGAGAACAAGAACCGGGAAATAGTCCGAGGCAAACATTCAGCTAGAAACTGACAGCATGTGATAAAGATCTTGGTCATAGTTAGATGATTACATTATTGTTGTTAATACTAGATTATGCAAATAACTTATTACCATGAGTTTTGATATAGAAAGAAAGAGCCTTCGTGTTTTTCTAGCGTTTTTCATGTAGGGGAGATAAATAATGCAAGGTGAATAATTCACAATACGTCACGGTAAAAATAATCACTGAAGAGAAGATAGAGCTGCTACAACTACCATATAGTGACAGTAGGTTTAAACAAACCATTCACTACCATATGTTGACACCAAGTTCATACAAATTATTCACTGCCACATATTGATAATAAATCCAAACAAAACATTCACTGCCACACACTGACAGTTAATCCAAACAAAACATTCACAATCACACACTGACAGTAAAACCAAACAAAATATTCACTGCCACACACTGACAGTAAATCCAAACAAAACATTCACATGCAACATTGTGAACTGAAAGACAGTCTGCCACCGTTTCTTGTTCTTTCAATATAACAAAGTCATTATTTGACAAATTCGTCATTTTAAGCTCACTGAAAAGCATGAGAGTACCTTGTCGTTATATTTGACATCTGGGACACGTCACTCACTACCTTGTCATTTTACTCGACACCTGGGACACGTCACTCACTACCTTGTCATTATACTTGACATCTGTGACAAATCACTCACTACCTTGTCATTATACTTGACACCTGGGACACGTCACTCACTACCTTGTCATTATACTTGACATCTGTGACAAATCACTCACTACATATACTAATTATTTGGTGCCTTTTCAAGAACCTTTTTTCATTACGATGAGTGTCCCAGTGCATCATCATAACATCCCAGTGTATCCAACTTCAGCACGAATGTCAGAAATGTTTAGTTCACATAGGGCTACGACCTTGTTGTTTGATGAATCTGAACGGAAGTAGTTTTGGATGAGTTGTGACCAAGATTCCCTCCCCCCCCCCCCCCACCTCCTTCCCCAGATTAGCCTAACAAAAGAATACTTATACTTGATATAATTGAACTACAATAATTGAAAAATTAAGTGTAGAATAAAAAAATAGGAGTGTTAATCGTCAAATCTGATAATCTGAACGAGTACGCTGATTCAACAACCTCCTGATTACACATGCTAAGCCAGGAAACCAATCCAATTTCAATGCTATAGGTTAACGTTTTGAATTGATTAAAAAAAAACGGGTTCGTGCATGGCATAGTGACGAGGCAAATGAAACTAACATGAATGATACACATCGCGAGCGACAGAGCGCGTGGAAGAGTCACGATCGCCTGTCCCAGTTGGCAAGGAACCTGATTACAGATTAAAATCAGTATAGTGATCAGTTACACTACAATCAACTAGGTAGATAGGAGTTTTATAGACTTGACTTAAAACAAACATCGGAAGCGACATTTTGTCGTTAGTGTTTTGTTGCCGTTTGGCAGGTGACGTCATTTTCATTCACTAGTTACATCAGGTCATATTTATCTTGTTTATGACGACATGCCTGGGTTTAGTATCATGTCACATGAATCCAGCATTTCTCTCAAAGCAGCCACTGATAAATGCAGAATAACACATTATTAGTCAAAAAGAGATGGTTGGAAAGTTAAAACAGAATCTCTCACCTAATCAGTAAAAAAGAGATGGTTGGAAAGTTAAAACAGAATCTCTCACCTAATCAGTAAAAAAGAGATGGTTGGAAAGTTAAAACAGAATCTCTCACCTAATCAGTAAAAAAGAGATGGTTGGAAAGTTAAAACAGAATCTCTCACATAATCAGTCAAAAAGAGATGGTTGGAAAGTTAGAACAGAATCTCTCAACCACGGTAGAGATGGAAATAAACTATGGAAGCTAGTTGGAATCCAGAACAGCTTCTTCTTCCTTTTTTTTCGTTGGCTTGAAAATATTGTCTATATCTGCAATGCTGTCCCTTTTATAAACCTCACTGTCTTTTGAAGTTCACATACAGGTCCATAAAGTTACTGTTTCAGTGTTGTTTCTTTGGGCCAGTGAGATTTTCTCTGTATATCATATTTGGGGCAGTTCTGTAGTATGTGCTCTGCTGTCTGGGGTGCCTGTCCGCATGTACACATGGCTGAGTTGCCAAACTTCAATTTTGTGTACATGTGGCTGCGGAGTCGGTTGTGTCCACGAAAGATCTCATACGAAAAAAATTGCAAATCAAGTAATGTGATCTTATGCTGACAGGAAGAAAATCTGCACCTGCCCTCATACAACATTACGCTAGTGCTAACCGTGTTGAAGTCACTACAAAACACATCCAAACCATCAGCATGAACAGATGCACTCAGAAAAACACACATATTGTGGCGGAAGAGCACATGATGGCAAATTTAACATGACCAAAATGCTAGCGAAAATAAAATCTAACAAGAGAAATCAACAGGACATGAGGGAATAACATATGAAATGTTGACCGTCTTGGCGCTAAGGTAAAAATGAAGCTTCTGGAAGTCCTCGAATGCAATTGAAAAAAAGTATTGTACCGCAGACGTGTTAGGACGTCATTTTTATAACCAATTCCAAAGAAGGCTAAAGATCTAACAAACCGAAATGATGTACATTCCAATCAGTTTACTTTAGCTGCATGGGTAAACTGGTGGAGCGTATAGGTAAACTTGGGGAGCGCATGGGTAAACTGGTGGAGCATATGGGTTAACTGATGGAGCATATAGGTTAACTGTGGAGCGTATGGGTAAACTGGTGGAGCGTATGGGTAAACTGGTGGAGCGTATGGGTAAACTGGTGGAGCGTATGTGCAAACTGGTGGAGTGCATAGGTAAACTGGTGGAGCATATGAGTAAACTGATGGAGCATATGAGTAAACTGATGGAGCGCATGGGTAAATTGGTGGAGCATATAGGTAAACTGTTGGAGCATATGAGTAAACTGATGGAGCGCATGGGTAAATTGGTGGAGCGTATGGGTAAACTGGTGGAGCGCATAGGTAAACTAGTGGAGCGCATAGGGAAACTGATGGAGCATATGAGTAAACTGATGGAGCGCATGGGTAAACTGGTGGAGCATATGGGTAAACTTGGGGAACCTATGGGTTAATTGGTGGAGCGTATGGGTAAACTGATGGATCGCATGGGTAAACAGGAGGAGTGTATGGATAAAGTGGAGGAGCGTATAGGTAAACTGGTGGAGCGTATAGGTAAACTGGTGGAGCGTATAGGTAAACTGGTGGAGCATATCGGTAAATTGGTGGATCGAATGGGTAAACTGGTGGAGCGAATGGGTAAACTGGTGGAGCGTATGGGTAAACTGGTGGAGCGTATGGGTAAACTGATGGAGCGCATGAGTAATTTGGTAGAGCGTATGGTAAATGCAAAACTGATGTGTCACTGGGAAGAACAAGTTATTTTAATTTCTGAACAAGCTGGGTATCGCCAATAGAGATCAATTGAAAATCAACTGAAGATCAAATCTTCGCCATTCGTCAAGAAATTGACAATTCGTTCAAGGCCAAAAAAACATCCTCTTGTGATTTAGGTGGATCTAGAAAAAGTTTTCGATAAAGTATGGAAAGAGGAACTGAGTCTAACTGCGTAAACGCCAAGTTTGCAGGAAAAAGTATACAGGGATTTGCCACTATCTAGAGAACAAAACCGCCAGGATCCAAGTCCAAGAAAAGACTAGCAGAACGTTGACTCTAGAGGAAGGAGTGCCCCAAGGCGGAGTCTTGTCCTCCATATTTCTCCTCACAAACCACACAGCAGAGAATTTCCAAAAAAGAGTGCACACAGATGTTTTTGCGGATGACGTATCTTGTGGATATCCGCATAAAAAATGTCAACAGTAAACATTCTCATACAGAACGCTTTAATATCTTTGGAGAAGTAGGCCAAGACTTGGTTAATGGAGACAAACGAGGAAAAAAATCCACTTATAAAGTCTTTACCCCCTAAAGATAATATTGAAAGTTTTTGCTTTTCGATGATCATGTTATGCCTTTCAGCGCCAGCTTATGATGAGATCTCTTGAACGGGCCTGACTGTGACATTCACGGTCTCAGATATTTCTGTAAGCCAGATTTTCCGTGGTCTATCTTTGGCCTTGAATCCGTTGTAACTAAATATAAATTCTTATTGGGGTATTACTTTTGATACGCGTCTGACAGGGGAACGCGTATTGAGCGAAACCAGATTCGATGAAGGCAACGAATGTCCATTATGAAAAAAACTTGCTCGCATTTTATGGGAAGCAGATGAGCATATTCTTCTGAGGCTGTAGACGGGATATTTGCGACCAGCTTTAGAATATGGCATTGCGGCGTGTGCGACTGCAGCTAAATCAAACTTTGACAAAATCAATAGTCCAGAAACAAGCAGCGAGAGTAATAACAGGGAGTATGAAGTTCACACCCATTAAAGAATTAGAAATTATTAATGGAAAAGGTGGGTTATAAGGTAAAGGTGCGTTCTAAGGTAAAGGTAAAGGTGGGTTCCAAGGTAAAGGTGGGTTCCAAGGTAAAGGTGGGTTCCAAGGTAAAGGTAAAGATGGATTCCAAGGTAAAGGAGGGTTTCAAGGTAAAGGTAAAGGTGAATTCCAAGGTAAAAGTGGGTTCCTAGGTAAAGATAAAGGTGGGTTCCAAGGTAAAGGTGGATTCCAAGGTAAAGGTGGGTTCCAAGGTAAAGGTAAAGATGGATTTCAAGGTAAAGGAGGGTTTCAAAGTAAAGGTAAAGGTGGATTCCAAGGTAAAAGTGGGTTCCTAGGTAAAGGTAAAGGTGGGTTCCAAGGTAAAGGTAAAGGTGGATTCCAAGGTAAAGGTACGTTCGAAGGTAAAGGTTAAGGTTGGTTCCAAGGTAAAGCTAAAGTTTGGTTCCAGTGTAAAGGTAACGGTGGATTCCAAGGTAAAGGTACGTTCCAAGGTAAAGGTTAAGGTTGGTTCCAAGGTAAAAGTAAAGGTGGGTTTCAAGGTAAAGGTTAGAGTGGATTCCAAAGAAATGGTGGCTTCAAAGGCAGCAATTGCCATCAGGGATGAAGATAACTTTTCATGGAATAAGCCGCAGCAAATGTATGGTGGAGTGGCCAGTGCCCTTCCCTGCTGTTTATACCTTCCACAACTCATACGTCAGGTTCCCATTTACAGCTGGGTCGGCTGGAAGAGCGGCCGTACCAGGAGCGAACCACGCCCGGATTTTTTTTTGTCCGTCTGTGAATTGGAGCACTGTCTCGGCGTAAACCAAGTCTTAGCAAGCCATCTCACTGTCCACTAGGCTACACGCTCCAATGTCGACTAGGCTTCCCGCTCCACTGTCCACTAGGCTACACGCTCCACTGTCCACTAGGCTACACGCTCCACTGTCCACTAGGCTACACGCTCCACTGTCCACTAGGCTACACGCTCCACTGTCCACTAGGCTACACGCTCACTGTCCACTAGGCTACACGCTCCACTGTCCTCTAGGTTACACGCTCACTGTCCACTAGGCTACACGCTCAGTGTCCACTAGGCTACACGCTCCACTGTCCACTAGGCTACACGCTCCACTGTCCACAAGTCTACACGCTCCACTGTCCACTAGGCTACACGCCCCCAGTCTACTAGGCTACACGCCCCCTGTCGACTAGGCTAAACGCCCCCCTGTCGACTAAGTTACACGCTCCACTGTCCACTAGGCTACACGCTCCACTGTCCACTAGGCTACACGCTACAGTCCACTAGACTATACGCTGCACTGTCGACTACTCTACACGCCATATGTCCACTAGACTACACGCTCCACTGTCGACTAGTCTACACGCTCCACTGTCGACTAGTCTACACGCCCCCTGTCCGCTAGACTACACGCTCTACTATCGACTAGTCTACACGCTCCACTGTCCACTAGACTACACGCTCTACTGTCCACTAGACTACACACCCCCTGTTCACTAGGCTACACGCCCCCTGTCTACTAGGCTACACGCCCCCTTGTCGACTAAGCTACACGCTCCACTGTCCACTAGGCTACACGCTCCACTGTCGACTAGGATACACGCTCCACTATCGCTTAGACTACACGCTCCACTGATGATTACAAACCTACAACCAAAAAAGGACAGGAGAGCCAGCAGTGTCTAACGCCAGGTGAGAAATTCAGAAGGTTGATTGATGTACAGGAGAATTAATGGACTTGGAAAAAAAGACTAAAACGTGGCAGCAGTGTGGCATCGGTTACAGAGAAGGGAAACCAGATTATATGACTGGCTTTACACAAGTAACACGCATCGACACTTCTCACATCCTCCCCTATTAAAGAAACGAGTACTTCCCAGATCTGATAGATAGCGTGACTGGCATTGTGAATAAGAAGAATGAGTCATATTTAAAAAGTAAAGTTATAACTGAAAAAACACACAGAGAAACATTACCCTATGAACAGACGGAGCCAGCTGTTTACAGATGGATCAACAATAACTGCAGCAGAGAATGCAAGGGGCGGCAACTTGATGAACCTAAATAGCAACACAGAAGTACTTACGCTGAATGACAACACAAACTCGTTGTACTTTTCCCAGACGCACTATCTGTTGTGGCAGCGCTTGGAAGCCGAACAAATTCAGATCTAAAAGAACTCTGGTACTCTGTAAACTATGTTCCTGATTCAGGAAAGTGGTGATTTAGTGGATTCTTTCCCAAATACAACATAGTTGGCAATCAGGATGCTGACATACTGGCTAGAGAAGGCAGAACGCTGTCTCAAGCTAATATACTAATAACTTATGAAGAGGGCAAGAGGTTTGTCAGGTACAAATACAAGAACAAGTGGTTATCGAAGCATCCAGGATAACAACAAAATCACGCTCACTATAAGCTAAACATGGCCGAACAGGCGGTGATTTTCAGACTCTGGACAGGCCACAACAGATTGCGATAAAATCTATTCATAAAGCTATATTAGGACGTACCGATGAATGTGTCTGCGGCACTGATACAATCACTACTGGACACCCGCTGTAGTAATGTCCATCATACGAGTTACAGAGAAAGCACGTTTGACCATCTCTCGTTCCAATCCAAGACAAGCTCTATGGAGATACCTATGACATCATGCGGACCACTGGTTTCTTTAGAGACAATAAAGTTAACCTCTGAAAACGTACGCAGAATAAAAAGAAGATGATGATGAAGAAGAAGAAGAATAAGAAGTATCATAAGAGCTGGTACTGTTTAACTTGATAACCTGTTGGCCTGTTATAGGCGCCCGTCAAGTTTATGTTAGCTTTAAGGAAGGCATATGGTCTCCTTAGTGACGCGAACAATGGGGTCAACTCGTGCTGACGAATAGCTAGTGTTTCCCGCCAGAACGTCTCGCTTGGCAATGGGCATGAAACTGTTCTACAATGGGCAAGAAACTGTTCTACAATGGGCAGGAAGCTGTTCTACAATGGGCATGAAACTGTTCTACAATGGGCATGAAACTGTTCTACAATGGGCATGAAACTGTTCTACAATGGGCATGAAACTGTTCTACAATGGGCAAGAAACTGTTCTACAATGGGCATGAAACTGTTCTACAATGGGCATGGAACTGTTCTACAATGGGCATGAAACTGTTCTACAATGGGCATGAAACTGTTCTACAATGGGCAAGAAACTGTTCTACAATGGGCATGAAACTGTTCTACAATGGGCATGGAACTGTTCTACAATGGGCATGAAACTGTTCTACAATGGGCATGGAACTGTTCTACAATGGGCATGAAACTGTTCTACAATGCATGTTGTCCATTCTGATAAATTTAGTCTTGTATACGTACTGGTTCAAACGAGAGAGAACAGACAGTAGCGTGTACAATCAACACGCTACAGGTACCATATACGAACCTAGAGTATCCACATTTTTCGCCGCTTTTTGTGGAGAGATGCTGAACCTTTCTGAGTCCGATGGACTAGAGTAACGACGGTTCTGAATATTTTGAAAAAAAATAGAAGAAAAGAATACCGAGATCTGGTCTGACATAGGTGGGAAAATGAAGAAGAAAATTGACACTGGGCGCCTACACTTCCACATAACATCACAACAACATAAGGGAAATGAATATTTCCGCTACCCCGGTCGGGCCGGCCGAGATGACCGTTAAAAGATCCCTGATTGCCTCATCCAGCAACATTGGCCCTGCGGTCTAGACACAGAACATTTGTGCTGTCTAGATAATAAAACTTCCCGTCCAAATGGACACATGAGTTTTTTTTCTTCTCCCCAAATAAGCTCTTCAGAAAAACTAATTAATTTATCGAGGAATAGTTCCAGAGAAGATTTCTAATGATTTTCTCAAATCTCCGATGAATACGTCATCAAGTGCTTGTTATATTTCACATTTTCCGAGCCAAACGGCAGGCTAATACTTCTAAAAGAGTATCGAATTGGAATTCTCAAAGTTGGAAAATAAACCTTCTCCAAGTTTTCCGGCCTTCTCTCGCCAGTTCCGTCTTGTTTCTCTTCACGATACGAGGGCTTACACAATAATAAGGCACAACTGACCTCGGAAAAGACAAGAGCTTGAATTATTAAATAGATAAGAGTTGTCGACGTCACAGTAGCACTCTCGAAATGGAAACACGTACAGTCTGTCTGCTACGACGTCAATACGAGAAGATTCCCGTTGTTAACAGCCATTCAGTAACATAGCAGTCGGACTATGGCTTAGAAGAAGGTTTACAATATTACTATTTGTTTAAAATATGGTTTCTAGACGTTCTATAATACAAATATTTGAATAAGAAATGGCTGCTAGAGTGTCTAAACTATAAATGTTTGTATAATATATGACTGTTAGACGGTCTGCATTATAAATGATTGTATAACATATTACTGCTAGACGGTCTACACTATAAATGATTGTATAACATATTACTGCTAGACGGTCTACACAGAAATGTTTGTATAATATATGACTGCTAGACGGTCTACACTATAAATGCTTGTATAACATATGACTGCTAGACGGTCTACACTATAAATGCTTGTATAACATATGACTGCTAGACGGTCTACACTATAAATGCTTGTATAACATATGACTGCTAGATGGTCTACACTATAAATGCTTGTAAAACATATGACTGCTAGACGGTCTACACTATAAATGCTTGTATAACATATGACTGCTAGATGGTCTACACTATAAATGCTTGTATAACATATGACTGCTAGACGGTCTACACTATAAATGCTTGTATAACATATGACTGCTAGACGGTCTACACTATAAATGCTTGTATAACATATGACTGCTAGATGGTCTACACTATAAATGCTTGTATAACATATGACTGCTAGACGGTCTACACTATAAATGCTTGTATAACATATGACTGCTAGACGGTCTACACTATAAATGCTTGTATAACATATGACTGCTAGACGGTCTACACTATAAATACACGCTCTTCTCTCTGACGTAATGTAGCAACTTTAAAAACATGTTCATCTCTCTGATTTAATGTAGCAACTTTAAAAACATGTTCGTCTCTCTGATTTAATGTAGCAGCACTAAAATATGTTCATCTCTCTGATTTAATGTAGCAACTTTAAAAACATGTTCGTCTCTCTGATTTAATGTAGCAGCACTAAAATATGTTCATCTCTCTGATTTAATGTAGCAACTTTAAAAACATGTTCGTCTCTCTGATTTAATGTAGCAGCACTAAAATATGTTCATCTCTCTGATTTAATGTAGCAACTTTAAAAACATGTTCGTCTCTCTGATTTAATGTAGCAGCACTAAAATATGTTCATCTCTCTGATTTAATGTAGCAACTTTAAAAACATGTTCGTCTCTCTGATTTAATGTAGCAACTTTAAAAACATGTTCGTCTCTCTGATTTAATGTAGCAGCACTAAAACATGTTCGTCTCTCTGATTTAATGTAGCAGCACTAAAACATGTTCGTCTCTCTGATTTAATGTAGCAGCACTAAAACATGTTCGTCTCTCTGATTTAATGTAGCAGCACTAAAACATGTTCGTCTCTCTGATTTAATGTAGCAGCACTAAAACATGATCTATTCTCTGACGTATTGTAGCAATTTTAACAACAATTTTTCCTCTCTGACGTAATGTAGAATCTTTAAAAATAATTTATATGAATTTATTTTAAGATCTAACTGCCAATTTTTATATATCACTAAATAAAATCAACTCGATATGCTGCTGAAAATGACAAATTTAGGGTATTTGGATGGAGTTTTTTCTTGAGTAAAATGAACTTAATTTTCTAAATCTTTGGTTTTTAATCATAGAAAAGCACGATCAATTAAAAATGTAAATATCGTATAAAATGTTAACACCCGTTTCTACTCCCAATTAAATTTAATTTGGAAATTCTCAAAGTAGTAAAGAGGTTTCCTTGCTAAGCGTGTGCTTTACGTTTGTAATTCCTGCTCTATAGTGGTACATGTTTGGAATGCATTGCCACAGGATATAGTGGAATCAGGATCAATTGATGCAATAAAGAATATATTGGATGGGCATAATTTTTAGAAAACTGAAGTAGAAGAAACTGATTGTGTACAGACACTGCACAGTCTTCTAAACCAGTATAAAGAAGTTTAGTTGAGTTGAGTTGAGTTGAGTGTCATAACAGAAAGGTTACTTTACAAATACATGATAAAGAAAACTTTTGAAACTTTTCCTCAACTCCAACATATCTCGAAATAAACTAATCAAAGCTGCCACTGTATTGAAAAGCAAGCATCGATTCAAAACAAAAATTGGTGATGGTTCAGTGACAGCACCAGGACAAAAACAGAATAGCAAACGTTACGACCACAATGCATTCGTCTGGGACAAGATGTTTTGTTTATGTCTCGGTGTGGTCACTGAGCCATCACCCATATATGTTTTGTACCGACATATTCCACCTACATCTCTGTACAAAATAAGTTTTTAATCGTTCTTGCGCACATATGATTCCCCCCCCCCCCCCGCCCCACTGCATGCCCTACCCTGCTCAATTCTGGCTTCCTTCCTTCCTTCCTCCCTCCCTCCCTTCCTTCCTTCCTTCGTTCCTTCGTTCCTTCCTTCCTTCCTTCGTTCCTTCGTTCCTTCCTTCCTTCCTTCGTTCCTTCGTTCCTTCCTTCCTTCCTTCCTCCCTTCCTTCCTTCCTTCCTTCGTTCGTTCCTTCCTTCCTTCCTTCCTTCGTTCCTTCCTTCCTTCCTTCCTTCCTTCGTTCCTTCCTTCCTTCCTTCCTTCCTTCCTCCTTTCCTTCCTTCTGCCTCCCTTGCACACTTAAGCTTGCTCCCCCGCCCCGACACCCTATTGGCTTTCTCTCAGTGCTTCCTAATCAGCCGTGGGCCGTGTCCCAATAACCGAAAACACGCCACTGATCGATCCCTGGGGCTTGCGATCCTCTCTGATAGAATTAGTAGGAATCGTTGAGAGAGAGAGAGATAGAGAGAGAGAGGGAAGGAGTGAGATGGAGAGGGAGGGAGATGGAGGGATAGAGAGAGATGGAGAGGGAGGGAGATGGAGTGTGTGTGAGAGAGAGGGAGAGGGAGGGGAATGGAGTGAGAGAGAGGGAGAGGGAGGGAGGGAGTGAGAGAGAGTGGGAGGGGGATGGAGTGTGTGTGAGAGAGAGAGAGGGAGAGACAGGGAGAGGGAGGGGAATGGAGTGAGAGAGAGGGAGAGGAAGGGAGTGAGTGAGAGAGAGAGAGAGTGGGAGAGGGAGGGAGGGAGAGAGAGTGGGAGAGGGAGGGAGGGAGTGAGAAAGAGTGTGTGAGAGAGAGAGAGGGAGAAGGAGGGAGGGAGATAGAGGGAGAAGGAGGGAGGGAGATAGAGGGAGAGGGAGGGAGGGAGAGAGAGTGGGAGAGGGAGGTAGGGAGAGAGAGTGGGAGAGGGAGGGAGGGAGTGAGAGAGAGTGTGTGTGAGAGAGAGAGGGAGAGGGAGGGAGGGAGTGAGAGAGAGTGGGAGAGGGAGGGAGGGAGAGAGAGTGGGAGAGGGAGGGAGATGAAGTGTGTGTGATAGAGAGAGAGAGATAGGCAGGGAGATGGAGTGTGTGTGAGAGAGAGAGAGGAAGAGAGAGGGAGAGGGAGGGGTATGGAGTGTGTGTGAGAAAGAGTTCCAAGAAACTGTAAGTTCTGATTAGGTTGGATCAGTGACACTAGATAACGTGAGGAGTGAAGGGACATAGTAGGATGTGGGGTAAGGTGTGAGGATTGGTAGGGTCGGATGTGGGGTAAGGTGTGAGGATTCGTAGGGTGGTATGTGGGGTAAGGTGGGAGATGTGATAGGATTGGCAGGGTCGGATGTGGGGTAAGGTGTGAGGATTCGTAGGGTGGTATGTGGGGTAAGGTGGGAGATGTGGTAGGATTGGCAGGGTCGGATGTGGGGTAAGGTGTGAGGATTCGTAGGGTGGTATGTGGGGTAAGGTGGGAGATGTGGTAGGATTGGCAGGGTCGGATGTGGGGTAAGGTGTGAGGATTCGTAGGGTGGTATGTGGGGTAAGGTGGGAGATGTGGTAGGATTGGCAGGGTCGGATGTGGGGTAAGGTGGGAGATGTGGTAGGGTGGTATGTGGGGTAAGGTGGGAGATGTGGTAGGATTGGCAGGGTCGGATGTGGGGTAAGGTGTGAGGATTCGTAGGGTGGTATGTGGGGTAAGGTGGGAGATGTGGTAGGATTGGCAGGGTCGGATGTGGGGTCAGGTGTGAGGATTCGTAGGGTGGTATGTGGGGTAAGGTGGGAGATATGGTAGGATTGGCAGGGTCGGATGTGGGGTAAGGTGGGAGATGTGGTAGGGTGGTATGTCGGGTAAGGTGGGAGATGTGGTAGGATTGGCAGGGTCGGATGTGGGGTAAGGTGGGAGATGTGGTAGGATTGGCAGGGTCGGATGTTGGGTAAGGTGGGAGATGTGGTAGGGTGGGAGATGTGGTAGGATTGGCAGGGTCGGATGTGGGGTAAGGTGGGAGATGTGGTAGAGTGGGAGATGTGGTAGGATTGGCAGGGTCGGATGTGGGGTAAGGTGGGAGATGTGGTAGGGTGGTATGTGGGGTAAGGTGTGAGGATTGGTAGGGTGGTATGTGGGGTAAGGTGGGAGATGTGGTAGGATTGGCAGGGTCGGATGTGGGGTAAGGTGGGAGATGTGGTAGGGTGGTATGTGGGGTAAGGTGTGAGGATTGGTAGGGTGGTATGTGATGTTAGGTGTGGGAGATGTGGGGGGGGGGGGCTTGACAGTGTAAGATGTGGGGCAAGGTGTGGAAGTATCGGCAGGGTGGGATGTGAGGGGGGGGGTAAGGTGTGGGAATGTGGGAGGATTGACAAGATAGGATATGGGGTAAGGTGTGAGAGATGTGGGAGGATTGGTAGGGTAGGATGTGGGGTAAGGTGTGGGAGATGTGGTAGGATTGGCAGGGCAGGATGTGGGGTAAGGTGTGGGAGATGTTGGAGGATTGGTAGGGTAGGATGTGGGGGGGGGGGGGTAAGGTGTAAGAGATATGGGAGGATTGGTAGTGTAGTATGTGGGGTAAGGTGTTGGAGATGTGGGGGGGGGGGCTTGACAGTGTAAGATGTGGGGCAAGGTGTGGGAGTATCGGCAGGGCGGGATGTGAGGGAGGCGGGGGTAAGGTGTGGAAATGTGGGAGGATTGACAAGGTAGGATATGGGGTAAGGTGTGAGAGATGTGGGAGGATTGGCATGGAAGGATGTGGGGGGGGGGCGAGGAGGTGTAGGAATGTGAGAGGATTGACAAGGTAGGATGCGGGGTAAGGTTTTGGATATGTGGGAGGATTGGTAGGGTAGGATGTGGGGTAAGGTGTGGGAGATGTGGTAGGATTGGCAGGGCAGGATGTGGGGTAAGGTGTGGGAGATGTTGGAGGATTGGTAGGGTAGTATGTGGGGTAAGGTGTGGGAGATGTGGGGGGGGGGGGGCTTGACAGTGTAAGATGTGGGGCAAGGTGTGGGAGTATCGGCAGGGCGGGATGTGAGGGGGGCGGGGGTAAGGTGTGGGAATGTGAGAGGATTGACAAGGTAGGATATGGGGTAAAGTGTGAGAGATGTGGGAGGATTGGCAGGGAAGGATGTGGGGGGGGGGGGGAGGTGTGGGAATGTGAGAGGATTGACAAGGTAGGATGTGGGGTAAGGTGTTGGATATGTGGGAGGATTGGTAGGGTAGGATTTGGGGGGGGGGGTAAGGTGTGGGAGATGTGGAAGGATTGGTAGGGTAGGAGGTGAGGTAAAGTGTGGGAGGATTGGCAGGGTAGGATGTGGGGTAAAGTGTGGGAGGATTGGCAGGGTAGGATGTGGGGTAAGGTGTGGGAGGTGTGGGGGGATTGCCAGGGTAGGTTGTGTGGGGGGAAGGGGGGGGTAAGGTGTGGAAGATGTAAGAGGATTGGCAGGGTAGGATGTGGGTTAAAGTGTGGGATGATTGGCAGGGTAGGATGTGGGGTAAGGTGTGGGAGATGTGGTAGGATTGGCAGGGAAGGATGTGGGGTGGGGGGGGGGTAAAGTGTGGGAATGTGGGAGGATTGGCAAGGTAGGATGTGGGGTAAGGTATGGGAGATGTGGGAGGATTGGTAGGGTAGTATGTAGGGTAATGTATGGGTGGATTAGCAGGGTAGGATGTGGGGGGGGGGGGGGTAAGGTGTGGGAAATGTGTGGGAAATGTGGGATGATTGGCAGGGTAGGATGTGGGAGGATCGGCAGGGTAGGATGCGGCGTAAGGTGTGGGAGGATTGACAGGGTAGGATGTGTGGGGGGAAGGGGGGGATAAGGTGTGGGAGATGTGAGAGGATTGGCAGGGTAGGATGTGGGGTAAGGTGTGGGAGGTGTGGGGGGATTGACAGTGTAGGATGTGTGGGCGGAAGGGGGGGTAAGGTGTGGGAGATGTAAGAGGATTGGCAGGGTAGGATGTGGGGTAAAGTGTGGGAGGATTGGCAGGGTAGGATGTGGGGTAAGGTGTGGGAGGTGTGGGGGGATTGACAGGGTAGGATGTGTGGGGGGAAGGGGGGGGGTAAGGGGGGGGTTAAGGTGTGGGAGATGTAAGAGGATTGGCAGGGTAGGATGTGGGGTAAAGTGTGGGAGGATTGGCAGGGTAGGATGTGGGGTAAAGTGTGGTAAGATTGGCAGGGTAGGATGTGGGGTAAGGTGTGGGAGGTGTGGGGGGATTGGTAGGATAGTATGTAGGGTAATGTATGGGTGGATTGGCAGGGTAGGATGTGGGGTAAGGTGTGGGAGATGTGGTAGGATTGGCAGGGAAGGATGTGGGGTGGGGGGGGGGGTAAAGTGTGGGAATGTGGGAGGATTGGCAAGGTAGGATGTGGGGTAAGGTATGGGAGATGTGGGAGGATTGGTAGGGTAGTATGTAGGGTAATGTATGGGTGGATTAGCAGGGTAGGATGTGGGGGGGGGGGGTAAGGTGTGGGAAATGTGTGGGAAATGTAGGATGATTGGCAGGGTAGGATGTGGGAGGATCGGCAGGGTAGGATGCGGCGTAAGGTGTGGGAGGATTGACAGGGTAGGATGTGTGGGGGGAAGGGGGGGATAAGGTGTGGGAGATGTGAGAGGATTGGCAGGGTAGGATGTGGGGTAAGGTGTGGGAGGTGTGGGGGGGTTGACAGGGTAGGATGTGTGGGCGGAAGGGGGGGTAAGGTGTGGGAGATGTAAGAGGATTGGCAGGGTAGGATGTGGGGTAAAGTGTGGGAGGATTGGCAGGGTAGGATGTGGGGTAAGGTGTGGGAGGTGTGGGGGGATTGACAGGGTGGGATGTGTGGGGGGAAGGGGGGGGGTAAGGGGGGGGGGGTAAGGTGTGGGAGATGTAAGAGGATTGGCAGGGTAGGATGTGGGGTAAAGTGTGGGAGGATTGGCAGGGTAGGATGTGGGGTAAAGTGTGGGAAGATTGGCAGGGTAGGATGTGGGGTAAGGTGTGGGAGGTGTGGGGGGATTGGTAGGATAGTATGTAGGGTAATGTATGGGTGGATTGGCAGGGTAGGATGTGGGGTAAGGTGTGGGAGATGTGGTAGGATTGGCAGGGAAGGATGTGGGGAGGGGGGGGGGTAAAGTGTGGGAATGTGGGAGGATTGGCAGGGTAGGATGTGGGGTAAGGTGTGGGAGGTGTGGGGGGATTGACAGGGTAGGTTGTGTGGATGGAAGGGGGGGGGGGTAAGGTGTGGGAGATGTAAGAGGATTGGCAGGGCAGGGCAGGATGTGGGGTAAAGTGTGGAAGGATTGGTAGGGTAGGATGTGGGGTAAAGTGTGGGAGGATTGGCAGGGTAGGATGTGGCGTAAGGTGTGGGAGATGTGGTAGGATTGGCAGGGAAGGATGTGTGGGGGGGGGGGTAAAGTGTGGGAATGTGGGAGGATTGGCAAGGTAGGATGTGGGGTAAGGTATGGGAGATGTGGGAGGATTGGTAGGGTAGTATGTAGGGTAATGTATGGGTGGATTGGCAGGGTAGGATGTGGGGGGGGGTGTGGGGGGGGTAAGGTGTGGGAAATGTGGGATGATTGGCAGGGTAGGATGTGGGGTAAAGTGTGGAAGGATTGGCAGGGTAGAATGTGGGGTAAGGTGTGGGAGGTGTGGGGGGATTGGCAGGGTAGGATGTGTGGGGGGAAGGGGGGGATAAGGTGTGGGAGATGTGAGAGGATTGGCAGGGTGGGATATGGGGTAAGGTGTGGGAGGTGAGGGAGGTGTGGGGGGATTGACAGGGTAGGATGTGTGGGCGGAAAGGGGGGGGGTAAGGTGTGGGAGATGTAAGAGGATTGGCAGGGTAGGATGTGGGGTAAAGTGTGGGAGGATTAGCAGGGTAGGATGTGGGGTAAGGTGTGGGAGGTGTGGGGGGATTGACAGGGTAGAATGTGTGGGGGGAAGGGGGGGGGGTAAGGTGTGGGAGATGTAAGAGGATTGGCAGGGTAGGATGTGGGGTAAGGTGTGGAGGGATTGGTAGGGTAGTATGTAGGGTAATGTATGGGTGGATTGGCAGGGTAGGATGTGGGGTAAGGTGTGGGAGATGTGGTAGGATTGGCAGGAAAGGATGTGCGGAGGGGGGGGGGGGGTAAAGTGTGGGAATGTGGGAGGATTGGCAAGGTAGGATGTGGGGTAAGGTATGGGAGATGTGGGAGGATTGGTTGGGTAGTATGTAGGGTAATGTATGGGTGGATTGGCAAAGTAGGATGTGGGGGGGGGGGGTAAGGTGTGGGAAATGTGGGATGATTGGCAGGGTAGGATGTGGGGTAAAGTGTGGGAGGATTGGCAGGGTAGGATGTGGGGTAAGGTGTGGGAGGTGTGGGGGGGATTGACAGGGTAGGATGTGTGGGGGGGAAGGGGGGGGGTAAGGTGTGGGAGATGTGAGAGGATTGACAGGGTAGGATGTGGGGTAAAGTGTGGGAGGATTGGCAGGGTAGTATGTGGGGTAAAGTGTGGGAGGATTGGCAGGGTAGGATGTGGGGTAAGGTGTGGGAGGTGTGGGGGGATTGGCAGGGTAGGATGTGGGGTAAAGTGTGGGAGGATTGGCAGGGTAGGATGTGGGGTAAGGTGTGGGAGGTGTGGGGGGGATTGGCAGGGTAGGATGTGGGGTAAAGTGTGGGAGGATTGGCAGGGTAGGATGTGGGGTAAGGTGTGGGAGGTGTGGGGGGATTGACAGGGTAGGATGTGTGGGGGGGAAGGGGGGGGGTAAGGTGTAGGAGATGTAAGAGGATTGGCACGGTAGGATGTGGGGTAAGGTGTGGGAGGATTGGCAGTGTAGTATGTGGGGTAAAGTGTGGGAGGATTGGCAGGGTAGGATGTGGGGTAAGGTGTGGGAGGATTGGCGGGGTAGGATGTGGGGTAAAGTGTGGGAGGATTGGTAGGGTAGGATGTGGGGTTAAGGTGTGGGA
Organism: Ariolimax columbianus; assembly: GCA_036924085.1. NCBI lineage: Eukaryota > Metazoa > Mollusca > Gastropoda > Stylommatophora > Arionidae > Ariolimax > Ariolimax columbianus. The sequence continues at coordinate 137,572,354 of JAVGWX010000003.1, forward strand.
GATGTGGTAGGATTGGCAGGTAAGGATGTGGGAGGGGGGGGGGGTAAAGTGTGGGAATGTGGGAGGATTGGCAAGGTAGGATGTGGGGTAAGGTATGGGAGATGTGGGAGGATTGGTAGGGTAGTATGTAGGGTAATGTATGGGTGGATTGGCAGGGTAGGATGTGGGGTAAGGTGTGGGAGATGTGGTAACCTGTGGGAACAAGATGTGGCGGGGGGGGGGGTAATGCCCTGGGCGTGTGGTAGCCTGCGGCGGTAAGATGTGGAAGGGCAGTAGCCTGTGGTGGTAAGATGTGGAAGGTTCAGTAGCCTGCAGCGGTAAGATGTGGAAGGTGCAGTAGCCTGCGGCGGTATGATGTGGAAGGTGCAGTAGCCTGCGGCGGTAAGATGTGGAAGGTGCAGTAGCCTGCAGCGGTAAGATGTGGAAGGTGCAGTAGCCTGCGGCGGGAAGATGTGGAAGGTGCAGTAGCCTGCGGCGGTAAGATGTGGAAGGGGCAGTAGCCTGCGGCGGTAAGATGTTGAAGGTGCAGTAGCCTGCAGCGGTAAGATGTGGAAGGTGCAGTAGACTGTGGCGGTAAGATGTGGAAGGTGCAGTAGCCTGCGGCGGTAAGATGTGGAAGGGCAGTAGCCTGTGGTGGTAAGATGTGGAAGGTGCAGTAGCCTGCGGCGGTAAGATGTGGAAGGTGCAGTAGCCTGCGGCGGTAAGATGTGGAAGGGGCAGTAGCCTGCGGCGGTAAGATGTTGAAGGTGCAGTAGCCTGCAGCGGTAAGATGTGGAAGGTGCAGTAGACTGTGGCGGTAAGATGTGGAAGGTGCAGTAGCCTGCGGCGGTAAGATGTGGAAGGGCAGTAGCCTGTGGTGGTAAGATGTGGAAGGTGCAGTAGCCTGCGGCGGTAAGATGTGGAAGGTGCAGTAGCCTGCGGCGGTAAGATGTGGAAGGTGCAGTAGCCTGTGAGAATACAACGTGGACGATGGCAAGGTTGCAAGGTGCAGCAGATGTTTGGGGAGAGTAAGATGTCCAATTGGTCTTCCGGGGTCTTTGTGTATGATGTCAAGAATAGCACCACTGCCTAACAGACAGAATGTCGTAAGAGGTGACTAACTGTGTGCAACACCAGCTATGGTTAGGTGGTTTGTTTAGAGCAGCATAGAAGGCGTCTAACAGGCTCTACTTTGCGCTAGTGTTTGAGTCTTTTAAGATGGGTTCGCACATCAGTTAGTTACCCTCGGCGGCACTTGTCCCAACGCACCGGGGTAATACGCTGCTCAAGCCTAGCCCGCCAAGCAGGTAATCCACCGCCTGGCTTAATCCAGCTCATACCAGAGCTGGGACCTGCACATGAGCATGTTCCTCTGTAGAAGTAATGGAACTAAGAAGATTTAGAAGGTGTGGTTTGTGGAGAGAGGGAAGGGGGTGTATTTGGGAGATGATGTTTGTGGAGGGTAAGGTGTGAAAGGTGTCATTTATGGGGGAGGGGTATGATGTGGATATGTTGTTTGTCTGTGGAGGATGAGGTGTGGAAGGTGTCATTTGTGGGGGAGGGGTAAGATGTGGATATGTTGTTTGTCTGTGGAGGATGAGGTGTGGAAGGTGTCATTTGTGGGGGAGGGGTATGATGTGGAGATGGTGTTTGTCTGTGGAGGATGAGGTGTGGAAGGTGTCATTTGTGGGGGAGGGGTAAGATGTGTGTTTGTCTGTGGGAGGTGTTATTGTCTGTAAGGGTAACGTAGGGAGCTGTTGTAGTATGTGGATGTAATGTGTGGGTGGTGTGGTTGTCTATGGAGGTAATGTGTGGAAGGTGTGGTTGTCTGTGGAGGTAATGTGTTAGTGGTGTGGTTGTCTATGGAGGTAATGTGTGGAAGGTGTGGTTGTCTGTGGAGGTAATGTGTTAGTGGTGTGGTTGTCTGTGGAGGTAATGTGTTAGTGGTGTGGTTGTTTGTGGAGGTAATGTATGGGAGGTGTGGTTGACATTTGGGGAAAGGTGGGGGGGGGGGGGGGTAAGGTGTGAGAGGTGTTGACGATGTGGCTATCTATTGGAAAAAAAGGGACAGATGTAGAAAGACTTGCAGTTGTTTTGTGTATGGGTTCAGTTGTGTAGCTAACTGGGGAAAGAGTGGGATTGGTAATATGTGAGGGAAATGCGTGGGAAGAGTTGAAGTGGTTTCTAAAGGGGTAAATACAAACAGCTGTAGAGCTTATCCCATAGCAGGATCTGTCGCTAGGAGTATAGTAGTAAATCTCACTAGAGACGCGATGGTATTTCTGCTTCATTTTATGTTGTGTCAGTGCCCTTTCTCTATTGTCGTTGCCTTCTCTAGCGGTAAGTCAAGCACATCATGGTAGACTGTGATTGGACAGGGAAGCGAGCTTAGAGCGTTTCCTTCCAGACACAATCGTTCTAACTCAGGGCTCGGGAAACTACCCAAATTATACCTAGATTTGGGTTTTACCCAAAATCTGTTTTTGTGACATGGTATTTACATCTGTTTCCCACTTACATTCCTTCCCAACTGCCACAACCTCACTCCCCACACCTGGATTTTAAAGTAAACAAAATCAAACTAATTACTCTTAAAACTAAGAATCAACTGCTCTCAAAGTGAAGAATTAATGAGAGACTTAAAAAGCCGCACATGCTGTAAAAAGAATAGCCCAAATGAACGATTAATTAAAAAGATTGAAGAATTGAATCATTTCATTAATCAATCTACGGTTCAGGATTTGTAAAAATTTGGTTTTGTTTTCTTTTTGATAAAACAACATCCATTTCAGAGCTTTTTGATGTCAGAATAACTTGGGAGCTGTATTCGTGGTCCAACCGATTTCTGTAATTTGTCTTCATGTTCACAAAGGTAAAAAAAATCGTGTTCACAAAGATATGTTGTTGCAATATTTAGCTGCGTTAATGTCACTCCCATATGTGCAATTTTAAAGCCTTTTCAGTTTTTGACATTCTAAATATATAGGAGCGTAGCGCAGTGGTTAGCGCCATGGCTTCGCATCTGAGTAGTCCTGGATTCATTCCCCAGTTGAGGCGGTAATATTTTTTCAGACCGAAACGGCCCCCGGGTCGACCCAGCCTTAAATAGGAACCGGTTCATTCCGGGAAGTAAAAGCGGCGAGGGATAGGAGATGGCTCATCGTCATATAGCCGAGCCTTTGTGATAACGCTAACACGTCACACCTCTACAGCAGTAATGCTATGGGTTACTTTATATATATATATATATATATATATATATATATATATATATATATATATATATATATATATATATGAGAGATCTGCCTTGTTTGAAAATGTATGCATGCTTACAGGTTACAGCGAAGTTAAGAGGCCATGTACCAATGCTCCAGGCACATCAGCAAAATGGCTATTGAAGAAACTTCCATCGTAAAGAGAAGGAAATGAATTTAGCTATGAAAAGTGAACAGATACCCGCTATATGAGTTTAATCAAGTGTCTTGTAACTTGACGTCTTGACGGCAAAATGAATGAGGTCTAGCAAGAAGTTTCTAGCATTGGAAAAGCGGCTGCCTAAGTTTGTTCCGCGTTTTTATTTGTCATTGAAGATATTTTTATCCAAATCTAGTCATCAAAAGAACATAAAAATACGTCTTCTACAACTACTGCACGAGAACCGCTGTATTGAACATCCATCATCAGTTGCATATTGCTACGTCTATCTGTTGTCTTAACAATTCAATAGAAGAACGTTTGCTCCCTTTGATTGAAGAAATCACTTGCCCCCTCACATTTCCTGTTAATGATGGAAACACTTTCTGTCACAACACCTGCAGGCAAAAGCAATGAACTCAGGCAAATTGCTTCTTTCTGGCTACACAACAAAAGCACTGTACCTAGGCACACGGATACTTTCTGGCTACACAACAAATGCACTGGACCCAGACACTCGCTTTCTTTGTGGCTACACATTATTTCTGCCACTGTCGTTTAACCAATTCTTCACCAATAGTATGTGGCTTCTTGTTTCGGGCAATCAACCAGGCCACTTAAAAGCCAGCACTTGAGGTTGAACGTCGATCAAATAAACTTCTCAAGCTGCTTTCCAATCGCTGCCTTCTGATAGCTCTTTACAAGTTCTCAAAGTATTCCCACGGTTTGGACAACAGATGTGAGTGCATATTTTCTAAGTGTCTCTTTGACTGATTATGTTAACTTTGCAGTCAGCATCATCAAACAGATGACACATATACGTGTTTCTTTGACTGATTATGTTCAACTTTGCAGTCAGCATCATCAAACAGATGACACATATACGTGTTTCTTTGACTGATTATGTTCAACTTTGCAGTCAGCATCATCAAACAGATAACACATATACGTTTTTCTTTGACTGATTATGTTCAACTTTGCAGTCAGCATCATCAAACAGATGACACATATACGTGTTTCTTCGACTTATTATGTTCAACTCTGCAGTCAGCACTTTTCAACAAACGACACATATACGCGTTTCTTCTTCTGATTATGTTCAATTCTGCAGTCAGCAGTTTTCAACAAACGACACATTGTGGCTTCATTTGTCTTTTATTTCGGATAACCATAATTGAAGAACTATACCATGTATTTCGGTTTTCTATTTGATGATGTGTGGTGGGTAAAAGTGATGATGATTACAAACGGGAAAATGTTAGCAAAAGATTGCTATACTTTGAGGTGATATTCACAGGAAACAATCAACAGTTGTAATTATAGTGATATCAGAAAGCAAAGGTAACACCACTAGCATCTGTATTATGTTACACACGTGACGCTGTGTATATCGCCAGCGCGATCTGTGTACACTTTTGAGACGTTAAATGTATATACATTGACAAGGCCAAGGGGAAACTGGCAATGGAAACAGGTAAAATGTTTTAGTTGATCCACTACCTCTTATTGGATGAAGACACTGTAATTGATGTTCAAGTAGGATCAAGGTGATCAACAACGCATTAGCTGTAGCGACCAGCGACCAAAACCTGACTGCTAGAGACAAGGCCAGCGACCAAAACCTGACTGCTAGTGACAGGGTCAGCGACCAAAAGTTGACTACTAGCGACAGGGTCAGCGACCAAAACCTGACGGCTAGTGACAGGGTCAGCAACCAAAACCTGACTGCTAGTGACAGGGTCAGCCACCAAAACCTGACTGCTAGCGACAGGGTCAGCGACCAAAACCTGACTGCTAGCGACAGGTTCAGCGACCAAAACCTGACTGCTAGCGACAGGGTCAGCGACCTAAGCCCGACTGTTAGTGACAGGGTCAGCGACCAAAACCTGACTGCTAGCGACAGGGTCAGCGACCAAAACCTGACTGCTAGTGACAGGGTCAGCGACCAAAACCTGACTGCTAGCGACAGGGTCAGCGACCAAAAGCTGACTGCTAGCAACAGGGTCAGCGACCAAAACCTGACTGCTAGCGTCAAGGTCAGCGACCAAAACCTGACTGCAAGTGACAGGGTCAGCGATCCATAGCTGACTGTTAGCGGCAGGGTCAGCGACCCAGAGCTGTCAAGACTTTCTCCATCTACACGTGGTGATCCTGGATAACTCTACAACAGAGCACACTGGCTAAAGGGAAGGGATCCAAGCAGAAAGGCTAACCCGGTACCCAAAAATGCTAGCCTGAAGTCGGAAGTGTGAAACCGAAATGTGCAAATATCGCAGTCAAGCTGTAAAGTACAACACAAAGCATTCCGTTCTCCGGACTAAATCCTGCTACTTGCGAAGCTCTTTTAAGGGTACGGTAGGAGGAGCTGAAGAACGAAGGAACGAAGAAGAAGAAGATGAACAGGTGATGCACATAGTGAAACTGTTTGAAATCATGCACAGGTCCAGCATGGAAGGGTTATTGGGAAGAGTGGGCAGTGGTGTGTACAATCAGCACCTTACCGAAAACATCAGTATCTACATTCTTCGCCATTTACTGATAGGGATTGAGCACCTATGGATCTGCTTGGAGATCAGTAACGTTGATTTTTAACAAAACATGACTATAATTATAACAAACAATTATGAACTTATCAGTATTTACAGCAGATTTCATCAAGTGATATAGACTACATATATGGCGGACACAGGTATGGTAAAATGATCAGATTCGTCCTAAATCTCATGCTACAACAACTTCTATCCATCAATGAGGTCTTTAAAATTTGCCTTAAAATTCAAATATCCTTGAAATGTTGATGCTGTGTTGCAAAACAGAGAAATGAGGAAGCAGGTTGACCTATATGCCCCGTTTACTTGTGGTTTGGTTATGTGTCATTTATCATTCAAAAGGTCAAATTGTAGATGACTCACGTGACTTTAATTTCAGATCATTTTAATTATATCAGATTTTTGATGTAAGTTCGAAGCGTTCAATAGACAAGTATTTATATATTGATGATCAAATAGGATCAAGTTGATCAACAGTGCATGAACTGTAGCGACTGCCAGCGAATTTATGTCCTTCTCTTACATTTTCCCAACTCTCTTGACGTAAAATAGTAAAACAATTTATATAGATCTTAATCTGTATTTTAAATAAAAATCTTCATTGCCCTGAAAATTGTCATTCTGACTCCAACTGAGGTAACTTAGCCCTGTTCGCCGATCATTGCTCTAACGACCTGACTAGTAAGCCAGGTAAGGTGCAGAAACAAATAAAGCGGTTGAGCGGTGGGAAACAGATATTTGCTGATACAGCGGAATTTGTATTGAACAAGGGAGGGGGTAAGGTATGGATATAGGGAGGGGGTAAGGTATGGGTATAGGGAGGGGGTAAGGTATGGGTATAGGGAGGGGGAGGGGGTAAGGTATGGATATAGGGAAGGGGTAAGGTATGGATATAGGGAGGTGGTAAGGTATGGGTATAGGGAGAGTTATATTGAGAGGTTGGGAGGAGTTTCAGAGGTGAGTACATTTCAGTCGCACCTGATTGGTGCCATGACTGAGGAGAATATGCATACTGTAAGGTACCAAACATGTCATAAAGGACGACTAAAGATGGCTGTTAAGGGAGCTAGCAACGTATTCATGTAAAACCGCTGCTATCTGAACCAAAACTACTTAGATACAGACTTGCTGAAAGTGGGCCAGCTATTCTTGTGGTTCTATGCTCCACTTGGGACGAAAAGGCGAATCATCATCGTAGTACAATCACACTGGGAAGAGGTAGAAAGGCATGCTGGCATTCAACAGTGTAAGATGGTACTGTGTGGGTGGGCGGGGGCACTTGTGAGAGGAGTGGAGGTAGTACTGGGGGGGGGGGTCCACCTTGTGAGAGGAGTGGAGGTAGTACTGTGGGGGGGGGGGGGGTCACCTTGTGAGAGGAGTGGAGGTAGTACTGTGGGGGGGGGGGAGGTCACCTTGTGAGAGGAGTGGAGGTAGTACTGTGGGGGGGGGGGTCACCTTGTGAGAGGAGTGGAGGTAGTACTGTGGGGGGGGGGGGTCACCTTGTGAGAGGAGTGGAGGTAGTACTGTGGGGGGGGGTCACCTTGTGAGAGGAGTGGAGGTAGTACTGTGGGGGGGGGGTCACCTTGTGAGAGGAGTGGAGGTAGTACTGTGGGGGGGGAGGTCACCTTGTGAGAGGAGTGGAGGTAGTACTGTGGGGGGGGGGGTCACCTTGTGAGAGGAGTGGAGGTAGTACTGTGGGGGGGGGGGGGTCACCTTGTGAGAGGAGTGGAGGTAGTACTGTGGGGGGGGGGGGTCACCTTGTGAGAGGAGTGGAGGTAGTACTGTGGGGGGGGGTCACCTTGTGAGAGGAGTGGAGGTAGTACTGTGGGGGGGGGTCACCTTGGGAGAGGAGTGGAGGTAGTACTGTGGGGGGGGGGGTCACCTTGTGAGAGGAGTGGAGGTCGTACTGTGGGGGGGTGTGTCACCTTGTGAGAGGAGTGGAGGTAGTACTGTGGGGGGGGGGGTCACCTTGTGAGAGGAGTGGAGGTAGTACTGTGGGGGGGGGGTCACCTTGTGAGAGGAGTGGAGGTAGTACTGTGGGGGGGGGGAGGTCACCTTGTGAGAGGAGTGGAGGTAGTACTGTGGGGGGGGGGGTCACCTTGTGAGAGGAGTGGAGGTAGTACTGTGGGGGGGGGTCACCTTGTGAGAGGAGTGGAGGTAGTACTGTGGGGGGGGCACCTTGTGAGAGGAGTGGAGGTAGTACTGTGGGGGGGGGCACCTTGTGAGAGGAGTGGAGGTAGTACTGTGGGGGGGGGGGTCACCTTGTGAGAGGAGTGGAGGTAGTACTGTGGGGGGGGGCACCTTGTGAGAGGAGTGGAGGTAGTACTGTGGGGGGGGGGGCACCTTGTGAGAGGACTGGAGGTAGTATTGTGTAGGAAAACGAAGAGGCACATTATACGTGAAAGTGTGTGCCGGAAACTCAGGACATGATGTCACATAATGGGCGAGGTTAGCAGGAGGCAACAGGAAGGTGGATCAGTAGAGAGAGGGGAAACCTAATGAACAGACATCTTAAGGTGAAAGAAAGAATTAAATTACAGAGGAGAGATTTAGGTATAAATAGAAAGCTAGAAATAGAGAATCGTTGAGAGTTATCCAATTTGATCGCCATAGACCGCTGCAGGATTAATGATGCGCGAACGAGGCATGCGATTGAGGAGTGCAGCGAGCGTTAGAGGACAGACAGACAAAACGACTAGCAGTCAGGCAGGCGTAAACATTTCATGTACAAGACGCAATAGGCACACAGTTTATATATTCCATGTTATCTGAGCCTACAGTTTATCTGCTCGTTCTATCTGATGCAAATCACAAGAACAACCCTGAAACAATCCCTACGGAATACCAAATCTGGCATCTGCTAAATGCAATAACAAAGCATAGCTTATGTTTCCACGAGTGAAACAAAACTCACTGTCAGAATGATAGAATGTCGCAGAACATATCTGATGTACATTTATGTATGTGAAATATGAGATTCATTAAAAAAACCGACCTTTAAACGAATCCACCGCTCGCGTAATATGTCAATTAATGAAATAGTGACTGACAATTATTGAAGAAAAACTTCTGGACATTATCTGGCAATCATTCAAATGGGAGCTAACAGAAAACAGATTAGACATGCCAATTTGTTCAGTGCTTCGAGATAAAATTCAACACTATTTTCCCTCAAACGCATACCTCCTTCACACTTTAACGGAGTCCTTATAGTCCAAGTCTGAACCCATAAACAGCGTTGAAAAGCATTTAGTCGTGAAAAAGCTGGATTGTCGACAAGAAAACATGTTTATTGTTGCAGAGTTTCCAGGAATAGAAAACATAGGCAATATTCTCTCTCTTTCTTTCCGTCCACCCCAGATATTCTCTTCCCTCCCCCCCCCCCCCAAATAAAAATCTGTAACGGAACTCGATTGGCGAAAAACACAATCCAAGAGGATGCTCCAAGTCATGCCTGCGCATTCATTGACATCTCGGAGCCATCGCCTTCTTGGTCTGCCTCTTCTCTCTTGACCGGCGCCATACCTCCCATTACCGTTTTCTCAAGACCGTTGTGTCTTTTGATATGGCCAAAGGATTTTATTTTTATTTTCATGATGGAATTTATGAAAAAGTTATCCAATATGTTCATCTTTGGTTGAATGTGTGCATATTTCTTTTTTTTCGGTCAATCTTATTCTGAGTACCTTTCTTTAACCATGCGACTCGAAGTACTCGATTTTCTGCTCTGAGATTAGGACAATTGTCCATGTTTTGTAGCCGTATACTGCCATGAACAGATTCTCAAAATTCTCACTTTTGTTAGTTTGCTGGTATTCTGCCACAGTTTCCTCAAAACGAGTAGCCATCGGATTCCTCAAAACGTGTTGCCACTGGATTCCTCAAAACGTGTAGCGACTGGATTCCTCAAAACGTGTAGCGACTGGATTCCTCACAACGTGTAGCCACTGGATTTCTCAAAACGTGTAGCCACTGGATTCCACAAAACGTGTAGCCACCGGATTCCTCACAACGTGTAGCCACTTGATTCCTCAAAACGTGTAGCCACTGGATTCCACAAAACGTGTAGCCACTGGATTCCTCACAACGTGTAGCGCCGGATTCCTCAAAACGTGTAGCCACTGGATTCCTCAAAACGTGTAGCCACCGGATTCCCCAAAACGTAACCACTGGATTCCCCAAAACGTGTAGCCACTGGATTCCCCATAACATGTTGCCACTGGATTCCACAAAACGTGTTGCCACCGGATTCCTCACAACGTGTAGCCCCTGGATTCCACAAAACGTGTAGCCACTGGATTCTTCAAAACGTGTAGCCACTGGATTCCACAAAACGTGTTGCCACCGGATTCCTCACAACGTGTAGCCACTAGATTCCACAAAACGTGTAGCCACTGGATTCTTCAAAACGTGTAGCCACTGGATCCCCCAAAACGTGTAGCCACTGGATTCCTCAAAACGTGTAGCCACTGGATTCCTCAAAACGTGTAGCCACTGGATTCTTCAAAACGTGTAGCCACTGGATTCCACAAAACGTGTTGCCACCGGATTCCTCACAACGTGTAGCCACTAGATTCCACAAAACGTGTAGCCACTGGATTCTTCAAAACGTGTAGCCACTGGATCCCCCAAAACGTGTAGCCACTGGATTCCTTAAAACGTGTAGCCACTGGATTCCTCAAAACGTGTAGCCACTGGGTTGCCATTTGCTAATGTCATTCTGAATTCCGTTGAGCTGTCACCATTGTTATCCCGAAGCTCGTAACCTCTTCCTTTTCCACACTTCCTAACCTGAATTTATGCTGACTTGTAGTTTTGTCGATGACCATTGTCTTTGTTTTGTTTATGTTTACAAAGAGGTATTGATCTTCGCTGTATGCGCTTACGGCTACAATTAGCTGCTCTAACCCCTCTGCCCTGTTTGATAGTATCACAGTATCGTCTGCATATCTTAGCTCTAGGATCTTGTATCCGCTGATCGAAATTGTCGATATTCCTAACCTCTCTAACATTCTTCATTATGCAATCGGCATAAGTGTTAGAATATCATCAAAACATAGTTGTAAGATATTACACTTTCGCCGCTTGGAATTTCGTCGCCTCGCTCTTTCGTCGGTGTTAATTAACAACGTTTTCAAGTTTCTTTGCTAGCTTTGTTTTTTTCGCCATATATTTTCTCATCAACATGTCACGTCATGTTCTTTCATCGTTCAGTCTGTCAATACATTTCGTTCGGTGTGCAATGTCCTTTCTAAAAATGTCCGCATGGAATTTCATATATTTGTGATTAAACATATTACTACTGCTTATGGGTTATTAAAATAATCAAACTATTAATGTGATATTATTTGCGTGATTATACAGTTCATAGTTATTTTTGTGATGACAGTCAATAATCTCTCTATAACCTCACATTCCAAGCCATTAACATCTATCACAGCCTAACATCCGTCCCAGATTAGCATCAGACCCAGTCTAACATCCATCCCAGTCTAACATCTGTTCCAGTCCAATATCTGTTCCAGTCCAACATTTGTCTCCGTTTTTGTTAGATCTACTTCACAACCCCCTTCTCCTAAAAGGATTCTATGGACTGCTTCCATGTCTAAGGATGGCCGTCAACGATTGTCTCCATCTGATTTCCACAATCTTAGTCTTAGTCCCAGTTTTAGTCTCAAGCCTCTAGCCTCAAGCCTCTAGCCTCTAGCCTCTAGTCCCTAATCTTAGTCTAAATCCCAGTTTTAGTCTCAAGTCTCTAGTCTCGTCTGTCTGAGTCTGAGTCTTAGTCTTAGTTTTAGTCTTAGCCTTAGTCTTAACCTTAGCCTTAGCCTTAGCCTGAGTCTTAGCCTTAGCTTAGCCTTAGTCTTAGCCTTAGTCTGAGTCTTAGCCTTAGTCTGAGTCTGAGTCTTAGCCTTAGCCTTAGTCTGAGTCTGAGTCTTAGCCTTAGCTTAGCCTTAGTCTTAGCCTTAGTCTGAGTCTTAGCCTTAGTCTGAGTCTGAGTCTGAGCCTTAGCTTAGCCTTAGTCTTAGTCTTAGCCTTAGTCTGAGTCTTAGTCTTAGCCTTAGCCTTATTCGACATGTACGGTCCCAGTTATAGTGTGAGCTGGATGTAGTCGTAAGAAGGATTTACTGTTTAGCTAGCTAGGCCCGGGCAGCTTTTTACTCCACTGCATTGGAACAGGTAACGCGGAGGCTGGTTAACCGATTTGCGAGTCCATCCTAATAGACTAAAACACTAGAGCAAAGTAGACCCGCAGCCTGTTAGGCGCCATCTATGCTGCTCTGAACAAACCATGCCGCACAGTTAGTGGCCTCTTTTCATATGCTCTCTGTGGGGCAGTGGTGCTATTCTTGTCCTTGTCATACACAAAGACTCTGGTGGACCACTCCTAAATCTATATCCCCCTAATCACCAACATTAAAAAATGTACATACTGTATTTATTCATCGTGTATTTATTCATCGTGTATTTATTCATCGTGTATTTATTCAAGAATAATTGTTAAAGTAAGATGTAATTGTCGTATTAAAACAAAATGTATTGTAGCATTTCATTTATTATTATGTTTATTCAGGAGCTACTTGTATTCTCAAGTGCCGTATAGTTAACTCGTGAGGTTTTTGACAGCCCTGATGGGTTTGCTAGCTACATAAAGGTTGTGCTCTGATGTTGGTCATTTTCGACTGTCGTTAGCTCTTTGGGCCTTAGCCCACGTGGAGGGCCAGGTACGGTTGTATAACAATGGTATGCTGATTCTCAAGGAATTCCAACCCTGAGAGACATCCACCATCTTCAGAGTAGAATCTATGCTGCTTCTCCTGGTGGTTTACGTTATCTATGCAGCAGACCAGAATATCACTGCAGAGAACCAACAACCAGAAACTATGCAGTGGACTCCACCAACTGCCAGCCATTCACTACTGCGGGCAAGTAACAGCTAGACATTCACTGCTGTGGACCGGCAACAACCAGAAAATCACTTCTCCAGGCCATCAACCACGAAAAATTATGCTGCAGGCCATCAGCAACCAGAAATTCACTGCTGCAGGCCAGCAATAACCATAAATTCACTGCTGCGGCCCAGCAGTAACCAGACATTCACTGCTGCGGACTAGCAACAACCAGAAACTATGCAGTGGGTCAGCAACAACCAGAAACTAGGCCAGCGACCCAGCAACAACCAGACATTCACTACTGTGGACTGGCAACAACAGACGTTCACTGCATCGGGCGATCAATAACTATAACTTACTACAGCGGGCCAGCAACAATTAGAAACTCATTTTAGTGAGTCAGCAACAACTTGAAACTCATTGTAGCAAGCCAGCAACAACTAGAAACTCATTGTATCGGGCCAGCAACAACTAGAAACTCATTGTAGCAAGCCAGCAACAAGTAGAAACTCATTGTATCGGGCCAGCAACAACTAGAAACTCATTGTAGCAAGCCAGCAACAACTAGAAACTTATTGTATCGGGCCAGCAACAACTAGAAACTCATTGTAGCGGGCCAGCAACAGCTAGAAACTTATTGTAGCGGGCCAGCAACAACTAGAAACTTATTGTAGAGGGCCAGCAACAACTGGAATGCCACTGCAGTGGACCAGCATGAGCCACGAATCACTGCAACGACCAACAGCAACCACCAACTCACTGCAACGACCAACAGCAACCACCAACTCACTGCAACGACCAACAGCAACCACCAATTCACTGCAACGACCAACAGCAGCCACCAACTCACTGCAACGACCAACAGCAACCACCAACTCACTGCAACGACCAACAGCAACCACCAACTCACTGCAACGACCAACAGCAACCACCAACTCACTGCAACGACCACCAGCAACCACCAATGCACTATAACGACCAGTTTCACTTAGAAAAGGTGACAATATTCACTTACTGGAGATCAACGCTGCAATCAATTCAGAACTCAAGAAATGAACTCACGTGGCGTGAAATGATATCAAAGAGGAATATCATCCACAGAATATCAGCTGATGTGCTAGAAAAGGTTCTTTCCTCCTGTGTAATCACAGGAAAGGAGAGAGCTGATGCCCAGTCAGGAGCTGGATGAAGAAGCCTAATTACACATTACCATATGGAAAGGTAATGCAATCATGCACAATCAGTCTAATTGCCAGAGGAGGAAAATAATAAATGGAGATAATGGATCTGCTACACCAAGAAACGTATCTCGCAGACAAACCCAATGCACCGTTTTTCGTCTTGGAATTGGCTGCTGCAGATTTTAAACTCCCTTCTATCGCATCTAGCTATCTCTCACAAGTCAATGTTCTATCGCATCTAGCTATCTCTCACAAGTCAATGTTCTATCGCATCTAGCTATCTCTCACAAGTCAATGTTCTATCGCATCTAGCTATCTCTCACAGTTCAATGTTCTTTCGCATCTAGCTATCTCTCACAAGTCAATGTTCTATCGCATCTAGCTATCTCTCACAAGTCAATGTTCTATCGCATCTAGCTATCTCTCACAAGTCAATGTTCTATCGCATCTAGCTATCTCTCACGTCAATGTTCTATCGCATCTAGCTATCTCTCACAAGTCAATGTTCTATCGCATCTAGCTATCTCTCACAAGTCAATGTTCAACCGCATCTAGCTATCTCTCACAAGTCAATGTTCATTCAGGAATGGAACTAATATCCCTACCTGAACGTATTACTCATAACTGTTAAACGAATAAGGAATAACCTATGACGTCATATCTGGCCCAGGAGTGGACAGCTGATGCAGACGTTGTGGGACTAGCGCCTAGATCTGTAAACGATGGCTGACGAGGAAACTCCAGATCTAACTTGATCAATTAGACCAAATAAAAAACAAATTGAACTAGGATTGTCGAGCTAGAAGAATGGTACGATTGTTGAGCCAGAAGTATGGTCGGATTGTCGAGTCAGTAGTGAAATAGGATTGTTGAGCCAGAAGTATGGTTGGATTGTCGAGTCAGTAGTGAGATAGGATTGTTGAGCCAGAAGTATGGTCGGATTGTCGAGTCAGTAGTGAGATAGGATTGTTGAACCAGAAGTATGGTCGGATTGTCGAGTCAGTGGTGAGATGGGATTGTTGAGCCAGAAGAATGTTAAGATTCTTAAGTCAGAAGTATGGTAGGATTGTTGAGTCAGATGTGTGGTCGGATTGTCGAGTCAGTAGTGAGATAAGATTGTTGAACCAGAAGTATGGTCGGATTGTCGAGACAGTGGTGAGATAAGATTGTTGAGCTAGAAGTATGGTAGGACTGTTGAATAAGAACAAACCCAGAAAGAAATGTCCACACCATGATGTTGAAACGTGACAACATAGTGACGCAGGACAGACATAAAGACAGAAAAACCACATACAACGACATATTATTATGTGAGATCCCAAAGGATTGACAAAATGAAAAGCAAAAATCGTCGGCATGTTTATTATTCTCATTATTCAATGAATAATTATGTTTACCTTTTTAACCTCAGTTCTTTTCTCTGTTCTATAATATTATTCCTGCCTAATGGATCAGCAGAACAAAAAGAAAGAAAACCCAGCGACGATACAATTTTCAAGAATCTCATTAAAATGCAGATAATAGATTGTGAGAAACAAACAGATGGCACAAGCTAAATCCTGTAGGGATGGAGACGAGGGAGAGTCATGTCGCGGTCTTACACAGAACCAATAATGTTGTGTTAGTGTCAATATCGAATGCAGCAACAGAATTCAGGTCCACGAGATGAAAGGGACGAAAAAAGGAGAACGGTTATGAAAGGAAACAAAGACGTGTCACAGGAATTGGATTGACCAGATCACCGTGAAAGTAAGATAAACTAGAAGATAGACACGCTCAAGCGGTTCCATACCTGGGCTGAAAGATTGATAAACATAGCCCCAACGGACACATTCGAGGACAAAAGAAGGAGATCTGGGGAAAAATAGAAATCTTAGACGACTGACAAGATTGCTGAAAACTGTGACCATTTAAAATAATGGTATAATAAGAGGATAAGCAAGTGAGCAGGGAATAGATCGTTTCCGTAATGAGGTACGACACATGATGAGGATGTCAGTTGTGAAATGTATAGACAGCTGTGGGGAGGATGGCGGTCGGGGGAGAGGGGATTGAAGATGTGCTCCAGTAGAAGTGGTACACGTTGTTGAGGCAGCGGTCATCGGCTCCGCTTGACGTGGTGCAATATTATGATAGGATGCAGTGTAGTGTTAGAGCAGATGTTATAGACGAACTTGATCTTCACGGCCACTAGGCAAGCATGAAGATGGTTCCACCACCCAAACACGTCACACATCACACATCACTCATCACGAACGCCTCTAATCGCAACACATGATAGTAATGGATATCTTTATCATCTCGTCATGTCTCAAGCGTTCCCCAGATAAATTTATCCTGCCTCGCCCCTGTACAATATCTCATCATGTCCATAGCGTTCCCCAGATAAATTTGTCATGCCTTCGCCCCTGTACAATATCTCATCATGTCCATAGCGTTCCCTAGATAAATTTGTCATGCCTCGCCCTGCACAACGTCTCATCATGTCTCAAGCGTTCCCCAGATAAATTTGTCCTACCTTCGCCACTGCACAACATCTCATCATGTCAAAAGCGTCCCCCAGATACATTTGTCCTGCCTTCGCCCCTGCACCACCTGGAAACTTCCAATGAAATTACCCGTATCAAGTGAAGAGTATTTCACCGAAACCAAGTCATGAAGAATCAATCCCAGAAGTCTTGAAACTACAATACCAATTAGAAAACACTCAATAGCTTTATTTTTGAGAGAGCGATCAATCACCTTCCACTAGGGCGCATCATTTAGTCAATAACTCAGCTTTACATTGTTGCTCCAACAAATAGAAGATGTGTTTTACGTTGTTGAAAAGGGACGATAAGGCTAACGTCTGGTCAGGCAAAACACACTGATCAGACAATGTTAGCCAGGGGCAGGAGAAATATACTGGCCAAGACCCTCACCTGACGGGACGATAAGGCTAACGTCTGGTCAGGCAAAACACACTGATCAGACAATGTTAGCCAGGGGCAGGAGAAATATACTGGCCAAGACCCTCATCTGACCTCCTTGTTTGTCGTCCTGGAAACGGGCTGTTGTCGAGGACATCAGTCTGGCTAACAAGGTTAGGTTCGACGTGATCCCCGTAGTAGTGAGCGATACGCAGATGAAGCCAATCATAGCACAACCGCCTGGAGGACCCCGGTCCACCTTCATCAGCACGCTTGGGATGGGAGGAAAGCTTCGACAACCTGCCAGTTAATGCCCTTCCAGGGCGCACAAAAGAGTTAACATACTCATTGTAGGCATTCGCAAACAACGCAACCAATAAGTTCTTGAAATAGAAGAGATATTTCAAGGACACACATCAAAACTGGGCGTCCGAGTTACATAGTGGCTAGAGCTCTTCTTTCTCGCGGCAAAGGTAACAAGTTCAGTCCTCTATCATTTAAATTTACCTTACGCCGGTTTTCCATTTGGGTTGTCTGCCGGTGGGATTTATAGGATGGAATAATAAAGGTCGCTAGCCCTGGCAGTGCCTGCTTAGATTGCAATGTAATACTATTAACTTATTAAAGTCCAGCTTCTTTGATGTAACCAAAAGTCTCGGTCTTTGGTTGAAATCAACATGCCATCGTAAAATCATAGATTCTATCTTATACATGAATAAACACAATTTCCTAGGTTTGGGTTAATGGAAAAAAGAAATATTTATATCCTTGTTAACTTACAAGTGCCAAATATGTTATCAGCTATTCCGAATTACTCTGACAACTAACTTTCACGAATTGTCACTATATCGTTGTAATGACGCCACTTAGCAATGTCACAATGCGACATTTGAGACATCGCCTGCAGTCAGCTCAGCTGATCCTATTAGACCTGTCATAATTAACGTTCTTGTAATCTCAAAATGTGAACAGAACTTTTTCTTTTTGACCGTTATGCATGGAACATTGACACTAAAATATAAGTATTTGATTCTATCTTCAGTGTAAGTGTTTCATTGTATCTTCAATGTATGTGTTTGAGTGTATCTTCAAGTTTGTTTGTATCTTCAATGGAAGTGTTTGATTGTAGCTTCAAGTGTTTTATTATATCTTCAATGTAAGTGTTTTATTGTATCTTCAATGTAAGTGTTTGATTGTATCTTCAAGTGTTTGTTTGTATCTTCAATGGAAGTGTTTGATTGTATCTTCAATGTAAGTATTTGATTCTATCTTCAGTGTAAGTGTTTCATTGTATCTTCAGTGTATGTGTTTGAGTGTATCTTCAAGTGTTTGTTTGTATCTTCAATGGAAGTGTTTGATTGTATATTCAATGTATGTGTTTGATTGTATCTTAAATGTAAGCGTTTGATTTTATCCTCAACGTAAGTGTTTTATTATATTTTCAATGTATGTGTTTGAGTGTATCTTCAAGTGTTTGTTTGTATCTTCAATGGAAGTGTTTGATTGTATCTTCAAGTGTTTGATTGTATCTTCAATGTAAGTGTTTGATTGAATCTTCAATGCAAGTGTTTGATTATTTCTTCACTGTAAGTGTTTGATTGTATCTTAAATATAAGTGTTTGATTGTATCTTAAATGTAAGTGTTTGATTGTATCTTAAATGTAAGTGTTTGATTGTATCTTAAATTAAAGTGTTTGATTGTATCTTAAATGTAAGTGTTTGATTGTATCTTAAATGTAAGCGTTTCATTGTATCTTCAACCTGTTTTATTATATCTTCAATGTAAGTGTTTGATTGTATCTTAAATGTAAGTGTTTGATTGTATCTTAAATGTAAGTGTTTGGTTGTGTCTTAAATGTAAGTGTTTGATTGTATCTTAAATGCAAGTGTTTGATTGTATCTTAAATGTAAGTGTTTGATTGTATCTTAAATGCAAGTGTTTGATTGTATCTTAAATTTAAGTGTTTGATTGCATCTTAAATGTAAGCGTTTCATTGTATCTTCAACCTGTTTTATTATATCTTAAATGTAAGTGTTTGGTTGTGTCTTAAATGTAAGTGTTTGATTGTATCTTAAATGCAAGTGTTTGATTGCATCTTCAGTGTAAGTGTTTTATTGTATCTTCAATGTATGTGTTTGATTGTGTCTTCAAAGCGAAATTGGACTTATTCTTATACATACATGGGTTCAGCGGTTTGGGGGGTTGGACTGGGGATATGAGACAGGTGAGTAGTCGGAGAAAGGAAAGAGCCTATTATTCTGCTGCTCAGAATGTGCAAGTCGACTGGCGGACACATTGTCTGCACAGGTAGTGCTATCATCTACATGAAAACACAATTCTTGATCAAACTAAAGAGCAAGCTTAACAAAATGGCCAACAAGTTCACACATGGCCTGTAGGTTAGGGTTCGATAAAGCTCCCAAAAGAATGATTATGCAATGGATCTCTGGGCACTCAAATACACCTGGCAATGACAATGCCAATATACTAGTTAAGAAGGGATCAAGTCAAGAACAACACACGCCAACAACCCTACACACAAATAACTAATCAAGACTGCGAACAAAGAGGGCTGGCTGAATAGATGGGTAATTGAGAATATTTGGAGAGAAATCTACAAACATATGACCATCTTGAGTACCAAAGGCAGCATCGACCTCTTGAAAAAGAGAGTTCAAAGCATTATTTTCCGACTTCACACTCAACACATTCAACTTAACAGCCAATTGAACAAAATCCAACCAGAACATACCACAGAGTGCCGGCTGTGCACACTTCCTTATGAAACTGTTGAACATCTTCTTTTTGAATGTGTAGTGCTTGCCAGTGTTAGGAAAGACCTTCTGTCTTCGAGGCCAGACAAATGGAACACTCTGTAAGGAACTAAACAACAGCTCACAAACACTTGCAGGTACCATGGCATTGGGCCAAAGGGCAGAAGCCTACAGACCGTTAGATCGATAACAAACCAACCAACCAACAAAATGGGAATATTAAAGTTTCGGCGATGAATGAGTTCGCACAAGGCTAAAAAATCGGCCATATGTTATAGACACGGAGCGTGACTGGATTATGTAGTGAAGTGTGTGTGTGAACATGTGTGTGCGTAAGTGTGAGAAAGAGAGAGAGAGAGAGAGAGAGAGAGATATAGAGAGAGAGATAGAGAGAGAGAGAGCAGTAGCAGAAGGATAAAGAATATTTGAGAGGGCAGAGAAAGTGTCGGATGGAAAGTGAATCAAGAGTAAGCTAAATGTGTGTTCCTCCGGTTTATGTGAGTGTGTATGTGTGTGTGTGTATGTATGATATATAGAGTGTGTATATGAAAGAGTGTGCTCGCGTGTGTGAGCGAGTGCGTGTGTGTGATAGAAAGAAAGTGTGTGTGTGAGAGAGTGCGTGTGTATCAAATAGAGTAAGTATGTGTGTGTGAGAGTGCGTGTGTATGACATAAAGTGAGTGTGGGTGTGAGTGATAGAAAGTGTGTGTGAGAGAGAGTGCGTGTATATTATATAGAGTAAGTGTTGGTGATAGAGAGAAAGTGTGTGTGTGTGTGTGTGTGTGTGTGTGAGAGAGTGCGTGTGTATTATATAGAGTGATTGTGGGTGTATGGGATAGATAGAGAGAGAGTGTGTGTGAGAGAGTGTTCATGTGTGTGTCAGAGTGCGTGTGTGTAAGTGTTCATGTGTGTGTGAGAGAGTGCGTGTGTGTACATGTTCATGTGTGTGTGAGAGTGTATGTGTGTGTGTGTGAGAGTGTGTGTAAGTGCTCATGTATGTGTGAAAGTGCGTGTGTGTGAGTAAGTGTTCATGTGTGTGTGAGAGAGTGCGTGTGTGTAAGTGCTCATGTGTGTGAGAGAGTGCGTGTGTGTGAGAGAGTGCGTGTGTGTAAGTGCTCATGTGTGTGAGAGAGTGCGTGTGTGTGAGAGAATGCGTGTGTGTGAGAGAGTGCGTGTGTGTAAGTGCTCATGTGTGTGAGAGAGTGCGTGTGTGTGAGAGAGTGCGTGTGTGTGAGAGAGTGCGTGTGTGTGAGAGAGTGCGTGTGTGTGTGAGAGAGTGCGTGTGTGTGTGAGAGTGCGTGTGTGTGAGAGAGTGCGTGTGTGTGAGAGAGTGCGTGTGTGTGAGAGAGTGCGTGTGTGTGAGAGAGTGCGTGTGTGTGAGAGAGTGCGTGTGTGTGAGAGAGTGCGTGTGTGTGAGAGAGTGCGTGTGTGGGTGAGAGTGCGTGTGTGTGAGAGAGTGCGTGTGTGTGAGAGAGTGCGTGTGTGTGAGAGAGTGCGTGTGTGTGAGAGAGTGCGTGTGTGTGAGAGAGTGCGTGTGTGTGAGAGAGTGCGTGTGTGTAAGTGCTCATGTGTGTGAGAGAGTGCGTGTGTGTAAGTGCTCATGTGTGTGAGAGAGTGCGTGTGTGTGAGAGAGTGCGTGTGTGTAAGTGCTCATGTGTGTGAGAGAGTGCGTGTGTGTGAGAGAGTGCGTGTGTGTAAGTGCTCATGTGTGTGAGAGAGTGCGTGTGTGTAAGTACTCATGTGTGTGAGAGAGTGCGTGTGTGTGAGAGAGTGCGTGTGTGTGAGAGAGTGCGTGTGTGTGAGAGAGTGCGTGTGTGTGAGAGAGTGCGTGTGTGTGAGAGAGTGCGTGTGTGTGAGAGAGTGCGTGTGTGTGAGAGAGTGCGTGTGTGTCAGAGAGTGCGTGTGTGTGAGAGAGTGCGTGTGTGTGAGAGAGTGCGTGTGTGTGAGAGATTGTGAGTGAGAGAGAGAGAGTGAGTGTGTGTGAGAGAGTGCGTGTGTGTGAGAGATTGTGTGAGAGAGAGAGTGAGTGTGTGTGAGAGATTGTGAGTGTGTATGTCAGAGTGTATGTGTAATAGTGTGTGTGTGCGAGTGTATGACAGACTATACCAATGAGTGTGTGAAAGAGAGAGACAGAGAAAGATTGTGAAGGAGAGTGTGAAGGAGAGAGTACGAAGGAGAGAGTGTGAAGGAGAGAGTGTGAAGGAGAGAGTGTGAAGGAGAGGGTGTGAAGGAGAGAGGGATCAAAAGTGAATGAGCTTGTTGAAAGCCAACGATGAGGAATTTTACTCTTTTGTGCGTAGTAGGTGACAGTCTGCAGTTGCTGTCCTCCTATCTCAAGCGTGCTGATGAAGATGGACCGGGCTGTTGTTTATGCTTGGTTTCGTCTGCGTGTCTCTTACTACGACGGGGATCACGTCGATCCCCACATCATTAGCCAGACTGTCATAAAACAACATGTTTCCGGAAAGAACTACATGCAAATTAGGGGGGTCTTGGTCAGCTTGTTTAACTTGCCTCTGACTAAAATTGGTCAGCTTGTTTAACTTGACTCTGACTAAAGTTGGTCAGCTTATTTAACTTGACCAGACTAATATTGTTGGCATGTTTAACTTGACCCTGACTAACATTGGTCAGCATGTTTAACTTGACCCTGACTAACATTGGTGGACATGTTTAACTTGACCTTGACTAAAATTGATCAGCATGTTTAACTTGACCCTGACTAACATTGGTGAACATGTTTAACTTGACTTGACTAACATTATTCAGCATGTTTAACTTGACCCTGACTAACATTGGTCAACATGTTTAACTTGACCTGACTAACATTGGTCAGTGTGTTTAACTTGACCCTGACTATAATTAGTCAGCATGTTTAACTTGACCTTGACTAACATTGGTCAGCATGTTTAACTTGACCCTGACTAACATTGGTCAGCATGTTTAGCTTGACCCTGACTAACATTGGTCAGCCTGTTTAACTTGACCCTGACTAACATTGGTGAACATGTTTAACTTGACCTTGACTAACATTGGTCAGTATGTTTAACTTGACCCTGACTATTATTAGTCAGCATGTTTAACTTGACCTTGACTAACATTGGTCAGCATGTTTAACTTGACCTTGACTAACATTGGTCAGCATTTTTAACTTGACCCTGACTAACATTGGTCAGTATGTTTAACTTGACCCTGACTAACATTGGTCAGCATGTTTAACTTGACCCTGACTAACATTGGTCAGCAGGTTTACCTGACCAGACGTTCGTCTCCTGACCACATGAACAGTGAACAGAAAGATATAAATAAAAGACATTCTGTCGCCATGTACTGTGCTGATGTGTGTGTGTGTGAGCGAGAAAGAGAGAGAGAGAGAGAGAGAGAGAG
Source organism: Ariolimax columbianus (assembly GCA_036924085.1). Taxonomy (NCBI): domain Eukaryota; kingdom Metazoa; phylum Mollusca; class Gastropoda; order Stylommatophora; family Arionidae; genus Ariolimax; species Ariolimax columbianus. The sequence continues at coordinate 137,595,443 of JAVGWX010000003.1, forward strand.
AGAGGAGGGAGAGAGAGAAAGAGAAAGAGAGAGAAAGAGAGAAATAGAGATTGTGAGGAACGGAGTAAAACGAAGCATGGATGAGAGACCCTCCAGGGTAAAACAAAATAGCCTGCAAAACGTTGATTGGAACTTCCAGGGATAGCCTGATCCGTATCCCAGAAGATGAGTCAGTGCGGAATAAAAATACCAGGCACAAATAACTGTTGTGAGACACCATCCTCAAGCTAAGCCTGAAGGACACGATATCCTCTTTATGGCCGGCTCAAAAACCAATACGTGAGAACAAATCCTTCTTAATCCGCTCTTTAAGACGGTGATCAAGCCTGTGCAAATCGGAGAGAAATAATCTGTCAAGATTTGAAACTGAACAGTATAGTACCACTGACAACAGATGAGAGATCAGTCCATGCATGGTCTTGCTCTTGGCATCATTACACGCTACACAATCAATTCATGGCAGTGAACAGTGACAGATTGATGATCATAAAAGCGAAATATCGTTCTGAATGACGTAGGAGGTCATGCCGCCCCCCCCCCCCCCCCCATGCATTACCAAACAGTTTGTTTATTGATAAAATCATGCGCCGCATTCTTGCACATTCATTTTCTAAATACAAAATCGACATCTTCATAGTATCTTTCAAGATGTCAGCTTTAAAGTATCCTGAAAACAGTGGCCTCTCTTTAGAACGTCGCCGCCTTCATCTTATTTTCCATCATCATTCTCATCATCATTTAAATGTCATGTTGCTTCTTCTTCTTCACCTACATCTTCAACTACTTTCAGATGTCAACTTGAATATATCAATAAAACAGCAGCAGTCTGTATAAGATCATTGATGTCATCATAGAACTAGTCACGAGATCAAAATGGCGATGGCCATGTGTGCTTACAATAGCCCTCATATGTTTGACAATTTTGCATCATCTGTAGTTGCAATATTTCATTTCTTGAATAGATTGTAGATAAGATTGCCTAGATATGTTGCTAAGTTTGTATTTAATCGATTGTTGACGTCTGTTGATCTGGGTAATATGCTTTATTTGTGTGTGGTATGGTCACTTCATGCGCAACAAAGTGGTACGCAAGAAAGATGCCGCCATATCTGGCTGTGGGACTACATTGCTCTACTGTTTTGGTTCATTATGGATGCCGGCAGACCACAGATTTGCCTAGAATTCACACTAGTCGACGACTTGCACTTGTGTTTACGGAAACGCGCTGTTGTATTCCGTTTGGAATGGTTAATTCGTTCCATTTTTGTGATTTCTTACGTCCGATTATCTTGTTCTGGACATCGGCTATATGAATGACACTACGCTTAAACATGTGCCGTATTTCACGGTCTAGTTCACACGGCTGAACTTCACGAAATTGGCGTGTCAGAAATTTAGACACTACTAAAATGAACTCAACACAGCCGGGGAGGTCATGAGGTGTTCTTGGTCCTAGACAGCACCGCTTTCGCATGTAAGTCGAGCAGATCTTCCATCGTACACACGTGTGGTAGGTTTGGTCATGCCATGAGGCGTTCTTAGTCATAGACAGCACCGCATCTGCATGTATCGTCGTTGCTGTATCCCATCTCATCAGGTTTTATCCGCATCGGGTCCCCCCCAGAACAGTCTACTTAAATGTTTCCGTACTTGATATGGTAGGTGTGCTCCAGGTGGATTGTCTCCCTACTTGATATGGTAGGTGTGCTCCAGGTGGATTGTCTCCCTACTTGATATGGTAGGTGTGCTCCAGGTGGATTGTCTCCCTACTTGATATGGTAGGTGTGCTCCAGGTGGATTGTCTCCCTACTTGATATGGTAGGTGTGCTCCAGGTGGATTGTCTCCCTACTTGATATGGTAGGTGTGCTCCAGGTGGATTGTCTCCCTACTTGATATGGTAGGTGTGCTCCAGGTGGATTGTCTCCCTACTTGATATGGTAGGTGTGCTCCAGGTGGATTGTCTCCCTACTTGATATGGTAGGTGTGCTCCAGGTGGATTGTCTCCCTACTTGATATGGTAGGTGTGCTCCAGGTGCAATGTTTCCCTACTTGATATGGTAGGTGTGCTCCAGGTGGATTGTCTCCCTACTTGATATGGTAGGTGTGCTCCAGGTGGATTGTCTCCCTACTTGATATGGTAGGTGTGCTCCAGGTGCAATGTTTCCCTACTTGATATGGAAGGTGTGCTCCAGGTGCAATGTTTCCCTACTTGATATGGAAGGTGTGCTCCAGGTGCAATGTTTCCCTACATGATTTGGTAGGTGTGCTGCAGGTGCAACTTCCTCATGCAGCTTTATCATGTGGTCTGCTGTTTATTGCGCCATTTATCGATGCGTTACTTTCAGGACCTTCCTTGGAGAAGTTGTCTCCGTCTAGACTCAAGTCTCATTTTCTGCAAATGGTGACCGTACATCAGGTGTCTTTGATTGCTGGTCTCTCTCAATTCCTGCTGCAACACTTCTTCTGCTCTAGGTGGAGAGGTCATATACCAAGTATCGAGTATATTTTCCCAATAGAGTCGGTTTTCGGCACCCAGTCCTAATCTCGTCTCATTGATGGCAGTATTGACAACCTTGGCGTGTGTGCACTTTCCCCATACTGGTGACGTGTATTCGGCTGAATTTCAGTGTCCCTCTTTCACCGTAGTTTGCTGCAATTTCAGCGGATCATCAAGAACTGATGTCCGTAAAATCCACAACCAACAAGTCACACGAGGATATTGTGCACAGCTTTCTCACCGGAGTGAACAGTTTTATTTTTGTTTCTAGCAGATCATCAATAACTGATGCTCATGAAAACCACTGATACTTTGTACCTAACTGATCCACTCGAAGAGATTCGTCTTCTGTCTCGTGTCGCTGAGAAAGGTTCACTAGTCATTCCATTAGGCAAGAATGCAGATACCCAAGAAACATAGTGAATAAACGTCACGGCCTGATCTGCCTGGTATATCCAATAATGGCTGTCGCACCCTATCCAACATGACCGTCGGTCATGAGGTACTTTTGTGCCCTCCCCGTTTACCGGCCAATAGCTCGTGTAGGTAGTAGGTCAGCAACAGTTGCCAATCTATCATGTTCCTCCTTTCTGGAGCCGCTATTAACTTCTCGGCTATCTTGTCACATAATAATCTCAATATGATAGTCTGTCATCAAGTCCATATCTTTCTCTAATGACTAGACAAAACAGAATGGGCGTATTCATAACTCCTGCCAACTTCTTTCTATAACAATTAGACACTAGACTATTGACGATACCTAACTGTTGCAACTGTTGCCCAGAATGACTTACCTCCCCTATTTTTAACACTCGTGCTACGTCTCTCTTGAATTATTCGGTTCAAACTTACTGCCCAGGTTATAGAACTAGCCCGGCTTTGTCAAGGGATGCAGACGGGCGTGACCTCTAAACTGCCTTAGCTGACGTTAAGTCCCTCGGTAGGCAAATCGTAAGCCATGACTCCCAGGCTTCCTGCGGGTCCTTTTCTACATAATGGACAGCAGCACTGTCACAGTATTACCATGTGACATTATTGTTTATAACAAAGGAACTGATGTTTCTATAACTATGGAGCTGATGTTTCTCTAACAAGGGAACTGATGTTACTATAATAAAGGAACTGATGTTTTCTTAAAACCATAGAACATGTTTCTAAAACCATGGAACTGATGTTTCTATAACATAGGAACTGATGTGTCTATAACCATGGAACTGATGTTTCTATAATAAAGGAACTGATGTTTTTACAACAAAAGAACTAATGTTTCTATAACCATAGAGCTGAGGTTTTTATAACCACGAAACTGATGTTTCTATAACAAAGGAACTGATGTTTCTATAACCACGGAGCTGATGTTTCTGTAACCAGGGAACTTTTCTTTCTATAACCAATGAACTTTTATTTCTATAGCCAGGGAAAATTTTGTCTACAACCATGGAGCTGTTGCTTCTATAATAAAGGAACTAATGTTTCTATAACAAAGGAATTGTAACACTTCCAGACGGAACATGAGCATTAAGAGCAGAGGTGATGGTGCCGGCGATACTGCGAAAAAAGGTACCTGAATGTGTGCCAATGGTACTCACCGTCTCGACACCGAGTTGACAAAGGAAAACGGAGAGTTAAAGGGAAGGTTCTGCCTGGTTAGGAGCTGACCATTCTGACGTTACGATTTCAGTAAAAGGGGGGGGGGGGGGGGGTTAGTGACAGACAGAGGCCATTAGGTCTTTTTGCGACATTTTAGAGTGACAAAAATTCGAAGTGATTCGTTTCAATAACAACTATGTGGGCGTAGATCCAAACTAGAGTGATGGTGGAGTCAGACAACCCACAGAAGACCATTGGACAGCACGTATACTGCTTGAGACTATATAATGCTAGGCAAAGTTTAACTCAAGCAGACTGGCCATGGAGAGAGAGAGACAGAGAGAGAGAGAGAGAGAGAGAGAGAGAGAGAGAGAGTTTAGCTAAGAGACTGTTTCCGAAAGGAATGAGAGCTTAGCTCACCGACTTTCTAGAAGAGCGATTGCTCTGCTGCTACTAGTTTAGCAGGCTGTTTTACTAATGTGTGAGGGATGCAATGAATTGCGGGATGACTGAACCAGCATACGCCTTTGAGTCTTGGCCAGTAGCTTCTTTAAGGGGGGGGGGGGGTGTTTGGCACCACCCTGTGACTAGAAGAGATCTGAATGTGTTTGTGTGTGGTGTGTGCAGGACACCGAGGGAACAATGTATGTTCCAGAGTATGTGTATACGCAGATCGATTGAGTGTGTGACCACATGTTAGTATACGTTGAACAGATTGAATGTGTAATGTCAAGATCACCTGCCTGAAGGGGTCTGAGTGTGAGTGAATGCACAGAATACGATCGTAAAGACATGTTTTTGAAAGTGTGTTGAGGGTGCAGATTAAGGGGGGGGGGGGGGGGGGTCTAGCCTACAACTGGGTTGTAGTAGTTGGGACAATATTCAATAGCATGTGCTTACAACGTCCGAAGTAATGAATATTGATATTAATATATATAATGATTATTGTTGTTACGATTGTTCTGTTTTTTTGGTATTGTTGATATTAATAAATACGAACTATTAACTGCATTGTGCTATGTTATTTGCTGCGTGTGGTCTTGAATGATGCGAATGTATGTGGTAATATTCTAGATAGCTAACTCCCAGTGAAACCTGGACTCTGGCACATAACTAATGTTTCTATAATCATGGAACTGATGTTTCTATAACAAGGGAACTGATGTTTCTATAAAAAAGGAACTGATGTTTCTATAAAAAAGGAACTGATGTTTCTATAAAAAAGGAACTGATATTTCTATAACAAGAGAACTGATGGTTGTATAACCATAGAGCTGATTTCTATAACAAGGGAACTACTAATGTTTCTATAACCACGGAACTTTTGTTTCTATATTCAGGAAACGTTTGTTTCTATAACCAGGGAACAGTTGTTTCTATAACCAAACGACTGATGTTTCTATATCAAAGGAGCTGATGCTTCTATAACCATGGATCTGATATTTCTAAAACAATGAAACGGATATTTCTATAACAAAGGAACTGATGTTTATATAACAAAGAAATTGCTGTTTCTATAACCAGGGACCTAATGTTTCTATAAAACACGGAGCTGATGTTTCAATAACAAGAAAACTGCTGTTTCTATAACAAAAAAGCTGATATTTCTATAACAAAGTAACTGATATTTCTATAACAAAGGAATTAATGTTTCTATAACAAAAGAGCTGATGTGTCTATAACGATTGAGCTGATGTTTCTATAACCATGCAGTTGCTGTTTCAATAACAAGGGATCTGATGTTTCTATAACAAAGGCACTGAAATTTTTATAACCACGGAACTGATGTTTCTATAACCATGAAAATTGTATTTTTATAACTACATAACTGTTGTATCTATAACAAGGGAACTTATGTTTCAATTACCATGAAAACTGTATTTCTATATCGAAGCAACTGATGTGTGTGTAATCAAGTAACTGACGCTTAATTAACCTGTAAACACGTGTACAGTTGTGATGAGTTAGATATTCAATTACTTTTATTTTACTCAAATCTTGTAAATATTTCCTCAAAAAAACAAAACAAAACAGCAACAACCTAGTTCACATAAGTACACTGCAGTTCCTGATCTTTGAAATTCTTGTCTGGTGCATTTTGTCCCGTTTCCGAATATCGATATCTCCGAACCCTCCCTTATTCTATCTGCTGATTTTACTGGACAGAAATGTATTTTGACTTGTGAGATTAAACATAGTTACCTTTATGTTCTTTGAACTGCTGAATATGAATATGACAGTTAGATAACCAGTTGAGCTCTAGTTGTTGAAATATTCATGAAAAAGGCTTGACACATTTACATGTACACAACGTTAAGATAATCCTCACAGCGGAAATCAGTCAGAGCAGCACGGCTTTGCTTGTCTCCTGTAACGAGTTTCTTGAGCTTCTCTCACAAGGGCATAACAATAGTCAGCTATCTTTGTTGTATTCACTATTCGGTACAAGTGAGTGTCGTTGCGGCCCATTCTCTTTCATGTATTGGAAAGTCTGGCCACTGATGTCCCAGAGACACAGGAAACATAAAACGTTGTGTTATTTCTTTTGTACCACAAATACATCACTTGTACTTGTCATAGCTGATGCTGTACCACAAATCCACCACTTGTACTTACTATAGTTGATGCTGTACCACACATCAACTATTTGTATATGTCATAGCTGATGCTGTACCACAAATCCACCACTTGTACTTACTATAGTTGATGCTGTACCACACATCCAATATTTGTATATGTCATAGCTGATGCTATACCACAAATCCGCCACTTATACTTGTCATAGTTAAAGTTGTACCACACATTCACCATCCATACTTGTCATAGTTGATGCTGTACCACAAATTCACCATGCATACTTGACATAGTTGATGCTGTACCACAAATTTACCATGCATACTTGTCATAGTTGATGATGTACCACAAATTCACCAGTTATACTTGGTATAGTTGATGCTGTACCAAAAATTCACCATGCATACTTGTCATAACCTAGGTACACCACAAATCCACCACTTATACATGACATAGTTGATGGTGCGTTAACAGTTGTTTCATGTTTTTGTAGGTTTCTTTCATGTTGACTACATACCCCAGTTGAACAGATGGTAAACCGTTACTGTTATAGAGCAACACAGTCCTTAAGATAAACTTGCACGAGTAAATGAACTTTCTTAAACTGTTGTCGTTTTAGAGATGCTAAAGTTAGACTTCTTATATCAACAAGAGCATTGAAGTTTTCTGTCATTTACAAAAAAAATGGAAGCCGATTTGTGTGGCCTACCACGAAACAAATGCACATGCACATTCTCTTATAGAAGATTCTATTGTTTCATTCTGAACGCCAACATCTGTTTTTACGTTTTGCAATTCCCGATCACTCACTAGTTCATTCATTTTCTTCTCGGTAATTTGACCTGGCTGTGTAGACTCTTCAACAGGCATAGAATGTAGACTCTTTAACAGGCATAGAATGTAGACCATCAGGCACAGAATGTAGACTCTTCAACAGGCATAGAATGTAGACTCTTTAACAGGCACAGCATGTAGACTCTTTAACAGGCATAGGATGTAGACTCTTTAACAGGCATAGAATGTAGACTCTTCAACAGGCATAGAATGTAGACTCTTTAACAGGCATAGAATGTAGACTCTTTAACAGGCATAGAATGTAGACTCTTCAACAGGCATAGAATGTAGACTCTTCAACAGGCATAAAATGTAGACTTCAACAGGCATGGAATCAGTATCACTTGATGTAGATGCTTTCACAGGTGAGGGATGGTCACTGGCCTTACTTTTGTCATAATTATCCTGAGTATGACAATCTGGTTAGTCTGAACAGGTAGGCCGTACCTGTGATGTACCTAGCGAACAGCTGAGAGTATAGTCGAATAGGTCAGAACCCGCTTTTTCTTCTTAGAAACACCTTGTCCGAATCATGCAAGAGTAATAATCATTAAAATGGCTTGTTTGGTTTCTCCACACTAATGAAACTGCAAAACGCATCCATCACCCATTTGGTTCAACCAGCAGATTCGTTGTACATGATTGTGGTGTCCAATAACCGTATTGGTTACTGATCTCACAAAACAAAGCTAAGGATTCACGCTTTCTTTATAATCAGTGTAATAGATCGCCTTTGTGATAACAAAATTATTTGTGCACAAACGAAGCGAAAGTGATACGGGGTGTGTGTGTGTAGTGTAAACAAAATGGACGGTGTTTTTTCGGACCTTAGTCGGGGAAACAACTTCCGTTTCTTTTGTTTAACATTTTCTTTAGTTAAAACTAAACTTCATTTAGGAAATTGGTTGACTGATTTTCAGTATAAACTAAAATTCAACTATTATAGTTAATTGGTGTATTGATTTTCAAAATAAACTAAAATTCAACTATTATAGTAAATTAGTCGACTGATTTTTATTGTTCAACAAATTTTAGATGAAAAGAACAGGCCACTTGAATAATGATTACCATCATGCAATATAATGTGCACATGCTACTATGCAGGAAGGTTGGTGCCTGCATGACACCACATGTTCTGAAGTGGCAGCCGTGTTCTGTCTTAGATCAGCAGCTGTGCACATTTTACAATTAAAATAATAAAGAATGAAGAATAAGTGAATAAAAAATGTAAAGATATGTTAAGGTTGTGGGGGGGGGGGGGATGTTGGGGGGTAGGGGAGACAGGAAGAATGGAAGATCCACATCTAGGGTAGGAGGTTGGATAGAGAGGAGCGTTTTGGTGGGAAGAGGTGGACTGATTGAGGAAGATAGGAGAACTTGGCTAAAGAAAGAGTTTTGGGAAGGGTTATTAGAAGACAAGAGCGATTGTGAGCAGCATAGAAGACAAGAGCGAATGTGAACAGCATAAAAGACAAGAGCGAATCTGAACAGCATAAAAGACAAGAGCGAATGTGAACAGCATAAAAGACAAGAGCGAATCTGAACAGCATAAAAGACAAGAGCGAATGTGAACAGCATATAAGACAAGAGCGAATGTGAACAGCATATAAGACAAGAGCGAATGTGAACAGCATATAAGACAAGAGCGAATGTGAACAGCATATAAGACAAGAGCGAATGTGAACAGCATGTAAGACAAGAGCGAATGTGAACAGCATAAAAGACAAGAGCGAATGTGAACAGCATATAAGACAAGAGCGAATGTGAACAGCATATAAGACAAGAGCGAATGTGAACAGCATGTAAGACAAGAGCGAATGTGAACAGCATAAAAGACAAGAGCGAATGTGAACAGCATATAAGACAAGAGCGAATGTGAACAGCATATAAGACAAGAGCGAATGTGAACAGCATATAAGACAAGAGCGAATGTGAACAGCATATAAGACAAGAGCGAATGTGAACAGCATGTAAGACAAGAGCGAATGTGAACAGCATAAAAGACAAGAGCGAATGTGAACAGCACAGAGCCATGCATGAACCGTGACGTAAGCAGCAACAGAAGTAAATGAATTGGAACTCTGTCAAGAAGATTCACATGATTATTAGTTTTATATTGTTCATGTTGTTTCAGTATCAACTATTCTATTTTTGTGTGGATTAATTGCTTCTCTATTTTATCACATTCTCAGATTAGTTTAGAAGTGGATTTTTCTGTCCGTTTGTTGGACAATGTCCGGAAATATGTCTTGTACATAATTTTATTCTAGATTACCAGCAAATCCTAGCATTTATTTGGACCGAGGCCTGGAAATGCAGAAAAGTCTGTTCAGGAAATATACAAATTGCTCTCGTTTCTATTTAATTTCTTCGTGCAATTGTTTTTCTGGTTGCCCTCTTTCATCTCCAGAGGGCGTTGAAAAGGTCGCGGCGGAGGGGGGAGGAGTGAGGAGGCGCTATCAACTTACTCATCTTATTCTGATGCTGTCACTTCAAATGTTTCTGTCATCACCGCTAAGAGGTGTGTGCTTGCCAGAATGGCTACATTTTTGCTAATTCTGTGTTCCTTTTTGGACACTCTCTAATAACAAATTATGAAAAAGCCTCAATGCTGGAAAACAAGAGCTAATTGCATCGTATTATGCTGCTACAACCTATTTTTTTCACACACAATAACGGAGAAAACAAGAACATTATTCCAGTTTAAAATGTCCGATCACAAAGCTTATCGGAATTGCTTATATACTGTATAACAAACCATACATTCACATTAAATGTATCGTTATCTGCAACTGAGGAGCGCGTGGCGGCATTGTTTCGATGCCTGCCTGCCGACAAGGAGGGCAGGGGTTCAAATTCACGGTATGCATATGTTATTTTCTATTGGGGATGAAATAAATAAACATGGCCAGCACACAACGTGACGACAACAGTGGCAAGCAGCCTGTGATCTTCAGCCTAACAACCCATCGACTACCCCAGCAAAGGGAAAAGTCGTATTGACAGGTTAAACAAATGTGTAAATGTTATTTTATCCGTAACAAGGGTCCAGACTGACGCTGAAGTGGCGAACTATTCCACAGTCAGCCCCGTTCTTTGTATAGAATGGGGAGGGTAGTGGTACAATAGGACAGCGGAGCTGTTGGTTGACAGGATATGCTGGACGATGATCTTGTGTTTATCTATAGATGAATGATGCGAGATGAGAAATCAAACGTGGGCTTCTTTTCTAGAAGCAGGGGCACGGTCGTTACCGAAAAAAAACGGTGCATACATGACAACAACCTCCAGAATGAAAATGAAGATTCAGGCAGTGATTTCAACTTTCAGGAACTACTTTAACAAGTATAATCATCGTATCGGACTATCAGTCCTCGCTTTGCTAGATAAAGAAGGGCTGGCATTGGCGTGAGTGAGGGACCCAGTGGTCTCGAGTTAAGGTGTCCAGCTGGACGTCGCGGGTTCAAATCCCGGGATCTTCACTACTTACATATTGTGTATTGTTCTCATAGCTTTCGCTAATCGTCAACATTGCGTTCTACCGATGACGTCACTTAATAACGCGTGGTCTCTGGGCGACATTTGAGACATGACGGGCAGTCAGACATCTTGCTTTCATTGGACCTTTGATGAGCGGCAACTTGGAACCTCAAAATGTAATAGAAGATTCTTTCTTTCCAATATTATCTGCGGAACCTCAAAATGAAATAGGAGATTCTTTCTTTCCAATATTATCTGCGGAACCTCAAAATGTAATAGGAGATTCTTTCTTTCCAATATCATCTGCGGAACCTCAAAATGTAATAGGAGATTCTTTCTTTCCAATATTATCTGTGGAACCTCAAAATGTAATAGGAGATTCTTTCTTTCCAATATTATCTGCGGAACCTCAAAATGTAATAGAAGATTCTTTCTTTCCAATATTATCTGTGGAACCTGAAAATGTAATAGAAGATTCTTTCTTTCCAATATTATCTGTGGAACCTCAAAATGAAATAGGAGATTCTTTCTTTGCATTATTATCTGTGGAACCTCAAAATGTAATAGGAGAGTATTACATATATCTAATATGTTATATTAGACAGATTATTACGGATACATGAGTTGAGGTGTCGGCTAGGGATGGGGGATGGGGTTGAGGGTGGGGATAGGGTAGTGGGGTTTAGGCGAGGGAGGGCTGTGGGATGTGAGGAAGACGAAGGTTCAGGAAGGGGAGAGCTTCTTTAATTGCTAAACTGTTGTTTTATTTCTTTTTTACAGCACTGAAAGAGACATGCAGACATGTGAGCCAGTTCTCTACATCATGTGCCATGTTCCGACTCACCATTAATGTTGAAAATAAAAACCACCGAGGTCATGTTTTAGCCTGCCCCGAGTGATACATTTCGTGACCTAGATATTAGTCAAGAATGAAAGTCTCCAGTCAGTAGACAACTTTACTTACCTTTGCAGCACTCTCTCCAGGTAAACTACAGTTGACTCTGAGGTCAAAAACATAATCTTCAAGCCAATGCTGCTTTTGGGAGGCTGAGAAAATCCATGTGAGATAGGAGGGTTGTTAGCCTTGATACGAAACTGAACGTCGACCGCAATGTAGTGCTTTCCACCCTTATGTATGCCAGCGAACTGTTTGACAGCAGACATGCTAGAAAATAAACCCTTTCCACGAAAGCTGCCTCTGTATATTTTTGAGAAAACAATGACAGGATGGGGTACCAAACATCGAAATCCTCGCGAAAGTAAAAATGCCGAGCATCCAAACACTGTTTCACAAGACCCAGATCAGGTGGGCCATCAACGTTGTGCGCATGCCAGTCAACTGCATCCACAAACAACTAATGTGTGGTGAGCTGAAAGATGGTCTTCGTCTAGTCGGTAGACAAAAGAAGAACTTCATAGATTCCCACAAAATAAATCTGACGCGTTTCAACGTTGATGTAAACTCATAGGAAATCTGGCACAGGACCGTCAGGCAGGGCATAGAGCGGCCGTGAGAGGTTCCTCCATCGCTGAAGAAACCCTGATCTCCGAGGCTCGGAGGAAACTAACTGTGCGAAAAGACAAAACAACTGACACGCACTTGTCCAACTCTGACCTTAAATGTCGCATTTTAGAAGGGGTTTCTGTGCCGGAGTTGAACTTTACAGCCATCTCCGGATTCACGGGTGAGGTGCAGCACAACATGTCCTACTGCTGTTGTTATCATGCACTGCTATTATTATTGATCATCAGAGCGGCCATTGCTAGAATATATCTAAATATTACTTCTATGTTATACGAGTAGAGGGATACATGACAGATCAACACCCAGCTCGCAAGCTGGAGTACTGTAGAAAGGATGAATGTGAACCGGACGAAGTTTAGAAAGTTTGTTGCCGCTCTAAAGGATGCCAACAGACGTGATGGTCACTGGTCGTCTTTAGGAAATGACCAACGATCTTTTAGAGAAACGAAATCCGAGTGTGTTACATTTAACCTTAAACTCTAAAACCCAATTAAATTATCATAGATGGACTATAGTCATATTCTGTATCAGGATACTAGCAGAAACATATGTAGATGTAAATAAACACGTTTATCTGTGTTATATAGAAATAAGGGTTTGACTGAGTCTAGCATGAGAAACTACTTACATGTCTGGGAAACATAGATAGATATGGAAAAGATACGTGCACTCAATAACATATACTGGGAGTAAACTGCCACTGTAAGATCTGACAGTCTTTTCTCGTTAATGTAAAGATGTAAAACGAGGAGTGCGACAAGGAGGTGCACTGTCCCCTTTTCTGTTTAACATTGACACAGAGCACACCTGTCGACATGTAGTGGAAATGCCAGGTCTCATTACCGGTGGAGTATCAATAACGTTAATCTGAGATATACAGACGACACAGATCTGCTGGCTGAAAGGTAACAAGAGCTTCAGGAATTGATGGCTCAAGTAAAGAATAAGTCAAGTTTTTGGATTGGACATCAACACTGAGAAAACGATAAATTCGATCAGTAGCTAAGTAGACAAGAAATCTACTTTCATCCAAACCAACGGTTAAATACTGGAAGAGGTAAAAACGGTCAAATACTGGAAGAGGTAAAAACAGTTAAATACTGGAAAAGGTAAAACCAGTAAAATACTGGAAGAGGTAAAAACGGTCAAATACTGGAAGAGGTAAAACCAGTAAAATACTGGAAGAGGTAAAAATGGTCAAATACTGGAAGAGGTTATGAGCTTCTTCTATCTTCTAAATATAATAATGGAAAATAGGAGATGGAAAATGGAAATCAGAAAGAGAATTGGGGTGGCCAAATCTATTTTCACCAAGATGACATCATATATTAACATCCAAACAAGTGAATGACATACGAACCATGAAAATAATCAGATGTTAAGTAAACTGGTCTTTACTGTGTGGTGTAGAAACATGAACCGTCAAAAGAATTGATAATTGAAATATGAACATAGAAGAGCGGGGCGCTCTTCCTGGAAGAAAAAAGAATATAAATAAGCAAGACTGGTGAATTAGGGGCACAACAAGAATTGATTAACATAATTAGAATCTGGCGATTAGCATATCTGGTCAGGTTAACAGAGGTCACATCTTGCTGAAAAGAATACTGGATGGCAGCTGGGTCAGAGGTAAGCAGCGATGCAAATGGGAGGATACCGTCGAAAGATGAACAAGGAAGAGCGTGGCAGATTGTACCATCAAGGGTAGGAAAAGCGTGGCAAATTGTACCATCAAGGGTAGGGAGAGCGTGGCAGATTGTACCATCAAGGGTAGGGAGAGCGTGGCAGATTGTACCATCAAGGGTAGGAAGAGCGTGGCAGATTGTACCATCAAGGGTAGGAAGAGCGTGGCAGATTGTACCATCAAGGGTAGGGAGAGCGTGGCAGATTGTACCATCAAGGGTAGGAAGAGCGTGGCAGATTGTACCATCAAGGGTAGGAAGAGCGTGGCAGATTGTACCATCAAGGCTAGGGAGAGCATGGCAGACTGTACCATCAAGGCTAGGACGAGCATGACAGATTGTACCCCCAAGAATAGGAAGAGCGTGGCAGATTGTACCATCAAGGGTAGGGAGAGCGTGGCAGATTGTACCATCAAGGGTAGGGAGAGCGTGGCAGATTGTACCATCAAGGGTAGGGAGAGCGTGGCAGATTGTACAATCAAAGCTAGGAAGAGCGTGGCAGATTGTACCATCAAGGCTAGAGATTAACTATCAGCCATTATGGTTTTAGTCGTGATTCGTATGCGCTAGTTCTGACTTTACTTGTACGTCTTCGGCTACATTTTTTTAGGTACATATTTTTAGTTAACTGTATTTAATTACATGTTTTTAGTTTCATGTTTTTAGTTACATTTATTTAGTTACAAGTATTTAGTTACATGTAATTCCTTACATGTATTTAGTTACATGTAGTTAGTTACATGTTTTTAGTTATATGAATTTAGTTATATGTATTATGTTACATGTATTTAGTTACATGTTTTTAGTTACGTGTTTTTAGTTACATGAATATAGTTACATGTATTTAGTTACATGTTTTTAGTTACCTGTTTTTAGGTACATGTATTTAGTTACAATTTTTAGTTACATGAATTTAGTTACATGTATTTAGTTACAAGTCTTCAGTTACAAGTCTTCAGTTACATTTCTTCAGTTACATGTCTTCAGGTTCATATTATTAGTTACATACAAGCCTGTAAGCCTTAAGCATGAAAATGTATCCATCATGCACTTGTAGATGACGCATGGCGGGCAGAGCTGTAAGTCATTTGTGTTTCGTGGCACGTTCCCCTCTACCCAACTTTAAAAATGTAAACTTGACTCAGTCCTGATGTCGAAAAAGAAGAGTAAAAACGAAGCAAATAGTTTATCCAAGCTCATGAAGTTGAAGACCCACATTACTGGGGTTGTCAAAACATTATCCCTGACGGCAGTTTCTGTTATGCAGCTACCGTTACATTTCATGTGACTAGACGGTAGATACATGTGACCAATTCACGAGCACAAAATGCGTTTAGCGCGAGCTCCCCCGCACGTCTGCGTACGATGTTTGTTTGACAACCAGAATCCTGACGTGCAGATAGACAAATGTGAATGTCAACAAACATGCACGTTTCTTATGGCACAACTGCAAGCATCAGGTGATCAGTCTTCAGCACCTTCCATGGAGGCGATGTGTTTTCAATACATGGCTGCTGTTCTGTAGTCTGCCCAATGTTTAGTATCTGCACACTTAGCAATTACCTTCACAAATCATTTGCTCCAAGAACAGACGGGGGGTGGAAACCGGTGTGAGAAGTTCGAGAAGATTACGCTGCCGTGTATCGGACCGAAAGTTTGGAAACTTATAAAATATGGCCACTTTCTTAATTTGACGAGGAGTAGGTAGATGAGCGGTTACGATATCCGTCTGCTAGTCAGAAGGGCATGGGCTTGTATCTTGATACGGAGCTACGTTATTGTCCTTAAGTGGTCAAATAAAAGTGTATTTTTTGCTTTACACGGCTACTGACGGGTCAACCGCCTTATATTCCTAATCCCTCAGAATCCCGAAGGCAAACAAATAATGTGAAATTATAATTCATGGATTATGCTTTACTGACCATGGCGGGCATAGGAGACTAACGCCCGGTCAGTCAAAGCATACTGATCAGACATTGTTAGTCAGGGTCAGGTGAATATACTGATCAGACATTGCTGATCAGGGTCAGGTGAATATACTGATCAGACATTGTTAGTCAGGGTCAGGTGAACATACTGATCAGACATTGTTAGGCAGGGTCAGGTGAATATACTGATCAGACATTGTTAGTCAGGGCAGGTGAACATACTGATCAGACATTGTTAGTCAGGGTCAGGCAAAACATACTGATCAGACATTGTTAGTCAGGATCAGGCAAAGCATACTGATCAGACATTGTTAGTCAGGGTCAGGCAAAACATACTGATCAGACATTGTTAGTCAGGCAAAGCATACTGATCAGACATTGTTAGTCAGGGTCAGGCAAAACATACTGATCAGACATTGTTAGTCATACGGATCAAGAAACCACCCCACTTCCGTTTAGTTGACCATGGAAGCGGGCTGTTTCATGACAGTCTGGCTAATGAGTTGGCGATTGACATGATCTCCACAGTAGTGAACAACACGAAGATGTAGTCAAGCATAGCACAACAGCATGGATGACCACGGTCCACCTTCATCAGCACGCTCGGGATCTGGGGACAGCTATTTCAACCCGCCATCCCCCTTTCTAGAGCTCAAAAAAGAGTAAACTTACTCCCCGTGGGCATTCAACAAAAACAGCAGCAGCAACAACAGCAACAACAGCAACAACAGCAACCACAGCAAATCCATCAACCACAGCAACAACAGCAACCACAGCAACCACAGAAACAACAGCAACAACAGCAACCACAGCAACCACAGCAAATCCAGCAACAACAGCAACCACAGCAACAACAGCAACAACAGCAACCACAGCAAATCCAGCAACAACAGCAACCACAGCAACAACAGCAAATACAGCAACAAAAACAACCACAGCAACAACAGCAACCACAGCAACAATAGCAACCACAGCAACAACAGCAACAGCTGCAACCACAGCAACCACAGCAACCACAGCAACAACAGCAACCACAGCAACAACAGCAACAGCTGCAACCACAGCAACAATAGCAACAGCTGCAACCACAGCAACAACAGCAACAACAGCAACCACAGCAACCACAGCAACAACAGCAACAACAGCAACCACAGCAACAACAGCAACAACAGCAACCACAGCAACAACAGCAACCACAGCAAATCCAGCAACAGCTGCAACCACAGCAACCACAGCAACAATAGCAACAACAGCAACCACAGCAACAACAGCAACCCCAGCAACCACAGCAACAACAGCAACAACAGCAAATCCAGCAACAACAGCAACAGCTGCAACCACAGCAACAGCTGCAACGTCAGCAACCACAGCAACAGCTGGACCTGGCAACAACAGCAACAACAGCAACAGCTGCAACCACAGCAACAACAGCAGCAACAGCTGTACCTGGCAATAACAGCAACAGCTGCAACCACTGCAACCACAGCAACAACAGCAACAGCTGCAACCACAGCAACAACAGCAACAGCTGGACCTGGCAACAACAGCAACAACAGCAACCACAGCAACAACAGCAACAACAGCAACCACAGCAACAACATCAACGACAGCAACAGCTGGACCTGGCAACAACAGCAACAGCTGCAACACTGCAACCACAGCAACAACAGCAACCACAGCAACCACAGCAACAACAGCAACAACAGCAACCACAGAACCACAGCAACAACAGCAACCACAGCAACCACAGCAACAACAGCAACAACAGCAACAACAGCAATACCTGCAACCACAGCAACCACAGAAAATCCAGCAACAACAGCAACCACAGTAACAACAGCAACAACAGCAACCACAGCAACAACAGCAACCACTGCAACCACAGCAACAACAGCAACCACAGCAACCACAGTAACCACAGCAACAACAGCAACCACAGCAACCACAGTAACCACAGCAACAACAGCAACCACAGCAACAACATTAACCACAGCAACCTCAGCAACAACAGCAACCACAGTAACAACAGTAACCACAGCAACCACAGCAACCACAGTAACCACAGCAACAACAGTAACCACAGCAACCACAGCAACAATAGCAAACACAGCAACAACAGCAACAGCTGCAACCACAGCAACAACAGCAACAGCTGCAACCACAGCAACCACAGCAACCACAGCAACCACAGCAACAACAGCAACAGCTGCAACCACAGCAACAACAGCAACCACAGCAACCACAGCAACAACAGCAACCACGGTAACCACAGCAACAACAGCAACAGCTGCAACCACAGCAACAACACCAACAACAGCAACAGCTGCAACAACACCAACCACAGCAACAAAGGCAACAACAGCAACCACAGCAACAACAGCAACAGCTGCAACAACAGCAACAACAGCAACAGCTGCAACCACAGCAACAACAGCAACAGCTGCAACCACAGCAACAACAGCCACAACAGCAACCACAGCAACCACAGCAACAACAGCAACAGCTGCAACCACAGCAACAACAGCAACCACAGCAACCACAGCAACAACAGCAACAACAGCAACCACATTAACCACAGCAACAACAGCAACAGCTGCAACCACAGCAACAACAGCAAGCACAGCAACAACAGCAACAACAGCAACCACAACAACAACAGCAACAACAGCAATAACAATAACAACAGCAACAACAGCAACCACAACAACAACAGCAACAACAGCAACCACAGCAACAACAGCAACAACAGCAAGAACAGCAACCACAGCAACAACAGCAACTACAGCAAACACAGCAACCACAGTAACCACAGCAACAACAGCAACAACAGCAACAACAGCAACAGCTGCAATAGCTGCAGCAACAGAACAGCTGCAACAACAGCAAGAACAGCAACAACAGCAACCACAACAACAACAGCAACAACAGCAACCACAACAACAACAGCAACCACAACAACAACAGCAACAACAGCAACCACAACAATAACAGCAACAACAGCAACCACAACAACAACAGCAACAACATCAACAACAGCAACAACAGCAACAACATCAACAACAGCAACAACAGCTGCAACAACAACAACAGCAACAAAAGCAACAACAGCAACAACAGCAACAACAGCTGCAACAACAACAACAGCAACAACAGCAACCACTGCAACCACAGCATTCACAGTAACCACAGCAACAACAGACACAACAGCAACAACAGCAACAACAGATACAACAGCTGCAATAACAACAACAGCTGCAACAGCTGCAACAACAACAACAGCAATAACAGCAACAACAGCAACCACAGCAACAACAGCAACCACAGCAACAACAGCAACCACAGCAACAACAGCAACCTCAGCAACCACAGCAGCAGCTGGACCTGGCAACAACAGCAACAGCTGCAACCACTGCAACCACAGCAACAACAGCAACAACAGCAACCACAGCAACAACAGCAACCACAGCAACAACAGCAACCACAGCAACAACAGCAACCACAGCAACAACAGCAACCACAGCAACCACAGCAACAACAGCAACAGCTGCAACAACAGCAACAACAGTAATACCTGCAACCACAGCAACCACAGCAAATCCAGCAACAACAGCAACCACAGTAACCACAGCAACAACAGCAACCACAGCAACCACAGCAACAACAGCAACCACTGCAACCACAGCAACCACAGCAACAACAGCAACCACAGCAACCACAGTAACCACAGCAACAACAGCAACCACAGCAACCACAGCAACAACAGCAACCACAGCAACAACAGTAACCACAGCAACCTCAGCGACAACAGCAACCACAGTAACAACAATAACCACAGCAACCACAGCAACCACAGTAACCACAGCAACAACAGTAACCACAGCAACAACAGCAACCACAGCAAACACAGCAACAACAGCAACAGCTGCAACCACAGCAACAGCTGCAACAACAGCAACCACAGCAACACAGCAACAACAGCAACAACAGCAACAACAGCAATAGCTGCAACAACAGCAACAACAGCCACAGCTGCCACAACAGCAACAACAGCAAGAGCTGCAACCACAGCAACAACAGCAACAGCTGCAACCACAGCAACAACAGCAACCACAGCAACAACAGCAACAGCTGCAACCGCAGCAACAACAGCAACCACAGCAACAACAGCAACCACAGTAACCACAGCAACAATAGCAACAGCTGCAACCACAGCAACAACAGCAACCACATCAACCACAGCAACAACAGCAACCACAACAACAACAGCAACAACAGCTACAACAGCAACAACAACAAAAACAGCAACCACAACAACAACAGCAACCACAGCAACAACAGCAGCAACAGCAACCACAGCAACAACAGCAACCACAGCAAACACAGCAACCACAGTAACCACAGCAACAACAGCAACAACAGCAACAACAGCAACAACAGCAACAGCTGCAATAGCTGCAGCAACAGCAACAGCTGCAACAACAGCAACAACAGCAACCACAGCAACAACAGCAACCACAACAACAACAGCAACAACAGCAACCACAACAACAACAGCAACAACAGCAACAACATCAACAACAGCAACAACAGCTGCAACAACAACAACAGCAACAACAGCTGCAACAGCTGCAACAACAACAACAGCAACAAAAGCAACAACAGCAACAACAGCAACCACAGCAACCACAGCAACAACAGCAACAACAGCAACAACAGCTGCAACAACAACAACAGCAACAACAGCAACCACAGTAACCACAGTAACCACAGCAACAACAGCTGCAACAACAGCAACAACAGCAACAACAGCCAACAGCTGGACCTGGCAACAACAGCAACAGCTGCAACAACTGGACCTGGCAACATAGGTTTCAGCTTATAACAAATGAGAGACCGAGAGATGATCCAACTGGATTCTTCTAGGACGTCGATGAGCCTTACAAAATGTTTGAAGCAGAAGCCGCGGTCTCCGTTCTCACTGAAGGAGAAGGTCAACTGCTGACTCTCAAGGCTTCTGAAGGTTACAGACAATGTCAGGGAATGGGACCTCCCATTGAGAGTAGAGAAGTCGTGATTTGTGTGAGAATAGACCTCCCATTGAGAGTTTAGAGAAGTCGTGGTTTGTGTGAGAATGGACCTTCCATTGAGAGTTTAGAGAAGTCGTGGTTTGTGTGAGAATGGACCTTCCATTGAGAGTTTAGAGAAGTCGTGGTTTGTGTGAGAATGGACCTTCCATTGAGAGTTTAGAGAAGTCGTGGTTTGTGTGAAAATGGACCTCACATTGAGAATTTAGAGAAGTCGTGGTTTGTGTTCCGGGTTTTCTTTTTGTGTTGCGAACGCTTTTATTTGTATCCCCTTCCAATAATTTTTGAAAGTGATAAAATAAAAACAGCCATGCTTTTTAATTGTTCGTATCGGTTGCAACAAAAAAAATAGTTTCTAAAATCGTTGTTATGGAAATAGAAGACAGCAAGACGCTGAAGATAGAAGAGATGTAACATCAGTCCTTGACATTCAATGAATCGGGTTACAGAACTGGGGATAGAAGAGATGTAACATCAGTCCTTGACATTCAATGAATCGGGTTACAGAACTGGTGATAGAAGAGATGTAACATCAGTCCTTGACATTCAATGAATCGGGTTACAGAACTGGGGATAGAAGAGATGTAACATCAGTCCTTGACATTCAATGAATCGGGTTACAGAACTGGTGATAGAAGAGATGTAACCTCACTCCCTGACATTCAATGAATCGGGTTACAGAACTGGTGATAGAAGAGATGTAACATCAGTCCTTGACATTCAATGAATCGGGTTACAGAACTGGTGAAAGTGTGGATGTAACATCAAACCTTGACATTCAATGAATCGAGTTACAGAACTGGTGATAGAAGAGATGTAACATCAGTCCTTGACATTTAATGAATCGGGTTACAGAACTGGGGATAGAAGAGATGTAACATCAGTCCTTGACATTCAATGAATCGGGTTACAGAACTGGTGATAGAAGAGATGTAACCTCACTCCCTGACATTCAATGAATCGGGTTACAGAACTGGTGATAGAAGAGATGTAACATCAGTCCTTGACATTCAATGAATCGGGTTACAAAACTGGTGAAAGTGTGGATGTAACATCAAACCTTGACATTCAATGAATCGAGTTACAGAACTGGTGATAGAAGAGATGTAACATCAGTCCTTGACATTTAATGAATCGGGTTACAGAACTGGGGATAGAAGAGATGTAACATCAGTCCTTGACATTCAATGAATCGGGTTACAGAACTGGTGATAGAAGAGATGTAACCTCACTCCCTGACATTCAATGAATCGGGTTACAGAACTGGTGATAGAAGAGATGTAACATCAGTCCTTGACATTCAATGAATCGGGTTACAGAACTGGTGAAAGTGTGGATGTAACATCAAACCTTGACATTCAATGAATCGAGTTACAGAACTGGTGATAGAAGAGATGTAACATCAGTCCTTGACATTTAATGAATCGGGTTACAGAACTGGGGATAGAAGAGATGTAACATCAGTCCTTGACATTCAATGAATCGGGTTACAGAACTGGTGATAGAAGAGATGTAACCTCACTCCCTGACATTCAATGAATCGGGTTACAGAACTGGTGATAGAAGAGATGTAACATCAGTCCTTGACATTCAATGAATCGGGTTACAGAACTGGGGATAGAAGAGATGTAACATCAGTCCTTGACATTCAATGAATCGGGTTACAGAACTGGTGATAGAAGAGATGTAACCTCACTCCCTGACATTCAATGAATCGGGTTACAGAACTGGTGATAGAAGAGATGTAACATCAGTCCTTGACATTCAATGAATCGGGTTACAGAACTGGTGAAAGTGTGGATGTAACATCAAACCTTGACATTCAATGAATCGAGTTACAGAACTGGTGATAGAAGAGATGTAACATCAGTCCTTGACATTTAATGAATCGGGTTACAGAACTGGGGATAGAAGAGATGTAACATCAGTCCTTGACATTCAATGAATCGGGTTACAGAACTGGTGATAGAAGAGATGTAACATCAGTCCTTGACATTCAATGAATCGGGTTACAGAACTGGGGATAGAAGAGATGTAACATCAGTCCTTGACATTCAATGAATCGGGTTACAGAACTGGTGATAGAAGAGATGTAACATCCCACTTGGTCATATGTGGGGGTCACATTTTTTAAGTTTGGAAAAGAGCAACACACACACACAGTCACACACCGACGCACATACAGTCACACACCGACACACACACAGTCACACACCGACACACACACACACACAGTCACGCAAACATACACTCAGACACTCACATGCATACACACACACACACAAAGTCTCTAAGAATTTGGCATATTAAATAGGTTAGGTGCCAACAACGTGTGGCGTCCAGTACATGCAGATCTCAGAACCATGGTTTCTCTAATACCCGTTTGCCCGAACCGGTTATTAAATTCAGTTTGAGAGTCTTAAGCTAATTTTTAATAAATATTAAACAACTCTAAACAAATTAAAAACAATACTCAGACATTGGATCGTCATCTGCTAGTTTGTGTAAACCACAACCGGCTATGTTCTTCATCTCAGCTGAGACCAGACACTCACTTTGGCCGGAAGTAGGATAAAACAGATTTAAGCTGGAGCCGATTTATAATTGATTTTTTCTGCCCAATTTTGCGGGGACATCTGTCTTGTTGCTAGCTTTGAGTTATTTTTCTCATACGTAAATACATCATTAGCGGCAGCTTCAATAGATCTGGACTTGTAAAAGATATCACAGCCAAAATTATGGATATTAGGCACGAAAATATGAAAACAATTTTTGTGACAGGCAAGTTGCACTTGTAAGCAATATTTCAGATTTAAAAAAAATACACATGGCAAGGATACGCTGTACAACAGAGCTTTACACGTGATTTAGCCGCGAGAGGAGTCGTTTAGCAGACATTGTCCTAATGGGTGATCTGCGCGAGACTTTTCTTCATTAGGCCCTCAGCTTTAAGAAGCAGTATGCAGAAGGCGAAGGTAGTCAGAGCGGTTACTGCAGCAGGAGATGAAGTGGTATGGTATTCATTAGGCTTCATATCTTCTACACGATCATACAGCTGGCATCATGCAGAAACAGCTTTAGTTGCTCGACAAGTTTTACTGTTACTAGTCTTTGCTACTATTTCTGACCTCGCTAACACTGTCCTCGCTACTATTTCTGACCTTGCTACTATTTCTGACCTCGCTAACACTGTCCTCGCTACTATTTCTGACCTCGCTAACACTGTCCTCGCTACTATTTCTGACCTTGCTACTATTTCTGACCTCGCTAACACTGTCCTTGCTACTATTTCTGATCTTGCTACTATTTCTGACTACGCTAACACTGTTCTCGCTACTATTTCTGACCTCGCTACTATTTCTGACCTCGCTAACACTGTCCTTGCTTCTAAATCTGACCTGGCTACTATTTCTGACCTCGCTAACACTGTCCTCGCTACTATTTCTGACTACGCTAACTCTGTTCTTGCTACTATTTCTGACCTCGCTAACACTGTTCTCGCTACTATTTCTGACCTCGCTACTATTTCTGACCTCGCTAACACTGTCCTTGCTTCTAAATCTGACCTGGCTACTATTTCTGACCTCGCTAACACTGTCCTCGCTACTATTTCTGACTACGCTAACTCTGTTCTTGCTACTATTTCTGACCTCGCTAGCATTGTCCTCGCTACTATTTCTGACCTCGCTACTATTTCTGACCTCGCTAACAGTGTCCTCGCTACTATTTCTGACCTCGCTAACACTGTCCTTGTTACTATTTCTGACCTCGCTACTATTTCTGACCTCGCTAACACTGTCCTCGCTACTATTTCTGTCCTCGCTACTATTTCTGACCTCGCTAACACTGTCCTTGCTACTAAATCTGACCTCGCTACTATTTCTGACCTCGCTAACACTATCCTTGCTACTATTTCTGACCTCGCTAACACTGTCCCATATATATCGTCAAGTACCATGTCCCTCTCATCTCAGCCGGTCTGAAAATAATTAGATCGCATATATGTGTGTCTGATGTTCGTCCGTCCCACGTGATTAAGGCCATTCTCTTTGTTTAGCCGTGTGGATAGTATTTTCACTTGCTGTGTCCATTGAAATGGGTGACTTGTGCGGAAATGTGACTTAAGCAAGTAAGAAACTGCGCCTTTTGTCAACCTCACTCTCTCGTCCTGAGCTACCCTTGGCCAGTGGCAAGATGTTTATCAAAGTCACGGGAAATAGCACAGGATGCAGATTTTTTCCTCAGAGTTTACCCCCGAAGCCTTTTCCTTTAACAGGTATCCTACAGGGCAGCGGAGGGGGGAATGAAATCTAACGTTGTGTATCATACCTTTCCCATAACCGAAAGCTATCGTAGGAGCATCAACAGTGTGTGATTGACCTGGGAATCTCTCCTACGCTGTATTATAGTCCATTATAGTAGTGTCTAAATTTAACACCAAAATCGACACTGTTTGCAGCTAGGGCGAGGGGAGCCAATCTCGTGAAGCTCAGCATTGTGAACCAGACCGTGAAATATGACACAGGCTTAAGCGTAGTGCTATTCATATAGCCGATGTCCATTCCAAGATTATTGGGCGGAAGAAATCCACACACAAAAAAAAATTACGAATTAACCAGTCTAAATGGAAAACAACAAGACGTTTCCGTGAACACAAGTGTCAGTCGTTGACTATTGTGACTTCCAGACAAGTCCGTAGTCTAGCGGCATCCATAATGGACTAAAAAAGCAGAGCAATGTATTCCCACTGCCGGTTACGGCGCCATCTGTTATCTCTATTTCTGTATGTAGTGAAAGCCAAGACAAGGGTATTTCTGAGGATAACTCCATGCCCACCCTTACGGCTCACGTTCTGGCGGTGCTCCTGGTGTTACATCCCCTTTCCTGTGAGGTGGGAATGGAGCCAGTTATCCCTATACTGGTTTATTTAACGAGAGGGTTTGCACTGCATTTTAACCTCTCTGTAAAGAAATACTGGTTTTTTTTTTCTAGGGCGATTGCACAGCCAGGTACGAAATTTATGGCAACCTACCGTACTGCACTCTTGCAAAGAAACTTATAACAGCCAACTAGGTGGCGGTTGTAAAAAGCGACGCCCTGTAGAGGACATGTCACTTTGTTTACTTTGATAAAATAGGAGCTATTGTCACCAGCTACAAGGGAAACATCGTGAAGAGTGACGACCTCAGAATTATTTGCTCCCAAAAAACCATAAATGTGTGTATGTGTATATAAGTGTCACCAGGAATCCCAAACACTGAAAACTATCAGCAACCCTTCCGTACACGGAGTTCTTCCCATGTGGTAGACAGGAAGCTTGTACACTATCTGCTTGCTCTAAGCCAAAGCTACTCATTTCCTCGCCTATCTCACATGTTAATTTGTTTATCATGTTTTACGTGATTTGTTGGGCTCATAAACTAATCTGCAAGATTTCCTTTCAAGATTTAAACTATGTTACCTTCTTGGTATGCAAATCAAAGATTAAGGTCTTCCTGACATGCAATCGTTTTTGACATTTAAACGTTAAAAATGTCAATATTTTCCTTCACACATTGCAGAATTTAAATTGTTTTACAAAAATGCAATTTGTTTTCTAGATTTTTTACTGTTTTATCTTTCCTAAATGTTGATTGACTTTGATTTTAAATGGTTAGCTCTGCAATCTTACTTGATCCCTGAAATCTGTTAATGGTTTGGCTGTTATGTTTTCGTATGTCCAGCTCTTGATAAGACTTTGGGATTGCAACGTCCATTACCTCTGTTATTGAACGACAGTCCGAACCGTCACCTCCTCCCACCACCTCTACCGTACTGAAATAACACCCGGAACACAGCTACAGAAAACAAAGTTTGATGTGCAGACGGACATGGATATGAACAGCGGGCAATCAATACAGCAGGCTTGGAGACAGACACACATACACTGCAGACATAATAGAACGTGGATTGATGAATAACAGACAGACAAAACACACAAAAACACAGTCATGAAACACATATGAGCAGGCACAAAGAGAGAAACATTTTTGTCGAAGCCAGAAAAAAATCAAGCAGGTTAAGTGAATGTTACAGACAGTGGCATTGGAAACGAAGAACGGATGGGCAGTCATTCCGGAGGCTGCTAGAGTGAGAGAGGAAATTCAATGGGAGATTGAAAGAGAAAAAGTTGCAAACATTGAATCTAATCACATAATTGATTAAATTACATGCACGAAGTTGTCAACAATGAATCTGTATTATAAAATACATTTGAGACGTTTACTGTTTTGACTGTTGCGTGATGCCCTTGAAGATCATGTTGGTACCGTAAGGTCAGGGGTCAGAACGATTACCGACTTATGCTTTACTGATGACATTGGCCTGTTGGCGGGGACTGAGGCAGAACTTCGGGAATTGATCCGACGACTGGATGTGACAGGACAGAGTTATGGCATGGAGATAAACGCAGAAAAGACAAAGTTGATGACAAACAACACTAAAGGAATTAACACTGGGATCAAAGCTAATGGACAGTAGCTTGAAACAGTGAACCACTTCAAGTATTGTGGCTCAACGATCAGATGAAAACCAGAGTTCCCGGTCAGAACACAGACAACATCAGC
This sequence comes from Ariolimax columbianus, assembly GCA_036924085.1. Lineage (NCBI taxonomy): Eukaryota > Metazoa > Mollusca > Gastropoda > Stylommatophora > Arionidae > Ariolimax > Ariolimax columbianus. The sequence goes on from JAVGWX010000003.1 coordinate 137,623,243, forward strand.
GCTTGCACGACTGAAACCTGTATAGAGAGATGAACGACTCTCCTTCCATAAGGGGGTCAAACTAATGCGCTCACTGGTTGTTTCAATATTCCACTACGCCTGCGAAACATGGACCATTACAGCAGACCTCAAGAGAAGAATCCAGACTATGGAGATGAGATGTTTTAGAAGACTTCTAAATATCACCTACAAAGACCGTATCACAAATGATGATGGGCGACGTAGAATTGATAATGCAAGTGGACTGTACGACGATCTTCTCACAACGGCCAAAACACTTCTTAGAGCAATGTCTCAAGATCCATTGGCCTTGCAGATACCATTCTATAGGACACAGTACACGCATGCGAAGGCGGGGTCGTCCGAGCAAACGATGGAAAGACACCATCTATGAATGGACTTTCGTACGATCAAAGGAGGCACACAAAGCTACAGCAGACAGAGAGGGATGACAAGGATTGTGGTGGTGTGAGCAGGGGTGACCCAACGATGTCAAGAGGTCACGGTAGGAACTGAACCGAACTGTTAATAAATATATTTTTAAACAAACGGTTCAATCGGTGTCTATTGCACGAATTTTATCTTGGTACCGTTTTTTGTCCAAATGGTTCATATTGTTGCTCCTACTATCATTATACACTTACTGATGGGCGTGCCCCTTAATATGCCATCCGGGACGGAAGTGTTTACTGATGGGCGTGCCCTTAATATGACATCCAGGACGGGAGTGTTTACTGATGGATGAGCCCTTAACATGTCATCCTGGGTGGAAGTGTTTACTGATGGGCGTGCCCTTAACATGTCATCCTGGGTGGAAGTGTTTACTGAAGACCAACCTTGAACTTCTTCCACAAAGGGTTATACGTAGCTGGAACGTGCTAGACCAGAGATCATGACACACTGAGGTAGGGTGACATTCTGACACGTTTAAAATTATGAGGACAAAATGGTTAAGATCCATATGCTAGAATGTTCTAGCCAAGAGACGGTCGAATAAGGTGGCCTCTCAGCTCGTCAGTTATTCCCCCGTCTGGGAGCCGGCTGCTCTCTAGTAATGAAACACTCGGAAGCATCCTTCTGTTTTCTAACACACGAGAGTGAACGAACGTAGGAAGTGTATGGGACTCGGTAATCACTTTCTAGCAGCAGAGTTCTGTCTCTGCAACTTCCTAGAATGTCGTAAAGGGTGACTAAAGCGAAATGCTCATGAGGCTAACAGCATTCTAATGTTAGGCCTTTGTTACTAAACTACCACCGAAAATATTCGGATACAAGAATCCAGTAAACAGGTCAACTGTAGTGGTGAATGTGACTCATTTAATGGGGAAATAGAGAGCGAGAGAGAGAGAAAGTAGAGAGAGACATAATAGTGAGGGAAACGAGAGATAGATGATTAAGAAACAGAGAGAGAGAGAGAGAGAGAGCGGAGAGAGAGAACGTAGAAAGTTAGAGAGTAGAGAAAGAAGAGAGAAAGAGAAGAGAGAGAAGAAAAATTGAGAAAAGAGAGAGAGAGGAGAGAGAGAAAGATAGAGAGAAGATAGATAAGGAAGAGAGAGAAGAGAGAAAAGAGAAGAGAGAGAGAGGAGAGAGACAAGAGAGAGGACATAAATAAGAGAAAGAAGAGAGAGATAAGAGAGAGATATGAGAGAAAAAGACATAAGAGAGAGATAGGAGAGAGAGGAGACAGAGAGAGAAGAAAGAGAGAAAAGAGAGAGATAAGAGAGATAAGGGAGAGAAGTGAGAGATGAGAGAAAGAGAAGAGAGATAAGAGAAAGAAGAGAGAAGAGAAAAGAGAGAGAGATAAGATAGAGAAGAGAGAGAGAGAAGAGATAATCGAGAGAAAAGAGAGAAGAGAGAGAAAAGCGAGATAAGAGAGAGAAGAGAGAGATAGGAGATAACAGAGAGAGAAGAGAGAGAAGGGAAGAGACAAAACAGAGAGAAAAGAGAGAGAGACGAGACTGAGAATAGAGAGAAGAGAAATAAGAGAAAGAATAGAGAGATACGAGAGATTAGAGAGAAGAGAGAGAAAAGAGAGAAGAGAGAGATAAGAGAGAGATAAGAGAGAGACAAGAGATAGAGAAGAGAGAGAAGAGAGAGAGAGAAGAGAGAGAGAAAGAGTGAGAACTGTCTTGATGATTAGTCCCCAACTTCGAAAGCAGTGGTGCATGACTCTCCCACCAGGGCCTGATCGGACTGCATGAGGTTTCCACCAAAGACTGACCAGACTGCATGACGCTTCCACCAGGGCCTGGTCAGACTGCATGAGGTTTCCACCAAAGACTGACCAGACTGCATCACGCTTCCACCAAAGACACCAGACTGCATTAGGTTTCCACCAAAGACTGACCAGACTTCATGACGCTTCCACCAGGGCCTGGCCAGACTGCATGATGTTTCCACCAAAGACTGACCAGACTGCATGAGGTTTCCACCAAAGACACCAGACTGCATAACTCTTCTACCAGGGCCTGGTCAGACTGCATGACGCTTCCACCAAAGACACCAGACTACATGACTCTTCTACCAGGGCCTGGCCAGACTGCATGAGGTTTCCACCAAAGACACCAGACTGCATTAATCTTCTACTAGGGTCTGGTCAGACAAGTGCATAAGCCAAGTTATTTATAGAATTTCGAACCTGCGTCAGGCCAGATTTCCTAATGAATCCATTTCAAATAGACTTTTAAGTATTTCAGTATATAACTATTTCAAATCGGAAAACAAATATTGCTGAAGTCGGATGTGTTGGACCGAAAGGTGCAAATATTGCAGCCAAGCTGTTAGCTACGGAACAACGCATTCCGTTCTCTGGACTATATTCTGCTACATAGACCCGTGTCAGGGTTTGGTAGCGGGAAATTGAGAACGAACGAAGCCTAGGCAAGCCAAATAACAAAACCAAAAGACAAAATGTGTGTATGTTAACAGTCGAATGTTACCGAGGACCGAAAAGTGAAGACAAAAAGCAACAGTGTAACCTGCCATTCATGTGCTAAAAGATGCGACTAATTGTGGTTGCGCATGGCACTAGCTTCCCCATTCTGTAGAAACTTAAAGACAACAAGAACTTCTACAGATAAATCATTGCTTCGTTACTCAGGGTTTATTTATTGAAGACTTATAGCTCACGTGGAACTGACACAATTTTGATTGATTGATAAACTGTTCAATACATCTTATTCTTGATCACTACTCAAATACGAAGCAAATTATAAAAGAGCGCTAGTCATTAACCAATGTAGAGTTTTATTATATTCCCATATTACAATACCAGTCGAGCGTGATGCCGACTGTGCCCTGATGTGGAAAAGGTTGTAAATCCCTTGGGCATTACTGTAAACGAAAACGTTAGTGTCATAGCAGACATTGCAGTCGGGTATGAAGTGTTAGAAGCTTAATTGTACCAGGTAACAGCTTTTTCTGTAGAAGAGTAGGCAGTTCCCTTTCTCTTACAAGAAGTCAGGTACTCATTTATAATTTGTTCCAATGGTGTGGGTCGATAATGGGGTTCGAAACCAGCAACTTACCGCTCTACCACTCTTTGATTCAAGCCGTTCCAAGACTGTGTTCTACTAAATACAATGGGGCTTCAAATAAAAACCTTGCATAATGGATATACATGAGAAAAACATGCCTTTGTATTTCAACGTGTTAATGTAGTTGCTAAGGATGTAAAGAGTGCCCTGGACGTGCCATACAGTTGCAGACGAATAACATGGAGTCATAATTGCTCACTACAACCCTTAATAAACTAGATTAATCCTACAGCTCTAATAAACTAGATTAATCCTAAATCTCTAATAAGCTAGATTAATCCTACGACTCTAATAAGCTAGACTAATCCTACAACTCTAATAAAATAGATTAATCCTACAACTCTAATAAACTAGATTAATCCTACAACTCTAATACGCTAGACTAATCCTACGACTCTAATAAACTATATTAATCTTACAACTCTAATAAACTATGTTAATCTTACAACTATAATAAACTAGATTAATAATACAACTCTAATAAACTAGATTAATAATACAACTCTAATAAACTAGAATAATCCTACACTCTACTCTAATAAACTAGATTAATCCTACAACTGTAATAAACTAGATTAATCCTACAACTCTAATAAGCTAGATTAATCCTACAACTCTAGTAAAGTATATTAATCATGCAACTCTAATAAACTAGATTAATCCTACATCTCTAATAAACTAGATTAATCATACAACTCTAATAAACTAGATTAATCAAACAACTCTAATAAACTAGATTATCCTACAACTCTAATAAGCTAGATTAATCCTACGACTCTAATAAACTGGACAAATCCTACGACTCTAATAAACTATATTAATCCTACAACTCTACTAAACTATATTAATCCTACAACTCTAATAAACCATATTAATCTTACAACTCTAATAAACTAGATTAATCATACAACTCTAATAAACTAGATTAATCATACAACTCTAATAAACTATATTAATCCTACAACTCTAATAACCTAGACTAATCCTACGACTCTAATAAACTAGACTAATCTTTCTAACACTGTAAACCCCCCCCCTCCCCCCTTCCTCCTGCATTTTCTAAGGGTTTGCTTCCTCGGGGTAACGGCCGGTGCTGGATCGAACCCAGCACCTTCGGGTTGTGAGCCGTACCACTTAACCACTAGGCCACGCCGTCCCCCCACCCCTTTCGAATGTTGCGTTTAATACGGGACTGTCGTTGCCATTATACAACAGATACAATGTGTTAATTGTTCAATGGAGTTACTCACTTGATTGGTTCCTAGGTTCCTGACAGCACATGGCAGAGTGGCCATGTCTCCTTCTCTGACTGACACGTTGAACTTTGAGTTCAAAAACTCCGGCTTTTTGACAAATGGGGAATTTTCCAAATCGTAATCTGTGGACATAGAATTTACACTATCTGTGATATAGTATTCGTTCACTGAAATAAATCAACAAATAAATATATTAATCGATTGATCAGTCAAATAATGAAGCTTCCAATTAATTGATCAGTTAGTCAGTCTATTAGTCTTTTAATCATTCTGTATGTTTAGTCAATATTTCGATATATTAGCTCTGCTGGGATATCATCGCATCTTGGGGACTTTCCCTTTTTCAGGCTTTTAATTGCAGAGCGTACTTCTTCCAATGTTGGTTCAGGTTCTTTCTCATCCTTTGGTAGGATTGTAACTGAGCGTTTTGTGCTGTCTCCATACATGGTTCTGCAGTACTCTCTCCGTCTATTCAGTATGTCTTTGGTTTCTGTTAATGTGTTATCCTCTTCGTCATTTATGACATGTGGAACCGGACGGAATTCCCTTGTCAGTGTTCTTATTGCTTTGAATGCATCTCTTTCTTTGCCTTGTTATTGTAGGTTTTCTATATCCTTACATGTTTCTACTATGTATCTTCTTTTATCTTTTCTTATTTCTCTTCTAACTTTTCTTGCGCAGTCTTTATATGCTGTGTTGGTCCCCTTACTTCCCATTTGTTTTAATTGTTGCCTTTCTGCAATGAGTTTCTGTTTTCCCTCTGGTATATAGCTATGTGTCTTGTGCAATATCTTTGGAATCATTTCTTTTGCTGTCGAGTTCAAAATCTCCCTTGCGTACGAAGTCAACTCCTCAGATGTCATCGCTTCCTGTATAGCAAGCAACGCCTTAAATTTGTTTTCTACTTTGATGTTGTATTCAGTAGGTATTGCTGATACATCGAAGCGTATTGGCTGGCAACCTTTGTTGATCCTGCGTAGTCTTGTTTGGAAAACTGCAAACAGTAATTCGTGGTCCGTATCGCAGTCTGCTCCAGACAGTGTTTTTGTCGCCAGCACATTTGATCTCCATCTTTGTTGCACTAGGATGTAATCTATTTGGTTTCTGCTATTGCCATCCGCGGAGGTCCACGTGTACAGTCTTCGTGGATGTTGTTTGAAGAAGCAGAAAAACACTGAGCTCAATGACTTAAGAGCAGCACTCTGCAAACTGTGCCAGCAGTCCGCACCAAAATGGGTAGTGGTACAGTGGGTTCCGTCACACTGCAACATCCAAGGCAACGAGGAGGCAGACAGACTGGCAAAAGAAGGTGCAAGACTACCACAAACAGATACCAGTATGACGTACGAAGAGTCAAAACGGCTTATCAAAGCCAGATACATGACCAAATGGGAAACCGAACATACTGGTTACACCAAAAACGATGCCTATTACCAGTTGAACCGAAGAGAGCAGGTCGTTGTCTTCAGACTTCGCACTGGCCACAACAGACTGAGGTACCACCTATTCAACAAATTGAAGATAGGGTGTACCGACGAATGCCCGTGCGGTACTGGTAAAATGACCGCTGAACATCTGCTGCAGAACTGCCCGACATACGAGGATCAGAGAGAGCAGATGTGGCCATTACCAGTAGAACTGCAAGACAAGCTCTATGGAAGTGGCGAGAGCCTCAGGATGACCGCCGCTTTTTTCGAAAAAATAATGGTTACTGTCTGACTGCGTACGCAGAAGAAGAAGAAGAAGTTTGAAGAAGGTGTTAGCAATGGAGATGTTGTTTTCCGTGCAGAATTCAACCAGTCTTTCTCCTCGCTCATTTCTGTGTCCCAAACCAAAAGGTCCTCGAACACTTCTCTCCTCTTCGGCTCTTTCCTCTCCGACTTTCGCAATGAAATCTCCAATGATGACCAAGATGTCTCTTTTTTCATTTTTTAAAATGTCTGTCTTCGGGAAAAGGCGTAATTCATGTCTTGTAGGAACTGTAAGACGTAACTGGGCATTTCGTAGAAAGAATATGTGACTATGTACAAGCACATGATATATAGAACAAAGAAAGTACATACTTCAGATGGATTGGTCCAGTTTTATAAAAAGATGCTGGAGCAAATCAGTAAATGGTTATAATTCAGTTCTGAGATCCAACTTCTATCTGATTAAGGTGGCAGTAAGAAGGACCATTTAGCCAAAGCATTCTTTACAGCCCATTATGTCTGCTACATGCATATGCTATTATCAAGCGCTGTTCTTTGCCACTTGGTACTAATCTTTTAATCGTTCCATCTGCTGAATGCCATTCATTTTCACTTGTGTGGTGAGAGTTTATTCAAGTTTCATCCATTTACACAATTTCATAATATTGTTTACGCATTTCGCGAACGTGGCGTAAATATTTGCTTCTCATGGATACTAGATGCGGCTTCTCACAGATAACGTTTCTTCCTCTAGTGTGAAAAAGCTGCTTAACACTCTGCTACTAGAGAGTTACAGCATTTAACACTGGACAGTAAGACTTCCTAATATCATAATACTAAAACCTCCGTTAAACATAAAATCAGATATTTATTTATTACAAAAAGAGTAATTGATACACATGGATAAAAACCTAACCTAACTTACTAAACAATTATGAATCTATCTAACTCAGAGAATATTAGTATAAACTAGATGGAATACCGGAAACTATAAAACCCAGTTCTGTAGTTTAATGTAATATACATTTAAAATCTGTACAAATCGTGTCCTCTCTACTTAAATACTCTATTTTTGCAATTTCGTGTGCCAGTTCTGGCAGTTGGTGTTGATGATTTCTAGTGGTTGCTTGTTTTGCGGCGTGTGATTATAGCTTCTCACGATGATCGCTCGTATGCTCCCTGAGGAGTCTTAAAATAATCTCTCTTTATATCTGCATGCGCACGTTTTCTCTTATCTCTCGTCCCCACAAATCAGAGCAATCAATGTGGGGACTATATATATGTTCTCTCTTTTATCATAAAACTGTCACCATTTCACTCAAAACGTCATATGAGCAATGCCCTTGGAGGATAGTGAGCCAGCCTGTTAGATCTGCTCTCGAAATCGAAAATCCAAATCTAACCTGCTCCGTCATTTTCGTTGATCAATTTTCGCCAACTATGATGCTCTCTCTGAAACGATCGGACATCTGTCAATCATCTTTGGCTCCTCCCCTCGTTGTCCTAGTCTAACTGTGACGGCTCAGCGTACTATTTTTGGCCGATAAAGCAGGTAACCACGTTGTCTCTCGTTTTGTTCAACTCGCAGCTCCTTGACTGGCGTTGTTTTAATCCTAGTTTTCCCAAACGTCGCGGGAATAAACTGCTGATTCTACCATCTATGCTTTTCCTGGACGATGGTCCTGTTATACGCCCTCTGAAACATAAGACTGTCACAGCAGCATACTCTCTAAAGGTAAAGCATTCGCCCCTTACAGTTCTCCACAATGTAGATTCCGATACATCAATGTCATTGTGTGTTCCTAGACGAGACTTCAGTTCCGATACATCAATGTCGTTGTGTGTTCCTAGACGAGACTTCAGTTTCCTTATTGGCACTGTTTCTTTGGAATCAAACATTCTACAAATCTCTCTTCTAATCACATATCCGTCAAAACTATGTACTCTTTTCCTTCTTCCTTGTGTATTTGTATTGACGGAACACGAACTTTGAGAAATCGATGAAATGACCATTTACTGAAATCCAAAGCGTGAATAAATCTCTCTTCAGGGTTTGAGATACTCCGATTCAGTTTACGACGTTTAATTTCTCTACAAAAATATTGATACATCTTCAATGTCATTGTATGGAGTTTATTAAAATTTAACAAATTCAGACTCATTGGCTTGGCTTCGTTCGTTCTCAATCTCCCGCTTCCAAACCCTGAAAGGGCTTAAGTAGCAGAATGTAGTCCAGAGAACGGAATGCGTTGTGTCGTAGTTTACAGCTTTACTGCGATATTTGCACCTTTCGGCCCAACACATCCGACTTCAGCAAACATTTATTGAGTAGCGAGTTTGCATTCCCTCTTTGATCTCTTCTTCTTAGCCAGTCTGCGCTGCTGCAGCCTGTTATCCAGGATCACCGCGTGGAGGCGTAGAAGCGTCTTGGCAGATCTTATTCGCTGGCCCTGACGCTAGCAGTCAGCTAGGGGTCGCTGACCACTGCAGCTGATGCGCTGCTCAGCATCTTGATCCCTCATCAAGTATTGTATTCGCGAATGTTAACAATTAGTTAAGCTAGGCTTTTGACATCATTTGTATTGACACACCGGAAGGCTTACTGGAACTATTAACAATCAGTGATGCATGACCTACTACAGTTCGTAGTGAGTGAGTTTGGGTTGAAGTTGGAAAGATTTCGCGAAACATGTGGAAAATGTTTTTAAAAAAAAACAAAAACAAAAAAACAACGCAGTGTTATGAAGGGGTAATAATTTCAAAAGACTAGTTTAATTTGGATGGCAGGTTGTTGTATACCCTAAATAAAGAAAATTGTATACCATATGTTTGTGGACAAGAAACAAATATTCACCTTTGGAACATGATGATCTGCAGGTTTAAAACAAAAATGTGAAATTTTTTGTTCATATGGCATATGAGATATTCAATTTTAATACGTGGCAAACTTTGTGCAACGCACTGTAGCTGCTATTGAGTGTGAACTTTAGTTAGATAAGATTGTGTTAAAGTAGTAGGAACATTAGCTAAAATTGGTCCTAGGTAAAGGAACCTTGTGTTATTTAATACAGGAGAAGGATATGTGCTACTTGCCCGAACCACTTGATGAACAGTAGCTATAGTTTGGACGTTTTGATATTATTGTAATGATACCATTTTTGGGTGTTTATTTAAAAAAATCATTGATTGTTACTCCTGCAGTTCCAATAATTGTTAGTGTTATAATTTTAGTTGTGAGTAGAGAAGTGATAGTTGTAAGAAATAAAGCAGATATGAGAGTAACATGCTACATTACATTGGCTCAGTGAATGGACCACGAAAACAAAATATGAAGAAATTGCGTTACTTGAGGAGCGAAAAGATATCTCTACAAGACAATGTGTCCATCTTTTAAGGAAACGTTAGCATGCAAGAGCTCCAACGTAAAAAGCCCTGAAGAAACGGAATAATTAGAAAGACTCCAGGGCCGGACCGGATTCATATTGAAGTGATCCCTCACTTCTGCACTAAGTCAAAAGATGCTCTCCTCAAATTGATCAATTTGAGATAAAGAAATGGAAAGCTTCCAAAAGCATGGAAGAAAACATATAGTGTGCCAATATTGAAAGAAAAAAACTCAGATCAACCTAAGAGCTCTCATCTCTCTAACATCATGCCGTGGCAAATTAGCGAAGAGAACGATAAACACATGTCCCAATTGGTTTCTTGAGAGTTCTAATACCTAATGTCAGGAGGAAGCAGGCTTTAGAATAGGCAGCTTTACGGAAGACTTCCTTCTTGACCAAACGAATCATGATGGCCTCCAGAACATTCAGCATAAGTGAAGAAAAGTAAAGATCCCGATTTCACGCCAATGTGGCATATTGGGATATGATGTTAAGACCATTTTGTTCTTGACCAACGTCACACTAGTTGTGATGGGGTCAACATCCCGCCGGCCGCATTTACTTGAGCATATTATTCTGATACCACCGTTTTTGGGGCAGGGTAGAGCGTGAATGTGTTTGAGATCGGGACAAATCTCGCACCAAATGGATACCGTCCCCGATAGTTCAGCTAGTAGGCCACCGCACTAACCACAAAGCTACCTCCGCTCTCTAGAACAATAAGCATGCAGTAGCCACTTTTTTGACCTACAACATGCTAACGATCGTGTCTGGAGAAACGGTTTACCGATGAGGATGTTTAATATGTGAACTCACAGCAAACTCTACAACTGAATCAAGTACTTTCTGTCTCAACAAACGACCAGACGAATGTGAAAGGCGGGACAACTTCTAAACAAGTCTTAGAACAAGGATTATCGCAAGACTCATTTTGAAGTTGCACTATTTTCCCCATCTACATCAATAACTTTGCTGATCAGATCAAAACCGAAACGGGTCTGTATTGTGATAACTGGGCAATATGTCAGAACAATGAAGATATTGAGCGTGACGCACAATGACTAAACAGAGATCTAAGGCCACTACATGACTAATACCAAACATAACAACTAAAAATCAATTGAGATAAAAAAAACATGCACACCTTAAAAAGAATCACAAAGTGCCAACAAAATACAATTTTGAGATCAGAAGACCAATTGATTAGAGTGGAACATCCCACATACATTGGTGTCACAATTGATCGATAACTCAGGTGGAACATATCCTACATATCATTATGTCACAATTGATCGACAACTCAAGCAGAACATTCGACATAACTTGGTATCACAATTGATCAATTAGTCAGGTGGATCTCACGTTCAGATTGTGAAGAAACAAGTCATTAAACGTCTACAGCTGTTAACGAGATCAGGTAAAGATACTTTTGAGAAGTTGTTTCCTCAGAGATCAGGTAAAGATACTTTGAGAAGTTGTTTCCTCAGAGATCAGGTAAAGATACTTTGAGAAGTTGTTACCTCCGAGATAAGGTAAAGATACTTTGAGAAGTTTTTACCTCAGAGATCAGGTAAAGATACTTTGAGAAGTTGTTACCTCAGAGATCAGGTAAAGATACTTTGAGAAGTTGTTACCTCAGAGATCAGGTAAAGGTACTTTGAGAAGTTGTTACCTCAGAGATCAGGTAAAGGTACTTTGAGAAGTTGTTTCCTCAGAGATCAGGTAAAGATACTTTGAGAAGTTGTTACCTCCGAGATAAGGTAAAGATACTTTGAGAAGTTTTTACCTCAGAGATCAGGTAAAGATACTTTGAGAAGTTGTTACCTCAGAGATCAGGTAAAGATACTTTGAGAAGTTGTTACCTCAGAGATCAGGTAAAGGTACTTTGAGAAGTTGTTACCTCAGAGATCAGGTAAAGGTACTTTGAGAAGTTATTACCTCAGAGATCAGGCAAATATACTTTGAGAAGTTGTTACCTCAGAGATCCGGTAAAGATACTTTGAGAAGTTGTTACCTCAGAGATCAGGTAAAGGTACTCCAAGTGATTCGTACCTCGGTAATGTTTGCTCGGGGAAGAATATAATTGTGCTGTTCTAACAACTTGCTTAAAATCTAATTTGGAATCCCTGAACAGAGAGCGGAACAATGCTCTGCGTTCCTTTAATGGCTCAATATGTTCAACTCCAAAGGCGGCTTATGAAATCCACACATTTATGGATTCATTGAAATGTTTAGAGCAAAGCTATAATGAATGTATTTGAAAGTATGGAAGTAAATGAAAGTAATAATAGCTGTCCATCGTTGTCGATGAGGACCGCCGACATCATCCTTGTCACAGATTTCCCTGTTGGGTGTGGGTGCGCATGTGGCTGAACAGGCCAATGCGAGCACGAAAACATCTGCTACATATCGGGCACACGAGGTTTGTAGAAGGGGATGGTGTTCCCTCTGCTCGGGATTTCCGCGTCTCGCGTCTGTTCTGGGCTTTCACAACACGGTCATCTTCACCAGCAGCTACACCTGATTTGACTGCGCTTCTCCAGTCAGATCTGTTTTTCGCAAGATATTCCCAGTTGTCGATGTCTATCTGGCAACTTTTTAGTGAGTCCTTCAGACCGTCTTTAAAAACGTTTCTTTGGGCGCCCTCTCTCGCACCATCCCTCTCTCAGCTCGCCGTAGAGAAGCTTCTTTGGGAGCCGCTCGTCTGACATACGGACGAGGTGTCCGGCCCATCCTAGTCGTGCTTTTTCTAGCAGTGCATGTATGCTGGGCATGTTAGCCCTCGAGAGAACCTCGATGTCAGTGACACGATCTTGCCATCGGATGTGGAATATTCGCCTCAGGCATCCTGTGTGGAAGTGGTTTAACCTCCTTGCATGTCCAGAGTATACAGTCCAGTTTTCGCAAGCGTATAGTAGGGTTGGAATGATGGTTGCACGGTAGACAGACTTTGAGTTTGGTCTTGACGCTGATGCCACGACGTGCCCAGACCATCGATCGCATTCTACCAAAGGCTGTGCTGGCCTTTGCTATTCTGCTTGCCACCTCATCGTCTAGGCTGACAGATCTCGACAGCGTGCTGCCCAGATATGTGAATTTGTCTACGGCATTCAACGTCTGCCCGCTGACTGTAGTCTCTGGTTTTGTGTACGGCATGCCTGGTGCTGGTTGGTACATGACCTCTGTTTTTTTGGCATTTATGGTCAGGCCAAAATTTTCGCATGCGGCAGAGAACTGGTCCATTCCAACCTGCATGTTCAGTTCTGAGTTGCTCATTAGAGCGCAGTCGTCAGCAAATACAAGTTCCCTGATTATGTCGCCAGCCACTTTGGTTTTGGCCTTCATTCTTCTGGAATTGAGTAACTTGCCATCTGTGCGGTACTTTATGGGTATTCCAAGCTCCAATGATCTGAAGGCGTCTGTCATCGTGGCCGCGAACATCATGCTGAACAAAGTCGGGGCGAGTACACATCCTTGTTTTACTTCAATGAAAGTAGCAGAAAGAAAGAACATCATTCTAACAGACCACTTGTGGAAAACTGACAACCAAAATGCAATTAAAACAAAAGTCTGTACTTAACCCTGTTAGTGAAATCAAAGACACGATATCATATCTCAGAAAGAAGAACCGAGTTGCAGAAAGCGAACAAAAGATGTGACAGATGACAGAACCAACAACCTAGATCCATGTACTCTCACATGAATATCTCAAAGAACTGTTGATGCCTTTTCAGAAGAATAATACATGTATAAACTCAAGGATCTCCATTCAATGCCTTTATCAAAGCAGACTATACACTCTAAAGACAATGCCCAGGCAGATCCCGTGATGACCTTATGATGACCTGTTTGATGTTTGCAGGATGACCTGTTTGATGTTTGCAGGATGACCTGTTTGATTTTTGCAGGATGACCTGTTTGATGTTTGCAGGATGACCTGTTTGATGTTTGCAGGATGACCTGTTAATACTAGTGCACCGAAATCATTGCACTGACAGCCCCCATGAAGTGAGTTTTGGATGCATTTTCCCCATAGGCCCAAAACATTGATATTTTTGCAGACTCGATGTCCACACTTCAAACTTTGGACGATTCGGAGACTGTCGACCCGGTATTAAACCAGCAACCCTAGACGCTGACAACGATATCACCTCCAATGTCGTCAAAAGAGTTCGGCAGTGGGTCCCTGGATACTCAAACATACCTGACAATGATAGGCAAGACAAACTAGCAAAGAACGGATCAAGAAGACAAGAACATACACACACAGCAACAACTTTACAATCATTCAAACAACTCACAAGAACAGCAAACTAAGAAATTTGACTGAGCAGATGTGCCATGGGCAAAACAGGGGCGGTAACGGGAGTGCGGACTATAGACACGTGACAAGCCTCAATCTAAATGACAACATCCTTTAACTCACAAGGAGGAATCAGTGTACCCTTTCCTTGTTAAGATTCCAACACATTCCACTTAGTAAGCAGCTGAACAGAATCAAACTACAACAGACTTCAGATTGCCAGCTGTGTACACACCCATACGAATTATCCTCTCTTTGAGCACCGAGCGCTCAAAGTGTTAAGAAAATCTATTTTCCTTCGATGTCAGATAAACGGAACACTTTGTATGACACCAAAAAACAACTAACAAACATGTGCAAAAACATTACATGGCATTGGGCCAAAGGACGAGAGCCGGAGTACTGCTGGATCCTTAACAACAACAGCAACAACGACAACAAAAACGAAAGCGCAAGTATGTTTTGCATATTTTGTACATTAACCAAAATTGTAAGATCATGCCAATACAATGATGATTTTCTTTTTCATCGATAATAAAATCCATTGATTTCTCACGTTTAAGAAAAGGTCAACGAACGCTCATCTTACGACTTTCTTGTAACTTTAACAAATTAAAATATGAATTACTGATGTATTTGAGATGGTAACTATTTGTTTTACGACATTTCGATTCAAGCACTTGTTCGTAAATAACAAACTGTCTTTCACCAGAACCATCTGATCACTGTCGGTAACTATATTCTCAATAGTTACTGCCTTTTACCATGAAACGGTGACTTGAATTTGAAAGATCTCCAATTACATCCAGAAGCCAGGAAACATCAAAAGTATTGGCTTCCCTTGAACATGCTGGGATCTGTCTTTGTTCTCGATTAGCTCTGAGATTCCCTGTTTATCTGGGAAGTAACTGATGAATACTTCCCAAGCCGACCCACCTAGAGATTCCTGTCCGTTTCTTTGAGTAAGTGAGAAGAATGTTCCCCACAATAAATATGATTCCTTCGTCGTTCTGAACCAACAACTGGCAGAACTTTCTGGAACTCTCTTGTATCGCTGCAGTTTGTTTTAGTGCACCTGATCCCGCCAGGTGGAAGAAATCTAACACCGAACCAGGCTTTTATCTTCACACGATTTTTATCTTATCTTCCCAAAATTTTTATCAAATTTTCTTGTATTTTTATTTCCTCGTTCGCTATTTCCTAAAAATGTAAGATACCTTGAGTCACATTTTAACACTATTTACATATGGTCTGTAATATCTGCATCTTTCGGTACGGCACATTATTACAGATGCGCTTAGATTTCTGCATCTTTCGGTCCGGCACATTATTACAGATGGGCTTAGATTTCTGCATCTTTCGGTCCGGCACATTATTACAGATGGGCTTAGATTTCTGCATCTTTCGGTCCGGCACATTATTACAGATGCGCTTAGATTTCTGCATCTTTCGGTCCGGCACATTATTACAGATGGGCTTAGATTTCTGCATCTTTCGGTCCGGCACATTATTACAGATAGGCTTAGATTTCTGCATCTTTCGGTCCGGCACATTATTACAGATGGGCTTAGATTTCTGAATCTTTCGGTCCGGCACATTATTACAGATGGGCTTAGATTTCTGCATCTTTCGGTCCGGCACATTATTACAGATGGGCTTAGATTTCTGCATCTTACGACCCGGCATATTTTTCCAGAGGGACTGTGATATCTTCATTTTTCAGACCGGCACATCTTTACCATGCAAACCCCTAGATGATTTTCAATCTGTAGTTTACCTTCTCTCAGATATATTAGCATATGTTGCTTACATCTTCCCAAAGCATACTGGTATGACGGCCCCAGATACATTCACCTCATCCCTTTTCTTGTCACTAGGGACATTCTCTTGGCGAGAAGGGCACCAGCTTCACTTTGGCAAAGTCTATGTGCTGTGCATACTTTGCGACCTAATACTTTTATTGTTAAAATTTGAGAGGAAAAGGGGGTAGAGGATGAATGGGAAGGTTGGGAGGAGGGGGGAAGGAGTTGGGGTGGATGGAGAGTGAAATAAATTGTCTGTGTCAGCTGAAGCAAGACCTCATCTCACGTTCTCGTTAATGCTCCTATAAACAGGTTGAGCCACAGCAGTCTGGCTAAAAACTTGGGGATCGACATTATCATTTCCATAGTAGTGAGTCTACTGAGCAGTCTTGATTTACACTACAGCTAGGAAGAATTCGGTTCACCTTTGCGACTACGTCTTCCAATGTAAGAAATACTATTGTAGCCAGTTACTAAATACGCATAGTAAAGGGATAAAGAGGTAACTCAGCTCAGCACGAGTATCTTCGCACAACAACAACAACAACAGCATCAGCAACAACAATATTTTCTAAGATTAATTAAGTACTCATTTGTTGCTGTTTATGACTGCTCTCGTGATTCTACCCAAGATGGTGGAAAAAGTGGCCATTATTCTGCCATTGGCCTCATGTTAAAAGGTATTTACCTTCAAACTAGTATACTTCACAGTATTATTCTTAGTATTATTCTCTGTACTTGTACGGGGCGGATGCCATTGTGTAGGTCCCAGCTCTGTCGTGGGCTGGATGAAAACGGAATGAAGATTTCCTGCTTAGCGGGCTGGGCTCGAGCAGCTTATTAGTCAGTTGCGTTGGGACAAGTGCTGTGGAGGGTGGTTAACCGATATGCGAGTCCATCTTTATAGACCTAAACACTTGAGCAAAGTAAACCCTCAAATTGTTAGGCGCCATCTATGCTGCTCTTAACAAACCACCTAACAATGGCCGGTGTATTCCATGTCACATAGTTGGTCTTACGACATGCTCCCTGTGGGGCAGTCCAAAGTGGTACGCCAGAGTCTTTGTGTATGGCAAGGACAAGAATATCACTACTGCCCTACAGAAAGCATACTTTACAGTACATATTGTTTATAGTGGGAGACACACAGCGATTAAATCGAGTCCTCGCCTTCAACATTTTCCCGTATTTTTAATTTAGCTTTTCAGTGACAGAATCTCTTGTTTTTTAGGACAAAGCAGACCTGGCTGAATAACAATTCTGTCTGTTCTTTTTCTTAGACGCCACTTCTCTGCACATCCAGCACATCCATAGTAAATGTCGAGAGGTGTGGATCCTGGTTTATCCATCTGGTTGGTTGTACTGAGCTCTGTTACCACCTGTCTTGCGGCTGAGACCGCTCGAACCTCGTTTGATTTCAAAGATCTGCAGTCTGTGAATTGCTGATTCTGTTATTGTGGTGTCATCACCCAACAGGTGGTCATTGATTAATTTCAACATGTCGCTACTATCTAGATTCAGTTTTTGTGAAGCCAGGATGTCTGCTCTTTTGTTGCTCTGATCCTCAGCACGAGCAGGACAGTAAATCCGCACTGGCCTCTCCAGGTTTGAGGCGTCTACAGCTACGATCACTCATGTCTTAGCAACCTTTTATGTACCTTCCGAAGTAAGGATTGCAAGTCTGTCACTACGATTATTAAAGAGGACACTGACATCCATCTGAGAGCTGCATTCAGTAAATCTAAGCAGTTGTAAATGGGTACCTGACTCTGATAGATTTATAGAAGCCAAATCAGTGAGGAATACATCCCGTTAATCAGCTTCTCTTCAAAATTATAAGACCTCGTACACCGGCCTCTAACACTTCAGCACCGACGGAAATAGTTGGTGTGACTACTTAATTTATGTTATGTTTTCCGTTGTACCCATACTTTCTTTTCGTTGTTTTTACTATGGAATTACTATGGAACTGCTTAACTACCTAACTGTAGTGCACCCACATTTCGTTCGTCTCTTCATTTACGCATCCGGCCTTAGTTCCGTTCTCCAGCACCTGCCGATCTAACTGGTGCATGAGATTGTGTATATCTGCAACTTCCAACTCCTAGCACAAGTGTCGATTCATGTATTGATTTCTATGTCCTTATTCTATGTTAAGTTGTTCTAGCGTATCTTCTCTCTGTATCTTCCTCGTTGACCTCTGACTTCACACATTCGCTCTGCTACAGATGTGTAATTTCACTGAAAGAAAAACTTTTTCCTTCGTTTATCAGCCTGTTTGAAGAAACTATTCAACTTTCATCACGTCACATGAAAGCATACGTCAGAAAGAATCTAGCCCGTGAACACGTCAAGGCACATTTGATGCTCACCCAAACAAAATCTAGCAGGAAACCCAGCAAGTGTGGATAGGTTATATGATAGTTCAATAGATGACAACCTGTCAGGAAATTCAGGTCACGCCTCACAAAGTGTCCTGGGTAGACGATACACATTTTCCTAGTTTAATTGTGTGAGGTAAATGAAGCAAGGAGGATCGATGGATCAGGGATCAGAATTCTCGATGATGGGGGTAGATGAGTTTGTTGCAGCTGCAGCATCCCGATGTCAGAACCTTTCTGTTGGTTAATCTCACGGTTTGTTGTTCTCTGTAGAGGTCTGTTGAGCTAGACGAGCAGCCAGTGGTGTCACCAATCTTGTCTCTGTAGAGGTCTGTTGAGCTAGACGAGCAGCCAGTGGTGTCACCAATCTTGTCTCTGTAGAGGTCTGTTGAGCTAGACGAGCAGCCAGCGGTGTCACCAATCTTGTGCAACGAGCAGTCGAAGGAACAACAACGGTTTTTTAGACGTTTCTGAACCCTTGATAGGAATCGCTTTACATCGGAGAGCTGTGGCACTATCTAGATGAGCCGTTTACCTGAGTCGTTGTAGAGAACACAATAGAGTGGCTCACCGGTGTCTTTGTGTATGGCAAAGTTAATGAATAGCACCACTACTTCCCAGTTTTTTTGTCGTAAGAGGCGACTAACTGTGTGACTTGTCATAGCACTGGTCATGGTTAGATGGTTTGTTAAGAGCAGCATATATGGCGCCTAACAAGCTGCGAGTCTACTTTGCTCTAATATTTGTGTCTAGGTAATAGGATGGAATAGCACAAAGGTTAACTACCCTCTATGAAACTGGTTGTATACAGACTCTGCAAAGTCTTCTAAACCAGTATAAAAAAGGTTAAGTAAAGTTACGTTAATATAAGCACTGCTACACTGTGAGGATGCTTGGGAGCCGACTATCAGTGTTGTCTTTTTCCTCTATGACAGAATTGTCCTCAACAATTGTTTTCGCAGCCGTCATTCCCGTGGACCAGAATTGTGTTAAGTGTGAAGTAGCCTTTTGATTTGGAAAAAAGATATCAAAGTGTCCGGGGATTGGACTGCGCATGGGAAGAAGCGAACAAGAGGAAGAGGAAGGACAAAAGTGAGAAATAGAGAAACAAGAAGAATGAAACCGGTGAGAAAAATAACCTCTGAAACTTTTTTCATGAAACACGTTCAATAAAACCGTTAGACTCATCTTTTCTCGGGATCATCCGAGAAACTATTTATATCGTGGATATACGGACCAGTAACCAGGGCCGTTTCTACCATTGGGCAAGACTAGGCCGACTAGGGCAGCAACATTTTAGGGGCGGAAATAGGCCGGAAAATTGTTCAATTTGAAATAAAACAGCGAGAAAAATGAGCAAATTAGAAGAAAAAAATGAAATAGAGGAAAAATGGTGGTTCTGTTGAAAGTTTTTAAGTGTTACTATTAATGATTGATTCTTGATAATCGATCGAGAGCTAGGTTTTGTACTTCTCTTTCAACATATCTAAAAGGTAAGTGCTATTCGTGTTTCACGTAAAAGAGATAAGTGACTAATAATTTTATATTATACACTGTCAATGCACGTTCTTTTATATCTAATACATTCATTCTTCTAGCCTGCATGACGGACGGACGGGGGGGGGGGGGGGGGGGGGGGGGGGTGATTGTGGTAGTGAAAGGGAGGGATCTGCATTTTTCAATTCTCGCCTAAGGCGGCAAAATTCGTAGACTGACCTGGAAACGGTTTTACCAGCAACAGATTTATAATGACACATTACACGTAAGAAAATGCTAGTAACAGATGTATAATGACACATTACACGTAAGAAAATGCTAGTAACAGATGTATAATAACACACTATACGGATAGAACTACCAGTAGCAGATGTATAATGACACATTACCCGTATAAAACTACCAGTACCGAATGTGTGACACAGTATATCGATCAAACTATCAATAACCATTGAATAATGATATATTTAACGTATAAAACTATCAATAACCAAGGCATAATGATATATTTAACGTATAAAACTATCAATAACCAATGAAAAATGATATATTTAACGTATACAAATAGCAAAAACCAAGGCATAATGATATATTTAACGTATACAACTATCAATAACCAAGGCACAATGATATATTTAACGTAAAAAACTATCAATAACCAAGGCACAATGATATATTTAACGTATAAAACTATCAATAACCAAGGCACAATGATATATATAACGTATAAAACTATCAATAACCAAGGCACAACGACATTTTTAACGTATAAAACTATCAATAACCAAGGCACAATGACACATTATACGATTAGTACCGGGGATGAATAGAAAAGGTACACTGTCATCTTCCTAGAATGTAGTACGAGGTGTGTTCAAATGAAACCGGACCTAACTGCAACAAGTGAACATACGTACAATGCACATGATGACGTCACTTCTGGTGTAAACAGCACATACCAACAGTCAAGATTGCAAAATGTCATTATCCACCGTCTCGCAGTTTCTTCAGTAGACCGTTCAAAACATGGCGGATGTGATACGGAATCCGTCCAGAGTTGATCAGCGAGCGGTGATTCGGTTTCTAACAGTTGACGGATGTCGACAAGTTGACATTCATCGCAGGATACAGGCAGTGTATGGTGACAAAGCGTGTCAACAACAACAGTGAAGAACTAGACAACGATGTTTAAAGTAGGTCGTGAGTTAACGCAAAAATATGCCCTTGACCCGGTCTCGGAAAATCTTTCGTTAACTCACAGACTTGTTATACGCGTATATCTTCAGTCCAATCGTTAGACGTCGAGGCAGGTGTGGCATTCTTTGTTTCATATTTTTGGGCAGGTGAAAATCCGCTTGTGACTTGCCATGTCAATCCCAGTATCTGTTACCAGCCGGTAGGTTGGTAGCCCCTGGAATACGTTCGCATATTCCTGAGAATGGTAGTAGCAGAAGTGTATATTAAAGCAAGGTAGACATGTGGCCTGTCAGGAGTCATCTATGCTGCTCCGCTAACCACATAACCAGGACCTGATGTTATAGCCACACAGTCCTCGTTTTGCGACATATTCTCTGTTAGGTGAGAATCCTTAGAATAATTTGAATAGATTTTTAACTTGAATTTTGCCCATGCGGCAGCCGTTAAGCATATTCTGTTCTATTTTTAACTGCCAAGGAATTTTTAACGTGCTCTCCAATGAACACACGGGTGTCTAATCTCACTACTCACAGATCAGGAGAAATTTCTGGCGAATGATCCATTTGAAAAAAATTCCGGTCTCTACCGTGATTTGAGCCCGCGACCTCCAGCACCCGTAGCGAACACCTTATCTCGAGGTCCCTGAATCCTCCCTGTATATATATATATATATATATATATATACTTGGAATACTGGTATTCAAATAGGCATGTCAATGTATGTTGCCAGGTAACCGAATACTATCGGCTTTACGTAGTAAGTATTTTGAACTTCCTGCACAAAATTGGGTCTGGAGGAAGGTACAAATAACTAGGCTAGATTTTTAACTTGAATTTTGGCGGCTGTTAAGCCTACTCTTTTCGATTTCAAACTGCCAAGGAATTATTAACCTGCTGGACACTGAACAAGGGAGTCCGTTCTCGATACGATCCCACTACCCAGAGATCAGGGGTCCGATCTCACTACCCAGAGATCAGGGGTCCGATCTCACTACCCAGAGATAAGGGAACCGATCTTACTACCCAGAGATAAGGTAACCGATCTCACTACCCAGAAATAAGGAAACCGATCTACCTTCCCAGAGATAAGGGACCGATCTCACTACCCAGAAATCAGGGGACTGATCTCACTACCCAGAGATCAGGGGTCCGATCTCACTACCCAGAGATCAGGGCATCGATCTCACTACCTAGAGATCAGGGGTCCGATCTCACTATCCAGAGATCATTGGTTGGATCTCACTACCCAGAGATCAGAGAACCGATATCACTACCCAGAGATAAGGGAACCGATCTCACTACCCAGAGATAAGGGAACCGATCTCACTACCCAGAGATAAGGGAACCGATCTCACTACCCAGAGATCAGGGAACCGATCTCACTACCCAGAGATAAGGGAACCGATCTTACTACCCAGAGATAAGGTAACCGATCTCACTACCCAGAGATCAGGGGTCCGATCTCACTACCCAGAGATCAGGGCATCGATCTCACTACCTAGAGATCAGGGGTCCGATCTCACTATCCAGAGATCATTGGTCCGATCTCACTACCCAGAGATCAGGGGAATCTCTACCTGAAGATCCACGTGAAAAAATCCCGATCTCCACTGTGATTCGAACCAACACCCTCCAGCACCCGAGGTGGACACCTTACTTGGAGACCACTAGTCCTTGACTTGCCACTGGGGTCGGGCGCCATGAGACGAGAGAGTTAGGATAAAAAGTAGCACAGTTAATCCTTACTAAATATATCGCTAGCAAAATTAATTATGCCATCATCGTCTACGATGGACGGCGGCTTTGCCGTATATATATATAATAATATATACCTTATAATATATACCTTATATATATATATATATATATATATATATATATACCTTATATATATATATATATATATATATATATATATATATATATATATATATATATATATATATATATATATATATATATATATATATAATATATATTAATATTTAAAGCCCTAACTCGTGAACAGAAAGATCTATCGAACTGAAATTGTCAGTGAGCATTTTATGGCCAATTAGCAGATCAGCTCAGCTTATTTCAAGCATCTATAGTGTTTCCTTCACTCATTATGGACAGGTTATTTCAATTGTTTAGCGGCAAATTGGAATAATGGTGACCTCATGACCCAATTTGCTTGGCAAACTGCGCATGCGAGAGACTCCACGTGACCTTTACTTTGGTCGATGTCGCGGTATGTGAGAATCGTTCTTGGACCTCAATATGTAAGTTGTTTATTGTTTATTCAAGGCAATACATTGTTGTATTTAATAGGAAATGAAACAGTTTGAGTGTGGAAGAAGTGGTTGAGGAATGGGTGGTCTAGGTGTGTCACATTCAGTTGGGGGGGGGGGGATGGTTGAGGAATGGGTGGTCTAGGTGTGTAAGATTCAGTGGGGGGGGGGGCGGGGCGGGGGTGGGGAGAAATGGCTGAGGTATGGGGGATGGGTAGTCTGGGTGTGTCAGATGATTAGATCCAGTAGGGAAGAAATGGTTGAGGGTTGAGTAGTCTGGGCGTGTCAGATGATTAGATCCAGTAGGGAAGAAACGGTTGAGGGTTGAGTAGTATGGGTGTGTCAGATGATTAGATCCAGTAGGGAAGAAATGGTTGAGGGATGGGTAGTCTGGGTGTGTCAGAAGATAGATGTCCCTGCAGATAGGCATACGGACATTAATGAAGAGCAAAAGGGGCACGACAACATCAATATGGCACCAGAAGAGCATATGATGGCAAAACTAACAATGAGCGAAATGGAAGAGGCCATGAGAACATTAAAGAAAAGGAAATCTCCCGGAAAAGACGGGATAACAAACGAAATGCTGATGGGGCTGGGCCAAACAGCAAAGAGGAAACTGCTATCAGTCCTGAACCAAAGCTGGAAAAGGGGTATTGTACCCCAGGCATGGAAAGACGCAGTACTTGTACCAGTACCAAAGAAAGGAAAAGACAAAACAGATCCAAATGGATACAGGCCTATCAGCCTACTGAGCTGTGTCGGCAAACTGATGGAACGTATGATAAACTCCAGACTGATGTGGCATCTGGAAGAAAAACGCATACTAATTCCACAGCAAGCAGGCTTTAGACATCACAGATCCACTGATGATCAGGTCATCCTCATAGCCCAGGAAATAGAAGATGCCTACCAGGAAAAGAAACACACAGTAGCGGTTTGGGTGGACCTGGAAAAGGCATTTGACAAAGTCTGGATAGATGGACTTAGAGTCAAGCTAAGAAGAAGTGAAGTTTGTGGGAAAATGTACAAGTGGATCAACCACTACCTCAAAAACAGAACGGCCAGAGTCCAAGTACAAGGGCAGATGAGCAAAAAGGTGACACTTTAGCAGGGAGTAGCCCAAGGGGGAGTACTGTCACCCACACTCTTCCTGGTGTATATAAATGAGATTACAGAGAATATACCAAGAAGAGTTCATAGCTCAATGTTTGCAGACGATCTGGCTATGTGGACCTCTGAAAAGAATCTCACCATAGCAAGAAATCGGATGCAGCAGGCCCTAACATCGCTGGAAGATTGGGCGAACTCATGGCTGGTCAAAATAAACGAGGAGAAAACCACATGTACAATATTCTCGCTATCAATCAAACCCCAAAACACCAAATTAAGTCTAAACGGCAAATACCTGCAGCCAAACGACAACCCAAACTACCTGGGAGCCACATTTGATCGGCGCATGACATGGAAAAGTCAGATCGAGAGAAACCGAATGAGAGCCAGAGAAAGAATGACAATCATGAGGAAACTTTCTGGCACAAGCTGGGGAGCAGACGAAAGCATACTAAAGAAACTGTACACTGGAAGAGTGAGACCAGTTCTCGAGTATGGCATCGCGGCATGGACAACAGCAGCAAAGGCGAACTTTGATAAAGTTAGCAAACGCCAAAACCAAGCCATGAGAGTTATAACAGGAGGCACGAAGTCAACGCCAAGTGTAGAACTTGAAAAGATTACAAAACTGCAATCCATGACCGACAGAAGAGACTGCAGAGCCCAGCTGCAATCAGAAAAACTAAGAAGACTGACTGACCAACCAATGCACCAGAGACTAAACAATTTCGGAAATGGGAAACTAAAGCGAAGAAACTTTGCAGAAATAGCCAAAGCAAAGATGCACGAAAACCCCATGAACGCACTAACAACACCAAAGCCCATCCCTACTGTACGAAAACCTACCTGGAGGCAGCATATATTTCCAGAGGTGGTAGAAAATATACCAGGTATTAGAAACAAAAATTGCCAGTCCGAAAAAGAAAGAAGAGATACTACCCTGAGTTACATAACGGAAAGCTACCCAAGCATGCACTGGACCCATGCATACACCGACGGTTCCGTAACAAATACAACACAGTACGGAGGGGCAGGAGCATTCCTGAGCCTACAAAATGGCAGAAAAATAACACTTTCATTCGCTACTGGAAAATACACAAGCAATTTCAGAGTGGAGGCAGAGGCACTGAGGGCGGCAGTGGAAGAAATGGTGGCAGGTTAAAGGAATGAAAGCCACATAGTCCTGCTTACAGATGCACTGGCCGTAGTCACAGCAGTGAAAAACCAGAAAAATACTGAATTTAATGATTTAAGAGCAGTACTCTGTCAACTATGCCAGCAGGCCGCACCAAAAAGGGTAGTGGTGCAGTGGGTTCCATCTCACTGCAACATCCAATGCAACGAGGAGGCAGACAGACTGGCAAAAGACGGTGCAAAACTACCACAACCTGATACTAGTATGACATACGAAGAGTCAAAACGGCTCATTAGAGCTAGATACATGACCAAATGGGAAACCGAAAATACTGGCTACACCAAAAACGATGCCTATTACCAGTTGAATAGAAGAGAGCAGGTCGTGGTCTTCAGATGTCGCACTGGCCACAATAGACTGAGGTACCACCTATTCAACAAATTGAAGATAGGTGGCACTGACGAATGCCCGTGTGGTACCGGGAAAATGACCGCTGAACATTTGCTGTAAAACTGCCCGACATACGAGGATCAGAGAGAGCAGATGTGGCCATCACCAGTGGCAACACTAGACCAAATAATGGTTACTGTCTGACTGCGTACGAAGAAGAAGAAGAAGAAGAAGAATGGGTGGTCTGGGTGTGACAGATGATTAGACCCAGTGGGGAAGAAATGGTTGAGGATTGGGTGGTCTGGGTGTGACAGATGATTAAATCCAGTAGGGAAGAAATGGTTGGGAAATGGGTGGTCTGGGTGTGACAGATTCAGCGGGGAAGAAGTGGTTGGAATGACTTGAATGATATGATTTAAAAATGTGATTGCACATCTTAGTCTTAGTCCAGTTGATTGGGACGTCTACAGGGGGCGGATGGCACGTGCAGGTCCCAGCTCTGGCGTGATCTGGCTGAAGGCGGCAGGGGCGGATCTCCTGCTTAGTGGGCTAGGATCGAGTTGTTTCCTACTCCACTGCTTTGGGACACGTCACGTGCGGTGGGTGGGGGGGTGGGCGGGGTTGTTGGGGTGTGGTTAACCGATACACGAGTCTATCTTAATAGACTTAAACACTAGAGCAAAGTTGACCCGTAGACTGTTAGGTGTCATATATACTGCTCGTAACAATCCACCTAACCATGGCCGGTAGTAATGTCAGTTGTTTCGACATGCTCTCAGTGGGGCAGTGGTGCTGTCCTTGTCATACAGTTAGTCGCCTCTTACAACATGCTCTCAGTGGGGCAGTGGTGCTGTCCTTGTCATACAGTTAGTCGCCTCTTACAACATGCTCTCAGTGGGGCAGTGGTGCTGTCCTTGTCATACAGTTAGTCGCCTCTTACAACATGCTCTCAGTGGGGCAGTGGTGCTGTCCTTGTCATACAGTTAGTCGCCTCTTACGACATGCTCTCAGTGGGGCAGTGGTGCTGTCCTTGTCATACAGTTAGTCGCCTCTTACGACATGCTCTCAGTGGGGCAGTGGTGCCATTCCTGTTCTTGTCATACTCAACGACCGTGGCGGACCACTCGGGATGTATGAATTACCTTCCATTACTGACATGATGAACAGAGGAACGATGGCCGAATGGTTTCGACGCGTCTGCTGATATTGCTGCAGTAGTCAGCGACCCATAGCTGCTAAGACCCTTCTACACCTCCACGCGGTGATCCTGAATAACAGGCTGCAGCAGGGCAGACCGGCTAAGGAGAATGGATCGAAGATGGAAAACTAACCCGGTACTCAAAAAATGTTTGCTAAAATCGGATGTGTTGGACCGAAAGGTGCAAATATCGCAGCCAAGCTGTAAACTACGACACAACGCATTCCGTTCTCTGGACTAAATTCTGCTAAGCCCTTTCAGGGTTTGGTAGCGGGAGATTGAGAACGAACGAAGAAGAAGAAGAAGAAGTAAGACATTTATTAGCAGAAATTCAAATTTGCAAATTTATTATGTTTATTGTATGAAAAGTTATGGCTGCAAGAGAGCAGACAGGTTGAGTAGAGGAGATCAGAGAGCAGACAGGTTGAGTAGAGGAGATCAGAGAGCAGACAGGTTGAGTAGAGGAGATCAGAGAGCAGACAGGTTGAGTAGAGGAGATCAGAGAGCAGACAGGTTGAGTAGAGGAGATCAGAGAGCAGACAGGTTGAGTAGAGGAGATCAGAGAGCAGACAGGTTGAGTAGAGGAGATCAGAGAGCAGACAGGTTGAGTAGAGGAGATCAGAGAGCAGACAGGTTGAGTAGAGGAGATCAGAGAGCAGACAGGTTGAGTAGAGGAGATCAGAGAGCAGACAGGTTGAGTAGAGGAGATCAGAGAGCAGACTGGTTGAGTAGAGGAGATCAGAGAGCAGACTGGTTGAGTAGAGGAGATCAGAGAGCAGACAGGTTGAGTAGAGGAGATCAGAGAGCAGACTGGTTGAGTAGAGGAGATCAAAGAGGGAAGGCTGGTTGAGTAGAGGAGATCAGAGAGGGAAGGCTGGTTGAGTAGAAGAGATCAAAGAGGGAAGACTGGTTGAGTAGAAGAGATCAAAGAGGGAAGACTGGTTCAGTAGAGGAGGTCAAAGACGGAAGACTTACTCCGGACCATAAATAATGTCGTGCTGAAGTCGGATGTGTCGGACCGAAAGGTGCAAATATAGCCATGTAGCTGTAAACTTGGACACAACGAATTCCGTTCTCCGGACTAAAGTTCTTAAAGCGGCAGTTTGAGAAGGAACGACCACATTAATCAGTAGATTGTGTGTGTTCATAGACGGTGTCATGTCCCACAAGAGGGAAGGGGTGTGGTGGTGGGGGGGGGGGGGGGGTAAATAGGCGCAAACCTGGCCATAATCGTGAGAGGAGCAGCCAGAGCCGGAAATATTTTCGCTACAAGAATTCTACTCGTTCCCTAAAATCTGAAAATTATATTATTTCCCGTGCGAAGATTTGCAATCACGGACAAATGTCTCCTTGGAAAGCCTTCAGCTGATTTCGTGACCCTGCAGCAACATCTTTATGTGCCACTCCCCTCCCCCCCCCCCTCTCTCTCTCTATATATATATATATATATATATATAAAAGAAGAGACAGAGAGAGAGAAAGAGAGAGTGAATGGCACATAAAGCAGTTGCTTCAGGGTGAGGAAATCAGCTAATGGCTTCCCAAGGAAATCGTTGTCCGTGATTTCAAATGTGTGGTTGGTGGTGGGGGTGGCTGTGGCAATCTAGAATTTAATAAGACGTATAAGTATAAATAGCCGAGCTTGGGACAGGAGATTGACAGATGGACAGAAATGAACAGTTTGCCTAGATCGTGTGATTTGGAGAGATCTAATTGAAGACATATATTCCACATCCACCAGAAACAAGAGCAGAAAGAATCATATATTGAACGATCTTGTCCTTCTTCCTGTGTCATCTGGGAGGCGTAGATTTCTAGCTATCGCCAGGTAGGAGGTTGTGGTGACATTAGGTGTGACTTCCTGCGTGTGCCAGAGACACCCTCGACCAACTTACGTCGATTGTTATGTCATTTCGTAAATTACAGGAAACCAAAAAAAAACAACCCCAAGCAAACCGTGTCCACACTACTGCAACTATGATTGTCTCTCTCATACGTGGTATGTAGACCACTTACTGGCTCACGGATCCACTCTGCCAGAACGTTTCCTGTTCCGTAAAGATCAATAATAAAGGATTGACAAAATAGTCGCAAGTCCCACCAAGATCCATAAAGCGTACATAGTCGTCATTTATCACGAGAGGGGGTAGAAGTACAGGGGAGATAACTGACAGGCGGGTGGTAGAATGTTAATGACACTCCAGAGAAGCGGCAAGCCCTACCGTAGTACGTGTTACCATCTCTTCACATACATAACTGGCACATGAAATGAACAATGTTATATTTTCATCTTAGAGTTGCTAGCAGGCTGTCGCCCTTCAGTCTCCCGTGAGCTCACCAAGTAATATTTTAGAATTTTACTTCTGTTTTAGCATTTTACTTCTGTTTTAGCATGAGGAGAACATATATACCGACCATTTATTGTTCCTTATATGTGTCTGGAGCAGCTAACGCAGCGCTCAATCTTGGCATTCCTGAAGGTATCTACCAACGAGACAATCCACAAACGTCAGTGTTAGATAACGTAGCTCCAACATTTCCAAGGGCCGGACTGTTGTGAGAATATCTTTAACATTTCAACTGGTTGATAGGAATCATATTCTGAGCTAAGACTGATTGTCCAAAGACTTTGTGAGACAGGAGACATCTAAGTATGCACCTTAGGAGAACTATATGAGGAACATATTCTGAGCTAAGACTGTTTGTCCAAAGACTTTGTGAGACAGGAGACATCTAAGTATGCACCTTAGGAGAACTATATGAGGAACATATTCTGAGCTAAGACTGTTTGTCCAAAGACTTTGTGAGACAGGAGACATCTAAGTATGCACCTTAGGAGAACTATATGAGGAACATATTCTCATCATTACAATTATTTCCACCATAGAAGAGTAAGCTGGACAGCAACACGACAAGAAATGCATTCGTGGGTACCAAAGAAAAGGTTATTCATAATCGTTATCATCTCCATCATCTTCATCATAATCATCTTCTTCTCCATCATCTTCATCATAATCATCTTCTTCTCCATTATCTTCATCACCATCATCTTCATCTCCATCATCTTCATCTCCATCATCTTCATCTCCATCATCTTCATCATAATCGTTATCATCTCCATCATCTTCATCTCCATCATCTCCATCATCTTCATCTCCACCATCTTCATCTCCATCATCTTCATCTCCATCATCTTCATCTCCATTATCTTCATCTCCATCATCTCCATCTCCATCATCTTCATCTCCATCATCTCCATCTTCTTCTACATATCTCTCATTAGCTCATTACAAAGGTTATACCTACAATTGCCTTCGTCTCTTTGACAGAAATTCTGCGCCAAGCAGATAGTGCACTCATAGAAAGTACCGTTTCTGTAGCATTAGTTTTACTTAATAAAGTTGCTAGCCCCATGCACAACACTCTGTAGTGGCTTGAAAGCTCACTGTGGTTCCGCTCTTTGCCCTCGGGATTTGCACGAGCATTTCGTAATGGTCTGCCTGTCAATTAGCTTGACTGCTTCAAAAGTTTTGGAGTCTAACGGTTCTCGCTACGTCATGGCACATGATATAAATAACACCCATCAAACCAATAACAGTCCAGAAAGCTTCAACATATAGCTAAACTAACAAAAGTCTAGAAAGCTTCAACATATAGTTAAACTAACAACAGTCCAGAAAGTACCAACAGATGGCTAAACTAACAACAGTCCAGAAAGTGTCAACAGATGGCTAAACTAACAACAGTCTAGAAAGTGCCAATAGACAGCTAAACTAACAACAGTCTAGAAAGCTTCAACTTATAGCTAAACTAACAACAGTCTAGAAAGCTTCAACATATAGCTAAACTAACAACAGTCTAGAAAGCTTCAATATATAGCTAAACTAACAACAGTCTAGAAAGCCTCAACATATAGCTAAACTAACAACGGTCCAGAAAGTGCCAACAGATCGCTAAACAACAGTCTAGATAGCGTCAAACGATTGATAAACTAAAAAGAGTCCAGATAGCTCCAACAGATTGCTAAACTAACAGCAGTCCAGAAAGCGCCAAGATATCGCTACTTTAACAACGGTACAGAAAGCGCCAAGAGATCGCAAAGGTAACAACAGTCCAGAAAGCGCCAACAAATCCCTAAGCTAACAACAGTACAGAAAGCTAAAACAGATCGCTAAGCTAACAACAGTCTAGAAAGCGCCAACAAATCCCTAAGCTAACAACAGTCCAGAAAGCTAAAACAGATCGCTAAGCTAACAACAGTCTAGAAAGCTAAAACAGATCGCTAAACTAACAACAGTCCAGAAAGCTAAAATAGATCGCTAAGCTAACAACAGTCCAGAAAGCTAAAACAGATCGCTAAGCTAACAACAGTCTAGAAAGCTAAAACAGATCGCTAAACTAACAACAGTCCAGAAAGCTAAAATAGATCGCTAAGCTAACAACAGTCCAGAGAGCTAAAACAGATCGCTAAGCTAACAACAGTCCAGAGAGCTAAAACAGATCGCTAAGCTAACAACAGTCCAGAAAGCTAACACAAATAGCCAAGCAAACAACAGTCCAGAGAGCTAAACCAGATCTCCAAGCAAACAACAGCCCAGAGAGCTAAAACAAATAGCCAAGAAAACAACAGCCCAGAGAGCTAAAACAGATCCCCAAACAACCAACAGCCCAGAGAGCTAAAACAGATCCCTAAGCAAATAACAGCCCAGAGAGCTAAAACAAATAACCAAGCAAACAACAGCCCAGAAAGCTAAAACAGATCGCCAAGCAAACAACAGCCCAGAGAGCTAAAACAGATCCCCAAACAAACAACAGCCCAGAGAGCTAAAACAGATCACTAAGCAAAAAACAGCACAGAGAGCTAAAACAGATCCCCAAGCAAACAACAGCCCAGAGAGCTAAACAGATCCCTAAGGAAACAACATCCCAGAGAGCTAAAACAGATCCCTAAGCAAACAACAGCCCAGAGAGCTAAGACAGATCCCCAAACAAACAACATCCCAGAGAGCTAAAACAGATCCCTAAGCAAACAACAGCCCAGAGAGCTAAAACAGATTCCTTAGCAAACAACAGCCCAGAGAGATGGAAGCAGCGGATGAACTAACACAGCGGATGAACTAACAAAGTGTTGAGGAGCTTCCTCACAAACAGACCTGGACATCGTGTAAAATGAGGCCAAGACCAAAATGAAAGGCCACCTTACGGGGAAATGAGCTGATCAATGGCCTAACTTTCGAATGAAGATAACTGCGGTGATTTAACGTAGGAGCAAGTCCTTATCTTCAGACTAAGAACGGGGCATACCCGGCTCAAGGATCATCTTTACAACACAATAAAGACTGGAACAGGTGACACGTGTCTATGTGGGGTGCATACCATGACTGTTAAAGACAAACTACAAAGCTGCATTCACACGCAGGAAGAGAGAGAGACCGATAAAGGTCTACTAAAACGGACTTTACATGAGGTCAACAACCTGGCCATGTAAGGAGACTTTACATAAATAAGGAACTATTATATCGTGTTCTTGTTCTTTTTCTTCCTCTTCGTCTTCTTATTCTCCGACGTTCGTCATAACAAGGACATCGGGTTGTAGTTTACAGCGACGTTGCAGTATCGCGGCTTTCCGCTAGGCACATCCGGTTTCAGCTGGTATTTTGGAGTACCTCAAATGATGTAGAAGTCTAGCCCTTGTTAAGTATACTTGCGCGCATGCGTTCAGGGCGCTGTTTCACCAGAGTGACAAATTTGACAGGGTAGCCACATTTGACAGGGTAGCCACATTTGACATGGTAGCCACATTTGACAGGGTAGCCACATTTGATAGGGTAGCCACATTTGACAGGGTAGCCACATTTAAACCTGGTCTGCCATTGCCCACCCCTGCCGGCCGTGTTGTACAGCTAACGGTTTGGTTTTCCCTATTTCTCATGAAGCTACAAATTTCACGTCTACAGTTCCTCGACGAACCCTGAGTCTACACGGACACTCCCGGAGGTGATGGACAGGCTGTAGATGTTTGTTCAGACGATTGAGCAGTAGGCTCGCTAGGATCTTGCCGGCAAAAGACAGAACTGAAATTATGTGATGATTGTCACACTCCAAACGGTTGCCTTTTCTTTTGCAAATCTGTACTATAGATGCATCTTTCATTCCTTCAGACCCCATGAAACAGATGAGTCCAGTGCGCTGTCGGGTGAGACACATTTCCGCATCAGCTCCAGGAGCCCCACCCAAAGAAGACGATTTGACGCCTAGCCTACTTCATCGTCGGTGACAAATTCACCCATAGCCATGTTTATTTCCACCTGGGGCATACGTCGGTTGGCCTATTAAACTTTTTGTGGATGTGGATTGTTAAGTACTTCGCATAATTGCTCTGGCTACCTGTCAAGGATCTGTGTTTTCTCCGTTATTAGCAATCCATCAGCACTGTGAACTGGATAGTTTCATAATAGGTTGTGAAAAATTCAGTGCTTTCTGTGCCTCGTATAACCTTTTAGAACCTCAGAGAACGCGTCGATCTCGTCTGCTCATTTGGTTAGCCAGGAATCTTGCATCTCACTGAGCTTCGTCTGGAGTACTTTTCGCGCGCTAGTGAAGCGATGTTTCTTTGATAGGAACGATGCGTCATTTTGAAAGGCGAGGTGCGGTTGTCAATTTAAGTCAAGACAGATCTTGATTTCACCGAACATTTTTGTGGAACCAGTCCTTGTGCTCTTGCGTGGCTGGACTGAAGTGTTTTAGCGCCGTACAGTTAACAGTGCCCTTCAGATTGCAAAGCTCTGATAGATGTTAAAACCCCCAAGCTGAAGCTTATCCAATCTGCGGGCTAACTCATACGTGAAGTTGTTTCTAGTGGGTTCCCACTTCAGCTTTTCTACATTTAGTCTCCTCTGTGGCCTTGTCCCCTGAGGACGTCTCTTAGGTTTTACCATTAAACTCGGCTTGGTAATCACGAGACGACGGTCAGTTCAACACTCCACGTCACTCATGTCTTAGTTATGTTTACACCATTTGTGTATACTAACTAGTACATACATCTTGGCATTGATACAATACAAATATACGCATAGATGACGCAAAACAATACACGATGTTAAGTAGAAATTGATACACATTGATGAGCACAGTGATACATATAAATGTGATCAAACCTATTTGTATTGATGAGTAGGAAACGGTAAATACTGAAGGCAAAGGCCGCCGTCAATGGTAGATGATGATGGCATAATTAATTTTGCTAGCGCTATTTTTTAGTAAGGATTAACTGTGCTACTTTTTATCCTCACTCTCTCGTCTCGTGCCGCCCGACCCCAGTGGCAAGTCAAGGACAAGACGACTAGGAGGCGACTACGAGATGCATACTGATGATTACATAACTAAATATAGTGTACACAATTATGTATTAAATGGCTAGTGAAATAAATATTGTAATCCATTACTATGTGATCTTATGAACACACGACTATCTTTTGATACGGACAAAACTATACATAACTGTTTACAATTCTATAGTCCCCTACCTTCTTAAAAAAAGGAAGCAAATGGAAATATTATGAGAATGAAAGCGGCGCACATTGTGGATACATCATACGCGACAACACTTCATAAATTAACGTGCATATTTATATATATATATAAACAGAGAGATTCAGTGGCCTCGAGGTAACGTGTCCGCCTTGGGTGTCAGAAGTCACAGGTTCGAATCACGGATTTTTTCACGTCAATCTTCCCTGATCTCTCGGTAGTGAGATCGGACTCCCTTGTACAATGTCCAGCGCGTTAAAAATTCATTGACAATTAGAAATCGAAAAGGTAGGTCTTAACAGCTGCTGTTTGGACAAAAATTATAGTTCAAAATCGACACAAATCACGTGTACCTTCCTCAAGGCCTAGTAAGCCGCAGGAAGTTTAAAAAATACAAAGAACGTATAGCCGAAGCCTTCGATTACCTGGAAACGTACATTGACATGCCTGTTTGAACACAGGATTCCAGGCATACCAAGTACAAACAGATGTAACAACAAATGTTATGCATATGATCGCACGTAGATATCGATTAATGCGAAATGTATCGTTTTTTTAAATATGGCTCAAGGTGTACACATATAAATGACCCAACCCTAACGTACCCGATATTAGTCTGCTTATGATCCACTCAACAATTGTAGAGATGATATTTGCTAAGAAATAATATTTGCTAAGAGATGATATTTGCTAAGAGATGGTATTTGCTAAGAGATGATATTTGCTAACAGATGGTATTTGCTAAGAGATGATATTTGCTAAGAGATGGTATTTGCTAAGAGATGATATTTGCTAAGAGATGGTATTTGCTAAGAGATGATATTTGCTAAGAGATGGTATTTGCTAAGAGATGATATTTGCTAAGAAATGGTATTTGCTAAGAGATGATATTTGCTAAGAGATGGTATTTGCTAAGAGATGATATTTGCTAAGAGATGGTATTTGCTAAGAGATGGTATTTGCTAAGAGATGGTATTTGCTAAGATCGAATGTTCTTTACGCAAATCTGCACCCTTTTCCGCTAATATTTTTTGTTGTTGAAGCTTTTATTTAACTTGAGATAACCGTTGTCTGTGTACTTCAATTTCTCCTGTTTTAACTAACTTCCCCATAACTAAACTTATTTACACTGGTTTAGAAGACTGCAGTGTCTCTATACAATCAGTATCTTCTACGTCACTTGATCTAAAAATAACGATGTGCATCCAACCTATTCTCGAAGGCTTTAATTAACCCAGACTTCCCTATTTCCCGTGATAATGCAATCCAAGCATTCAGCACGCTCTGATTAAAAAATATTTTCTGATGTCTAATCTGGAGCTCTCTTCAGTTAATTTGTAGAAGACTCTATTTTGAAAACGTTGTTCTAGTCTAATTTATCCTTTTCCTCGATTATCATATAGACGGACTATAACAGCAGCATATAAGCCATTGAAAACACCGATGTGCTGACCACATTGAAAGATCCATGGAGTTCCAGAAATGCTCTTTGGTATTCTCGGGAGAAGAAGAGGAAAATGAGTGACCTCGAAGTTAGACGTCGGACTCCGGTGCTGGAGGTCACGGGTTCAAATTACGGTGGAGACCGAGATTTCTTCACGTGGACCTTCTGGTATTCCCCTGATTTCTGGTTAGTAGAGATCGGACGCTCGTGTGTAGTGTCGCGCGCGTTAAAAATCCCTCGGCTGTTGGAAATAGAAAAGAGTAGGCTTATCGGCCGCTGCCCAGACAATATTCAAAATTATGTAAAAAATCTAGCCAACCTATTACTGGATCCTGGCCGGTGATACAGAGTTCGTATATTGTTCTTAGATTCTCCACACACACACAAACATGGATAAGAACCGAGCACTTATGGGTTAAACCTTGTGTAATGCCGTTGATTCTGCGGCTAAACTAAACTAAACTAATAAGAGACTCTGCGGTCGGCCACCCACCAGATGGCAAGGCTTGATAAAGAGGAACAACAGCTTCGCCAGCCCATATAGAATCAACTGCTCATCCACTGGCCAACTCGTGCCCGTGACACAACGAGTGACGTACGAGTTAAGACCCGCACGAGGCCAACCACCGGAAAGACAAACGGGTTGATTAAGATTAAGACCATACCTAACGTTGTATTTGCATTTTTCTCTGAGACTTGAACTTGCTCACTCACCTTACTTGTATCATCCCCGAGGTCCCTTTCCTTATTTATCTTTCTAATATCATTCTCGCCCATTCTGTAATTATGTTCCATATTGGATCCACCCATGTGGATGACTGTACATTTATCTACATTAAACTTCATTTGCCAGCTTACATTCTCGAATTTTATCTAAATCCGACATCAATATATCTACTTCTGATTTAGATGAGACACTACTGCATAGTTTTGTGTCATCAGCAAATTTTGCAATCATGGATCCAATATCAATGTCCAAATCGTTTATATATATCAAGAACAAAATTGGTCCCACAACAGAGCCCTGTGAAACTCCACTTTTCACCTCACACCACTCAGAGTACTCTTTATTTATGCCCACCCTCTGCCTTATTCTCGTTAACCAATGTTCAATCCATTTTGCAACTTCCCCACCTATTCCATGTAATTTTAACTTTTGAAATAATCTTTGATGAAGTACTCTATCAAAGGCCTTTGCAAAATCCAGATAAATAACGCCCAGTACCTCCCCTATCATTTTAGTAACCTCCTCCATGAATTCTAATAGATTTGTTAAGCACGATCCCACTCTAGTAAGCACATGCTGACTATTTCTGATTAGATTACATTTTTCTAAATGCATTACAATGTTTACTTTATTATTGACTCCAACAATTTACAGACTATGCTCGTTAAACTCAACAGACTATTATTTGCTGGATCTGATATTTTGTCCTTTTTGAATAAGGGGAGCACTCCTGCATCTTTCCAATCCCGTGGAACAATCCCTTTTGTAAGTGATTGAGAATATAATATAGCCAATCTTTTTGCTAGTTGGTCTCTTATTTCAAACAGCAATTTTGGATGAATTCCATCTTGACTTGGGCATTTATCCACTTTTAACCCCTCTAATTTAAAAAAAACCCATTTCCTCTGTAATACAGATTGATCTTAATTGAAAATATTGATGCGAAGTCTGTATCAGGACCTAAGTTCTAGTATAGCGATACAAAGTCGAAGATGTGTATTAACAATCACAAAATCGAAAACTAGTAATTGAAAAACTTGAATGGTTGAAGATTTCAGACAGAACTAACTCGTATAATGTATCAAATCGAAATTGTTCTTGTCTTGATTCTCTTGAAACTTAAACACAGTCGTGACCAGATTTTGCTGTAGCCACCAGATTGTCACTAGGTAGTGCCTAATAGGGATAAAGAAAATTAAACTGTTGCTGCTTTAATTTTAAATATACGTTTTCTTTGATTTCAATGGAAACGATTTTTAGATATTTAAAAAAAACCCAGGAAAATTCAAAAGAAAATGGAAGCAAATTCACTGACGCCAAAAGATCTGAAAAAACGCAAAAGAAAGGCCAAAAAGCCAAACGAAATGTCTACGCCAAACGCTCTTAAAAAGGACAGATTTGTGGAATTTGGCCCTAAAAGACCAATTTGCCAACCCTGGTGGACGGACACTACAAGTGGGACATGCTAATCTATCAAATGCTGACCAATAATTGACAATTCATTCAAAAGCTTCTACCAAAAAAATATTTTTAAAAAATAATGTCCTCTGTTCAGTCACAATAACTAAGTCCAAGGAAGTTTCGACTGAATCATGAAGTATATATCCTGGCTATGTGTCGCTTTCTTCGTCGCTGCGTGAGAGACGATTGTCAAAGCACCAACAACAGCGTGGTGGTCACAAAAAGCAAGAAACCTGTCATTTAGGAATACCCTGTATTGACAAAATAATCTCATGTCAGGTTAGGGTATCCCATAACCGGTGAGGTCGTTGAGGCACACATGAAGACATCCTCACAACCCCACGGCACCCTTCTCTGTCAGCGGCCGCTGCCTGTGACTCTTCTGGTCGGAGATTGGTTCATTCTTCTATGTTGTCCTCCCATCTCTTTTTGGGCCGGCCTCTTCGTCGTCTGCCTTGCACCTTTCCGTGGAAGATCGTATTTGCAAAAATCTACCAATCAGTTAATTTCGTAACAGACGGAACTCATCAGATAACTTCTAAAAGTTGTGGAAGTTAAATTTGGTGAACAATTAAAGGTGAAAAATGTCTCATGTTCGCCAAAAATTACTTTATACCTCCATACATCTCTTATATATAAAGTTAACCAGAAAGGAAAAGAAACCAAGGCCTCAATTAATTTTAAATAAAAACACCACTACACGAATTCATCAAAGAAACTAAGAAACGCCACTCATTCCAGAAAGGAACCCCCAAACACGAAACAGAAATTACATGTATAAAAAAAAAAACTTAAACCTAAGAATGTAGTTTTGGAAAATGTATTTGATTGATTATATCAGGCCGCTTGAGCTATGGATACAAAGTCCGTATCAGACCGCTTGAGCTATTGATACAAAGTCCGTATCAGGCCCTAAGTTCTGGTACAGCGATACTTAGTAGGTGGCCTTGAGAAATGAATGCTGTCCGAGCCAGCCAGCGGACTGGACTACCGGTTTATTGTGATATAACATTGGACTTGACTAGCGGTTTATTGTGATATAACATTGGACTGGACTACCGGTTTATTGTGATATAACATTGGGGCTGGACTAGCGGTTTATTGTGATATAACATTGGGGCTGGACTACCGGTTTATTGTGATATAACATAGGACTTGACT
This sequence comes from Ariolimax columbianus, assembly GCA_036924085.1. Lineage (NCBI taxonomy): Eukaryota > Metazoa > Mollusca > Gastropoda > Stylommatophora > Arionidae > Ariolimax > Ariolimax columbianus. The sequence continues at coordinate 137,662,721 of JAVGWX010000003.1, forward strand.
AGCGGTTTATTGTGATATAACATTGGACTTGACTAGCGGTTTATTGTGATATAACATTGGACTTGACTAGCGGTTTATTGTGATATAACATTGGAATTGACTAGCGGTTTATTGTGATATAACATTGGACTTGACTAGCGGTTTATTGTGATATAACATTGGAATTGACTAGCGGTTTATTGTGATATAACATTGGACTGGACTAGCGGTTTATTGTGATATAACATTGGACTGGACTACAGGTTTTTTGGGATATAACATTGGACTGGACTAGCGGTTTATTGTGATATAACATTGGGGCTGGACTAGCGGTTTATTGTGATATAACATTGGACTGGACTAGCGGTTTATTGTGATATAACATTGGACTGGACTAGCGGTTTATTGTGATATAACATTGGACTGGACTAGCGGTTTATTGTGATATAACATTGGACTGGATTAGCGGTTATAATGATATAACATTGGACTGGATTAGCGGTTTATTGTGATATAATATTGGACTGGATTAGCGGTTTATTGTGATATAACATTGGACTGGACTAGCGGTTTATTGTGATATAATATTGGAATAGACTAGCGGTTTATTGTGATATACTACCGGACTAGACGAGTTTATTGTGATATACCACCGGAATAGCTGTTTTTTGTGATATACCACCAGAATAGCAGTTTATTGTGATATACCAGCGGACTAGACGAGTTTATTGTGATATACCACCGGAATAGCTGTTTATTGTTATATACCACAAGAATAGCTGTTTATTGTGATATACCACGAACTAGACTTGCTGTTTTGTGCAATATACCAATGTACTAGCTGTATATTGTTGTTATATCAATAGACAATACTAGCTGTTTTTTGTGTGGAATATACTACAATATTAGCTATGTTTTGCGGCCGCCACTGGACAAGCTGTTTATTGGGATATACCACCGCTGACCACTGAATTATGGAAATATATCTTGGACAGACACCGATAATACGAGTATCTACAGTATCTCGGGTAAGACTAGTGGTAACTAGGGACGACAGCTTAGCAGAGGTTACTGCTAGGAATCAAATCACTTGGGATGGCATTAGATAGATGGAAACCCTAATGGTTATCAGTGGCAACGGACAGTAGCGTTATCGACAGCGTTATTGTGCATGCCCATCCGTTCTTGGTGTGACGGGGTAGTCGCATTGGGTTCAATTCACTTGATTTAGCCTCGGCGTGTACTAATTGGGTGTCTCCTGTGATCTTTCGTGTGATACCAGAGAGACCACTCAATCCGTCATGAGCTGTCACTTACTGAATTAGTGACGGGGTTTGCATGAGTTGAAGTGACAGCTGGGTGAGCAAGAGCTAGCCGGGACGTGACGCAGTCTGTGATCAATGACTAAACATGGGCGAGGGAAGGAACAGGTCAGTGCACCAGTACACGGAATGAATCAGTACAAAGAAAGTGCTACAATATAACTAATGATTTATAAATGCATATTCACAAGATACATCATCTTCTTCTACTTTTGTCGTCTCACTTTCTACCAGGTTGTAGCCCAGCATCGTCTCACTTTCTACCAGGTTGTAGCCCAGTGTCGTCTCACTTTCTACCAGGTTGTAGCCCAGTGTCGTCTCACTTTCTACCAGGTTGTAGCCCAGTGTCGTCTCACTTTCTACCATATTGTAGCCCAGTGTCGTCTTATTTTCTACCAGGTTGTAGCCCAGTGTCGTCTCATGTTCTACCAGGTTGTAGCCCAGTGTCGTCTCATGTTCTACCAGGTTGTAGCCCAGTGTCGTCTTATTTTCTACCAGGTTGTAGCCCAGTGTCGTCTTATTTTCTACCAGGTTGTAGCCCAGTGTCGTCTCATGTTCTACCAGGTTGTAGCCCAGTGTCGTCTTATTTTCTACCAGGTTGTAGCCCAGTGTCGTCTCATGTTCTACCAGGTTGTAGCCCAGTGTCGTCTTATTTTCTACCAGGTTGTAGCCCAGTGTCGTCTCATGTTCTACCAGGTTGTAGCCCAGATGTCGTCTCATGTTCTACCAGGTTGTAGCCCAGATGTCGTCTCATGTTCTACCAGGTTGTAGCCCAGATGTCGTCTCACTTTCTACCAGGTTGTAGCCCAGATGTCGTCTCACTTTCTACCAGGTTGTAGCCCAGATGTCGTGGTCTATATTTGTCCCCCCTCTCGTGGCCCGAGTAACTTCATCCATTTTACAGCAGGTCTCGTTTACGCTGTCTATCCACCTGTTCCTCGGACCACCTCTTGCCCTTCTTCCTGATGATTTTTTTTGTAGAAAGTTGTATGAACAATGTGGCCAAACCAATTCATTCTCTGTTGCTCGATGTACTGTAGGCAGGGAATTGTTCCAACCTTCTCCCGAATACTCATGTTTGTGATTCTGTCTCTTCTGGTGTTGTTACTGACCTTTCGTAGGCACGCATTTCGCAGGTGGCTAACTTTCGTTCCTAGACCTTAATTAGTGCCCATGTCTGGGACTGGTAGCACAGTGTTAGGATGAAGACACTAATTATTATTTTATTTTTTTGCTTGGAGGAAGATCTTGGAGTGTTTTAGAAGTGGAGACGGCTGGTAGGTGACAGTTTTTGCCCTCTTTACTCTCGTCTCTATCTCTCTATCCAGTCTGCCATCCTCAGTAAAAACAGTTCCCAAATAACTAAATTCTTTTACATGCTATATTTTTGTTTCATCCCAATGAATATCAAGTGTGATGTTCTTTCTACTTATATTTATTCGCTCTGTTTTTGATGTGTTGATATTCGTGTCGTACTTTTGACAGTTTAAGTAGATTGAGTCAATATGATGTAGGTTTTGTTCATTGGAGCGGATCAAACATTGGTCGTCTGCAAAAAGCAAGTCGTTTGTACTTTCCTGTTCTGTTTTTGCCTCCTGGGTGATTTTTTTAACAAAAGTGACAAAGAGGAGTCGTGAGAGAACACAATCCTGTCTGACGCCTGATGAAATGGGGAACCACTCCGACATACCTTCTGTTGTTCTTACTGAACTCTGGCTGTCCTGATATAGTGCTTTGATATTACTAAGGAGAGGACCTTGTAGTCCATAGTCTGCCGGAATCTCCCATAATTTACTTCTGTTAACCTTATCGAACGCCTTTTCTTGATCTATGAATATAAAACTGGTGTTTCCATCATATTCTATAGACAGTTCGCATTTTGGCTTCATGTAAATACTGCGTCCGTACAGTTCTTTCCTTTCCAGAGCTGTTTATTTTCTAGATTTGGTTCCAGTATCGGTCTCGCTTTTCTTTCTAGTATATTTGCACATATCTTGCATATGTGGCTTAGAAGAGAGATTCCACTATATGTTTCGCACTCCCGCTTGTCGCGTTTATTTTTTCAGATGGGAACGATGATTGCCCTTTGCTAATCTGTCGGTACCTTTCTCGACGTCCAGGCCACATTCAATATTCTGGTCAGCCAGTCTGTCGGTACCTTTCTCGACGTCCAGGCCACATTCAATATTCTGGTTAGCCAGTCCTCTGCAATTGTACAACAGGCTAGTAGCATTTCTGTTGTGATAACATCTAGGCCTGTTGTGATACTATCTATGCCTGTTGTGATACTATCTATGCCTGTTGTGATACTATCTATGCCTGTTGTGATACTATCTATGCCTGTTGTGATACCATTTATGCCTGCTGCCTTATTTTTCTTGCTATCTCGCAGGGCCGCTTCGACTTCTGATTTCCATATTTATAAGCTGCACTCTCCATCTGGTGCAGCGCTTGTTCATGCTGTCCATGGTTTAGCGCCTAGCTAGTGTATTCTCCCCATCTGGTGCAGCGCTTGTTCATGCTGTCCATGGTTTAGCGCCTAGCTAGTGTATTCTCTCCATCTGGTGCAGCGCTTGTTCATGCTGTCCATGGTTTAGCGCCTAGCTAGTGTATTCTCTCCATCTGGTGCAGCGCTTGTTCATGCTGTCCATGGTTTAGCGCCTAGCTAGTGTATTCTCTCCATCTGGTGCAGCGCTTGTTCATGCTGTCCATGGTTTAGCGCCTAGCTAGTGTATTCTCTCCATCTGGTGCTCCGCTGGTTCATGCTGTCCATGGTTTAGCGCCTAGCTAGTGTATTCTCTCTATGTATTTCTAATGTCTTGGCTGTTGGTGAGGATTTAAAAAAACTTGTTGTTGATAATTATCGATGTATTGAATGTTTCCTCTCTCACTCTCATTGCCTTGATCCTTCTGTAAGAATTTATAAGTGATGATGTACATAAGTTTGCTACTTACTCTCCGTATTTTCTTCACGAATCAGTTTTTGCAATTTGTAGTTTTTGTGTTCTCTCGCGGCTTGTTTGTGAGCGTTGTAATCTTCCTTAGTTTTCGATGTCTGCCATTTGTGATAACATTTTTTTCTTCACTTTTTTTTTGTATGGCACTTTTGATTTCTCCATTCCACCATCTTGTGTGTTTTGTAAGTGTGCCAAGCTTGTTGAGTCCGCATTCCTCTGTTACTATGTTTAGAATTGTAGCTTCAAACAAATTATCGCTCACCTTTTATGTTGCTTGTACTTGTCAGAGTGTTACAGAAGGCTTTGACATTTTAAACTCTTAATCTATTCATTTTTGCAGTTTCTATATCTTTGAGTTTCTCTATATTTATTGTTTCTACTTGTGTACTTGTCTTCCTATGGTATATCCAAGTTGGTTTATATATCAAAAGCATTACAGGCTTATAGTCAGAGTCGATTAGAGCATTTGGGATCGATTTGGAATCTCTCACTCTCCATCTCTCTTTTCACACATCACGATGTGTGTGTGTGTACGCGTGCGTTCGTGCGTCCGTGCGTGAGTTCGTGTGTGCGCGTGCATGCATGTGCTTGTATGTGTGTCTGTGTGTGTGTGAATGAATGAGTATGGGTGTGTGTATGTATGTATGTATGTGTGTGTATGTGTGTAGATGTGTGTGTATGTGTATATATATGTGTCTATATGTGTGTGAGCTTGTTTGTTAGTATGTATATGAATGTATGTGTATGTGTAAATGTATGTATATCAGTGTGTGAATACATAAATATGTATATATATATATATATATATATATATATATATATATAAATTTATTTATAAATATATATATATATATATATATATATATATATATATATATACACATATATTTACACACGTATGTATAAACATACATAATTATACATATACATATGTGTATGTATAATTAGCTGATTTGCTCTAAGTTAAGCGTAGGACCACCACTGCAGCTGTCTACTTTATACGTTATCTGCATTTGCAGAAGTTTTATTAGGAATTGTTCTACATGATGAGTTTGCTAAAGACCTGCACAAGCCTCTTTAGCTGTTTCTGTTTGTAAAATGTAGTTGTCTTATTCTTTATAATAAGTTACCACTCAAATTATAAAAAGAGAGAGAGAAAGGGAGGAGAGAGAGAGAGAAAGGGAGGAGAGAGAGAGAAAGGGAGGAGAGAGAGAGAGAAAGAAAACAGGTAGACAAGGGGAGGGGGATAGGCAGAGATAAGTGAGCAGTGCAAGAAAGAGGGAGGGAGAGAGAGAACAAGAGAGAGAGAGGGGGGAGAGACAGGTAGAAAAGGGGGAGGGGGATAGGCAGAGATAAGTGAGCAGTGCAAGAAAGAGGGAGGGAGAGAGAGAACAAGAGAGAGAGAGAGAGGGGGGAGAGACAGGTAGAAAAGGGGGAGGGGGTAAGCAGAGAGAAGTGAGGCAGTGCAGGAAAGAAAGAGGGAGAGACAGAACAAGACAGAGAGAGAGAGAGAGAGATAGAGAGAGAGAGAAAACACAAATACTCAGTAAGTGAAGCCGGATCCATCCTTGTACTTTAAAGAGAACATTATGAGGCTCGACCAAGTATTCCATTTAGAAGTCTCAGTGCAGTCTAATAAATGGTATCTTGGCATCTGATTGTTTCCTGGCTACGTTCTACTGACGATGATGTGTATACAATATTGTACATTGGATGTTGGAAGACACCTAACACGGACCTGGAGCTAAATTCAGTAGCAGTGGCATTTTGTTGTTTGATCATTGAATAAGTAAAAAAAAAAGACGTTTTAAACACAGAATAGCAACAGAATTATGGCCAGACATAGAATTTAACTATTAGTATTTGTTACAAGAATGTCTCAAAGCATGCGAATGGACGGGTTTATTACATAAGCCAACGGAGATTTAGAGCAATAAGAAGACCAACAAAAATGAAGGATTGAAAATGTTAAAGAAAACCGCGATGTTCATAATGTGCAACCGAAACGTACAGATAAACCGACATCAGACAATGCAGTTTGGCATGCTCGGTCGGTGATGTCACTGTACCTGGCCAAATCTTTTTATGGGGTGGGTGACAACTTACATTTCTCGCTGTCTCTAACTATACCAACAGTAAATCAGGAACCAATTTACAAATGGGTAGACTGGAAAGATTATTTTAACCAGGTAACAAACCCGATACATTTGCCACAAAAAGCAAGAATTCTAACTAACCGACTACACGTTCGTGGTATGTCTAATATTCTAATTGAAGTAACAACAGAAACCGTCTTCAAGTGCTTACCAATTATTAAATTTCATACACAAAAAAACATAACAATTTTAAGAAAAACAAAGGACAATTGTTTCAGACAAGAGGTGCCACAACCGTCTGTATCCGGTCTCATTGTTGCACCTAATTAGTTCAGACATGAGGTGTCACATCCGTCTGTGTCTTCTTGTTGCCCCATATTAGTTCAGACAAGACATGCCCCAGCCGTCTGTGTCCGGTCTTCTTGTTGCCCAATATTAGTTCAGACAAGAGATGCCCCAGCCGTCAGTGTCCGGTCTTCTTGTTGCCCCATATTAGTTCAGACAAGAGGTGCCACAGCCGTCTGTGTCCGGTCTTCTTGTTGCCCCTAATTAGTTCAGACAAGTGGTGCCATATCCATCTGTGTCTTCTTGTTGCCCCTAATTAGTTCAGACAAGTGGTGCCAGATCCGTCTGTGTCTTCTTGTTGTCCCTAATTAGTTCAGACAAGTGGTGCCACATCCAGCTGTGTCTTCTTGTTGTCCCTAATTAGTTCAGACAAGTGGTGCCACATCCGTCTGTGTCTTCTTGTTGTCCCTAATTTGTTCAGACAAGTGCTGCCACATCCGTCTGTGTCTTCTTGTTGTCCCTAATTTGTTCAGACAAGTGCTGCCACATCCGTCTGTGTCTTCTTGTTGTCCCTAATTAGTTCAGACAAGTGCTGCCACATCCGTCTGTGTCTTCTTGTTGTCCCTAATTTGTTCAGACAAGTGGTGCCACATCCGTCTGTGTCTTCTTGTTGTCCCTAATTAGTTCAGACAAGTGGTGCCACAACCGTCTGTGCCCGGTCTTCTTGTTGCCCCTTTAAGAGGTCCCACATTCGTCTGTGTCTCTTCTTGTTGCTCCTAATTGTTTCAGTTGTAAAAAAATGAAGAAATTGGAGGACATAATAGAAACGAACTCAAAAGCGAAAAGGCGGTGTCCAAGTCCCACAAGTTTCAAACGGTCCGTGGTCGACATAGTTCCTTATTCTACGTACTTGGCCGAAAGGCGAAAGTGTTGCAGCCTCACTATTGACCTGGCAGAAAGGCGAAAGTGTCGCAGCCTCACAATGTACTTGGCCGAAAGGCGAAAGTGTCACAGCCTCACTATTGACCTAGCTGAAAGGCGAAAGTGTCGCAGCCTCACAATGTACCTGGCCAAAAGGCGAAGGTGTCACAGCCTCACTGTCAACTACGACAGACCCAAACAAAACGTCACATTCAGGACAAACGATGAACACGAAAATTCCACGACAGACCAGCTACGACCATTTATAAAATATCAAAACATTCAATGAAGTCAATAAGACAATAAGATATCAAAGCATTCAGTGAAGATAAAAAGATATCAAAGCATTCAATGAAGTTAATAAGATATCAAATCATTCAATGAAGTCAATAAGATATCAAAGCATTCAATGAAGTTAATAAGATATCAAAGCATTCAATGAAGTTAATAAGACAATAAGATATCAAAGCATTCAATGAAGTTAATAAGACAATAACATATCAAAGCATTCAATGAAGTTAATAAGATATCAAAGCATTCAATGAAATTAATAAGATATCAAAGCATTAAATGAAGTCAATAAGATATCAAAGCATTCAATGAAGTCAATAAGATAATAAGATATCAAAGCATTCAATGAAGTCAATAAGATAATAAGATATCAAAGCATTCAATGAAGTCAATAAGACAATCAACAAGCAATATATTCATTCCTACTTTCTGTTATTAGCGTCGGATATTGACCAACACACAACAACGAAACAACGCCATTGTATGATTAAGAAAAACGACTATGGTTTTTAATAAAAGAATTATAGAGAAATAAAGAGATCAGATAAAAAGTACCAACTATTTGTATTGGTAAATATAGATTGACAGAGAAATCGATTGTTTGGTCTTATTACATAATGTATCTAAACCAGCCGCCGCGCAAACCTGTATCACAAGAAAGCAGGACTGCAGGTCTGAAGGTAAACCTAGACACATACTGATTGGAACTGTTCAAGAAACAACATAGAGGCCTGGAATGAAGTAACAACAGCCACACAGATGACACGCGAAAAACGGTTATCTAGCCACAGTGTGTAGGGAGGGACACACGAGAAACGATTATCTAGCTACAGTGTGTAGGGAAGGACACACGGGAAACGATTATCTAGCCACAGTGTGTAGGGAAGGACACACGAGAAACGATTATCTAGCCACAGTGTGTAGGGAGGGACACACGGGAAACGATTATCTAGCCACAGTGTGTAGGGAAGGACACACGAGAAACGATTATCTAGCTACAGTGTGTAGGGAAGGACACACGGGAAACGATTATCTAGCCACAGTGTGTAGGGAAGGACACACGAGAAACGATTATCTAGCTACAGTGTGTAGGGAAGGACACACGAGAAACGATTATCTAGCTACAGTGTGTAGGGAGGGACACACGAGAAACGATTATCTAGCTACAGTGTGTAGGGAGGGACACACGAGAAACGATTATCTAGCTACAGTGTGTAGGGAGGGACACACGGGAAACGATTATCTAGCTACAGTGTGTAGGGAGGGACACACGAGAAACGATTATCTAGCTACAGTGTGTAGGGAGGGACACACGAGAAACGATTATCTAGCTACAGTGTGTAGGGAGGGACACACGGGAAACGATTATCTAGCTACAGTGTGTAGGGAGGGACACACGAGAAACGATTATCTAGCCACAGTGTGTAGGGAGGGACACACGGGAAACGATTATCTAGCCACAGTGTGTAGGGAAGGACACACGAGAAACGATTATCTAGCTACAGTGTGTAGGGAAGGACACACGGGAAACGATTATCTAGCCACAGTGTGTAGGGAAGGACACACGAGAAACGATTATCTAGCTACAGTGTGTAGGGAAGGACACACGGGAAACGATTATCTAGCCACAGTGTGTAGGGAAGGACACACGAGAAACGATTATCTAGCCATGGCCTGTAGGGAGGGACACACGAGAAACGTTAATCTAGCTACAGCCTCTAGGGAGAGATACACGAGAAACGATTATCTAGCTACAGTGTGTAGGGAGGGACACACGAGAAACGATTATCTAGCCATGGCCTGTAGGGAGGGACACACGAGAAACGTTAATCTAGCTACAGCCTCTAGGGAGAGATACACGAGAAACGATTATCTAGCTACAGCCTCTAGGGAGGGACACACGAAAACGATTATCTAGCTACAGCCTGTAGAGAGGGACACAAGAGAAACGTTTATCTAGCTACAGTCTCTAGGGAGGAACACGAGAGAAACGTTTATCTAGCTACAACCTCTAGGGAGGGACACACGAGAAACGATTATCTAGCCATGGCATGTAGGGAGGGACACAAGAGAAACGATTATCTAGCCATGGCGTGTAGGGAGGGACACAAGAGAAACGTTTATCTAGATACAACCTCTAGGGAGGGACACACGAGAAACGATTATCTAGCTCACAGTCTCTAGGGAGGGACGCACGAGAAACGATTATCTAGCTCACAGTCTCTAGGGAGGGACGCACGAGAAGCGATTATCTAGCCATGGCCTGTAGAGAGGGACACAAGAGAAACGATTTTCTAGCCATGGCGTGTAGGGAGGGACACACGAGAAACGATTATCTAGCCATGGTGTGTAGTGAGGGACACACGAGAAACGATTATCTAGCCATGGCCTGTACAGAGGGACACAAGAGAAACGAATATCTAGCCATGATCTGTACAGAGGGACACAAGAGAAACGATTATCTAGCCATGGCCTGTACAGAGGGACACAAGAGAAACGATTATCTAGCCATGGCCTGTACAGAATGACACAAGAGAAACAATTATCTAGCCATGGCCTGTAGGGAGGGACACACGAGAAACGAGTATCTAGCTACAGCCTCTAGGAAGGGACACACGAGAAACGTTTATCTAGCTACAGCCTCTAGGGAGGGACACACGAGAAACGATTATCTAGCCACAGCCTGTAGGGACACGAGCCGATGAACTGATGAGATGACAGAACGGCACAACTGCTCTTCAATAGGTCTTACATTCTGACACTAGAACTGGCAGGTAGTTTCTCTCTACAAGAATTGTCTGTATTCTGTCTTCCCCGGCTCAGCAATGCGTAACTTGAACAATGTATACCCCATAACAGACGCCAAGGGAAACTTATGACTTCTCCTATGACGACGGTTACTGCTCTCTTCACGTTATATGCCCCTCAATGTTAACGGTGTGGAAATACCTACAATCTATATTGGGAACTATAGTCGTGTACTAATGGCGGCGAATCGTTGCAGTCATTGCTAATTTACGCTATTTTAATTTGATCAAATTTTACCGTATCATGAAAACTTACATTTATTTAGTTCAGTTTTCAATAGTGTTGTTTTCAACTGTCTGATCGTTGATGAAGGTCTATTTACATGGACACGTCAATATTATAATGGTATTGTCATTTACAACTTTAGCCCTACGTATACTTTAGACGGGTACAGGTAGTTGTTTAATCATGAAATATACATCTACAAGGAGTGTTCAAATGAAACCGGACCAAACTGCAACAAGCGAATGATACGCATGATGACGAAAGATCATCCGAAAGCAGGTCAGACGCATATTGTTGCTTTAACTCACGTCCTTCTTTAAACATCGTTGGCCAGTTCTTCACTGTTGTCTTCGACACATTTTAGTCACCATACACTGTCTGCATTCTGCCGTGAATATCAACTGATCGACTTCCTTTAGCTGTTAGAAACCGAATCACCGCTCGCTGATCAACTCTGGACGGATTCCGTATCACATCCATCATGTTTTCAACGGTCTGCTGTGGAAACTATGAGACGGAAGATAATGAAATTTTGCGAACTTGACGGTTGGTATGTGCTGTTTACACCAGAAGTGACGTCATCATGCGCATCATAGGTATGTTCATTTGTTGCAGTTTAGCCCGGTGATATTTGAACACGCCTCGTATAATGATGTTGTTTATTGTAAACGCTACAACAGGATTGAACTTCAACAGAAAATCGTCGCATTTCCCTGATGATAAACAAACTCAAAAATCTCAACAGGTACTGCTTACTTTACATTCAAAGGGCACACACACTAATGAAACATATATTATGAAGTATAGTATATATATCTAATAACATGCCGCGAACGGGAACAAACCAAGGCCTTTGTAACATTTCCAGCAGGAGCAAGAGAGTTTAGGGCAGGGGTGATGTGGTTGACGACTCAGAACATAGTTATCTGAATGCGTGTCAAGGTCACTCACCGTCTCAACAAAAGAAAACGGAGTTGGAGGCGAAGAATGTGGACAGGTAGGAACTGGCCACTGGCGTTCCGATTGGGTTAATGGGGTGTGAGTGACAGATTCGACGGCAGCGGAGCTTGCTGCGATAGATGAGTGACGGGTTCAGAGGAATTCGTGCCAATAACGACTGCAAAGAGCCATCCCTCTGAGATCCATTGGTCAGCTCTGGTACTGCTGGAGAGTATATAACACAGAGTCAAAGTTTAGCCCAACAGGCTGGATGGAGAGGGGAGGAGAGCGAGAGAGTGAATGTCGATAGGAGTCTCGTTTAGCTCACCGATTTGATAGAGGAGCGATTGATAGACTGTTGTACGAATGTTAGTGATAGAACAGGATCGCTCAAATAGGTGTGTGAGTTCTGAAGCTAAGACTGACGTAGATCAAAATGACATTTTCGACCAGCGAAATGGACAGGAGACGCAGGGTAGCTCGATGTTACGTCGACCAAGGGTAACATCTGAACGTCATGTTTCGGTCAGGGCAGACAAGATGGTTGTAATGTGGAGAGTTTGGGGAAACAGCGGTGAATTAGTTAGATCACAACACTCGGTTTTGGTTCCCCGTGACAAAGACGCCAACAGTTAACAGAGCTATTCAACTTTAACAAAGACTGCACCTGGACCAGTTAGGGTTACAGCATTACGTAATTCGGCAGGTGAACGATTCGGTTTTTGACTCAGACATAGTTAGGCCAGGTTTGCATCTGAATAAGTTAAAATTTAGCCATAGTTTAGTATCTGCTGAAAGGGGCATTAATATGTGCCGATATGTTAGGCACTAGCAGGAGTGAAAGGTGGATAGCACATGGGCATGTATGCGTGCAAATACTTTGAAAATTTGTGGTTGTATGGTCGACCTTATATGTCTTGCATTTTTGTTGTTTAAACATGATCACGTGTCCTGACATAGGTATCAAGGTATGATGCTTAAGGACTGAAAGGTTGATAGCATGGTCATGTTTATGTGTGCAAATATTTTGACATTTGTACTTGGTTGACTGTGGTACGAATGTTAGTGATAGAACAGGATCGCTCAAATAGGTGTGTGAGTTTTGTATTAATAGATAATCTGAACGTATGTTGTAAGCAGGTCACATTGTGAACGAGGTATGTCCAGATCGCCCGCCTGAGGGGATTTGAGTGAGGAGTAGTTTTTGATAAGGTGGGTTGAGGATGCAGTTAAAGAGATGTGTGTGTGGTGTATGTAGAAAAGGGAACTGGGTTCTGATAGTTGGGAATTCCATCAAAAGCTAATGCTTAAAATGTCCGCTTTAGTTAACATTTATATTAACATATATATAATATAGGAATATTTAGTTAAGATGATATGTATTGTATTGTGTTTGTAATTTCACTACTCATTTTTCTGGTATGAATATTATATAATAAATATGTCATCTGCTGTGTCCTATATTATTTGCAGTGTGTGGTCAGGAATGATGTGGATGAGTGTGATAATGTTCTATGTTAGAATAACCCTAGGACAAACAGTGGGATCTGCTACACCTTTCATGTGCAGCAACGAATGTGAACAAACCAAGTCCTCTCATGAGCTGCCCCAAACGTGAACAAACCAAATCCTTTCATGTGCATGTACTGATACCATTTACCAACTGTCTACTCAGCCCAGCACATAATTACTTTGATAAACTTCGACGCCAACACATTCACCGATTACAAGACACGCCCATTCAAAAAAGAAAAGTGCACGATTATAAACCGGAAATACGCTGCAGTGGTTTCTGGGTAATCCTAAAAAAATGGCTCTTTATCACACGTGACAGAGTTCGCCAAGTGCATGTATTCCAGGAGTTTTGTTGGTGAATTTGACAGAAAAAACTGAAGCTCGTCTCGAATTTATTTTCTGTAAAACGTTGGGCAGCTGGAATGAAATACGTGGTAAAACTTAGACTCCGCCTGGTACATGCCATGGTTAGGCGTTTGTGATACATAAGAGGACGTGATTAAGCCAGCCTTTTACAATCTTTTTAGTCATGGATGAACCTTTGTGATGGTTTGCAGGTTTCAGTAAACAGGAAGCATATTATGTGGTACGTTCCAAATACGTTAATGAATTGCAACTATCCTCACCTTTATTATCACCATTTTCGTCGTCATCGTAAACATCATCGTCATTATCATCATTTTAGTCAGATAAGTCAGTCCAGAGGCTGGTGTTGGTCGTGTGATCATGTCACTTCACTTCTCTCTGTTAGTCAGTCCAGAGGCTGGTGTTGGTCGTGTGATCATGTCACTTCACTTCCCTCTGTTAGTCAGTCCAGAGGCTGGTGTTGGTCGTGTGATCATGTCACTTCACTTCCCTCTGTTAGTCAGTGCAGAGACTTGTGTCGAAGTTGTCTGATCATGTCAGTTCACTTCTCTCTGTTAGTCAGTCCAGAGACTGGTGTCGAAGTTGTCTGATCATGTCACACCACTGTTTTCAGCATATTTCTTTAGCTCAGTACAAGTCTGACACCAACGTTTTGTTCGCTGAAAGGTTTATGTAAGTATCTTGTTATTTTCTCTTAAATTCCACTTCTAACATTTGAAAAGTAGACCTGAATATCTCATGTTGTGGCCATGTCAAGATAGTATGCCTTCGTGTATACATTTCTTTAGTTGCCTATATGCCCAATTGCTCATTTGAATATTTTGTTCAACTCAATTTTTGCATAGAGCAGTAGCTTATTCATGAGTTATAAAAATCATCTCATTCTTTTTGTTTAGAATCAATGTTTGAGAGCTGTGCAGGGCAGATACGCGTCGAGATGATTCTTTTCCACAGCCCAATATTGATGTTACTTGTTCGAAGTTCATGTTTCTAATGAAATGTCTTTCTGTCTCTTATGATCCTAGATCTGATATCCATTCCACAAAGGGCATCCTCCGTAATAATAATATGAATCAACTATGAAAACCTCTGCCTTCTTCTATTGTCTGCACCTCAATGCTAATAAATATTTTTTCGGATTGTTTGGCTTTTACAAACGCTTTTTGTTTTATTAGCATTTATCTTCTTATAAAATGCTTTGTCTATTTCGCTAATCTTAGTGATACGTTGTTGTAATGGTATCTCTGTTCCTTCTCTGATTGCCTGGTCATCCTCAAATGCTATGGTACATTCGCCGTTTTCCTTATTGACCGTGACCACACTGTGACATTTTCCTGTAGTTTTTTTTTTCACCATCATCTTAGGAAAATCATTGAAAAGGCTTGGTCATATTATAAATCTCTGTCCTTACTGATTTGGACAGCTATTTTGTTCTCTTTGATTGCAATGTTCGCGTCTGATTTTCATACACGTTCAGAATTAGTTTAATAATAAATAGCTTTTACCATACCTCAGCTGTTCTTAACTTTGAAAACGTTTGTTGTATGGCAGCTCGCCAAAGGGATTGTAAAAGCCAATAGCACAGCACAAACAGAGCTCTACCCTGTTCTATGATTCTCTCTGAAAGAAACCTCTGTATCCCAGCTGTATTTCTTGATCTCCCTGTCTCATTAGAACCCAAACTTGTTTTTTTTATTTAGCACATATTCCTATTTTAATTATTTTCAGTAGAACGTTTGAAGCATGGGATAATAGACTCATCGTAGGATATTGGCCGCATTCTATTGTATTCGATTGTGTAGTATCTGGATGATTACAGGTGTTGCATGATCCGCAGGACATATTTCTCGGTAAATAGTATTCAAATTTTGAAGAAAAAAAAAATTCTCTGAGTGTTTTTCTTGCTTTCATTGAGAGGAGATATGAGTTGATCATCTATCCCTGGTGAACATCTTGTTCTGGATCAAGCTATTCTCTTGTTAATTAGTATATTAGAAGGCAATGTGGCACAAGACCAATGCTAGATTTTTATAAAGAGACAGGAAAGCAAATGGTTCGGCCCTGCGACAAGTCAAACACCAGATGGTTTCCCACAAAAGAGTAAACTAGGTCATTGTAATTATTAAACAACAACAATAACAACTACAACAATAACAACAATCTCTCAGAAAGAAATGCTATACAGGAAAAATAAATACAGTTCCGAGAGCCACCAACCCAAAAGATGGACAACAGAAATAACAAAGCACATACTAGGACCCGGTCAAGAAACCACTTCATAACCTTGCATTGAAAGGCACAAGCACATACTAAGGCCCGGTCAAGAAACCACTTCATAACTTGACGCTGAAAGGTATAAGCACATACTAGGGCCCGGTCAAGAAACAACTTCATAACCTGACGCTGAAAGGCACAAGCACATACTAGGGCCCGGTCAAGAAACAACTTCATAACCTGACGCTGAAAGGCACAAGCACATACTAAGGCCCAGTCTAGAAACCACTTCATAACCTGACCCTGAAAGGCACAAGCACATACTGATGCCCGGTCAATACACCACTTCATAACCTGGCACTGAAAGGCACAGGCACATACTTAGGCCCGGTCAAGAAACCACTTCATAACCTGGCACTGAAAAGCACAAGCACATACTAAGGCCCGGTCAAGAAACCACTTCATAACCTGACGCTGAAAGGCACAACCACATACTAAGGCCCGGTCAAGAAACCACTTCATAACCTGACGCTGAAAGGCACAAGCACATAATAAGGCCCGCTCAAGAATAACCTGACGCCAAATGTCACAAGCAGGACAAAATCAAAAAGAAGTTAATTGTCGCTTCTAAAACGGACTAATTTACAATTTTGTAAGATTCAATATTACATCATTCGCTCATCGCCATACAAATCTGCTGCGTATTCATGACATCTATCCATGTTAGTTTTTGTGCCAGTCTGAAGTATTCCACTTTGTGCCAGTCTGGAGTATTCCACTATGTGCCAGTCAGGAGTATTCCACTTTGTGCCAGTCTGGAGTATTCCACTTTGTTCCAGTCAGGAGTATTCCACTTTTTGTCAGTCAGAAGTATTCCACTTTGTGCCAGTCAGGAGTATTCCACTTTGTGCCAGTCAGGAGTATTCCACTTTGTGCCAGTCAGGAGTATTCCACTTTGTGCCAGTGAGGAGTATTCCACTTTGTGCCAGTCAGGAGTATTCCACTTGTGCCAGTCAGGAGTATTCCACTTTGTGCCAGCCAGGAGTATTCCACTTTGTGCCACTCAGGAGTATTCCACTTTTTGCCACTCAGGAGTATTCAATTGTTTTGTCCTGAATCGTTCTTAATTGTTTTATCTGATTCTTATCGAGTGTTTGTCTGATTTTCTTATCTACATGATCTGATCTAACTCTCCAATTTAGATGTTTCATTTCTTCACAACCGACCGCCCACCATTTCTCTCCTGCTACATTTTCTAACTGTTTACTGTGGATTTAAATACATTAAAATTGCGTGCGTCTTATTTCTCTATTCACCAAGACGGTGTGCATTGCACAATGTTTTTATTTTGCGCCTGTCGGCCTGACTTCAGCATTCATTTTCTAAGGGTTTTCTTCCCCGGGGTAACGGCCAGTGCTGTGATTGAGGAGCGAACCCAGCCAGCACTACCAGCCCACGCCATCCCGTTTTTTTCTTTGATATTATTTTTCCTGTTTACTATTAGTGTTCTTCCACAGCTGTCATTCTTCCACGCTAGCCAGTTTGTCATTAGGTAACCAATGTTTCCCGTGATCTACTTTTTTCTTCATATCGTTCACTCTGCTAAACCTATTGCTGCCACGTGTGTATATTAGCACTGCTGTACTGGAGAGGCTTTGTTCTTTTATAATGTCTTCTGCCTTCAATTGAAAGTCATCCTTTGTTTCTATCTCTCTTCTGAATGAAGTGACATTACACTTGGGTTTCTTTGTTGCTGTCTTTGTTTTCTTCAATCGTGTCTATGTTTTCTTCAATCGTGTCATTGTTTTCTTCAATCGTGTCATTGTTTTCTTCAATCGTGTCTATGTTTTCTTCAATCGTGTCATTGTTTTCTTCAATCGGGTGTATGTTTTCTTCAATCGGGTGTATGTTTTCTTCAATCGTGTCTATGTTTTCTTCAATCGTGTCTATGTTTTCTTCAACTGTGTCATTTTCTTCAATCGTGTGTATGTTTTCTTCACTCGTGTCTATGTTTTCTTCAATCGTGTCTATGTTTTCTTCAACCGTGTCTATGTTTTCTTCAATCATGTCTATGTTTTCTTCAATCGTGTCTATGTTTTCTTCAACTGTGTCTATTTTTTCTTCAATCATATCTATGTTTTCTTCAATCGTATCTGTTTTTTTCAATCGTGTCTATGTTTTCTTCAATCGTGTCTATGTTTTCTTCAATCGTGTCTATGTTTTCTTCAACTGTGTCATTTTCTTCAATCGTGTGTATGTTTTCTTCAATCGTGTCTATGTTTTCTTCAATCGTGTCTATGTTTTCTTCAACCGTGTCTATGTTTTCTTCAATCATGTCTATGTTTTCTTCAATCGTGTCTATGTTTTCTTCAACTGTGTCTATTTTTTCTTCAATCATATCTATGTTTTCTTCAATCGTATCTGTTTTTTTTCAATCGTGTCTATGTTTTCTTCAATCGTGTCTATGTTTTCTTCAATCGTGTTAATGTTTTCTTCAATCATCTACATGTCTGTGGGGATGTAGGGGTAGTGGAGATGTGGGGGTGAGGGGTAGTGGGGTTATTGTGGTGAGGGAGTGTGTGGGGTAGTGGGGTTGTGGGGGTGAGGGGAGAGTGGGGGTGAGGGGGAGTGTGGGGTAGTGGGGGTGAGAGGGAGTGTGGGGTTGTGGGGGAGTGTGGGGGTAGGGGGAGTGTGGGGTAGTGGGGGTGAGGGGAGTGTGGCGTAGTGGGGTTGTGGTGGTAAGGGGGAGTGTGGGGTTGTGGTGGTGAGGGGGAGTGTGCGGTTGTGGTGGTGAGGGGGAGTGTGGGCTTGTGGGGTAGAGGGGGCGTGTGGGGTTGTGGTGGTGAGGGTGGGTGTGGGGTAGTGGGGTTGTAGGGGTGAGGGGGACTGTGGGGTTGTGGGGGTGAGGGGGAGTATGGGGTATTGGGGGTGAGGGGGAGTGTAGGATTGTGGGGGTGAGGGGGAGTGTGGGGTAGTGGGGGTGAGGGGGAGTGTAGGGTTGTTGGGTGAGGGGTTGTGTGGGGTAGTGGGGTTGTGGGGGTGAGGGGGAGTATGGGGTATTGGGGGTGAGGGGGAGTGTAGGATTGTGGGGGTGAGGGGGAGTGTGGGGTAGTGGGGGTGAGGGGGAGTGTAGGGTTGTTGGGTGAGGGGGAGTGTTGGGTAGTGGGGTTGTGGGGGTGAGTGGGAGTGTGGGGTTGTGGAGGTGAGGGGGAGTGTGGGGTATTGGGGTTGTGAGGGTGTGGGGTAGTGGGGTTGTGGGGATGAAGGGGAGTGCAGGTAATGGGCCCTATAAGCGGAGTTCTTACATATCTAACCCGGACAGGAAAGCAAACAGCGACAACTACAGTTCGACCTTACTTAAGGTTGTATGAAAGGATTGACGTTTGTTTGTGTAGTGGCTGATTCTGGTCTGGTCTTGCCTTCACTCAATTGTTTCTTCACCGTTTCTGTTGACACTATGATCTTGCTTACCCAATGCCCACACGTCCTTGCTAATCCTGTATTTCCCAGGCTGTAAGCCCAGGCTCATTTTGATGGCTCTGGAATGTTTTCTTAAAATTAAAAGTTCACCAAAATGGCCCCAGTATTACTTCTGGTCTGTAGCCCCACGAAGGGTAAGTCCGGCACTAATCTTCAGTTGTCTGTTATGTCATACGTGGGAGGTTACAGTAGTTCCAATCCTTCCCCTGTCGGTATCAGCTTTAGCTCAGTGTTATTGTGGACACACTTTTATTGCTATTCTATGTTATATTGCAACACCATTTAACAGCCGGTGTTGAGACCTCTACTGAACATCACAACGACCTCACACTCACCCCAGACCACACTATACAGACTCACCTCAGACCCCTCTATAGAGACGCACCTCAGACCACTCTATACAGACTCACCCCCGACCACTCTATACAGACGAACACCACAAACCACTCTATGCAGACTCACAGCCCAGACCACTCTATGCAGACTCACACCCCAGACAACTCTATGCAGACTCACCCCAGACCACTCTATACAGACTTACACCACAGACCACTCTATGCAGACTCACAGCCCAGACCACTCTATGCAGACTCACACCCCAGACTACTCTATGGAGACTCACCCCAGACTACTCTATGCAGACTCACCACAGACCGCTCTATGCATACTCACCTTAGACCACTCTATGGAGACTCACCCCTGACCACTCTATACAGACTCACACTGCAGACAGACCACTCTGTGCAGACGTACAAATCCCACACAGCTCACTCTATACATACTGCCACCCAAGACAGACCACTATATACAGATTCACACCACAGACCACTCTATACAGTCTCACACCCCAAACCACTCTATGCAGACTCACACCCCAGACCACTCTATGTAGACTCCCCCCAGACCACTCTATGCAGACTCACACCCCAGACCACTCTATACAGACTTACATCCCAGACCACTCTATCGAGCCTCACACCCCCGACCACTCTACACAGACTCATACCTCAGACCACTCTATGCTGACTCACATCCGAGACCACTCTATGCAGACTCACACACTAGACCTCTCTTTGCAAACTCACACACCGGACCTCTCTATGCAGACATCCAAGACCACTCTTTGCTGACTCACATCCCAGACCACTCTTTGGAGACACACACCCAAGACCACTATGCTCACACCCCAGACCACTCTATACATACTCACACACCATACCTCTCTATGCAGTCACACCTCAGACCACTCTATGCTCATACCCCAGACGACTCTGTACAGACTCACACCACATACCACTCTATACAGACTCACCACAGACCACTCTATGCAGACTCACACCCCAGACCACTCTATGGAGACTCACCCCTGACCACTCTATACAGACTCACAGTGCAGACAGACCACTCTGTGCAGACGTACACACACCACACAGCGCACTCTATACAAACTGCCACCCAAGATAGACCACTCAACACAGACTCACACCACAGACCACTCTATGCTGACTCACATCCGAGACCACTCTATGCAGACTCACACACCAGACAACTCTGTGCAAACTAACACACCAGACCACGCTATGCAGACACACAAGACCACTCTATGCTGACTCACATCCCAGACCTCTCTTTGCAGACACACACCCCAGACCACTCTATGCTCACACCCCAGACGTCTCTATACATACTCACACACCATACTACTCTATACAGACTCACCACAGACCACTCTATGCATACTCACCACAGACCACTCTATGCATACTCACCACAGACCACTCTATGCAGACTCACACCCCAGACGACTCTATGCTCACATCCCAGACAACTCTATGATCATACCCGAGACCACTCTATGCTCACACCATAGACCACTCTATACAGACTCACCATAGACCACTCTATGCAGACACCCAAGACCACTCTATGCAGAATCACCCCAGAACACTCTTTGCAGACACACACCCCAGACCACTCTATGCTCACACCCCAGACCACTCTATACACACTCACACATCATAGCTCTCTATGCAGACTCACACACCAGACCACTGTATGCAGACACACCCCAGACCACTCTATGCTCATACCCCAGACGACTCTATGCAGACTCACACCATAGATCACTCTATGCTGAATCACATCCTAGACTACTCTGTGCAGACTCACATCCGAGTCCACTCTATGCAGACTCACAACCAGATCACTCTATGCAGACTCACACACGAGACCACTCTATGCAGACTCACACCCCAGACCACTCTATGCAGACTCACACCCTAGACCACTCTATGCATACTCACCACAGACCACCCTATGCATACTCACCACAGACCACTCTATGCATCCTCACCACAGACCACTCTATGCAGACTCACACACCAGACCACTGTATGCAGACACACCCCAGACCACTCTATGCTCATACCCCAGACGACTCTATACCGACTCACACCACAGATCACTCTATGCATACTCACCACAGACCACTATATGCATACTCACCACAGACCACTCTATGCAGACACACACCAGACCACTGTATGCAGACACACCCCAGACCACTCTATGCTCACATCCCAGACCACCCTATGATCATACCCGAGACCACTCTATGCTCACACCATAGACCACTCTATACAGACTCACCACAGACAATTCTATGCAGACTCACCACAGACCACTCTATGCAGACTCACACCCCAGACTACTATATGCAGAATCACCCTAGACCACTCTTTGCAGACACACACCCTAGACCACTCTATGCTCACACCCCAGACCACTCTATGATCATACCCGAGACCACTCTATGCTCACACCATAGACCACTCTATACAGACTCACCACAGACCACTCTATGCAGACTCACCACAGACCACTCTATGCAGACTCACACCCCAGACAACTATATGCAGAATCACCCTAGACCACTCTTTGCAGACACACACCCCAGACCACTCTATGCTCACACCCCAGACCACTCTATACATACTCACACATCATAACTCTCTATGTAGACTCACACACCAGACCACTGTATGCAGACACACCCCATACCACTCTATGCTCATACCCCAGACGACTCTATACAGACTCACACCACAGATCACTCTATGCTGACTCACATCCTAGACTACTCTGTGCAGACTCATACACCAGACCACTCTATGCTAACACTCCAGACCACTCTATGCTGACTCACATCCCAGACCACTCTATGTAGACTCACAACAGACCACTCTATGCAGACTCACACACCAGACCACTCTATGCAGACTCACACCCCAGACCACTCTATGTAGACTCACACCCTAGACCACTCTATGCATACTCCCCACAGACCACTTTATGCATACTCACCACAGACCACTCTATGCAGACTCACACCCCAGACCACTCTATGCTTACATCCCAGACCACTCTATGATCATACCCGAGACCACTCTATGCTCACACCATAGACCACTCTATGCAGACTCACCCCAGACCACTCTATGCAGACTCACCATATATCACTCTATACAGACTAACCCCAGACTACGCTATGCAGATTCATTCCCAGACCGCTTTATGCATACTCACCCCAGACCACTCTATGGAGACTCACCCCAGACCACTCTATGCTCACACCCCAGACCACTCTATGCTGACTCACACCCCAGACCACTCTATGTAGACTCACACCACAGACCACTCTATGCAGACTCACACCCCACTCTATGTAGACTCACATCCCAGACCACTCTATGTAGACTCACACCCAAGACCACTCTATGTAGACTCACACACCAGACCACTCTATACAGACTCACACCGCAGACCACTCTATACAGACTCACACTCCACACCACTCTATGATCGCACCACAGACCATTCTATACTGACTCACACCCCAGACCACTCTATACAGACTCACACCCCAGACCACTCTATGCTCACACCCCAGACCACTCTATGCTCCCACCCCAGACCACTCTATACAGACTCACACCGGAGACCACTCTATACAGACTCACCTCAGACGACTCTATACAGCCTCACACCCCAGATCATTCTATACAGACTCACATCGCAGACCACTCTATACAGACTCACCCCAGACCACTCTATACAGACTCACACCCCAGACCACTCTATACAGACTCACATCCCAGACCACTCTATGCTCACATCCCAGATTACTCTATGCTCACATCCCAGACCACTCTATACAGACTCACATCCCAGACCACTCTATTCTCACATCCCAGACCACTCTATGCAGACATGTATCTCAAAAAATGTTTCATTCTGCTTTAATGTAGATCGGAAACTCATGGGCGAACATTATTCCAGCGATATTAAAGATCTACTTTGTGTAAATGAATCCTCTTTTAAAATCCCATGTGTATTTATGCTGTCTATTTCCCAAGTAACAGACATGTTCATAACAATTCAAGATATTAAATAAATTTCCTCTTCGATCTTCTGGTCTCCAGGAATACAAGTAATTCGCTCCTCTCTTCCTGATGCCATATTGTTTCTAGACATTTATTTTCAAACCACGAAAACTGTTTCAAGCTCAGAAAGCTTTTGGATCTGTGTGAAGGGCTGGTGTCCAATGACATGAAATGGAGTTGTCTACCCCACAGGAGATATCAGGGTAATACAGCTATATATTAATTCATTTTTGTTACATCGGCATGATGGTTTTAAAACGCTTAAAAAAAAATTAAAATAAAAGCGTCTCAATTTTTATTTATGCATTCTGAGTTGATCCGATCTTTGAAAATACAGATTAAAATAAGTTTATATTTTTTTTTAGATTTTCATGCAATTTTTCCAAATATCATTATTAATTTCAAATTTTAGATTTTCTTTACAGTGAGTGAGGCAGGTAACATTTATTCTTTGCAGGTAACTCTGCTCTTTTGGCCTGTGAAACGCTACTTGATGTGTAACTAAGCCAGCCATAATCTGTGCTTAAAAAAAGGGACTTTCTTGTTTAGTGTTTTAAATCACAAGCCAAAAAATGCCAACTGGTAACTTGAGCTTCGAATGGTACATTACCCGTTTCAGTCCTCTCTAATCTAGACTTGCCAGGGTTACAATGAAGTCCAGCTGCTCTATCGATCGAAGCAAGACTTAGCTGGTGACAAGCGAGCTGTACTTACTAAGCCGTGTTCAAACACCAACGTAGCCAAAGGATAACGCCTACGGTGCTGCATGATTTCTCAACTGGTGTTACACGGAAAGAGCCTACGGTGCTGCATGATTTCTCAACTGGTGTTACACGGAAAGAGCCTACGGTGCTGCATGATTTCTCAACTGGTGTTACACGGAAAGAGCCTACGGTGCTGCATGATTTCTCAACTGGTGTTACACGGAAAGAGCCTACGGTGCTGCAGGATTTCTCAACTGGTGTTACACGGAAAGAGCCTACGGTGCTGCATGATTTCTCAACTGGTGTTACACGGAAAGAGCCTACGGTGCTGCAAGATTTCTCAACTGGTGTTACACGGAAAGAGCCTACGGTGCTGCAGGATTTCTCAACTGGTGTTACACGGAAAGAGCCTACGGTGCTGCAGGATTTCTCAACTGGTGTTACACGGAAAGAGCCTACGGTGCTGCATGATTTCTCAACTGGTGTTACACGGAAAGAGCCTACGGTGCTGCAGGATTTCTCAACTGGTGTTACACGGAAAGAGCCTACGGTGCTGCATGATTTCTCAACTGGTGTTACACGGAAAGAGCCTACGGTGCTGCAAGATTTCTCAACTAGTGTTACGATAAATCCCGAATGGTCTCCTATGGTCCCACGAAGGACAGCAATACAATACAATTATTTAACAAGAAACCTTAGTTCGGTGTTGCCGAGAGAACCTAATCGGTCATATTCTGTTTGCCCTGGCAACCACTCTTACGACACTCTAATGTACAATATAAATTACTTTTTGATCACCGTAATGTATCTTGGATATTTGTTATTGTAAATTATTGGAAGGATTTCATAGGAGATAGGTTGTGTTAGTGTAAATTATTGGAGGGATTTCCCGAGTAGACAGGTCATTGGTGTTGTGTGGTGATCTATCTGTGGGGTTGGTTGGTGTTGTGTGGTGATCTATCTGTGGGGTTGGTTGGTGTTGTGTGAAGATCCATCTGTGGGGTTGGTTGGTGTTGTGTGGTGATCCATCTGTGGAGTTGGTTCGTGTTGTGTGGTGATCCATCTATGGGGTTGGTGTTGTGTGGTGATCCATCTGTGGGGTTGGTTGGTGTTGTGTGGTGATCCATCTGTGGGGTTGGTGGTGTGTGGTGATCCATCTATGGGGTTGGTGTTGTGTGGTGATCCATCTGTGGGGTTGGTGGTGTGTGGTGATCCATCTATGGGGTTGGTGTTGTGTGGTGATCCATCTGTGGGGTTGGTTGGTGTTGTGTGGTGATCCATCTGTGGGGTTGGTGGTGTGTGGTGATCCATCTATGGGGTTGGTGTTGTGTGGTGATCCATCTGTGGGGTTGGTTGGTGTTGTGTGGTGATCCATCTGTGGGGTTGGTTGGTGGTGTGTGGTGATCCATCTGTGGGGTTGGTTGGTGTTGTGTGGTGATCCATCTGTGGGGTTGGTGTTGTGTGGTGATCCATCTGTGGGGTTGGTGTTGTGTGGTGAACGATCGATGAGGTCGGTGTTGTGTGGTGATCGATCGGTGAGGTTGGTGTTGTGTGGTGATCTATCTGTGGGGTTGGTTTTGTGTGGTGATCCATCGGTGGGAATAAGCGACGTCTTGACACTACCGTTTGTTGTTGTTATTGTTGTTGTAGTTGTTATTGTTGTTGTTGTTGTTGTTATTGTTGTTGTTGTTGTTATTGTTGTTGTTATTGTTGTTGTTGTTATTGTTGTTGTAGTTGTTATTGTTGTTATTGTTGTTGTAGTTGTTATTGTAGTTGTTGTTGTTATTATTGTTATTGTTGTTGTAGTTGTTATTGTTGTTGTAGTTGTTATTGTTGTTGTTGTTGTTGTTGTTGAATGCCTACAATCACTGTTGTGTGTTCCCTGAGAAGGGGGTTAAGTAGCGGGTTGCAATTGCGTATATCTCGACAGTGCTGACGAAGGTGGATTATGGCCATCGATGCGGTTGTGCTATGCTTGATGTCATCTTCGAGTCACTCACTATCAAGTCGATACCTACCTCGTTAGTCAGGCTGCCACGAAAACAGTCCGTTTCCAGGGAGAACTACTTGGATGTAAGGTGGATGTCTTGGCCAGTATATTTAAGGTGACCCTAACTAACACTATCCGAAGAGTATATTTTGCTTGACCAGAGGCTAGTCTCCTCTCACCTGACAATACAGGTAACACTGGGTCAAATACCAGATGTGCGCTATCTGGGAAAATAAAAACACCACCACTGTCACCGTCCTAGTATGTCGTAAAATACGACAAAAAGCGTGTTGTACACGTGGCTGGCAAACTCATAATGTAAAGTCCTTCTCTTCAAAACCATCACTACACTTGATTGGATGCAGACTTCTCCAAAAGGGGATTGGGCTAAGGAGAGTAATCAAATGTTTGACCTTCAATAACTGGATCGAAATGCCACGAAGACGGTTTAAATGCAGTTAAAATAACATTTTCAAAAGTCAAACTCTTAAAGACAACAAAACACAAACTATTTTTTTTATCACAGCCATCGAGATTCAAATTTAATAGTTTCTCTCATACTCTGCCAGCAATTCCAGAAAGAATGTTTTTTTTTTTTTTTTATTGAAAGTTGCTACTGACATTTGTTTACCAACAAGCATCGACAAATTCTCTATTCTCAGTGAATCGTGTTGTTTACAAGAGATGTACATACGAGATGTACATACGAGATGTACATACGAGATGTACATACGAGATGTACATACGAGATGTACAGACGCATTAAGACAAGTGTCAGGGACATCGTGCTTCTACGTTTTTAGTACTATCAGTTCTTCTTCTTCTTCCTTTTTCTTCTTCTTCCTTTTCTTATTCTTCTTCTTCGTCTTCTTCTTCTTCTTCTTCTTCTTCTTCTTCTTCTTCTTCCTCTTACTTTACCTCTTCTTCCTTTTTCTTCTTCTTTTTTTCTTCTTCTTCTTTTTCATCTTCGTTTTCTTCTTCTATTGTATCCTCTTATCATTTTTCTTAAGTTTTCTCTTTTTCATCGTGTTCTTTTTTCTTCTTCCAATCCTCTTGTTCTTTATCTTAATTTTTATTGTCTCGTTCTTCTCTTAATCTTCTTCCTCTTCAAGTCACTGAATGACGAGTTTTCATTAAAAACGAATATCGAGCGTTTACCACGAGAGCCTTGTACGGATATAGACGAGAACAAGTTCACTACCGCACTGAGAGCGTGTCATAAGAGTCAACTAACAGTACAGTCTAACTCATTTAGGCTAGGGGCTTTCTAACTCATGGTTCTGCACATCTCGGTAATTGAGTATGGAGCATTCTTAGGGGTTTGAAAGAAAAATCGGGCAAAAATCATCCATATCTGATTCAGAAATAACGTAGCGAATTTCTCGTGTTTTTAATCCAGGTACCAATGGATGGCATTCAAAACAAACTGATGTACCGTTGCGCGCATTCAGTCTTCTACAGATTTAATGGCTCTCAACGCCTCAATCAATGATATGTGAGAGTAACAATGTGGTGAAGTAGTTCGTTTAACTATATAGAGCCAGCAAACACGTCAATCAAACATATAGTATGCATATATTGTGATGTTTGTCTGCCTTTTCTACAACAGAGCAATTCAGTACGTAGACAAGGGCGTAGGCTCTGTGCTACAACATCTAAGCTTGGGGAGGTCTGGTAGACAAGGGCGTGGGCTCTGTGCTACAACATCTAAGCTTGGGGAGGTCTGGTAGACAAGAGCGTGGGCTCTGTGCTACAACATCTAAGCTTGTGGAGGTCTGGTAGACAAGAGCGTGGGCTCTGTGCTACAACATCTAAGCTTGGGGAGGTCTGGTAGACAAGGGCGTGGGCTCTGTGCTACAAAATCTGAGCTTGGGGAAGTCCGGTAGACAAGGGCGTGAGTTCTGTGTTTCACATCACATCTGAGCCAAGAGGTCCGGGTGCTAAATTTATGTCGTGTAATCCGTCATTTAGACGGCTGCCGAGGTAGCACAGTAGTTAGTGCAATGGTTTCTTAGCCAAGCGATTTGGGTTCGGTCTCCTGTTGGGAAAACGGCAACTGGGCTCGACCCAGCCTAAACAGTGAGTACTAGAACAAACTGGAAACGTAATATAGTATATATATATTTATATATATATATATATATATATATATATATATATATATATATATATGTGTGTGTGTGTGTTGAGAACGTTCAGGGCTTCGTAGGGGTAGTTTGAGAACGTTCAGGACTTGGTAGGGCAAGTTTGAGAACGTTCGGGGCTTGGTAGGGCAAGTTTGAGAACGTTCACTGCTTGGTAGGGCAAGTTTGAGAACGTGCAGGGCTTGGTAGGGCAAGTTTGAGAACGTGCAGGGCTTGGTAGGGCAAGTTTGAGAACGTTCAGGGCTTGGTAGGTGAAGTTAGAGAACGTTCAGGGCTTGGTAGCGGGAGTTAGAGAACGTTCAGGGCTTGCTGGGCAAGTTTGATAACGTTCAGGGCTTGGTAGGGCAAGTTTGAGAACGAACGACGAAGAAGCAGAAGAATTATCTCTTTGAATTTCATTTTCATCAGTTGTCTCTCTTCCAATCTTATTCTTTTCTCTCTCTCTGTCTCTCTCTCTCTTTCTTTCTCTCTTCATCTGTCCATCTCTCTCATTCACTAACTCTTTCAGAATATATATTTTTAACTCTTTCATTCTCGATCTCTCCCTCTCTTCCTCTTCCTTCATATCTCCCTATCTCCTCCTCTTTCACACTCGCTTCCTCTTCCTTTCTCTTTCCATTTCTGCTCCTCTTTCTCAGTTTCTCTCTCCTTCTCTTTCTCCCTCTCTCCTCCTCTTTCTTCCTCTCTCCCTCTCTCTCCTCCCTCTCCATCTTCCTTCTCTCTCCTCCTCTTTCTTCCCCCTCTCTATCTCCTCTTCCTCACTCTCTCCATCTCTTGTCCCCTTTCTCCTCCTCTTCCTTCTTCTCCCGCTCTCCCTACTCCTCTCTAACAAAGTCTATCATGAGTACACATCATTGGTTGGAGCCGAGATCTTCACGCTGTCCTCCATGTATATTGAGTGTGCTCCAAATTTTGGTTTTTGTGTTCACTTGTGTGGAGGACTTGTATCTTTCGCTGTCAAATCTCACACTTCTCTTTCTCTCTTTCTCTCTCACTCTTCCTCTCTCTCTCTATCCCCCTCTCTCTCTTGCTCTCTCGCTCTATCTCGCCATCTTTTGCCCACTCTCAATATCTATCTGTCTATTCATCTACCTACCTTTCTCCCTATGTGTCTAACAAAAATGTTATCTACCTACCTTTCTATCTATCTATCTATCTATCTACATTTCTTTCTATTTATCTATCTACCTACCTACACATCTATCTATCTATCTATCTATCTATTTATCTATCTATCTATCTATCTATCTATCTATCTATCTATCTATCTATCTATCTATCTATCTATCTATCTATCTATCTATCTATCTATCTATCTATCTATCTATCTATCTATCTATCTATCTATCTATCTATCTATCTATCTATCTATCTATCTATCTATCTATCTATCTATCTATCTATCTATCTATCTATCTATCTATCTATCTATCTATCTATCTATCTATCTATCTATCTATCTATCTATCTATCTATCTATCTATCTATCTATCTATCTATCTATCTATCTATCTATCTATCTATCTATCTATCTATCTATCTATCTATCTATCTATCTATCTATCTATCTATCTATCTATCTATCTATCTATCTATCTATCTACCTACCTACCTACCTACCTACCTACCTACCTACCTACCTACCTACCTACCTACCTATCGATCTATCTATCTATCTATCTATCTATCTATCTATCTATCTATCGATCGATCTATCTATCTATCTATCTATCTATCTATCTATCTATCTATCTATCTATCTATCTATCTATCTATCTATCTATCTATCTATCTATCTATCTATCTATCTATCTATCTATCTTATCTTATCTTATCTTATCTTATCTTATCTAAACTAACCTTGTCTGTCTATCTGTCTGTCTGTATATATGTATGACCATCTCTCTATCTATGATTTGCATTGGGATATCTCCAATTTTTCTCAGAATTCACGATACTTTTCCTGGTATTACAGTGACTTTCTCCTACATCACTCATTTCTCTATAGTCTACATTGACCAGTTCCCAACTGTCTATTTTGGTGCTATTGTAACAGATCTCAGATCTGCTAAAAGATTTCCGACCAGCAAATTAAGGGACCCAGGATCTTCAGAACCATGGCCAAGGCCTTGGAAGTTTGGTAGGTTTTGAGAACCCTTGCGGTTATCAGATAATCCAAGCTTCGACCTTAGAGACGGCGATCCAGTCCAGTGCTAACCAAGGCAGACGCCGACTAGTCGCAGAGAAACCCGTGACTGTCACGCAACAGTCCAGTGGGCGACCAAAGAACGAGCTTAGGTACTGGAGATAGCTGAATGTCCAGGTTGGCACCTCTATGCGAGTCGGGGCGATCAGCGAGGTAGCGACAAAAGCGGAGGAGATTCTCTGGCGTCAAACACCTAAGTCTCGAACAACATAGTGAGACTTAACGGAGATTGTTCAGAAATTAAGAAAGCATGTTCGTTAACTAAGAAGGGGAGCAGTAGCCGCGAAGAAGGATTATTGAAGAGCAATCATCCAGAGAGAGATTCTCACAAACATTCATTCATCGCGAGGCAGCGTGCAGTCTGACTGGTAGGGACATACAGAGATAAAGATGAACCCAAGGATGTTCTGAATGATTCAAAACGATTCACTCACGAAAAGACAATTATGACACAAGTAATTTCAGAAATGTAAGCATTCGTTCATTGAGAAGTGAGGAAGCTTTCAGATCTCCCTGGACCACATCAGAAGCAGATTATTTCCAAGTTCAAAGTAATGATGAGAGTGCTAATTGGAACTATTGCCTCTGGCAGAGCCCTACAGAAACACAGCAGGATCTTTGTAGATCTATATATTCGCACTCAGGTTTCCTCCACCAAGATGACGAAATTGTCAGCTAAAGTGCAGAGTAGTTTTGAATATGCAAAATGAAAGATAGATGGAGCATACATATCTAAAAGTAGCAATAAACGACACACAATATCCAGCACTAGGTTGTTATGTAACGAGACTAACACACCTGCATGTGCACCATATGCCTCTGTAGTTAGAGTAGGCAGGGAACAGTAATCTTATGGATAGCGTTAGAGCAATACATGGGTGAATGAGTTGCTGGAGAGCGTGAATAAATGGATAGCGTTAGAGCAATTCATGGGTGAATGAGTTTCTGGAGAGCGTGAATAAATGGATAGCGTTAGAGCAATACATGGGTGAATGAGTTGCTGGAG
Organism: Ariolimax columbianus; assembly: GCA_036924085.1. Lineage (NCBI taxonomy): Eukaryota > Metazoa > Mollusca > Gastropoda > Stylommatophora > Arionidae > Ariolimax > Ariolimax columbianus. The sequence goes on from JAVGWX010000003.1 coordinate 137,694,611, forward strand.
AGCGTGAATAAATGGATAGCGTTAGAGCAATACATGGGTGAATGAGTTGCTGGAGAGCGTGAATAAATGGATAGCGTTAGAGCAATACATGGGTGAATGAGTTGCTGGAGAGCGTGAATAAATGGATAGCGTTAGAGCAATACATGGGTGAATGAGTTGCTGGAGAGCGTGAATAAATGGATAGCGTTAGAGCAATACATGGGTGAATGAGTTGCTGGAGAGCGTGAATAAATGGATAGCGTTAGAGCAATACATGGGTGAATGAGTTGCTGGAGAGCGTGAATAAATGGATAGCGTTAGAGCAATACATAAGTGAATGAGTTTCTGGAGAGCGTGAATAAATGGATAGCGTTAGAGCAATACATAAGTGAATGAGTTTCTGGAGAGCGTGAATAAATGGATAGCGTTAGAGCAATACATAAGTGAATGAGTTGCTGGAGAGCGTGAATAAATGGATAGCGTTAGAGCAATACATAAGTGAATGAGTTGCTGGAGAGCGTGAATAAATGGATAGCGTTAGAACAATACATAAGTGAATGAGTTGCTGGAGAGCGTGAATAAATGGATAGCGTTAGAGCAATACATAAGTGAATGAGTTTCTGGAGAGCGTGAATAAATGGATAGCGTTAGAGCAATACATAAGTGAATGAGTTTCTGGAGAGCGTGAATAAATGGATAGCGTTAGAGCAATTCATAGGTGAATGAGTTTCTGGAGAGCGTGAATAAATGGATAGCTTTAGAGCAATACATAAGTGAATGAGTTTCTGGAGAGCGTGAATAAATGGATAGCGTTAGAGCAATTCATAGGTGAATAAGTTGCTGGAGAGCGTGAATAAATGGATAGCGTTAGAGCAATACATGGGTGAATGAGTTGCTGGAGAGCGTGAATAGTTCAATACAAATTTGTTTACCATTTTGTGGTGCAAAACAAACTGTTTTCTGTTGTGTATAGTTGCAAAGCTCAGAATAAGGCGGTCATCCTTTTTGTGACATGTTGTGAGAAGAAGCAGCTTGGAGCACGTTATTTCAACGGGAAAGATAGCAGGAAAGGGAGACAGAGGAAGGCCGAGAGAAAAGATACTAGACAACCTGAGTGAATGACACGAACGACAATCAACAACATAGTTGGTAAACAACACACGTGATAGAAGAGCTTGGAGATCCATAATGGTCAACACCAACAGGCAGGGCATCTGATGAGGATGATAGTTGAGGGTAAGTGTACCACGGTTGTGTAGGACTCAGTGGGATACCAGTAGATATATATACCAGGTGGTAGTTGAGGGTAAGTGTGCCACGGTTGTGTAGGACTCAGTGGGATACCAGTAGATATATATACCAGGTGGTAGTTGAGGGCAAGTGAGCCACGGTTGTGTAGGACTCAGTGGGATACCAGTAGATACATATACCGGGTGGAAGTTGAGGGTAAGATCTATTCCACTATTACATTCAACAGTGTTTGCAGTGAGGTTAGGATTCAAAGAGGATGGCTGCCAAGTGTGGTGTGGATGCAGTCTATTACACCTTATTATTATTAATGGTGTCGTGCTAGAGAATGAAGCAAGTGTGAGCTCTGCTACATTATTATTAAATGGTTGCAGTGATCTGGATATTCAAGTGAGGTGAAATGTAGCAAGATAGAATGTATAAGTGACGTCAGGAGCTCTGTTACAATATGTACTCTTTTTCTTCAGCAATCAGCTGACACTTTTAAAATAATCTCTCTCAACCTTAATTTTTTGTTTCTGGGTTATAGCCATGTCAACCTCCATTTTTACGGCTAGGTTATAGTCATATCAAACTCCATTTTTTGTGTCTGATTTATAGCCATGTCAGACTCCATTTTTATGGCTAGGTTATAGCCATGTCAGACTCCCTTTTTTGTGTGTCTGAGTTATAGTCATGTCAGACTCTATTTTTATGGCTAGGTTATAGCCATGTCAGACTCCATTTTTTGTGTGTCTGAGTTATAGTCATGTCAGACTCCATTTTTACGGCTAGTTTATAGCCATGTCAGACTCCATTTTTATGGCTAGGTTATAGTCATGTCAGACTCCATTTTTACGGCTAGTTTATAGCCATGTCAGACTCCATTTTTATGGCTAGGTTATAGTCATCTCAGACTCCATTTTTATGACTAGGTTATAGCCATGTCAGACTCCATTTGTGTGTGTCTGAGTTATAGCCATGCCAGACTCCATTTTTTGTGTCTGAGTTATAGTCATGTCAGACTCCATTTTTACGGCTAGGTTATAGCCATGTCAACCTCCATTTTTACGGCTAGGTTATAGTCATGTCAAACTCCATTTTGTGTGTCTGATTTATAGCCATGTCAGACTCCATTTTTATTGCCTGATTTATAGCCATGTCAGACTCCATTTTTTGTGTCTGAGTTATAACCATGTCAGCCTCCATTCTTGTGTCTGCGTTATAGCTATGTCAGACTCCATTTTTAGTACCTGATTTATAGAAATGTCAGACTCCATTTTTTTGTGTCTGAGTTATAGCCATGTCAGACTCCATTTTTAGTGCCTCATTTATAGCCATGTCAGACTCCATTTTTAGTGTCTGATTTATAGCCATGTTAGACTGCATTTTTTGTTTCTGAGTTATAACCATGTCAGCCTCCATTCTTGCGCCTCGGTTATAGCCTTATGATCTTCCATTCTTGTGTCTGGGTTATAGCCGTGTCAGCCTCCATTCTTGTGGCTGGGTTATAGCCGTGTCATCTTCCATTCTTGCTGCTTGACTATATCATTGTTAATCTCCATTCTTGGGACAGGGCTAGACAGATGTCAAATTGGTAAAACTCCAGGGTATCAGAGTGATATTGCTCTTGCTGTTCACATCAAAAGCACCGGGTTAGATTCTTGTTAAAATGTCTCACACAATAGCTGTTTTGCTGCTCTGTCTATTTGCATGAAGTCTTCAGGAACCCTTCACATTCTGGTCTCTACCTCAACTCTTCTCTGCAAGGTGACGTTTGCAAAGTTGCATCTTGGTCTGTCTGATGTGCTGCGTCTTCGTGATGTAAACAGCACATGGCAGGTGGTCACTTTCCGTAGCATATCAGTGCTGACCACATGGTGTATGACTCTCTGTCATATGTCAGTGCTGACCACATGATGTATGTCTCTCCGTGATATGTCATTGCTGACCACATGGTGTATGTCTCTCCGTAATATGCCAGTGCTAACTACCTGGTGTACGTCTCTCCGTGATGTGCCAGTGCTGACCACCAGGTGTATGTCTCTCCGTGATATGCAAGTGCTGACCACCAGGTATGTCTCTCCGTAATATGTCAGTGCTAACCACCTGGTGTATGTCTCTCCGTGATATGCCAGTGCTGACCACATGGTGTATGTCTCTCCGTGATATGCCAGTGCTGACCACATGGTGTATGTCTCTACGTGGCATGAAACCAGTGTGAAGTCAATATTCGAGTGGTAAGTCTGGTTTCAACTCAGAGTTGAGGACATTCAGACCGGATTCAAGTAGGACCTGGCCCAGCGCCTGTCCCTATGGGTTATTGTTTGGGTTTCCCCAGAATAAATTATGTGCATTGAAGTCGCCACACACAAAGTTCATGTGCCCTGGCAGGTCATTCAGTTCGCCGATGAATCACCAGCCATCCGGCTCGGTTATGAGAACAGTTCATCGCATAGATATTAATGCTATTCTACCGCCTGCCCTGAACTGTGATCTGTACTCCTTGCAGTTCTAGGTCTTTCTTGTACCACTCGTTCAAGTCTAGCAGTGAGTGTGGTAGACCACTCGTCCAAGTCTAGCAGTGAGTGTGGTAGAGTACTCAAGTCTAGCAGTGAGTGTGGTAGACCACTCAAGTCTATCAGTGAGTGTGGTAGACCACTCGTTCAAGTCTAGCAGTGAGTGTGGTAGACCACTCAAGTCTAGCAGTGAGTGTGGTAGACCACTCAAGTCTAGCAGTGAGTGTGGTAGACCACTCAAGTCTAGCAGTGAGTGTGGTAGAACACTCAAATCTAGCAGTGAGTGTGGTAGACCACTCAAGCCTAGCAGTGAGTGTGGTAGACCACTCAAGTCTAGCAGTGAGTGTGGTAGACCACTCGTTCAAGTCCAGCAGTGAGTGTGGTAGACCACTCGTTCAAGTCTAGCAGTGAGTGTGGTAGACCACTCAAGTCTAGTAGTGAGTGTGGTAGACCACTCAAGTCTAACAGTGAGTGTGGTAGACCACTCGTTCAAGTCTAGCAGTGAGTGTGGTAGACCACACGTTCAAGTCTAGCAGTGATTGTGGTAGACCACTCAAGTCTAACAGTGATTGTGGTAGACCACACGTTCAAGTCTAGCAGTGAGTGTGGTAGACCACACGTTCAAGTCTAGCAGTGATTGTGGTAGACCACTCAAGTCTAGCAGTGAGTGTGGTAGACCACTCAAGTCTAGCAGTGAGTGTGGTAGACCACTCGTTCAAGTCTAGCAGTGAGTGTGGTAGACCACACGTTCAAGTCTAGCAGTAATTGTGGTAGACCACTCAAGTCTAACAGTGATTGTGGTAGACCACACGTTCAAGTCTAGCAGTGAGTGTTGCAGACCCTGTCTGACTAGGATAGCTTCACTGTGATGTGTTGGGCTCTCTGGATTAACCTAACACTCAAAGTCAAGGTAGGCCAATTGTACGGCGTTTTTGTCTCCAGCAGAAGTAGATTCTCGAAATCATACAGGAGGCATTCCAGCACCAAGCCCTGCTGTCGAGCACTGAGACAGTTCCAGCACCGGGCTCTGCTGTCGAGCACTGCCACAGTTCCAGCACCGGGCCCAGCTGTCGAGCACTACGACAGTTCCAGCACCGGGCCCCACTGTCGAGCACTGCGACAGTTCCAGCACCACGCCCCGCTGTCGAGCACTGAGACAGTTCCAGCACCAGGCCAAGCTGTCGAGCACTGAGACAGTTCCAGCACCGGGCTTTTCTATCGAGCACTGAGACAGTTCCAACACGGGGCCCTGCTGTCGAGCACTGAGACAGTTCCAGCATGGACAAAAAGATGGCGGAGTTAGTCAGGGCTTTCAGCATAGACAACAAGATGTCGGACAAGGCTTTCAGCATAGACAACAAGATGGCGAACTAAGGGCGTTCAGCTTAGACAACAAGATGGTGGACTTAGTTATGGCGTTCAGCTTAGACAACAAGATGGCGGACTTAGTTAGGGTTTTCAGCTTAGTCAACAAGATGGCGGACTTAGTCAAGACTTTCAGCTTAGACAACAAGATGGCGGCTTAGTTGGGGCTTTCAGCTTAAACAACAAGATGGCGGACTTAGTCACGGCCTTCAGCTTAGACAAATAGATGGCGGACTTAGTCAGGGCTTTCAGCTTAGAAAGCAAGATGGCGGACTTAGTGTTAGGGCTTTCAGCTTAGTCAACAAGATGTCAGACAAGGCATTCAGCTTAGACAACAAGATGGCGGACTTAGTTGGGGCTTTCAGCTTAAACAACAAGATGGGGGACTTAGTCACGGCTTTCAGCTTAGACAACAAGATGGTGGACTTAGTTAGGGCTTTCAGCTTAGACAACAAGATGGCGGACATAGTCACGGCTTTCAGCTTAGACAACACGCCGGCACTACGAAACATCATGGCGACGTTATCGACGGTGGCAACGACGGATATTCCAAGAAAAACGAAACAACAAACACAGCACATAACGTCCAGCTTGTCAGTCCGCCATCTTGAATTGTATTCCGAAAGCTACAATTAGTTCATTCCGTTTGATCAACACTTGTAATTTGTCCACCTATTTTTCTAAACAGTTTGTCATTGGAAGAAATCATTCTGACACATACCAGAACAGAGTCTGAGAATGTAGCTCCCAGAGGGAACAGTAGGCGTCCGTGTGCCACTGGGCCCAGATGGGCAGTAGAGAATAGGAACACCTATAAACTGCCATACATGTTTTTAAAATCTTCTAAGGACGACTGGACATAGGGCTGTTAATACATCATGTACTTGATATAAGCAACGAGAAAAATAAAAATAAACTTACCCGTCGCATTGTAGAGTCAAGTTTTGAACCTCAGATATACATTAATGGGATGCACTGAAATAATTCAGAACAGCCTGTTAGGAGACCAGTCTATAATCAATCAAGTAGCTGTGGGCTAATCAGAGAGGGGGCCCCAGAGGACGCTTCAACAGTGTGTACAACCAGCGAACAATCGGAACCATCAGTGTTCACGCCCTTCCCATTTTGCTGAGGACACTGGAACACCCACGTATCTGCTCGGAATGCAGTTATATCAATAATGTGATACGTAATATAAAAGAACAAATAATGAAAGCAAAGATCCATAAATATACAGAAAAGTTGGCTGGAATGTAGCATCAATAGAACGAAACACACAGAAAATCAACATCAAAGTGTCAGAAAGTAATATCACAGCAAAAACACTAAAAATGCATGAGACCATTTCATCCATCCATTAGTGCCGAGAGGTCGCTTGGGGTTGGATGTGGTCTGCATCTTTGAATAAATCAACACCAATAACATTACCAAAAATGGAGACATTATCCAAACATCCTCCGCTCTGCTAGAATCCCTCTAGGGCGCCATATATCAATATTTGCCCTTGTCCGCAAACCCTGCGACAATGAATCATGCACTACAAGTGTACCCATTAATCTACTACTTGCAACACAAGAGATACTTCTCTTGCTCTGAAACCCTTACTTTGATAGGCGGTGAACTTTGACGTTTAGAGTTTATGACAAGGGCATAATATTTAGAAATAATGGATCTTTTAGCCGCTGAGAGCAATCAGTTCTAGAGCTAGGAGAGTCTCTGTATCCCAATCTTCTCTTTATTGCTATGGTGAAAAGTTTTACCACAAATCTGATTTTTATTAAAAGAGATAAATGTTGAAGTGTACGATTTTTTTGTATTAGTTTCAGAAGCTACGTAAAAAAACAACTGATTACCAGAGAATTATAAGAAAGACAACAAAGAAATATGGTTGAAGGGTTTGTCTAATTGTTTGTCAATCTCCAGTACTTGAAAACAAAAATATATTCATTTATACAATTCTGGTTTACGGCAAATCGAACACAGAGAAAAAAATAAAAGGTTTTTAACCTCATAAAGCAAACAGCGATCACAAAGTGGAAATATAAGGCGTCTTCGTCACATCAAAGACATAACTATCTTCAGATTAACATGGAGCCAACTATGCCATGCGGAAGCTCATCATCCACAATTAATAAATAGATTACAAGAATATTGGAACCCAATGTGGGGTCTTTACATATAATTGTTTAAAAATAAAATTTATTTTATGTTAAGCTATAAAGAACCATTCTATATTAGATTATAAAGAACCGTTAAATATGAGATTAATTATAAAGAACTGTTTGATATTAGATTATAAACAACCATTTTATATTAGAGTATAACCAACCATTTCATGTTAGATTATACAGATCCATTTCATATTAGATTAAAAGATCCATTTTATATTAGATTATAAAGATCAATTTTATATTAGATTATAGAGAACCATTTTATGTTAGATTATAAAGAACCATTTCATGTTAGATTATAAAGATTCATTTTGTATTAGATTATAAAGAACCATTTTATGTTAGATTATAAAGAACCATTTCATGTTAGATTATAAAGATTCATTTTGTATTAGATTATAAAGAACCATTTTATGTTAGATTATAAAGAACCATTTCATGTTAGATTATAAAGATTCCTTTTGTATTAGATTATACAGAACCATTTTATGTTAGATTATAAAGATCCATTTTATATTAGATTATAAAGACCCATTTTATGTTAGATTATAAAGAACCATTTTATGTTAGATTATAAAGAACCAATATGGTTGGCGACAGGAAGATATGAAAACGATAGTATAATAGGGCACAAAGACATCTGAAATTTTAGATTTGACAAAGCCGTTTTCGTTTGAGGGTTTTTCACGCAAAACGGCCAAAAAGTGAAAATGGCTAGATAATATGAACGAGAAAAAAATAACTACAGAATACAACAGAAAAAGAGATGTAATTACTTGACAAAAACAACGCGTAAGGCTGTAGGTATACATAAACAGTAACCTGTGCTGTAATAACCGTAAACCGTTTTTATTCTTTAAACGAGATGCAAGGTACGATCAGGAAGCACATACGATACGCTGATGTTATCTAATTATCAGAAACACGATTATTTACTTCACATCTATTTATGTGATAATACACTTGAAGGTGAGACAAGAACAGCTTTCACCGCAACAGAAAAGTGTTGGAAATCAAAAGAAATGAACTCCATTACAGAAAAAACATCTTCAACGTCAATGTAGCAAAAATCGAAAGCCAAAAATATACGGATTTTCATAAATGGGTGCTTGCTCAGAATAGAAAGATTGTAAGATGTGATAATTTCAGTAATGCGGAACTGTTGGAAAGAGCCTGGCCAATAACAATTGAATGGCAGGTGAGGGAACAACTTGCGAGGCAATGAATAAGATGCACATTGATAAAAGCAGAAGATAGCATTACACAGTGGTCTGTGTTCTGACATCCAAGGTAACGGTAACACACAAAGAATAGAGTTCAAGACAAACCTAAGATGTAGCTGGCTGCTTACATCAAATTCAGCGAAATATAGCTAATCAATACTCTTAATTCGCATCCAAGTGGCGGCCCTGGAAACAGACTGCAGTCATGCAGTCTCGCCGAAGGAAAAGGGAGGAAATTAAGTCAGTTCGAAAAATGCCGTACTGGTATCGAATATGTCGGTCAAAAGGGGCTGATATAGCAGTTTCGCTTAAATTACGACACAACGTCACACTATCTTGCGTACCACGGACGTCGGAGGAAAAGACACGGAAGTGACGCAAGATGCTGGTAGAAGGACGACATGGAACAGGACGGGCTGACTTGCATTTGGTGAAGGCACGTGCTTTACAGCTGGCTGAACAATTTTCAACGACTTCAGAACTAAAGATCCCAAATGTGGATCGCTGTGTAGATGCAAAGTGCTGATCTCTATGGCGTAGATCGCCGTGTAGATGCAAAGTACTGATCTCTATGTGTAGATCCTAGCATCTTTCAATAGAGAAGTATTTTGTCTAGGTCAACTGCCCCAATATTACGTTGTGCTTGAAGCAGCTAATAGCGCCCAGACTAACATACGAACTGGTGATACCACACACCACACAGTCAAACATACGAACTGGTGATACTACAGCGTCAAACATACGAACTGGTGATACCACAGTCAAACAGAAGAACTGGTGATACCACAGTCAAACAGAAGAACTGGTGATACCACAGAGTCAAACAGAAGAACTGGTGATACCACAGTCAAACAGAAGAACTGGGGATACCACAGTCAAACAGAAGAACTGGTGATACCACAGTCAAACAGAAGAACTGGGGATACCACAGTCAAACAGAAGAACTGGTGATACCACAGTCAAACAGAAGAACCGGTGATACCACATTCAAACAGAAGAACTGGTGATATCACATAGACAAAGAAAAGAGCTGGTGATATCAGTCAAAGAAAAAAGGCTGGTGATATCACACAGTCACATATAAGAAATTGTATCACAGATTCATCTGGGGTAGTTGTCTCGCCGCAGCGACTCAATTTCAACCAGTGTTCGTAAAGCGATCTCAGTCCCGCCAGGCGGAGCGATAGCGCGGGCTTGCGGAAAACGCTCGCCTGCCTTTCCCCATAGAGCGAATTGGGTGCGGTTTGTTGTAGTGGCTCCTCCACCGAGGTGCGCTAGTCTGGTCCGTATCAGGAAACGTGGTCCGTCCGTGGTGATTTATCTAAGGCTTATAGCAGAGCTCGACAGTTCGTCTCGCTGGTGGTCCGACTCTCGCAAAGAGCTTGTGACCGGCAAATGGAAAGCAGGAATCGTGCCTCGAGGCCCTGCGTTCTCCTACGGAGAAGGGCAGGCCGGCAGGCCAAATTGTCTCCTAGTCCCAGTGAAATGCATCGCCGAGGTCGTTGGGATCCGTTCTGCACAGAGCGCTGCCATCCCTCCTCGAGTGAGCCCGGTCGGTCGGTCGTCTGGTGCGTGTGGGAGGCCCCTGTCAGGCGGTCCTAGGTCGACGGAGTGAGGGACGGGTGGAACAAACCGTCCGTCCGTCCCGTCAGTCGGTCCCTGCGGCCGTCGTCCCAGCGAGGCTTTTTACACACCCTTCCTCCGCCGACCGGTGTGTGCTGTACGTACGTCTCCGACAGATATCTGGTTGATCCTGCCAGTAGTCATATGCTTGTCTCAAAGATTAAGCATGCACGTCTAAGTTCACACTGTCTCACGGTGAAACCGCGAATGGCTCATTAAATCAGTCGAGGTTCCTTAGATGACACGATCCTACTTGGATAACTGTGGCAATTCTAGAGCTAATACATGCTTACCAAGCTCCGACCCTCGCGGAAAGAGCGCTTTTATTAGTTCAAAACCAATCGTCGTTTCCCCTCGCGGGGTTGCGGCGTCCCCACTGGTGACTCTGGATAACTTTGTGCTGATCGCATGGCCTCATGTGCCGGCGACGCATCTTTCAAATGTCTGCCCTATCAAATGTCGATGGTACGTGACAAGCCTACCATGTTTGTAACGGGTAACGGGGAATCAGGGTTCGATTCCGGAGAGGGAGCATGAGAAACGGCTACCACATCCAATGAAGGCAGCAGGCGCGCAACTTACCCACTCCCGGCACGGGAGGTAGTGACGAAAAATAACAATACGGGACTCTTTCGAGGCCCCATAATTGGAATGAGTACACTTTAAACCCTTTAACGAGGATCTATTGGAGGGCAAGTCTGGTGCCAGCAGCCGCGGTAATTCCAGCTCCAATAGCGTATATTAAAGTTGTTGCAGTTAAAAAGCTCGTAGTTGGATCTCAGGCGCAGGCGGGCGGTCCGGCTCGCGCCGGTTCACTGCCCGTTGTCTCCTGCCCTACCGTCTGCCGGCTCTCTCCCACGGGTGCTCTTCGCTGAGCGTCCTGAGTGGCCGGCGCGTTTACTTTGAAAAAATTAGAGTGTTCAAAGCAGGCCTCGGCTGCCTGAATAATGGTGCATGGAATAATGGAATAGGACCTCGGTTCTATTTTGTTGGTTTTCGGAACTGGAGGTAATGATTAACAGGGACAAACGGGGGCATTCGTATTGCGGCGTTAGAGGTGAAATTCTTGGATCGCCGCAAGACGAGCTACTGCGAAAGCATTTGTCAAGAATGTTTTCATTAATCAAGAACGAAAGTCAGAGGCGCGAAGACGATCAGATACCGTCGTAGTTCTGACCATAAACGATGCCGACTAGCGATCCGCAGGAGTTGCTTCGATGACTCTGCGGGCAGCTTCCGGGAAACCAAAGTGTTTGGGTTCCGGGGGAAGTATGGTTGCAAAGCTGAAACTTAAAGGAATTGACGGAAGGGCACCACCAGGAGTGGAGCCTGCGGCTTAATTTGACTCAACACGGCCAACACTGAAATGACTGACATGCCGAGACCACTTTTCTGGGGTCTAATATGAAACTGGTGCTGGATTTAGACCCTCAGAAATCTGGGGTTATGCCCTCTGTGGCTCGGTTGGTCTGCATCCAGTGTTTGATAAAGGAATTGACGGAAGAGCCCTATCAGGAGTGGAGCCTGAGGCTAAAATTGACTAAACACGCCAATAGTGTAGAATGACTGTCAAAAGAGAGCACCTTCGTGGGGTCTAATAGTGAACATGTGCTGGTATTCGATCCACGGAAAACAGGTCAGTCTCAAAACCCCCAAATGAAAGAGCGCCTGCTACGGTAATCTGGTCTTCACCCTGCAGAAATCGCAGGCTCCAGAAACTGGGCCATTGACAAACTAAAAGCCCTCTATTGATACGGTCTGGCTAATATTGAACGGGTGCTGGAAATAAACCCTCTGAAGACAGGTCAGCTTTACCCCACAAATGACAATGCTCTGCTACGGTAATCCTGCTAAGCCCGAGAGGAGCCGCAGACATTTTGGTTCACGTACTAGGCGGATAAGCCAACGGTTCGAGGTGAGGGATTACGGCCGAACGCCTCTTAGCCAAAAATCCCGCCTAAAAGCAGCCCAGCACAAATGCAAAGGGAGGCTTCGACATGGTGGGGACCTTGGGGTCACGCTCCAGCCCCGCCCGGTCAAGCCGCAGAATGAGGTCTCTGCCGTCCGCTGATAAAAGCGGGCGGGAAGCTGCTCGATATTCACCCCATACGGCGATGAGGAATGAAATCATTTGTAGAATACTTAGTTCTCGGTTGGGTACCCTAAGCAGTAGATCAGCTACCTCACTGCGAACTGCTGAGACTCAACCCTTGACCATGTCCGCTCCCTAGGCGGACAACATCTCCGTGCAAGACTAGGCTTGTCACCTGGTCAAATGCACTATTTCGAGAGGAATCACAGGTCGCTGACATTTGGTCCACGTGCTTGGCTGATAAGCTACCATCTGAGGGATTACGGCCGAACGCCTCTAAGCCAGAATCCCGCCCAAAATCTCAGCACCGCTGAGATGGGAGGCTACGACATGGCTGGGGCTTGTGTCCCGGCCCGATCGAGCCGCAGGAATGCACCTGGTAAAATGCACTCCTTCCTCGCTCTTTGCATCTGTCTGCTATCAGTCATTCCAATGGACGCAGAAGAGATGCAGTCCAGCGGACACTGCACCTCCTGTCCTATGGTGGCAAGCTCCCGGGTGGCGGGGAATGCTAGGCGTACCATCACTGCAGATGAGCCGAGAAAATAGAGCGAGCAAAAAGATACCTCACTCATATGCATATGCTACGTTTCTGGCAGGACGTGACGATCCTGGGAAAAAGTCACACTGGACTGCCTCTCTTCCGGGATAGTACAAACTAGTACATAGTCCATCATATCATTTCCAAACGCTACAGACACGAGTAGGGAAGACTCGATAGTCCTGCAAGACAACTTCCCAAGAGAGACAACTCTGACCAAAAACAACTGCTGCCTTGCAGTTAGGCTGGGGACAGCCAAAGGCTAAGGAGGGCAACCCTATAGAAACGCCTGTTGAAATCGGATGCACTGAGCCACTGGCTAACAAATTAAATCAGTGCAACGTAAATATCGCTGTAAACAGCGTACGAAGAAGAAGAAGAAGAAGTATCACAGATTCATAGAATAGAACCATTGATATCACATAGTAACCATCTACAGGAAGCATGTTTTCAAAATGTAATAGTTTACATTTTTAATTTGCGATGGCGCTGCACTGTCAACCACAGACACGTAGCCTTTTAGGCGATATCAGTGCAAAAATCACAAACAGGAATGGTCAGATACCGCGCTGATAAAAACACAAACGAAATCTACATTACGACCAAAAGGCCTTCATCAGGGTCAACCTGAGTAAACCTTCAACTGGCAAAAAATACACAACTATATATACACACTCAAGGGGCAGTCATTAGGTAACATAAATTTTATTAGTATTATTCTTACAAGCTAGCGAACATATATTTGGTCTTATTTTTAGGAAACGCACGTCAACAATAACCATACATTCTCAATCAGAGAATACCAGACCTTCCGTCTAGATAGAGAAGGCCCCAAAGGAGGGGTCCTGATACTGACCAGAAACTGCATACCGAGTAGCGCGGTATCCGTCAATCACACCGGACAAGCAGAAATTGTAGGAGTTGACATAATGGCTCAAGAGACGAAGCTCCGCATTTTCAATCTGTACGGACCACCAAATAGAGACCTATCGCTCTCGAGTATGGAGGTCAGAGACTCCAACTGCATAGTAGTTGGAGATTTCAACAGCCACTCGGAGAGATGGGGATACTCTGACACAGACAGCAGAGGTGACGAAGTGGAAGATTGGGAGATAGATGCAAATCTCTCCCTAATCAATAGACCGGAGGATAGCCCTAGCTTCTATTCAAGAACATGGCATACCACCTCGACTCCAGATTTGGCCTTCTCCACACAGGACATACACCATAAAATAGACCGCCAGGTGCTAAACCAACTGGCAGGTAGCGACCACAGGCCGATCAGGCTAACCATTGACATGAAAGTAGGCCCACAGGAAACAAAACCGCTCCCACGTTGGAATTACAAACGAGCCGACTGGGACAGATTTGCAATCCTGACAGATGGGCTGTGTGAAACCATCAACACACGAAACACCAAAATGAAGCCCATGGTAGAGAGCCTAAGCAAGGCAATAATGCAAGCCGCCACTGAAACCATCCCAAGAGGAGCTAAAAAAAACTATAAGCCCTACTGGAATGATGAGTTGCAGAAAGTGGAAGATGCAGTAACAAATGCTAGGAACATGGCAGAGCGAGAAAAATCCATGGAGGCAAACATCGCCCTCAAAGCCGCCGCGGCGAAGTACAAACACACTCTCAAGCAAACAGCAAGAGAAAGCTGGAAAAACAAAACGGAAAGTCTAAACCTGGACAAAGACGGGAACAAGCTATGGAAGCTAGTCAGAGCCATGAACGACGAAACCCCGTCAAATAAACAAATTACTATCAAGCAGGGCGAGAACTTGATCACAGGTAAGAAAGCCGCAAACGCCTTTGTCGATCACTATGCCAGAGCAAACCACACCGAGGTCCCTGCAGATAAGCATACAGACATTAGCGAAGAACTAAAGGGACACGAAAACATGAATACGGCTCCTGAAGAGCACATGATGGCCAAACTAACAATGCGCGAAATGGAAGAGGCTATGAGAACACTAAAGAAAAGGAAATCTCCCGGAAAAGACGGGATAACAAACGAAATGCTGATGGGGCTGGGCCAAACAGCGAAGAAGAAACTGCTATCGGTTCTGGACCAAAGCTGGAAAAGGGGAATTGTACCACAGACATGGAAAGATGCAATACTGGTACCAGTACCAAAAACAGGAAAGGACAAAACAGATGCAAATGGATACAGGCCCATAAGCCTACTGAGCTGTGTCGGCAAGCTGATGGAGCGGATGATAAACACCAGACTGATGTGGCATCTGGAAGAAAAACGAATACTAATTCCACAGCAAGCCGGCTTTAGACAGCACAGATCCACTGAGGACCACGTCATCCTCATATCCCAGGAGATAGAAGATGCCTACCAGGCACAGAAACACACAGTAGCGGTTTGGGTGGACCTGGAAAAGGCATTTGACAGTCTGGAAAGACGGACTTAGAGTCAAGCTAAGAAGAAGTGATGTCTGTGGGAAGATGTACAAGTGGATCAACCACTACCTCAAACAAAGAACGGCCAGAGTCCAAGTACAAGGGCAGATGAGCAAAAAGGTGACACTCGAGCAGGGAGTACCCCAAGGGGTGTATTGTCACCCACACTCTTCCTGGTATATATAAACGATATTACAGAGAATATACCAAGAAGAGTCCAAAGCTCCATGTTTGCGGACGATCTGGCTATGTGGACCTCTGAAAAGAATCTCACCATAGCAAGAAATCGGATGCAGACGGCCCTAATATCGCTGGAAGAGTGGGCGAACTCATGGCTGGTCAAAATAAACGAGGAGAAAACAACATGCACAATATTCTCGCTCTCATTAAAACCCCAAAGTACCAAATTAAGTCTAAATGGCAAAATCCTGCAGCCAAACGACAACCCAACCTATCTGGGAGTCACATTTGATCGGCGCATGACATGGAAAAGTCAGATTGAGAGAAACCGAATGAAAGCCAGAGAAAGAATGGCAATCATCAGGAAACTTGCTAGCACAAGCTGGGGAGCAGACGAAGGCATACTAAAGAAACTGTAAACTGGAAGAGTGAGACCAGTTCTCGAGTATGGCATTGCGGCATGGACAACAGCAGCGAAGGCGAACTTCGATAAAGTTAACAAACTTCAAAACCAAGCCATGAGAATTATAACAGGTGGCATGAAGTCAACGCCAATTGTAGAACTTGAAAAGATTACAAAACTGCAATCCATGACCGATAGAAGAGACTGCAG
Organism: Ariolimax columbianus; assembly: GCA_036924085.1. Lineage (NCBI taxonomy): Eukaryota > Metazoa > Mollusca > Gastropoda > Stylommatophora > Arionidae > Ariolimax > Ariolimax columbianus. The sequence continues at coordinate 137,710,559 of JAVGWX010000003.1, forward strand.
AGCCCAGCTGCAGTCAGAGAAACTCCGAAGACTGACCGACCACCCAATGCACCAGAGACTAAACAATTTGGGAAATGGGAAACTAAAGCGGAGAAACTTTGCAGAAATAGCCAAAGCAAAGATGCACGAAGATCCCATAAACGCACTAACAACACCAAAACCCATCACTACTGTACGAAAACCTACCTGGAGGCAGGATATATTTCCAGAGGTGGTAGAAAATATACCAGGTATTGCAAACAAAAACTGTCAGACTGAAAAAAAAAGGAGAGATACTACCCTAAGCTTCATAACGAAAAGCTACCCAAGCATGGACTGGACCCATGCATACACCGACGGTTCTGTAACAAACACTACACAGAACGGAGGGGCAGGAGCACTCCTGAACCTACCAAATGGCAGAAAAATAACACTGTCATTCGCTACTGGTAAGTACACAAGCAATTTCAGAGCGGAGGCAGAGGCACTGAGGGCGGCAGTGGAAGAAATGGTGACACACAGTGAAAATGAGAGCTATATAGTCCTGCTGACAGATGCTCTCGCCGTAGTCACAGCGCTAAAAAGCCAGAAAAACACTGAGCTTGATGACTTAAGAGCAGCACTCTGCAAACTGTGCCAGCAGTCCGCACCAAAAAGGGTAGTGGTACAGTGGGTTCCGTTACACTGCAACATCCAAGGCAACGAGGAGGCAGACAGACTGGCAAAAGAAGGTGCAAGACTTCCACAAACAGATACCAGTATAACGTACGAAGAGTCAAAACGGCTTATCAAAGCCAGATACATGACCAAATGGGAAACCGAACATACTGGTTACACCAAAAACGATGCCTATTACCAGTTGAATCGAAGAGAGCAGGTCGTTGTCTTCAGACTTCGCACTGGCCACAACAGACTGAGGTACCACCTATTCAACAAATTGAAGATAGGGTGTACCGACGAATGCCCGTGCGGTACTGGTAAAATGACCGCTGAACATCTGCTGCAGAACTGCCCGACATACGAAGATCAGAGAGAGCAGATGTGGCCATTACCAGTGGAACTGCAAGACAAGCTCTATGGCAGTGGCGAGAGCCTCAGGATGACCGCCGCTTTTTTTCGAAAAAATAATGGTTACTGTCTGACTGCGTACGCAGAAGAAGAAGAAGAAGAAGGTCTTATTTTTCAACATATTCCTCGTGCCCGGCAATACTTTGTCGATCTGCCCTCTAGCTTGTGGATGTTCAGCCAACTTTATCGATCTGCCCTCTAGCTTGTGGATGTTCAGGCAACCTTGTCCACCTGCCCTCTAGCTTGTGGATGTTCAGCCAACTTTGTCGATCTGCCCTCGAGCTTGTGGATGTTCAGCCAACTTTGTCCACCTGCTCTCTAGCTTGTGGATGTTCAGGCAACCTTGTCCACCTGCCTTCTAGCTTGTGGATGTTCAGGCAACCTTGTCCACCTGCCCTCTAGCTTGTCGATGTTCAGTCACCTTTGCCACCTGCCCTCTAGCTTGTGGATGTCCAGCCAACTTTGTCCACCTGCCCTCTAGCTTGTGGATTTCCTCTAGAAGAAAGTCTTTTGATGTGACCGTTAATCAACTTTGCACCACCTCAATGACCTCTCTGTCAGCTGCATTGGGACCCATCTGCTCCTATAACTGAGGTCATCATCCATGATTTTGTGCAGAGCGTCGGGACACATGTTGAAATATACCGCCATTTTATGGATAGTGACTAGCCTGTTGCCACGGGCAGTCTGGTCGATCAGCGGTTTTCCTGTGTGAAACAGTTCTCCCAGGCCTAGGCTCATGAATTACATTTTGTCTTCTGTTTTGAAAGCTTTCTACCCATTCATGCATTCTACTCTGACTGAACCAACTGCCTTCATACTGAACCGTCATTCTTCTGCACATTTCAATAGGTTTCACATACTCAGCTCCCCCCTCCCCCCACCCCAACCCCCCAAAAAAAAACAACAACAAACAACACCCAAACAAACGAAGATAGCCTCGATGTTCTCCTGAGGTGTACGCCGACAGTGGACCGGTCATGTTGTGCGCTGTATTGGTCAAACGTATACTGCTCAATTGTCACGACGACTGCACGGAGTATTGCTGAAGATCCACTACGTTTAAGATTTTCTTTGTACACGCTTTTCCTTGCACTTTAAAATACAATTGTTGTTACTTGATGATTGCCCCTTGGGGTGGGGGGGGGGGGGGGGGGGTGGGGGGGGTGGGTAGGGAGGCTTTTTGGAGGATTCATAGATAGCTAGTTGTAAAATATTTGTGGGTTCTTATAATGGAGTTTCGTTGAGTTTGCACCCAAACACAAAATTACAGACTACAATGTGTTTAAGCAAATGTGAGAAGCAAAGTAAATAAAAGAGAAGAATTGGAACTTTATGATGAGGAAGAAAAACCCAGATATAATAGGGTTAACAGAATCATGGACATATGAGGACATTGCAGATAGTGAACTTAAATAGAGGGAAATACAATTTTAAGGAAACAAAGGATAGTTGGATACAAGGCTAAGGGAAGTGGCGTTTTATTGTACTGTACACATTCAGTTAATATAACGATCAAAGATGATTTATTATGTAGTGAAAAATAAATGAAAGTCTATGGGGAGAAATAAAAAGTGGGGGTTAAAAACCAATGATTGGATTATGCTATAGATGTCCATCAAGTCCAAAAGAGGAAGATGAGGAGCTAATTAGAATCATAGCAAAGGCAAGTGAAGGGAAATTATTATTAATGGGGGATTTAAACTTTCCAGAAATAAAATGGGATTTGGCAGAAGCACTTGTAGAGTCAAAACCTTTTGTTAAGTGCATAACTGACAATATTTTAATTCTACATGTAGAAGCAGCCACCAGAGGCAAAAACACACTCGACTTAGTTTTTACTACAGATTGAAAATATGATTATGAAATATGATTGAAAATGTTACTGTTAGGGAACTGTTCGGCTCAAGTGATCATCAAATCATCCTTATTGCTGGGAAAGAAGTAAACATAAACACGCGAACATACGACTACTCTAAGGTAGATGTTAAGAAGATGAAAGAGGCAGCGAGCCATATAATCTGGAAATATTGTCGGAGGAACAGATGTTGAACAAGAGTGGGAGTTTTAAAACAGTTCTAGAAAAGCTAAAAGAGGAATGTGTTCCATGTAGGGAGGTAAACCCCAAGCGTTAAAAGTGGATAACTAGATTTGTAGTTAAATGTAGAAGAGCTAAAAATAAAGCATGGAGAAAATATAAAGAGGCAGGTAAATCAAAAGAAACTTTAATAATATATGGACAAGCAGAACACAGCTCAGAGAGTGATAAAAACAGCAAAAACAGACTTCGAAAAATCCTCAGAGGATCAAGACTGATAGTAAAGGCTTCTTTTCTTATGTTAGAAATAAACAAAGAACGAAAGACAAAATAGGCCCTCTCATAGACAGTACAGGAAAAATAATAAGTGAGAATAGGGAGGCAGCTAATCTACTCAATCAGTACTTTGACACAGTCTACACAAAATATGACTGCTCCACGATCCCAGAGCCTATATATATCTTTCAAAGAAACTTGAACGCAGCATGGTTAAGATCAATCTGTATTTCAGATTAAATAGTTTTTTTTTTAAAATGAAAGAGTTGAAAGTTAATAAATGTCCATGTCAAGATGGTATTCATCCAAAATTGCTGTTTCATATTAGAGACCAACTAGCAAAACCATTGGCTATATTATGTTCTCAATCACTTGAGTGATCCTCTTATTCAAAAAGGGCAAAAAATCAGATCCAGCGAATTATAGACCAGTGAGTTTAACGAGGATAGTCTGTAAATTGTTAGAGTCAATAATCAAAGAAAACATTGTAATGCATTTGGACAAATTTAATCTAATCAGAAATAGTCAGCATGGGATTATTAGAGGGCGATCATGCTTAACAAATCTACTAGAATTCATGGAGGAGGTTACTAAAATGATAGATAAGGGGAGCCGGTTAATGTTATTTATCTAGATTTTGCAAAGGCCTTTGATAGAGTTCCTCAGCAAAGATAATTTCGAAAGTTAAAATCACATGGAATAGGTGGGAAAGTTGCCAAATGGATTGCAAATGGGTTCAAAGGAAGAGGGCAGAGGATGGACATAAATAAGAAGTACTCTTGAGTGGTGGGAAGTGAAACGTTTTGAAATTAATATGGGATCCATGATTGCAAAATTTGTTGATGACACAAAACTACTATGCAGTAGTGTCTCATCTAAAGCGGAAGGGGATATATTGATGTCGGATTTAGATACAATTCGAGAATGGTCGGTAAGCTGGCAAATGGAGTTTATCATGAAGGAAACATGCTGGAAACAATACAAAAAAGAGCGATAACGCTGATAGTGGGATTCCAGAATTACCGTTATGATGAAAGACTCAGAAAAACCGGCCTACAGTGTCTTGAAAAGAAAAGAATTCGAGGTGAATTAATACAGCTTTATAAGATGATCAGAGCAACGCAACCATTAGACTATAGCACGTTTTTCAAAATACAGCCACCCACAAGAAAACGAGGGCATAGCTACAAATTAACTAAAGAAAGGTCCAGATTATATATTATGAAACATTTTTTTAGTTAGAGAGGGGTAAATGCTTGGAATGCATTGCCACAGGAGGCAGTGGAGGCAGGGACAATTAATGCATTTAAGAATAAATTGAATGCGCATAGCTTTTAGAGCAAGGTAATATAAATGAAACTAGTTGTATTTAGACTCTGCAGAGTCTTATAAACCAGTATAAAGACGTTGCTAAGTTAAGTTAAGTTCGCAACCATGGTACCTCCGAAAATTTAGTGTTTGAAATACATTTGGGGTATAACGAAGAAGTAGAGGTTTGATGGAGAAGACTTCCTTTGGCGCATCGTTCTATTCTTACAGTTGAGCAAACAATGAATGATAATAATAATAGAATATCTTCTTCTTCTTCTTCTGCGTACACAGTCAGACAGTAACCATTATTTTCTCGAAAAAAGCGGCGGTCATCCTGAGACTCTCGCCACTACCATAGAGCTTGTCTTGCAGTTCCACTGGCAATGGCCACATCTGCTCTCTCTGATCCTCGTATGTCGGGCAGTTCTGCAGCAGATGTTCAGTGGTCATTTTACCAGTACCGCACGGGCATTCGTCGGTACACCCTATCTTCAATTTGTTGAATAGGTGGTACCTCAGTCTGTTGTGGCCAGTGCGAAGTCTGAAGACAACGACCTGCTCTCTTCGGTTCAACTGGTAATAGGCATCGTTTTTGGTGTAACCAGTATGTTCGGTTTCCCATTTGGACATGTATCTGGCTTTGATAAGCCGTTTTGACTCTTCGTACGTCATACTGGTATCTGTTTGTGGTAGCCTTGCACCTTCTTTTGCCAGTCTGTCTGCCTCCTCGTTGCCTTGGATGTTGCAGTGTGACGGAACCCACTGTACCACTACCCTTTTTGGTGCGGACTGCTGGCACAGTTTGCAGAGTGCTGCTCTTAAGTCATTAAGCTCAGTGTTTTTCTGGCTTTTTAGCGCTGTGACTACTTCGAGAGCATCTGTCAGCAGGACTATATGGCTCTCATTTTCACTGTGTGTTACCATTTCTTCCACTGCCGCCCTCAGTGCCTCTGCCTCTGCTCTGAAATTGCTTGTGTACTTACCAGTAGCGAATGACAGTGTTATTTTTCTGCCATTTGGTAGGTTCAGGAATGCTCCTGCCCCTCCGTTCTGTGTAGTGTTTGTTACAGAACCGTCGGTGTATGCATGGGTCCAGTCCATGCTTGGGTAGCTTTTCGTTATGAAGCTTAGGGTAATGTCTCTCCTTTCTTTTTCACTCTGGCAGTTTTTGTTTGCAATACCTGGTATATTTTCTACCACCTCTGGAAATATATCCTGCCTCCAAGTAGGTTTTCGTACAGTAGTGATGGGTTTTGGTGTTGTTAGTGCGTTTATGGGATCTTCGTGCATCTTTGCTTTGGCTATTTCTGCAAAGTTTCTCCGCTTTAGTTTCCCATTTCCCAAATTGTTTAGTCTCTGGTACATTGGATGGTCCGTCAGTCTTCGGAGTTTCTCTGACTGCAGCTGGGCTCTGCAGTCTCTTCTATCGGTCATGGATTGCAGTTTTGTAATCTTTTCAAGTTCTACAATTGGCGTTGACTTCATGCCACCTGTTATAATTCTCATGGCTTGGTTTTGAAGTTTGTTAACTTTATCGAAGTTCGCCTTCGCTGCGGTTGTCCATGCCGCGATGCCATACTCGAGAACTGGTCTCACTCTTCCAGTGTACAGTTTCTTTAGTATGCCTTCGTCTGCTCCCCAGCTTGTGCCAGCAAGTTTTCTCATGATCGCCATTCTTTCTCTGGCTTTCATTCGGTTTCTCTCAATCTGACTTTTCCACGTCATGCGCCGATCAAATGTGACTCCCAGATAGGTTGGGTTGTCGTTTGGCTGCAGGATTTTGCCATTCAGACTTAACTTGGTACTTTGGGGTTTTAATGAGAGCGAGAATATTGTGCACGTGGTTTTCTCCTCGTTTATTTTGACCAGCCATGAGTTCGACCACTCTTCCAGCGATGTTAGGGCCGTCTGCATCCGATTTCTTGCTATGGTGAGATTCTTTTCAGAGGTCCACATAGCCAGATCGTCTGCAAACATTGAGCTATGGACTCTTCTTGGTATATTCTCTGTAATATCGTTTATATATAAACCAGGAAGAGTGTGGGTGACAATACTCCCCCTTGGGGTACTCCCTGCTCGAGTGTCACCTTTTTGCTCATCTGCCCTTGTATTTGGACTCTGGCCGTTCTTTGTTTGAGGTAGTGGTTGATCCACTTGTACATCTTCCCACAGACATCACTTCTTCTTAGCTTGACTCTAAGTCCATCCTTCCAGACTTTGTCAAATGCCTTTTCCAGATCCACCCAAACAGCTACTGTGTGTTTCTGTGCCTGGTAGGCATCTTCTATCTCCTGGGCTATGAGGATGACCTGGTCCTCAGTGGATCTGTGCTGTCTAAAGCCGGCTTGCTGTGGAATTAGTATTCGTTTTTCTTCCAGATGCCACATCAGTCTGGTGTTTATCATCCGTTCCATCAGCTTGCCAACACAGCTCAGTAGGCTTATGGGCCTGTATCCATTTGGATCTGTTTTGTCCTTCCCTGTTTTTGGTACTGGTACCAGTATTGCATCTTTCCATGCCTGGGGTACAATACCCCTTTTCCAGCTTTGGTTCAGGACTGATAGTAGTTTCTTCTTCGCTGTTTGGCCCAGCCCCATCAGCATTTCGTTTGTTATCCCGTCTTTTCCGGGAGATTTCCTTTTCTTTAGTGTACTCATAGCCTCTTCCATTTCGCGCATTGTTAGTTTGGCCATCATGTGCTCTTCAGGAGCCGTATTTACGTTTTCGTGTCCCTTTAGCTCTTCGCTAATGTCTGTATGCTTATCTGCAGGGACCTCGATGTGGTTTGCTCTGGCATAGTGATCGACAAAGGCGTTTGCGGCTTTCTTACCTGTGATCAAGTTCTCGCCCTGCTTGATAGTAATTTGTTTATTTGACGGGGTTTCGTCGTTCATGGCTCTGACTAGCTTCCATAGCTTGTTCCCGTCTTTGTCCAGGTTTAGACTTTCCGTTTTATTTTTCCAACTTTCTCTTGCTGTTTGCTTGAGAGTGTGTTTGTACTTCGCCGCGGCGGCTTTGAGGGCGATGTTTGCCTCCATGGATTTTTCTCGTTCTGCCATGTTCCTAGCATTTGTTACTGCATCTTCCACTTTCTGTAACTCATCTTTCCAGTAGGGCTTATAGTTTTTCCTAGCTCCTCTTGGGATGGTTTCAGTGGCGGCTTGCATTATTGCCTTGCTTAGGCTCTCCACCATGGGCTTCATTTTGGTGTTTCGTGTGTTGATGGTTTCACACAGCCCATCTGTCAGGATTGCAAATCTGTCCCAGTCGGCTCGTTTGTAATTCCAACGTGGGAGCGGTTTTGTTTCCTGTGGGCTTACTTCCATGTCAATGGTTAGCCTGATCGGCCTGTGGTCGCTACCTGCCAGTTGGTTCAGCACCTGGCGGTCTATTTTATAGTGTATGTCCTGTGTGGAGAAGGCCAAATCTGGAGTCGAGGTGGTATGCCATGTTCTTGAATAGAAGCTAGGGCTATCCTCCGGCCTATTGATTAGGGAGAGATTTGCATCTATCTCCCAATCTTCCACTTCGTCACCTCTACTGTCTGTGTCAGAGTATCCCCATCTCTCCGAGTGGCTGTTGAAATCTCCAACTACTATGCAGTTGGAGTCTCTGACCTCCATACTCGAGAGCGATAGGTCTCTGTTTGGTGGTCCGTACAGATTGAAAATGCGGAGTTTCGTCTCTTGAGCCATTATGTCAACTCCTAAGATAATAGAATATGACAGACAAGATTTTGGGTTGAGCATTGTGATGCCATTCTACATTTTTCGTTCGCCAATTAGCAGAGTATGGTGTCAGTTACTAGGTTAAATAGAAAACATGCCCCCCTTCCCCTAACAAAATAAAGTAGAACATGACGCCTCTAACACGACGAAGTAAAACATGGCGCCCCTAACAAGATGAAGCAGAACATGGCGCCCATAACAAGATTACGAAGAAGATGACACCGCTAAAAATCTTAAGCAGAACATGGCGCCCCTAGCAAGGTTAGGTAGAACATCGCGCCCATAACAAGATGAAGTAAAACATGGCGCACCTAGCAAGATTGAGTAAAACATTCTCAACTAACAAGATTAAATAGAACAGGACATCTTTAAATAACATAAGTAGAACATGGTGCCCCTAGCAAGATTAAGTAGAACATGGCGCCCCTAGCAAGGTTAGGTAGAACATGGCGCCCCTAGCACGATTAAGTAGAACATTGCGCGCCTAGCAAGATTAAGTAGAACATGGCGCCACTAGCAAGATTAAGTAGAACATGGCGCCCCGAGCAAGGTTAGGTAGAACTTGGCGCCCCTAGCAATATTAGTTAGAACATGGCGCCCCTAGCAAGATTAAGTAGAACATGGCGCTCCTAGCAAGGTTAGGTAGAACATGGCACCCCTAGCAAGATTAGGTAGAACATGGTGCTCCTAGCAAATTTGAGTAGAACATGGCGCCCCTAGCAATGTTATTTAGAACATTGCGCCCTAGCAAGATTAGGTAGAACATGGCGCCCCAAGCAAGATTAAGTAAAACATTGCGCCCCTAGAAAGATTAAGTACAACATGGCGCCCCTAGCAAAATTAAGTAGAACATGGCGCCCCTAGCAAGATTAAGTAGAACATGGCGCCCCTTGCAAGATTAAGTAGAACATGGTGCCCCTAGCAAGATTAAGTAGAACATGGCGCCACTAGCAAGATTAAGTAGAACATAGCACCCCTAGCAAGATTAAGTAGACCATGGCGCCCCTAGCAAGATTAAGAAGAACATGGCACCCCTAGCAAGATTAAGTAGAACATGGCGCCACTATCAAGATTAAGTAGAACATGGCACCCCTAGCAAGATTAAGTAGAATATTATAATAATAATGTTCGTGTAGGCGTCAAAGGCCCGTTGTGTCGATCGACCACTAACGTGTACAACTGGTGAGGCTGTGTTCATGCGTAACGTGTCAACTGAAATCCCTACACTCCCTGGTTTGAGTGCGGCGAGGAGTGTATTAACCAATGTTTGTGTCAGGTTTTCCGTGTCAAACTCTGTTTTTCCGTGTCTCGCCGTAAAGCTTTCTGATTGTGTCCATCTTTTGGTCGGCGTGACCCTTGCTGGGTTGAGAGTTTGAAACCGGGAGAGGTATCGTGAAACCTCCGGTGGAGGGCGGGGCGGCAGTGGCTTTAGTCCGAGTAGAAAAGTCCTTGGGTAACCTGGACTGAATTCTGGTGTGCAGTTAAGCCGAACGTTGAGCTCCGTCATGGACTGGTCTCCCACGGCCAAGCCAGGCAGCACAATAAACAGGTTAACCAATCGAAAACACAAAAACTGCACAAGTCCCTGACCCCACGGAGTGAAGGAATTGTGAAATATAATCTGAGCAGGAAGCACCAAACATCGGAAAACGACACAAACCCCAGAGCGAGTTGAGAGCGCTGACTCTATAAGGCACCCCTAAAAAAATTAAGTAGAACATGGCGCCCCTAGCAAGATTAAGTAGAACATGCCGCCCCTAGCTAGATTAAGTAGAACATGGCGCCTCTAGCTAGATTAAGTAGAATATGCCATCCCTAGCAAGATTAAGTAGAACATGGCGCCCCTGACAAGATTAAATTGAAAATGGCGCCTCTAGCAAGATTAAGTAGAACATGTCACCTGACAAGATTAAATAGAACATGGCGCCCCTAACAAAAATAAGAAAACATGGCGCCCAAACAGGATTAAGTGGAACATGGCGCACCTAACAAGATAAAGTGGAACTTGGCAAACCTAACAAGATCGCTACTTATTGATCTTCCGTCCAAACATTCACCGTTTGTATCATCAGAATGGCACCATGAATGGCATTAACATGGTCATATAGCAACTTCATCATGTAGAACCACTACTACTGAAACTGGAAGTGCTCGGATACAGAGACCAGCTGTAGAGATGACCCTATGCTTCACATGGAACGGAAAGACCAATCAATCAATAATCGTTTATTTTGCTCCAGTTTCACTTATCGTTGTACAAACTGGGGAGCGGATTAATCAACCTTAAAGAAGGTGTACAGTTGAGACAAACGAAGGCTCTTCAAATAAAAACCTTAAAAGTGGGGTTTATATGAGAAAAACCAAGCCCTTATATTGTATCTTGTTGATATGGTTGCTAAGGATGTCAAAAGTGTCCTGCAAATACCACCACGGTGCAGTCGAACAACATGATATCATAACAGCAATTGCAAGTTGGTCGCTCCACTATTGATGTGCAACAAATGGCAAATGGCGGTCATGTACGGTAATGCATGCATGTCACTCACAGTCAATCAGCGAATGGCGGTCATGTACGGTAATGTATGCCTGTCACTCACAGTCAATCGACGAATGGCGGTCATGTACGGTGATGTATGCCTGTCACTCACAGTCAATCGACGAATGGCGATCATGTACGGTGATGTATGCCTGTCACTCACAGTCAATCGACGAATGGCGGTCATGTACGGTGATGTATGCCTGTCACTCACAGTCAATCAGCGAATGGCGGTCATGTATGGTGATGTATGCCTGTCACTCACAGTCAATCAGCGAATTGCGGTCATGTACGGTAATGTATGCCTGTCACTCCAGCAAGTGTCATTCACAGTCAATCGGATATTTTCCTTTACAAGGCGTCAACGGCTGCATTCGACTCTGGGATCACTACTCGGTGTGCCTGACGCGATCGTGAACAGTCTGTCCTAAAACTCAGGTCGTGTTTGAGCTACCTACTCTACTCATACACTTGCTGTGGCAGATGGCATGCATCACCGTACTGGACCTTCATTTGTGAATGAATTTCTATAGGTTTTACAATTTCGCTGCTTAAAAATATGGATAAAAGGGCACTGCTCCTCTTTCGTGCATGCCAATGGTGGGACAACCATCTTTTAGCTGCAATTGAGATGCCATGTTGTTCGTCTGCACCGTGATGGCACGCGCAGGACATTTTTAACATCCTTAGTAACCATATTAACAAGTTATAATACAAAGGCAGTTTTTCTCATTTCTATCACACTTTTAAGGTTTTTATTTGAAGCCCCTTCGTAAGACCGGAGTTCGGCTTAGCTAAAGGGTCATCAGCTGATAATGCACACCTAAAGTCATTTGGCACAGTTCAAAATCAAATCGTCAGTTTCATTACAGGAGATATAAGAACTCTCAGTGCTGGAGATGTAGAAAGATACTGGATTACAGAGATTTGTTCATGGAAGATGCACAACAAGCATGATCCAGATAGAAACGTACTGTAATATGTCAACCCACCCAATAAAGGCAAGACTAGACGATTTGGTATTGTCTGAAACGTGGCAGGTTCGTTCACCAGTGAAAGACAGCACCGAGCAGACTTACTCGTGAAGACAATACTCTGAAGCCCACCATAAACCAAAAACCGCGAGAAAAAGTTTCCAACTGGACATAAACATATTTATCTGCAAAATCGAGCTGTTAGACTGATTATTGTCGAAGAAAATAACATAAAAAACATTCGTGGATAAATGCTTAGACAGATGGATCAGAAATAATTGTTGTCAAAAATGGAGGCATCGGATTCTATTATAAAATCCTCAAAACTATTGTGAGACAAAGAACAATTCCACTGACAATTTCTGCTCTAAATATAGAGCTAAGGTTCCAACTCTCGAACAAGCTGCGAACTTGATTCATTACATCAATTCTGACTGCCACAGATAGCCATCTTCAGAGATGCATTATCTTTACTGCCAGCTCCTAAAGGTGGAAGATACAGCACCCGAGGAATGAACTATGAAAGGTAACTGGGGGAAGGGAAACTAGACTTCAATGGCTGCAATCATATTGTGACGTACTGGGATATGAGACTGCGTGCATGTTTGCGAAAAATGAGAGTAGAGTATAAACAAAAAGAAAATGCAATCACATACATTGAGAAAAAAAGAGCTATACAGGCAGACAGAAGAGAACAGAATTAAGTGACGACCAGCCCACTCGTGATCGGCAGGTAAAGATCACCACTCTCCGCTACCAACACGACACAACTGACTGAACGAACACACGTCCATGCTTCCACTGTGCCTCACCACTGGGACTTGTGGACTGAACGAACACACGTCCATGCTTCCACTGTGCCTCACCACTGGGACTTGTGGACTGAACGAACACACGTCCATGCTTCCACTGTGCCTCACCACTGGGACTTGTGGACTGAACGAACACACGTCCATGCTTCCACTGTGCCTCACCACTGGGACTTGTGGACTGAACGAACACACGTCCATGCTTCCACTGTGCCTCACCACTGGGACTTGTGGACTGAACGAACACATGTCCCTGCTTCCACTGTGCCTCACCACTGGGACTTGTGGACTGAACGAACACATGTCCCTGCTTCCACTGTGCCTCACCACTGGGACTTGTGGACTGAACGAACACATGTCCCTGCTTCCACTGTGCCTCACCACTGGGACTTGTGGACTGAACGAACAAACTGATGATCATGTAATCCAGGTATGTCATCTGTACCGCGAGCTTATTCAGTAAACAATAGTCCAACGAGTGGTCAACACTAAACTCAAAATTATACGGAGCTAAAGAGAAACCACAGGCATCAGTCGTCGGCATAATCACCAAAGCGATCAACAAAAGAAAAAGGCTTGCTTTACAAACTGAATCCACTCAACGTCTCTTCACACTACGTCGTTTCACTCTAACGTCCCTTGAAAATATTGATCACAATAATTTATGACATTAGAAGACAAATGCAGAAACACTATTTGCGTAACGACAAGTGAAAAATTAGCTTTCGCAGAAATGCAATCTGGCTGTGAAGCAATATGTGAGAACACTATTCCACCCAAAATATCTCTCAGGTGTTGGGGTAGATGTAAGGTGCTTGGGTCAGTGTCCATGGGATGTCAGGTGTTGGGGTAGATGTCAGGTGCTGGGGTCCGTGTCCAGGGGATGTCAGGTGCTGGGGTCTGTGGCTAGGGATGTCAGGTGCTGGGGAATGAGTGTCCAGGGGATGTCAGGTGCTGGGGTCTGTGTCTAGGCGATGTGAGGTGCTGGGGTGAGTGTCTAGGGGATGTCAGGTGCTGGGGGTCAGTGTCTAGGGGATGTCAGGTGCTGGGGGTCAGTGTCTAGGGGATGTCAGGTGCTGGGGAATCAGTGTCCAGGGGATGTCAGGTGCTGGGGTCTGTGTCTAGGCGATGTGAGGTGCTGGGGTGAGTGTCTAGAGGATGTCAGGTGCGTGGTGCTGGGGTCAGTGTCCACGGGATGTCAGGTGTTGGGGCCAGTGTCCAGGGACAGATGTCATATGACTAAACTTGATTTAACAATGATAACATTTGAATGCTCAAATTTATTTTAAAGACATCTGAGACAAAAGTACGCACTATCACATCACACAAGCATATAGACAAGTACACACTCGCTCAAAAAGAATCTTTCAGACACGATAAGAGACGCAGACACACGCACACACGTACACATACATACTAATACACGTACACATACATACTAACACACGTACACACACATACTAACACATGTACACATACACACTAATATATGTACACATATACTTGAACATATATACACAAAATTCAATCAAATACATACGCATATATTCTTTCTCATATGTAAGCGCATAGACTCTTCCGCAAACACGCCTTCCCTCTCTCTCTCTCCCTCTCTCTCCATCTCTCTCCCTCTCTCTCCATCTCTCTCCCTCTCTCTCTCTGTCTCTCAATCATACATTAGCATACACATATTCACACTTAGTCCACGCATATAAATTCAAATATTATTTTATATATACACACACTCTTTCAACCTGCATCCATCTCTTTCATTTCTTTTTTCACTCCTTCTCCTTTTGCTCGGCCACACTCGACCTTCATTTCCCAATCTCCCTTTTACATCTCCTTTTTCCACCTCTCTTCTTCACTTCCCTTTCCCAACCTCCCTTTCCCAACCTCCCTTTCCCAATCTGATTTCCCATCTCCTTTTCCCACCTCCCTTCTCTACCTCCCTTTCCCAACCTCCCTTTCCTAACCTCCCTTTCCCAACCTCCCTTTCCCAATCTCCATTCCTCACCTCTAAGACCAAAATCCACAACACGCATCAAATACTACTTCCTCACTCTCCTACTCCTACCCTTTTAGTCACTCTCCATGTTCCTCACTCTTCCTTTTCTTCTCTCTCTCTTATTGTTCCACTTCCTCATTCATCATCTCACATTCTCTATCTTGTCTACTCGCCATCTTTCTCATTCACTCTCGCTCTCTAGCTCTCTCTCTCTATCGCTCACTCTCACGCTATTCATTATTGGCCCTCTACCTCATTCTCCCCCACCAGCTCACCCACCTCCTAAATCCTTTTATTTCTCAATCCAAATTCTTTTCATCTCACTCTCGATCTTATTTATGTTTATCATTCTCACTCGTTCTCTTCCTTATTTATCGTCTTCTACACGATCCCTCTTCCTCACTCCCCCTAGCCTCGCCCTCTACCTCACTGAACCACCCCCCCCCCCTCGTGTCTTGCACTAAAACCTTCTTACTCACTCTGTTATTTATCTCTTTCCTTGCTCTCTCACGCTCTTCCTTCATCTCCCTCTTCTCTCTCAAGCTCTTCCGTCATCTCCCTATCATCTCTCACGCTCTTCATTCATCTCCCTCGCCTCTCTCGCGCTCTTTTTTCATCTCCTCTTCACGCTCTTTCTTCATCTCCGTCGTCTCGCTCACGCTCTTCCATCATCTCCATATCCTCTCTCTCGCGCTCTTCCTTCTTCTCCCTATCCTCACTCTCTCATGCTCTTCCATCATCTCCCTCGCCTCTCTCACTCTCTTCCCTCAACTCTCTATCCTCACTCTCTCACACTCTTCCATCATCTCCCTTTCATCTCTCACACTCTTCCTTCATCTCCCTATCCTCTCTCTCACGCTCTTCCATCATCTCCCTCTCATCTCTAACGCTCTTCGTTCATCTCATTTTCCCGTCTCACACTCTTCCTTCATCTCCCTATCCTCTCTCTCACGCTCTTCCATCATCTCCCTCTCATCTCTAACGCTCTTCGTTCATCTCATTTTCCCCTCTCACACTCTTCCTTCATCTCCCTATCCTCTCTCTCACGCTCTTCCATCATCTCCCTCTCATCTCTCACGCTCTTCCATCATCTCCCTATCCTCACTCTCTCACGCTCTTCCTTCATCTCCCTCTCATCTCTCACGCTCTTCCTTCATCTCCCTCTCATCTCTCACGCTCTTCCATCATCTCCCTCTCATCCGTAACGCTCTTCCTTCATCTCCCTATCCTCTCTCTCACGCTCTTCAATCATGTCCCTGTTATCTCTCACGCTCTTCCTTCATCTCACTCTCCTCTCTCACGCTCTTCCTTCATCTCACTCTCCTCTCTCACGCTCTTCCTTCATCTCACTCTCCTCTCTCACGCTCTTCTTTCATCTCACTCTCCTCTCTCACGCTCTTCCTTCATATCCTTCCTCACTCTACATTTCTCTCACACTTCCTTATTTTCCATCTCTACCACTCTTTTCATCACTTATACTGAGCCAGCCTCTGCCTCCTTCTCCATCTGTCCCACGCCCACTTTCTTGTTCCCTTCTCCTTATTGTCCTTTCATCTATCTTTCTTTCATCTCCTCCTTCCAGCCCCCAAAAGATAAAATGATCGACTATGAACAAGTACTCAGCCCTCTAAATTCCCCGCCAGCTCACACAATTCCCTATTCCTAGTACATTCCATTTCCTTGGACGTCACATAAACAAGCAAGAAACTGTCAGGACAAATGGATGGAAACAATAAGCGAACGAAGTGTCAGAGAAATCGCGCGCCGGCCTGTGTAACATACGCAGCCAACACAAATGGACGTATCAAAACATGCACAAGCTATTGCTATTAATGGGCAAACAAAAACTAAAACTCCTGGATCAATGAATGCAAGAAAATAAGACATAACAAGCCGTAGAGTGTTTTAATAGAGAAATTAAAAAAACCAGTAAGTATGGGTTATGCGATATAGAGCACAATACTTATGATAGGAACGCCATGTGGCATTTCATAATAATAAATAAAACGTCAATAATTTGCCTCACAGCGTTTATAGTAAAGTACCAAAAAAAAAAAGGTTGACGCCAATAAAACACGTAAACAAAGATTATCTGTGACAAAATGCAATGATGCAATCCCTAATAAAATATGAAACGCATTTATTTACTATTTGTAACTAACTTCCCAGACTGTTTCATTGGTAGTTTATTAAAGACTGCCTTGAGACAGGTCACCAAATTTTAAAATAACAACGTTTAGGCTTATTTCAAAACTTTCGAAAGACTTTCAGATATAGCTGTCCATTGTGGAAACAAATAACTAAATATCGATCCACACCATTTAGGGAACAAAGGGATGAAAAGTAAATAGGAAATTCAGCAGAATTAAAAGCTAGTTTCAAATTGAGTTTTTGAAGAGGCTGTGAGAGGTGAGGTGGCCTGTGCCTTTCCTTGCTGTTTTTACTTTCCTTAACTCATGTGCCAGGTACCCATTTACATCTGCGTCGACTGGAGAAGTGGTTCCTGATTAAAATCAAGACCCGGATTTTGTTAGTCTCCGGGCGCGATTCGACCCGAGGCACGCTGCTACCGCAGGCAGTAGCGTATTTCTGGCAATGAATCAAGGCACGCTGTTACCACAGAAAGTAGCGTATTGCTGGCAATGAATCGAGGCACGCTGTTACCACAGAAAGTAGCGTATTGCTGGCAATGAATCGAGGCACGCTGTTACCACAGAAAGTAGCGTATTGCTGGCAATGAATCGAGGCCCGCTGTTACCACAGAAAGTAGCGTATTGCTGGCTATGAACCGAGGCATGCTGTTACCACAGAAAGTAGCGTACTGCTGGCTATGAACCGAGGCATGCTGTTACCACAAAAAGAAGCGTATTGCTGGCTATGAACCGAAGCATGCTGTTACCACAGAAAGTAGCGTATTGCTGGCTATGAACCGAGGCATGCTGTTACCACAGAAAGTAGCGTATTGCTGGCAATGAACCGAGGCACGCTGTTACCACATAAAGTAGCGTACTGCTGGTTGTGAACCGAGGCACGCAGTTACCACACAAAGTAGTGTACTGCTGGTTGTGAACCGAGGCAACAAATTACTATCAAGCAGGGCGAGAACTTGATCACAGGTAAGAAAGCCGCAAACGCCTTTGTCGATCACTATGCCAGAGCAAACCACATCGAGGTCCCTGCAGATAAGCATACAGACATTAGCGAAGAACTAAAGGGACACGAAAACATGAATACGGCTCCTGAAGAGCACATGATGGCCAAACTAACAATGCGCGAAATGGAAGAGGCTATGAGAACACTAAAGAAAAGGAAATCTCCCGGAAAAGACGGGATAACAAACGAAATGCTGATGGGGCTGGGCCAAACAGCGAAGAAGAAACTGCTAGCGGTTCTGAACCAAAGCTGGAAAAGGGGAATTGTACCACAGGCATGGAAAGATGCAATACTGGTACCAGTACCAAAAACAGGAAAGGACAAAACAGATCCAAATGGATACAGGCCCATAAGCCTACTGAGCTGTGTCGGCAAGCTGATGGAACGGATGATAAACACCAGACTGATGTGGCATCTGGAAGAAAAACGAATACTAATTCCACAGCAAGCCGGCTTTAGACAGCACAGATCCACTGAGGACCAGGTCATCCTCATAGCCCAAGAGATAGAAGATGCCTACCAGGCACAGAAACACACAGTAGCTGTTTGGGTGGATCTGGAAAAGGCATTTGACAAAGTCTGGAAAGATGGACTTAGAGTCAAGCTAAGAAGAAGTGATGTCTGTGGGAAGATGTACAAGTGGATCAACCACTACCTCAAACAAAGAACGGCCAGAGTCCAAGTACAAGGGCAGATGAGCAAAAAGGTGACACTCGAGCAGGGAGTACCCCAAGGGGGAGTATTGTCACCCACACTCTTCCTGGTATATATAAACGATATTACAGAGAATATACCAAGAAGAGTCCATAGCTCAATGTTTGCAGACGATCTGGTTATGTGGACCTCTGAAAAGAATCTCACCATAGCAAGAAATCGGATGCAGACGGCCCTAACATCGCTGGAAGAGTGGGCGAACTCATGGCTGGTCAAAATAAACGAGGAGAAAACAACATGCACAATATTCTCGCTCTCATTAAAACCCCAAAGTACCAAATTAAGTCTAAATGGCAAAATCCTGCAGCCAAACGACAACCCAACCTATCTGGGAGTCACATTTGATCGGCGCATGACATGGAAAAGCCAGATTGAGAGAAACCGAATGAAAGCCAGAGAAAGAATGGCAATCATGAGGAAACTTGCTGGCACAAGCTGGGGAGCAGACGAAGGCATACTAAAGAAACTGTACACTGGAAGAGTGAGACCAGTTCTCGAGTATGGCATTGCGGCATGGACAACAGCAGCGAAGGCGAACTTCGATAAAGGTAACAAACTTCAAAACCAAGCCATGAGAATTATAACAGATGGCATGAAGTCAACGCCAATTGTAGAACTTGAAAAGATTACAAAACTGCAATCCATGACCGATAGAAGAGACTGCAGAGCCCAGCTGCAGTCAGAGAAACTCCGAAGACTGACGGACCATCCAATGTACCAGAGACTAAACAATTTGGGAAATGGGAAACTAAAGCGGAGAAACTTTGCAGAAATAGCCAAAGCAAAGATGCACGAAGATCCCATAAACACACTAACAACACCAAAACCCATCACTACTGTACGAAAACCTACCTGGAGGCAGGATATATTTCCAGAGGTGGTAGAAAATATACCAGGTATTGCAAACAAAAACTGCCAGACTGAAAAAGAAAGGAGAGACACTACCCTAAGCTTCATAACGAAAAGCTACCCAAGCATGGACTGGACCCATGCATACACCGACGGTTCTGTAACAAACACTACACAGAACGGAGGGGCAGGAGCATTCCTGAACCTACCAAATGGCAGAAAAATAACACTGTCCTTCGCTACTGGTAAGTACACAAGCAATTTCAGAGCGGAGGCAGAGGCACTGAGGGCGGCAGTGGAAAAGATGGTGACACACAGTGAAAATGAGAGCCATATAGTCCTGCTGACAGATGCTCTCGCCGTAGTCACAGCGCTAAAAAGCCAGAAAAACACTGAGCTTAATGACTGAAGAGCAGCACTCTGCAAACTGTGCCAGCAGTCCGCACCAAAAAGGGTAGTGGTACAGTGGGTTCCGTCACACTGCAACATCCAAGGCAACGAGGAGGCAGACAGACTGGCAAAAGAAGGTGCAAGACTACCACAAACAGATACCAGTATGACGTACGAAGAGTCAAAACGGCTTATCAAAGCCAGATACATGACCAAATGGGAAACCGAACATACTGGTTACACCAAAAACGATGCCTATTACCAGTTGAACCGAAAAGAGCAGGTCGTTGTCTTCAGACTTCGCACTGGCCACAACAGACTGAGGTACCACCTATTCAACAAATTGAAGATAGGGTGTACCGACGAATGCCCGTGCGGTACTGGTAAAATGACCACTGAACATCTGCTGCAGAACTGCCCGACATACGAGGATCAGAGAGAGCAGATGTGGCCATTACCAGTGGAACTGCAAGACAAGCTCTATGGCAGTAGCGAGAGCCTCAGGATGACCGCCGCTTTCTTCGAAAAAATAATGGTTACTGTCTGACTGTGTACGCAGAAGAAGAAGAAGAAGAAGATCCACACCATTTAGGGAACAAAGGGATGAAAAGTAAATAGGAAATTCAGCAGAATTAAAAGCTAGTTTCAAATTGAGTTTTTGAAGAGGCTGTGAGAGGTGAGGTGGCCTGTGCCTTTCCTTGCTGTTTTTACTTTCCTTAACTCATGTGCCAGGTACCCATTTACATCTGCGTCGACTGGAGAAGTGGTTCCTGATTAAAATCAAGACCCGGATTTTGTAAGTCTCCGGGCGCGATTCGACCCGAGGCACGCTGCTACCGCAGGCAGTAGCGTATTTCTGGCAATGAATCGAGGCACGCTGTTACCACAGAAAGTAGCGTATTGCTGGCAATGAATCGAGGCACGCTGTTACCACAGAAAGTAGCGTATTGCTGGCTACGAACCGAGGCATGCTGTTACCACAGAAAGTAGCGTACTGCTGGCTATGAACCGAGGCATGCTGTTACCACAAAAAGAAGCGTATTGCTGGCTATGAACCGAAGCATGCTGTTACCACAGAAAGTAGCGTATTGCTGGCTATGAACCGAGGCATGCTGTTACCACAGAAAGTAGCGTATTGCTGGCAATGAACCGAGGCACGCTGTTACCACATAAAGTAGCGTACTGCTGGTTGTGAACCGAGGCACGCAGTTACCACACAAAGTAGCGTACTGCTGGTTGTGAACCGAGGCACGCAGTTACCACATAAAGTAGCGTACTACTGGTTGTGAACCGATGCACGCTGTTACCACAGAAAGTAGCGTATTGCTGGCTATCAACTGAGGTAACGCCCTCCCCCCCCCCCCCCCCCCAACGTACTAGTTAAAAAATCCTGAATCAATTTTTTTGTTTTGGAAGTGTCATTTTGAAATTTTAGCCAGCCTTTTCAAAACTGAGGAATGCAGCATATTTGCCATAACATTGTCGCCATATACTCATAGTCTTGTTAGACTTAGCATGTTCGTTGATAAAGTTCGTCTTGTCATTCATGAACAAGATCCGAGCAATTTTCTGTAAATCTGCATGTTATATCCAAATGCGTTTTACGCATGCAACCATGACGCTAAAACATTGATATTATTTAGTCCAAAGATGTTCAGAATTATTCGCATCGGCGAATCCCTTTGATCTTTTAATAAAAAAGATAGGGCAGCAAATAAAAAAATTGTGCAGTACACAGCTGAATTTATCGTCGTCTTGTGTTCATATGCGTATCTCCTTAATGTTTTGATAGATCAATTGAATGTTTGTTTTGCCCTTTATGTACAATCGTAAAAATAGCACTAACATGCAACAGTTGGTACAGCCCTTCGGTCAATATTAGACCCCAATGTTGTATCAATTTATGTTGCTTGAAGCATTTGTATATTGAAATGTATTTGTTGTCATTGTATGTACACTTGATTGTTTTGATAAAAATACGCAAATTCATCCAATGTCTACTAATCAGTATACCCACAAAAGATGATTTTAATCATCCGAATCTTGTGGATTCAAAGAGCTTGATAATTGTAACTGGCTGGACACATTATAATCCATCTCGTTGTCAGTTATGTTCTTCTTCCTGGAGCACATGTTCAACACACTTCATCCCTGAGCACATGTTCAACACACTTCATGCAGAATTGAGTGTATTTTTTGAAAGGTACTCACGTGTCAGCACTTCAACATCACACATTTTAAATGCCCTATTCTGTTGGGTAACTTGTGCTTTGACTTTAACCCACACAAGCTTTACGGGGTTTAGATCCGTCGTAGACAAGTGTGACCGTACTGTTTAATGATTTTATCAATATGATACACCTTTTGTTATATTTGTCTTCCTCACAAGCTGCAACAACTCGGACTTTAAATACGTGTCTTCGAAATTCACTTTTTCCACAGCTAGCCATGTCATAATTTGAGCTATTGCAATTGGTACTTTGTCTTCCTCTGATACTGAATTGTGACAAGATGCATTATCCATTACTAGGCCTGACGGTCTTTCCAGAATTGGAAGCAAGCCATTTGACTTCCATTATCTGAAAATGTGTTCATTCATTTTAGTGGGATAGTTAGTCTCTACCGACGGTACTTTTTGATTGGAAAATAAGTTCTGCGTCATGGATGAGTCCTTTTTCACTGCTTCCGGCATACGTTAGTATAAGGCGCTGCACTTTGCTTTTTGGAATTCTGTTCACTGTTAACTGATTGTTATTCTTTACCATAGGTGTGGTTAGCATTGACTTAGGATTCGTTCAAGTATACAAGAATATGGCCTTGTCTATTCCGTTCACGTATCTGTCTCAGGTATTTGCTTACTACAGCAATCAAAAGTGGCTTTTTACATATAATATTCTTGCCACCTAAAGTTTTCCTGAATGTAAAGCCGGCGGCTCTTGCAATTTTTCAAACAGTACTTTTGTAAATGTCAATACTAAAGTCGGAATGAACTGTTAATTTTAGGCTCCGGAGAGTAACAAGTTAATTTTTCGTCAACAGTTTAAAAATCTCCCGTTTTATGAAATCACTAAATTTCCTTTTCCTGCCTTGCTTGAAATGAATGCACTCTGAAACGTGTCCAATCCAACATTAAAACGATAATCTATCCAGACCAAGGACCGATTGCTTTAGTGTCTCTGGGTCATGGATATCGCAATATGAATGACCAATCTTAGATTTTCCGCGGATAAACTGGTATAGTAAAACGGTAACCTTCTGCATTGTTTTAATTTACAGTTTAAAATTATTTTGAAATTGATATCAATGAAACTTTTAAAAAAGGAACTATATGTCACAATAACAACACCACAAACTATAATATCGGGATACGCCTATGACAAACGACAGTTTCACATGCATGGCCTTTGTTATTTTCCACACTGGACAAAGTGTCAAATTTGTGCATGGACAAAACAGGAATTTGTTTTTACTCAGCCTATTGTAATGTCAAAACATGTGTTTTTATAACAGCACGACTGAGTACCGTATACATGTTAAAATTATGTCCAATTCAGTGTGGCTGCTTTCAATTTGCCTAATGAATACATTTTTCAAAATTCATCAAATTTATCAGAGACAAATTTTTTTACTCAACGCCATGTATATTCTAAGGTTGCATGAGAATAAACCTTTAGATCTGACATGCAGTTTAGTAGAAAATTGCTCCAGACCTTGTTTATGAATTAAAAGATGGACTATAAAAAGCTGCTGATTGGTTGTTAACGATACTTTCGCGTCATTTCAAATAACTGTTTTTCCTTTGCCATGTTCCATTGACCTCCTGTGATGTTATTTGTGGGTATGCTTATTGTTTACAACAATAACGAAGTTTCCTTACGTCTGGTAATTGTGTTTTAACTTATTAAACTTCATAAAGATTATACTTAAAGTGATATATGCACGACCCCTCCATGATTTTATCATTTATTTTCATTTGAATGTTCCTGACAGTTCGAATTGCACGTGCGACACGAATTATGGAAAGCATTAATGTATTCGCCAATTGTAAGGGCGCGGAATATAAAAGAACCCGGCAGACGTCAGGAAGCGATCAAGAATTCAGACGATATCATTCGGTTGGGATAGACCCCACAAGATAGACCACATAAAGGGAAGGCATTTAGTTGATACAACTCTAACACTAGCTAGGCGACGTCCTGGTGAGTAAATACACACAGTTACGTAGGGCCAGGACGAACCTGGGGCCAGCATGAACTTGGGGCCAGCACGAACATGGGGCCAGCACGAACCTGGGACCAGCACGAACCTGGGGCCAGCACGAACCTGGAGTCAACTGGGACCAGCACGAACCTGGGGCCAGCGGAGACCAGCACGAACCTAGAGCGAGCTGGGACCACCACGAACCTGGGGCCAGCACGAACCTGGGACCAGCACGAAACTGGGATGAGCACGAACCTGGGACCAGCACCACGAACTTGGGACCAGCACCACTAACCTGGGGCTAGCTCCACGAACCTTGGGACCAGCACCACGAACTTGGGACCAGAATCTCGAACCTGGGGCCAGCACCACGAACCTGGGACCAGCACCACGAACTTGGGACCAGCACCATTAACCTGGGGCTAGCACCACGAACCTTGGGACCAGCACCACGAACTTGGGACCAGAATCTCGAACCTGGGGCCAGCACCACGAACCTGGGGTCAGCACCACAAACCTGGAACCAGCACCACGAACCTGGGGCCAGCACGAACCTGGGACCAGCACCACGAACTTGGGACCAGCATCTCGAACCTGGGGCCAGCACCACGAACCTGGGGCCAGCACCACGAACCTGGGGCCAGCACCACGAACCTGGGACCAGCACCACGAACCTGGGGCCAGCACCACGAACCTAAAACCAGAACAACGAACCTGGGGCCAGAACCACGAACCTGGGACCAGCACCACGAACATGGGGCCAGTACCACGATTCTGGGACCAGCACCACAAACCTGGGGCCAACAGCACTAACCTGGGACCAGCACGAACCTAGGCCCTATTAACATTCTGCATCAGACCATACAAAAGTATTTTTTTGTCAGCCAGGGATATAGCATGCGGAATACATGACCTGCCTAGCCGATCTGATACAGCCATAGGTTCGCAGAATAAGTTAAAGTTAGGCGGAGTCTTTGTTAGGATGTTGCATCTTCTCCTGACGTGCGGTTGAGGGTCATACTCATTACTTTCATCTGGACCTGAAGTTCGGTGGGGGTCTTGTTTAGTATTTGCATCTGCCTTCACATTATGTGAGGTTATGGTCAGTATGTTAAACCTGCCCTGATGTTGGACCTGCCTTGGCGTGAAATTGGTTTAAGGCCAGTATTTGCACCTGACCTGACGTGAGACTGGGTCAAGGTCAGTATTTGCACCTGATCATGACGATAACCTCAACAGCCTAAGAAACATATGTATATAATGCGAATCAATAATGACCAGACTAGCTCATCTTACTTAAGGAGACGATCTGCATCTGATTTGTCGGTGTGGAACTTGATACTTCTAGTTTGTTGATGTGGAACTTGATACTTCTAGTTTGTTGATGTGGAACTTGATACTTCTAGTTTGTTGGTGTGGAACTTGATACTTTAGTTTGTTGGCGTAGAACTTGATACTTCTAGTTTGTTGGTGTGGAACTTGATACTTCTAGTTTGTTGGTGTGGAATTTGATACTTCTAGTTTGTTGGTGTGGAACTTGATACTTCTAGTTTGTTGGTGTGGAACTTGATACTTCTAGTTTGTTGGTGTGGAACTTGATACTTCTAGTTTGTAATTTGGAACTTGATACTTCTAGTTTGTTGGTGTAGAACTTGATACTTCTAGTTTTTTGGTGTGGAACTTGATACTTCTAGTTTGTTGGTGTGCAACTTAATACTTCTAGTTTGTTGGTGTGGAACTTGAAACTTCTAGTTTGTTGGTGTGCAACTTGATACTTCTAGTTTGTTGGTGTGGAACTTGATACTTCTAGTTTGTTGGTGTGGACCTTGATACTTCTAGTTTGTTGGTGTGGAACTTGAAACTTCTAGTTTGTTGGTGTGCAACTTGATACTTCTAGTTTGTTGGTGTGGAACTTGATACTTCTAGTTTGTTTTTAGGACATTGCGTTCTGCACACGTGACACCGACTCAGGTGATCTAAATAGGGAATGCCATACTTCTTTCGTTTGAAGGCTTTTCATTTTTCATGTTATTGTGTTTACAGTTCTTTGAGTGCTGCTTTGACTTTTTAAATTTGTGTTTCTTGTTCTGTGTACTGTTTAGACTGAAGAACATTTTGTCGAAACTTCATTTATTTATCCTTGTTCATCTGTTAAACTGACATACCATTATTTTGACACTTACCTGAGCACAGGTGTAAATGCATTACCATATGCGAAGTCCCCTTTCTTTTAAGCCCAATTGGAATGGACATCGTCTTCGTGTTGTATACATACCGACGTAAATGATCCCGAATATTCCAGGTTTCGGTTTCTGGACATCATTATTTACCTTTTCACTCCAGATAGATCCAACACCGCCTTTAGTCTACTCTAACCCTAACCCTAACCCTAACTCTAACCCTAACCTTAACTCTAACCCTAACCCTAAACCTAACTCTAACCCTAACCCTAACCCTAACTCTAACCCTAAGCAGTTTTGTTTGGTAATCCTGAAATTATTTGTTTGTATTGCGGTTGACTAAGTACCTATTTTTACTCGGCGAGGCTGCTAGCACAATGAACATCCTTCGCTATTTACCTCTTACAACACACGCAGAACGAAATAAAAGTCCTATTGTGTCTAGGCAGGGGCCCTCTTGGACAACCAGGCGAGTCCGTAGAGGGACAACCGGAAGACGCGGTAACACAATTGCAATTCAACACCGATAGTTTAGATATATTCTCATTTTGAGCTAATGTGACGCAACAGCCAGTCATTTCTATAACAATTGGTGAATCGGCGACCCCTGCTGGACATTTAACTTAAATAGCAATTTACTTCACACACAAATATTTTGAAGTGGACAGAAGTTAACATTACTTCTCGGTAAGTGGTATGAAAGTTAATGCTCTAAATTTGCCGATGATCAAGCCATGGTGGAAGGATCCGTAGCAAGGCTGCAAAGGCTGCTTGAACAAAATTAACAGCTCAGTCAAAGAGTTTGGCATGCAAATAAAATTGAAGACAATGGCTAGAGTAACAAAAACTAGAGTAACAAAGGCTAGAGTAACAAAGGCTAGAGTAACAAAAGATAGAGTAACAAAGGCTAGAGTATCAAAGGCTAGAGTAACAAAAGATAGAGTAACAAAGGCTAGAGTATCAGAGGCTAGAGTATCAAAGGCTAGAGTAACAAAAGATAGAGTATCAAAGGCTAGAGTAACAAAAGATAGAGTATCAAAGGCTAGAGTAACAAAAGATAGAGTAACAAAAGACAGAGTAACAAAAGATAGAGTCACAACGGCTAGAGTATCAAAGGCTAGAGTAACAAAGGCTAGAGTAACAAAGGCTAGAGTAACAAAGGCTAGAGTATCAAAGGCTAGAGTAACAAAGGCTAGAGTAAGAAAGGCTAGAGTTACAAACAACAAAGGCAAATGAATATAATCATGAATATAGAAATAACTGAACAAGTATATAAGTTGACACTATTGAGCAAATCGTAACAGAAGATTCCCACAATAAGACAGAAATTAGGACAAAAAAGGTTTTCAGAGTAAAACTGACATTTCTGACCTAATGAATATCAGGATAGAACTAAGGAATACTCACTACTCGTGTAATGCCAATTGCACTGTATGGAGTGGAAACATGGACTTTAACAAAGACGAATTGTACAAGTTTCGAAGCGTTGTCAATGTGGTGCTATCGTAGAATGAGTTAGTTGGACAGAAATAAGATCCAATAACAATGTCGTAACTCAGATAGAAGCATAAAGAGACATATTGAAAATGATACAAAAACAAAAATCGAGTTGGATAGGACACAACATGCTACATGAAAATCTTTAAAACCAGTCTAAGGACTGACCAGCTAGATGATGAAGTGGATAAAAAGTTCATTTTGATATTTTAAAATGTTTACTGTTGTTTTTGATACACTTCTTATTGTCAACCTGTACTGAACATTGAACGTACTTACAAGGACATGCTAGGTATACGATGCCCCCTAAACAAATATTTTCATAAAAAGGGATTGTAACAGAATTCTCAATATACTTATGAAATATTGATGTGCAGTCTGCATACATCAAGTTTAATTTTTTTTAAACTATTACACAGACAGATTATTAGACTAAGCCAGGACACCGTGACCTAAAAGTGACAAATAGTTTGTTTTCGTTCATATCGAAGATGTGCCATATTGTTTCCACACGCAATTTGTAAATAAATGTAAGTGGTAAGTCCTTTACAGAGCATTGCTTCTTACAACCGCCACCTATTTGGCTGTTGCTTGGCAAGTGTACAGTACTGTAGGCTTCCATTACGTTCCGTTCGTGGAGGAGCAATCCAAACTGCCAAACTGGACATGGCGGGAATCAAACCCGGTACTTTGCGTATGTGACAACCGAGGGAGTTTCACCACTAGGCCACTCAGCCTTCTATGTGTAAATAAGGAGTATGAAATAAAGCCTTTGTAATAATCTAACTCCAAAATGGCATATCATCGTTTTACGTTTCTGTAGTTTATTTACGTTTAAGTATCTCATCCTTTGATTCCAGATCAGCTGATTAAGCATGATATAGATAAAGTAATCTGATATTCTGTGTTGATTTATTTAGTCCACATTCTGCGCTGTCAATTGAAACTATTTTTTATCAATTCTGCAGTAGACGTCACCGCGCTGTTAATATAAATTGCTGCAAAAATAATTATTTAATAACATATTTTATGTTTTCATTTTTCTTTAATGACAAGGGATAAACCTTAGGCGAAGAATCAATCTTATCATAATTTGCAAAATCTCGCCTCATCAAACGTGAATTTTCGATAAAATGAAATGAACTTTTAGAAAGTGCAACATGTAATGATAAAACATTTGCAGTTATTAGCAAGTGAGTTCTACCAGAGTCAGTACATCGCACAATTTATACACATAATATAGTCTTTGTTTGTGGGATGCCATTTAAAATGATGTAGATAATAAACGTTCAAATAGCGTGTGTGTTAAAAGGGCTAAATATTTAGCAGGTTTTTAGTAGAGGCCTATGGGGTTATATAGCCCTGCTGTTACTGCAAACATATCAGCGTGGAACTATATTAAAGTAAGATTTACTAGTAGCGAACAGAATAAAACGTCAGTTAAAGCTGCCTCATTCAAACCAAATGTAGTTCTTTCTTATCTTTCAACGCAAATATGTCCTATATAGCCTTTCAGTGAAATGACATTTGATTGCACATGATAAGTTTGATGTGACTGATAAAAGCAAATATATGCATGCCTATAACGCCAACTTCACCCATGACTGATTATATAAAAACGCTTTCTACAGTAGCTTATATAGAGTAAAGATCAGAGGCGGTACACATCGAATTAAAGTATTAACTTGTGTCTTATTGTGCATTATCACTGCGGGTTTGTTCAATTATGAATATGCAATAGTTCCCTGTATCAAAACATCAAAGTCTAGTGATAAAAAGAATATATTGTATGTTAAGTGGCATGGGAAATTCATAACAATGTAACTTATTGTATAACCTTTTCCACAACATTATAAATATTGAGTGCATGTATTGTCTAATACAGAGGTTTTCAAACTGTGAGTGGCGGCTCCAGGGGCGTCGCCACTCTCGGCTAAGGGCGTCGCGTTGGCTGTGGAACAGTGTTGGGCTCGATCTTATATCTTTTTTGTGGGTACAATTGCTTATATATAGTATAGAAAGGACTCGCGGTGATTTACTCACAGGTCAAGGGAGCCGCTGACCAAACACATATGAAATCCTCTGATCTAATACATAACTGTAAAACATTCTTTATGTCAATGTCTGTGTGGGTCATAGTTGGAATACAGAAGATGACATATTTGGGCTTAAAACGTGAGCTGCTCTTATTGGTTCAAAAGGAATTATTAAAATCAAATCTATGCATGTAAGTGTCATAGTCATAAACGACCCGTTCTTCTACTAGATAGTTCATCTTGTGTCAGTCCAAATCCTGACTCCAGTAGTTAATCGTGTGCCAATCACAACCCTGCCTCCAGTAGTTAATCTTATCACAAAGTGGCCAGCGAACGAACAGTACCATCTCTTGCCTTGTTCCTCGTGTCTAACAACGATCTCACCTATGATCTGCCAAAAGGGGCGAAAGTCGCTCTATATCCAGATGACTTGGTGGTGTGGTGGTAATAAAACACATAACAATTGTTAATAAGTGAATACAAAGAGCAGCAGAAAATATAGCAACATGGGCTGAGAAATCGATGGTACAGGTCAAGGCCAATAAATCTGCAGCAACAGTCTTCACACTTTCAAACAAAGAAAAAGCAAATATGACTTGGAAATATACAGATCCAAACAGATGATGATCTGGGCATCACATTAGATAAGAGAATGACATGGAGACCTCATATTGAACCAAACAAAAACAGACCAAGGCAAGGATGAAACTCGCAATACAGAGTAAAATAGCTAGGTCAAATTGGGGAGTAAATAAAACCACACATTAAGAAGGTTTATAATGGAGAAATAAGACCAATAGTGAACTATGGATCAGTAGCGAAATGACACCTACACATCTTAGATAAGGTACAAAACTTAGGGTGACCAAGGGTGCCATGAAGACAACTCCAATAAACGAAATGGAAAAAAAATCACAGACATTACACCTCTATCCTATAGACGTGACACCAAAACCATGACATCACACCGCTATCCTATAGACGTGACACCAAGACCATGACATCACACCTCTATCCTATAGACGTGACACCAAAACCATGACATTACACCTCTATCCTATAGACGTGACACCAAAACCATGACATCACACCTCTATCCTATAGACGTGACACCAAAACCATGACATGACACCTCTATCCTATAAACGTGACACCAAAACCATGACATCACACCTCTATCCTATAGACGTGACACAAAGACCACGATTCCAGCAGAAAAAAACAATGACAACACACTCAATGAAGACCAGGTTCAGAGATCAGTGGAGATTGAAAAAAAACAATTGCTTTGTATATCGGTTCCCCATAAAATAATCAGAACAATAAAGGATGAACTACTAGATACCACTAAGAGATAAAACAATATCCCTTCCAATCCCATGTAAACAACACATCTTAGATCTCAGCATAAAAACTTTCAAAACTATCATCTACGTTCCAAAATGGAAGATCAGAATACTCTCCATCGAAAAACAACCGCATACATGATCGAAAAACTATGCATCAGAGACGTATTGATCAAAGTAAATACAAATGTATCAGCAACATTAGCCGTAAAGAATGGAGGCACAGGAATCCATGTTGTCTACCCAGACAAAGATAACGAAACCACCAAGTCATCCACTGAACATCCTTGCTGAAACTACTCCCCTAAAGTACAGGAAATAATTATTGCTGCAGAAATGATAAACAACACAACAATCTACAGATTGTATTTCTGGCAGACGCATTGGTGGTTCTACATGCCCTCAAATAAGATAAACTGTCAAAGATTAAAACGGCATTAGGCGAACTATTAGCCAAGAGATGGACAGAGCTTCAGGGGATATAATCTCACAATGCATTACCAGGAAATGAGTTAGCAAATAGGTCAACAAAGGAGGGAACAAGCACAAGTCCAACAAGAGCATAAAACCAGCATCCAATGAAAAAAGACCATTAACCAAGCCATAAGACGAGTCGATCAAACATGATATAACTATCACTGCCCAGAGCGAAGCAAATGGGTCTTGTTCCAAATGAGAACGGGACATAACAGATTGAATGGCCACTTACACCGGCTAAAAGTGGCTCCATCACACATGTGTATGTGAGAGCAAACAGTGCAGACAGCCGAATATATCAAGCAAGACTTATATGCTTAGGACATTTCGTACTGATCTCTGAACCACAAAGATGAACCTGCACACACATCTGTGATTCCTGCCCCAAATAGATGAGCCACCACACACAGCTGTGATCCCTTTCCCACAAAGATGAACCACCACGCACAGCTGTGATCCCTGGCCCACAAAGATGAACCACCACGCACAGCTGTGATCCCTGGCCCAAAAAGATGAACCATCACGCACAGCTGTGATCCCTGGCCCACAAAGATGAACCTGCACAAACAATTGTGATCCCTGGCCCACAAAGATGAACCACCACACACAGCTGTGATCCCTGGCCCACAAAGATGAACCTGCACACACAGCTGTGATCCCTGGCCCACAAAGATGAACCTGCACACACAGCTGTGATCCCTGGCCCACAAAGATGAACCTGCACACACAGCTGTGATCCCTGGTCCACAAAGATGAACCTGCACACACAGCTGTGATCCCTGGCCCACAAAGATGAACCTGCACACACAGCTGTGATCCCTGGCCCACAAAGATGAACCACCACACAAAGCTGTTTTGACGCCTCCAAGAACGCTCCACAACAGCAAGTTATGTCCCGAGAACTGGCCTTCACATGTAGACGTAGAGAAAGAAAAACAACTTGCGAACGAGAAATAGAAGAAGAAGAAGCAGAAGAGGAAGAAGAAGAAAAAGAAGAAGAGGAAGAAAAAGAAGAAGAAGAAGAAGAAGAAAAGAAGTCACAATTCATTTCTCCATCAGAGTTTTGATAGTTCACGATTCTAAGTCACACAGTAATGGAGATAACGGGTTTAATATTTCTAAAACATTGTTTCCGTATATCACGCAAGACTGGCATACATTGTTTCCATATATCAAGTAAAGATGACAACAATTAAATATTTGATGAAAAAAAGAGAATAGATCCAATATAAAGTATGGGTTTGTGAGACTACAATGTATTTCCCCTGATGAGGTTTGCAATAAGTGCAGCCGGCCCTCTTGTAAAGCACAATGCCCCTTAGCTCTGCACAGCCATTAATAGTTAAAAGTTATCCATTCATTCCATAAATTTATCAATTCGGTAATTCAATAATTCATTCGATAATTAATTAAATGATTAAATCATTCATCTAATCAATCATTAACGCATTCGTTCAATCATTCGTTAAATAATTCAATCAAATTATCATCAATTCTGTAATTAGCTCATCCAATCGTTCATTCTTTCAATCAATAATTCAATAACGAATTTAATCAATCAATAAATCATGTGTAATTCATTCAATAAATTATTAAATCATTCATTCAGTCATCCATTCATTCATTCAATTATTCGTTAATTTAAACATGCACTCATTCATTTTGTTTTTCTTTGTCCTAGGGAAGCAAAGAGTCTCACCATCAACAATTACAAAAGGCTGAATGCGAGCACTTGCACTGGTGTAACAGGGTCAGTTGTAGATACTGAAATGTCATGTATGAAGCAGGGCAGTTATAACTTACAACTTGGCCACTGAAAGGCTAGCGTTAACTGGTACAATGATAGCACATTGTAACACAGGGGAGAGAGTTCAGAGGTCACACACGTCGGACATTCTTTGACAAAACCCGTCTGGATTTGTCTGCCGGACAATCAGATCAGGGGAAGGAGAGAAGATCGGTTTGACTTAGTAGGTTTGTGCGATAGTTCTAAAGATTCAAGATTTAAGGGTTTTCAAAATGGCGAGAAGGGGGGGGGGGGAGGAAGGGAGGAGGATCACTCTGAAAATGAGGGGGCGGGCTAGTTAGCGTTCGTTCAATAGTGTCTAGTTGTCATGGAAAAATGTTGGTAGGGGTGTGAGGCCGTCCCTTTGCTGTAGCTGCTAAAAGACACATGCAACAGGGATAGTGGTTTGGAGACACGTATGATTTGATGACAAGCAGTCACAGTGATATTGAAAGGGAGACAATATACGAAGATAGTAGGGACACCAGAAAGGAGGAATTTTGCGGATTGACAGGCGGCGCAGGCGACACGAGCTACTGTCTGGTCAGGTAAGAGTTGACATAAATACCTCGCGACAGGAAGGAGTATATGGCGAATAAAGGAAAAACACGCAGCAGAACAGGCAGAGCTGGTCGGGAGGTTAACCGTTTTCAGTTCATGGGTATTGCACTAGTGCATCAATGAAACGGACAGCGAGGCAGCCCCAGTGACAAAGTCCGAGTGTCAGTAAGGTATAGCAAACACCTGGGATTCAATTTCCGAAGTCTGAGTGTCAGTAAGGTTTTGCAAATATCTGGGATTCAATTCTTCAAAGGCAGTCTGTAGAGTGCTGCCTGAAACCTCAGTGAGCTCGTGCTCTCAGAAGCGGGTGTGTGACGGGCACGAGAGATCACATCCCCAGAACCAATCAGTACATATCATATCAGTACAATCATAGAACACCAGGGAGAAACCACGGGGAGGAATATTTAAATCCCCAGCGGAGCCCAGACGAACGAAAACTGCAGACTGTCAGAAATCTGCCCCATCGCCTGATGACGAAGAGGACCGCAAGACTACAACACAGTTAGAAAATCAATTAAAAACTGGTTGTATATGTTTAGGAAGGATAGTGGTAGACAATATAATCTGTGTTAGACCTAGAGGTTTAATCTAGCTCATGCTGACAGCCTTTGTTTAGAAAGAGTAGTCATAGTCAGTTTAGTTGATAATGTAAATTATTAGAATATGAAAAAACGAAAACCTTTTGTTTATATATTGAAAGACGTTTTGGTGTTTTTTTGTTTTTGTGAGAACAGAGTAAAGTGAGATAAAGAAAGATAATCTGCTAGAAGGGATGACGGACGATGTTGATGATGTTAGTCCATCACATGTGATGAAAACCACTCTCTTTGTTCAGCAGTGTGGACAGTCTTT
Organism: Ariolimax columbianus; assembly: GCA_036924085.1. NCBI lineage: Eukaryota > Metazoa > Mollusca > Gastropoda > Stylommatophora > Arionidae > Ariolimax > Ariolimax columbianus. The sequence goes on from JAVGWX010000003.1 coordinate 137,745,330, forward strand.
CCTCTTGCTGTGTCCGCTGAAATGAGTGACTTGCGCTGTGATTTGGATTAACTTGAGGAAGAAACTGCCCTTTTGTGAACCTCACTCTTTGGTCCTGAGCTACCCCTCGCCAGTGGCAAGATGTTTATCGAGACGACTGGACAGGATACAGATTTTTCCTCAGCGTTTACTCCCGAAGTCTTTCCCGTAAATAGGCATTCCACAAGGTAGCGGAGGGGGTGGGCGTGGGGGAAGGGGGGGTGTGACATCTAACGTTGTGTCGTCCCTTTTCCATAATCACAAGAGGTGGTTAGGACATAAGTCATGGTGTGAGTAAGTTTGGCATCTCTCCCCGGCTGTGTTCAGTCCGTTATAGTCGTGTCTAAATTTCACACACCAATATTGACAGTCTGCAGATAAGGCAAAGGGTGCCAATCTCGTAAAGTTCAGCCGTGTGAACTAGACCGTGAAATACGACACAGGTTTAAGCATAGTGCTATTAATATAGCCGATCTCCAGACCAGGATAATAGGACGGAAGAAATACAAAAAATGAACAAATTAACCAGTCCAAATGGAAAACAACAACACATTTCCTTGAACACAAGTGTAAGTCGTTGACTAGTGTGTATTGCAGGCAAATCCGTGGTCTGGCAGCACCCATAATGAACTAAATCAGCAGAGCAATGTAGACCCGCTGCCGGTTACGCGCCATCGTTATGCTGTATCTAGGTAATGGACGCTGTTACGCTGGCTCAATCAGATGTTATGGTCTAACATGATGAGGTGACTAACCTCATGAGCTAATCTCTTTTATCACTAGTAGTTATATACCCAGAGAGTTACATTTGTCATATTCATGCCTCCAACGCACCACTTAGGTAAGTATAGTAAGCAATGTAAAGTATAGATTTGTGAGTAAAATAAGATGAAATATGTAACACTGTCATGTATCAGAGAGTATATAACATTCCCACCGACCAGGAAAAGCAAAGAGGGCAGAGTAACAGTTTATTCTCCCGAAGTTTGGAAAAACTAGGATTAAAACTACGTTCAAAGTCAAAGTGGCCGCGAGGCGGAAAAACGAGAGGCATAGTGGTTACTAGGGAACGCCCCTTTGTTAGCTGAGGGGTGAAAATGACAAGAGTGATCGTTAGGGTTTCACAGGGGAAGGAGCAAAAGATAATTGAGAGATATCCTGTCGGCTCAGAGGGAGCATCGTAGTTGAAGGGGCGAAAAGAAGTCTATAAAAGATAGAGCAAAGTAGATTTGAGAAAATTCTAATTCGAGAGAAACCTAGAAGGCTGGCTTACAGTACTCCATGGGTATTGCTTTTGTGCCTTTTGGAGTGAAATGGTGGCCCTTTTATGATCGAAGAGAGAGAGCATATTTATAGTCTCCACAATGAACGCTCTGATCTGTTAGGACGAACTATAAGAAAGAACGTTTGCGTACATTGGCAAAGAGAACATACTTATCGTCTTCACAGTGAACTATCTGATCTGTGGGAACGAAAAATAAGACATAACGTAAGCATTCAGATGTAAAGTGGGATACATCTTAAGACTCCCCAGGGAACACACTAACGAACATCGTGAGAAGCTATCATTACTCGACGCAGAACTGCTGATCACTAGAGATCATCAGCACCAACTGCCAAGACGGGCACACGGCATTCCAGACAAGAGAGTATTTAAGTAGATAGGACGAGATTTGCTTAGCGTCTCATGTGTGTATTAGATTAAACTACAGAAATGAGTTTTATAGTGTCATAGATTCTATTCAGTTCATATTAATATTCTCTAAGTAAACAAGATTCATATTAGTTTGTTAAGTTAGCTTAGGTTGTTTATCAATGTGTAGCAATTGCTCTTTTTTGTAATAAATAAATTTATGATTTTATGTTTAACGGAAGTTTTAGCGTTTTGCTGTGATGACGTCTTATCGTTCGGTATTAAATAGTGTAACACTCTAGCCCACAGTCTTAAGCAGTTCTATCGCACACACACACACACACACACACACATTTATATCAATACGTTAATGGTTCTCGTGACCAGGAATGGTTCTCGTGACCAGGAATGGTTCTCGTGACCAGGAATGGTTCTCGTGACCAGGACATGAGAAGTCCTGCTATAAATAGTAAGAGCATCAATTGTGAAAGAGCCAGAAAACACTGCCGTAAGGGACGGAGTATAAGAAACTACACTTTACTAGATCTTCTATCGTTTTTATTGGCGGGAGTATACAGTTTTTCTTCCTCATTGCCTTACATTCCCTTACTATAATCTTGGGTAAATCATTTGCAGCTGGATAGACTTGAACGTGTCGATACAGTCAAGTGAACCTGGTTCCTTTACTGTGAAGAACAAGTTTCAACCACTTTGCCATGTTCTTATGAAGTGTCGTGTTGTGTGAAGAAAAACAGACGATCTGATTGGAATGTGCGGGGAAACTCTTCGTAAGTCATGAAGCATGTAGAGTAAATATGTTGAAACTAATAATAAGAAATATTAAGTAGACGCACATGAACCGTAACAGAAGACATATCAAGTACATGGACATGTTTTGAGAATTGCACCAACAGATACAAGTGCAAAGATCACAGTAATTTCTCCCCGCCATCTTATCTCGACATTTGGAAGTGATTTCCGCAGAACGAATGACTTTCGGCCGTCTTAGAGCGTTTAATTCCCTCTAATGTGCACTGAGCTTTTCCCTTTTCTTAAGTGACGCCGACCTTATTATAATCTATACCCCGTAAGCTAATAGTCTGTTGATATGTGGTGGATGAAAATCTACCTGAACTTCAAATTACGTAAGGTTTTCTTGGTAGAATATATATATATATATATATATATATATATATATATATATATATATACATATATATATATATATAAATATACATATATATATATATATATATATGTATATATATACGCGAGGGGTGCTATTAAAGTAATGCCACATACTTTATTATGATGTCCGATGACGTCAGAAGTAGCTCTTGGCAGTATGGCAGTAAAGTTTGAACCTTCCTGCCAATGTCCAGAACATTTTGTTTCCGTCCGACAGGTGGCAGTGAAGGAGAAGTTTGACAAAATGGCGTCTGTCATGGAAGTGCGTTATAAACAGAAGTGCGTTATTGAATTCCTCCATCTGGGGTAGTTGTCTCGCCGCGGCGACTCAATTTCAACCAGTGTTCGTAAAGCGATCTCAGTCCCGCCAGGCGGAGCGATAGCGCGGGCTTGCGGAAAACGCTCGCCTGCCTTTCCCCGTAGTGCGAATTGGGTGCGGTTTGTGGTAGTGGCTCCTCCACCGAGGTGCGCTAGTCTGGTCCGTATCAGGAAACTTGGTCCGTCCGTGGTGATTTATCTAAGGCTTATAGCAGAGCTCGACAGTACGTCTCGCTGGTGGTCCGACTCTCGCAAAGAGCTTGTGACCGGCAAATGGAAAGCAGGAATCGTTGCCTCGAGGCCCTGCGTTCTCCCTACGGAGAAGGGCAGGCCGGCAGGCCAAATTGTGTCTCTAGTCCCAGTGAAATTCGTCGCCGAGGTCGTTGGGATCCGTTCTGCACAGAGCGCTGCCATCCCTCCTCGAGCGAGCCCGGTCGGTCGGTCGTCTGGTGCGTGTGGGAGGCCCCTGTCAGGCGGTCCTAGGTCGACGGAGTGAGGGACGGGTGGAACAACCCTCCGTCCGTCCCGTCAGTCGGTCCCTGCGGCCGTCCCAGTGAGGCTTTTTACAAAAACACACCCTTCCTCCGCCGACCGGTGTGTGCTGTACGTACGTCTCCGACAGATATCTGGTTGATCCTGCCAGTAGTCATATGCTTGTCTCAAAGATTAAGCCATGCATGTCTAAGTTCACACTGTCTCACGGTGAAACCGCGAATGGCTCATTAAATCAGTCGAGGTTCCTTAGATGACACGATCCTACTTGGATAACTGTGGCAATTCTAGAGCTAATACATGCTTACCAAGCTCCGACCCTCGCGGAAAGAGCGCTTTTATTAGTTCAAAACCAATCGTCGTTTCCCCTCGCGGGGTTGCGGCGTCCCCACTGGTGACTCTGGATAACTTTGTGCTGATCGCATGGCCTCATGTGCCGGCGACGCATCTTTCAAATGTCTACCCTATCAAATGTCGATGGTACGTGACATGCCTACCATGTTTATAACGGGTAACGGGGAATCAGGGTTCGATTCCGGAGAGGGAGCATGAGAAACGGCTACCACATCCAAGGAAGGCAGCAGGCGCGCAACTTACCCACTCCCGGCACGGGGAAGTAGTGACGAAAAATAACAATACGGGACTCTTTCGAGGCCCCGTAATTGGAATGAGTACACTTTAAACCCTTTAACATCGTGTTTAACTCCGCAGAAACCGCAGATTTCAAATACCTGGTCATTGACAAACAAAAGCCCTCAATAAATTCGTCTGACCAAATAGTGAACGGGTGCTGGAAATAGATCATCTGAAGACAGGTCAGTTTTACCCTACAAATGACAGGGCGTTGCTACGGAAAACCAGCTCAAATCGAGAGGAGCCGCAGACACTTTGGTTCACGTACCAGGCTGATAAGCCAAGGGCGCGAGGCTACCATGTGGGGGATTACGGCCGAACCCTTGTAAGCCGCAATCCCGCCCAAAATCTCAGCACCACTGCAATGGGAGGCTCCTACATGCTCGGGACCTAGGGCTTGCGCCCCAGCCCTATCAGGTAGAGCCACAGTAAGAGGTCCTTGCCGTCCGCCAATCAAAGCGGGCGGACAACTGCTTGATACTCACCCTCTACGGCGTTGGGGTGCGAAAACACCAACCAAAGACTTAGTACCTGGTCGGGGTGTCGAAAACAGTAGAGCAGCCACCTCACTGTGAACTGTCAAGACTCAACCACTGACCATGAGAGTTGTCTGCACATCAGGCGAACAACATCTCTGTGTCATTACCAGGCTTGTCCCCTGGCTGAATGCACTCCGGCTACGATATCTACCTCTGTACGTTATCAGCCATATAACTATCATACTGGACGCAGAAGAGATGCAGACCAGCGGACATTGCACAACTGCCCCACTGTGTCAACACCCCAGGTGGCGGGGAATGCTAGGCGTACCATCCCTGCATAGAAGCCAAGAAAATAAAGGGAAAAAGAGATACCCCACTCACATGCAAATGCTACGTTTCTGGCAGGACGTGACGATCCTGGGATACAGACACACTGGACTGCCTCTCTTCCGGGTAAACCAGTCCATCTCATATATCATCACATATCATCATTGCACCCTATAGACACGAGTAGTGAAGACTCGATAGTCTGGTAAGACAACTTCCATAAGAGAGAAAACTCTGATCGTAAACAACTGCTGCCTTGCAGATAGGCTGGGGACAGCCAAAGGCTAAGGAGGGCATCCCTACAGAAACGCCTGTTGAAATCGGATGCACGGGGCCGCAAGCCTAACAAAACAGTGCAACGTAAATCACAGTATGATGGCAGTACAACCTATTAGAAAAACGTATGGCGCTCATCCTGAGGAGACCCGCCAGGCAGCGATAGCGCCGGGCCTCACGCCTCGAAGGGGCCCACCCTTGACTACTGGTGGTCACCCACCCATGTGTCGTGGAGTCAAGGCACATGGCTATGGGGCAACGTACATTGGCCAAAACCTCAAGACCCTCAAAATACTACAGTGGAATGCGGAGGGAGTCATTAACAAAAAACTTTCCCTAACACACCACCTGCATGAAGGTAAGATTGACGTGGCATGTATCCAGGAAACGCACCTCAACAATAACCATAAATTCTCAATCAGAGGATATCAGACCTTCCGTCTAGATAGAGAAGGCCACAAAGGAGGGGTCCTGATACTGACCAGAAACAGCATACCGAGTAGCGCGGTACCTGTCAATCACACCGGACAAGCAGAAATTGTAGGAGTTGACATAATGGCTAAAGAGACGAAGCTCCGCATTTTCAATCTGTACGGACCACCAAACAGAGACCTATCGCTCTCGAGTATGGAGGTCAGAGACTCCAACTGCATAGTAGTTGGAGATTTCAACAGCCACTCGGAGAGATGGGGATACTCTGACACAGACAGTAGAGGTGACGAAGTGGAAGATTGGGAGATAGATGCAAATCTCTCCCTAATCAATAGGCCGGAGGATAGCCCTAGCTTCTATTCAAGAACATGGCATACCACCTCGACTCCAGATTTGGCCTTCTCCACACAGGACATACACTATAAAATAGACCGCCAGGTGCTAAACCAACTGGCAGGTAGCGACCACAGGCCGATCAGGCTAACCATTGACATGGAAGTAGGCCCACAGGAAACAAAACCGCTCCCACGTTGGAATTACAAACGAGCCGACTGGGACAGATTTGCAATCCTGACAGATGGGCTGTGTGAAACCATCAACACACGAAACACCAAAATGAAGCCCATGGTGGAGATCCTAAGCAAGGCAATAATGCAAGCCGCCACTGAAACCATCCCAAGAGGAGCTAGGAAAAACTATAAGCCCTACTGGAATGATGAGTTACAGAAAGTGGAAGATGCAGTAACAAATGCTAGGAACATGGCAGAACGAGAGAAATCCATGGAGGCAAACATCGCCCTCAAAGCCGCCGCGGCGAAGTACAAACACACTCTCAAGCAAACAGCAAGAGAAAGTTGGAAAAATAAAACGGAAAGTCTGAACCTGGACAAAGAAGGGAACAAGCTATGGAAGCTAGTCACAGCCATGAATGACGAAACCCCGTCAAATAAACAAATTACTATCAAGCAGGGCGAGAACTTGATCACAGGTAAGAAAGCCGCAAACGCCTTTGTCGATCACTATGCCAGAGCAAACCACATCGAGGTCCCTGCAGATAAGCATACAGACATTAGCGAAGAGCTAAAGGGACACGAAAACATAAATACGGCTCCTGAAGAGCACATGATGGCCAAACTAACAATGCGCGAAATAGAAGAGGCTATGAGAACACTAAAGAAAAGGAAATCTCCCGGAAAAGACAGGATAACAAATGAAATGCTGATGGGGCTGGGCCAAACAGCGAAGAAGAAACTACTATCAGTCCTGAACCAAAGCTGGAAAAGGGGTATTGTACCCCAGGCATGGAAAGATGCAATACTGGTACCAGTACCAAAAACAGGGAAGGACAAAACAGATCCAAATGGATACAGGCCCATTAGCCTACTGAGCTGTGTCGGCAAGCTGATGGAACGGATGATAAACACCAGACTGATGTGGCATCTGGAAGAAAAACGAATACTAATTCCACAGCAAGCCGGCTTTAGACAGCACAGATCCACTGAGGACCAGGTCATCCTCATAGCCCAGGAGATAGAAGATGCCTACCAGGCACAGAAACACACAGTAGCTGTTTGGGTGGATCTGGAAAAGGCATTTGACAAAGTCTGGAAGGATGGACTTAGAGTCAAGCTAAGAAGAAGTGATGTCTGTGGGAAGATGTACAACTGGATCAACCACTACCTCAAACAAAGAACGGCCAGAGTCCAAGTACAAGGGCAAATGAGCAAAAAGGTGACACTCGAGCAGGGAGTACCCCAAGGGGGAGTATTGTCACCCACACTCTTCCTGGTATATATAAACGATATTACAGAGAATATACCAAGAAGAGTCCATAGCTCAATGTTTGCAGACGATCTGGCTATGTGGACCTCTGAAAAGAATCTCACCATAGCAAGAAATCGGATGCAGACGGCCCTAACATCGCTGGAAGAGTGGGCGAACTCATGGCTGGTCAAAATAAACGAGGAGAAAACCACGTGCACAATTTTCTCGCTCTCATTAAAACCCCAAAGTACCAAATTAAGTCTGAATGGCAAAATCCTGCAGCCAAACGACAACCCAACCTATCTGGGAGTCACATTTGATCGGCGCATGACATAGAAAAGTCAGATTGAGAGAAACCGAATGAAAGCCAGAGAAAGAATGGCGATCATGAGGAAACTTGCTGGCACAAGCTGGGGAGCAGACGAAGGCATACTAAAGAAACTGTACACTGGAAGAGTGAGACCAGTTCTCGAGTATGGCATTGCGGCATGGACAACCGCAGCGAAGGCGAACTTCGATAAAGTTAACAAACTTCAAAACCAAGCCATGAGAATTATAACAGGTGGCATGAAGTCAACGCCAATTGTAGAACTTAAAAAGATTACAAAATTGCAATCCATGACCGATAGAAGAGACTGCAGAGCCCAGCTGCAGTCAGAGAAACTCCGAAGACTGACGGACCATCCAATGTACCAGAGACTAAACAATTTGGGAAATGGGAAACTAAAGCGGAGAAACTTTGCAGAAATAGCCAAAGCAAAGATGCACGAAGATCCCATAAACGCACTAACAACACCAAAACCCATCACTACTGTACGAAAACCTACTTGGAGGCAGGATATATTTCCAGAGGTGGTAGAAAATATACCAGGTATTGCAAACAAAAACTGCCAGAGTGAAAAAGAAAGGAGAGACACTACCCTAAGCTTCATAACGAAAAGCTACCCAAGCATGGACTGGACCCATGCATACACCGACGGTTCTGTAACAAACACTACACAGAACGGAGGGGCAGGAGCATTCCTGAACCTACCAAATGGCAGAAAAATAACACTGTCATTCGCTACTGGTAAGTACACAAGCAATTTCAGAGCAGAGGCAGAGGCACTGAGGGCGGCAGTGGAAGAAATGGTAACACACAGTGAAAATGAGAGCCATATAGTCCTGCTGACAGATGCTCTCGAAGTAGTCACAGCGCTAAAAAGCCAGAAAAACACTGAGCTTAATGACTTAAGAGCAGCACTCTGCAAACTGTGCCAGCAGTCCGCACCAAAAAGGGTAGTGGTACAGTGGGTTCCGTCACACTGCAACATCCAAGGCAACGAGGAGGCAGACAGACTGGCAAAAGAAGGTGCAAGGCTACCACAAACAGATACCAGTATGACGTACGAAGAGTCAAAACGGCTTATCAAAGCCAGATACATGACCAAATGGGAAACCGAACATACTGGTTACACCAAAAACGATGCCTATTACCAGTTGAACCGAAGAGAGCAGGTCGTTGTCTTCAGACTTCGCACTGGCCACAACAGACTGAGGTACCACCTATTCAACAAATTGAAGATAGGGTGTACCGACGAATGCCCGTGCGGTACTGGTAAAATGACCGCTGAACATCTGCTGCAGAACTGCCCGACATACGAGGATCAGAGAGAGCAGATGTGGCCATTGCCAGTGGAACTGCAAGACAAGCTCTATGGTAGTGGCGAGAGTCTCAGGATGACCGCCGCTTTTTTCGAGAAAATAATGGTTACTGTCTGACTGTGTACGCAGAAGAAGAAGAAGAAGAAGAAGAAGAAGAAGAATTCCTCCATACGGAAAAAGTTTTAGAAATTTACATTCATCGACACTTGGCAAACGTTTACGTACACTACACAGTGGATGTTAGTTCAGCGAGGCGTCGGGATGAGTGTTTCAGCAATGGCGGGAACGACGTGAAGGACAAGCCATGTTGCGGACGACCATACACAGCTGTCACAACACGCAACGAAAAACGTCCCGATCAGTTGATTCGCACAAATCGCAGGATTCGTCCAGGGATCTGTCTACGGATCTGTAAATCTGCTTCAATTCGTTGCAAGTGCTGGTAGCAATGTTGAAATATCACACACTTTGCGCCAGTTGAGTCCCACGTATGCTCACACAGTTTGCGCCAGTTGAGTATCCAATATATGATACAGGAATCAATATCCCGTATAGGATACATGAATCAATATCCCATATATGATACAGAAAAATATATCACATATGATACAAGAATCAATATCCCATATACGATACAGGAATCAATACCCCATATTTTATACAGGTATCAAAATTCCAGATATGATAATCTTAGTCTTAGCCGACCTGTACTTCTGCGGGGGTGGATGCACCTATGCAGGTCCCAGCTCTGGCGTGAGCTGGATGTAGCCGGAGGAGAATGTCCTGCTTAGCGGGCTAGGCTCGAGCAGCTTATTTTTCCGCTGCGTTACGACACGTGCCGCATAGGGTTCTGAACCAATGTTCAAGTCCATCTTAATAGACTCAAACTACAGCAAAATAGACCACAGCCTATTAGGCGCCATCTATGCTGCTCTAAACAAACCACCTAACCATGGCCAGTGTTATGCCATGTCACACAGTTAGTCGCCTCTTACGACTACCTCTCTGTCGGACGGTGGGGCTATTCTTGTCCTTGTTATACAAAAAGATAAGATACAGGGATGAAATATGAATCAATAAATAGTAGATGCATCGACACTAAATGGTCAACAGCTAAATTTTCTGAGAACCAGTAGAAGGATAATAAGAAAAAGAAAAACAGGTTGATGAAAAAGAATAAGACGATGAAGACGATGAAATGAAGAGAGGAGAAAACAATGAGGAAAAGAAGAAGAACAAAAGAAAGAAAAAGAAGAAGATGAAGACGTAGGTGCAGATAAAGACGAAAAAGATGATGAGATAGAAGAAGACAAGAAAGAAAAAGAAGAAAAAGAAGAAAAATGAGGGAATGAAGAAGAAAAATATAAAGAATAAGGAAATGAAAATAAAGAAGAAATGAAAGAAAAAGAAAAAGAAGAATAACAGGCCGAGGAAGATCTTCTGAGAGCAGGTCAGGCGCATATTGTTGCGTTAACTCCCGTCCTTCTTTAACCATCGTTGTTCAGTTCTTTACTGTTGTCTTCGACATACTTTTGTCATCATACACTACCTGCATTCTGCGATGAATGTCAACTGGTCAACATCCGTCAGCTGTTAGAAACCGAATCACTGCTCGCTGATCAACTCTTGATGGATTCCGTATCACGCGCTCCATGTTTTCAACGGTCTGCTTAGAAACTATGAGTCGGACGATAATAACATTTTGCAAGCTTGACGGTTGATATTTGATGTTTACACGAGAAGTGATGTCATCATGCGCATCGTTCATTTGTTGCAGTTTGGTCCGGTTTCATTCGAACACGCCTCGTATCTCCAATATCTCAAAAGGAATGTCATATTTAAATATCTACAATATCAACATATGTGAATGTCTAGTGTGAATTGTATAATCTTCACCCTCTTCATACGCTCAATTGCTATCTGGATGTACAACTCTGTTGTAGCTGTATCTGGGACTAACCTGTTACAACAAAGATATTTCGCTGACGATCTTGAATATGTACACTGTGCTTACTTCATTTTTCCTGTCTGGATCATTGTTGACAAGTCGGAAGATAATTAACTATTCATGTAGGTCAGAAACAGCATGGCTCGACTCTTGATTCGTCCAAGGACGATGGTCACGAAGGTCGCTTTCGGAGACGGAAGAGATACAGGTATGGCACTTGGCTTGATCCTTTGCAAGAGACGAGTAAGGAACGTTGTTCATGGTGCTAGTAATCTGTCAATTAATTAGATACATATAGGGCTACAGTTAGAGTATGTTAGTGAGATGACGTAACGCAAGAAACGGTAACATGAGATGGGGGTCTTAGGCTTGTATTTCATCGAAATATGAGTCTGGTGATCTCGATTCGTATTAAGTGGATGTTTTACAGTACTCACTTTTTGGGATGCAGTTCCCACAAGGAACAGTCTGTAGGGTGTTGCCTGAAACCTCAGGGAACACAAGGCGGGTGTATTACGGGCATTAGAGAGATACAATCAATAGAGGTGGCTATCAATACAGAGAGAATGAGAGAATTATTTGTGCACACACACACACACACATACACACACATACATACATACACACACACACACATACACATACACCCACACATACACACACATACTCAAACACACCCACACACACACATTCACACATACACACACATACACACACATAAACACATACACACATACATACACCCACACATACACAAACACACACTTACACACACCACACACACACACTTACACACACACACTTACACACACACACACACACACACTTACACACACACACACACACACACATACACACACACATACACACACACACATACACACTTACACACATACACACACACACTTACACACACACACACACACTTACACACACACACATACACACACACACTTACACACACACACATACACACACACACTTACACACATACACACACACACTTACACACACACACACACACTTACACACACACACACACACACACTTACACACACACACACACACACACACTTACACACACACACACACACTTACACACACACACATACACACACACACTTACACACATACACACACACACTTACACACACACACACACACACTTACACACACACACACACTTACACACACACACACTTACACACACACACTTACACACATACACACACACATATATATATATATCTATCATGGTATGCGAAACATGGTACTTGAGAAAGGCTGCCGGGGTGACAAGGCTGGACAGAGTACGCACGCAAGCAATCAGCCCGACGGTGGGTGCAGCACCGTGCACGGAATACATGCAATGAGAGAATACAATGGTTCAGACACCTGACAAGAACGCAACCAAGGGTACCAGCAGCTCGTATCTACAACTCCAGCATCAGGGTTGCAGAGCAAAAGACAGACCACGAAAAGGATAGATATATTTTGTCCATGAGACACTGAGGACACACGGACTGGCAACAACATCGGCGACAAAGCTGGCACACGACAGAAAACTTCACCTCCCCACGGTGTCCACCGTCACAAGGGGATAGAAGATGTTGGTGATAATATATATATATATATATATATATATATATATATATATATATATATATATATATATATATATATATAGAGAGAGAGAGAGAGAGAGAGAGTGACAGACATATACATCAAGTAATAAAGAGAATGAGAGATAGAAGGAGATCAAGAGAGAAAGTAAAAGCTGGAGAACGAGATAGAGATACATAAAAAAGAGCGATTGTGACTAAGAGAAAGCGAGAGAATGAAAGGACGGGAAAAGAATGCGAGCAAAGCATGTCGTCAGTTCCAAAGGGCAGTAAATACAATACAATAAACATAACAAGGATTCCTAGGGAATACCCCAGACATGCCAGTAACCCGTCAGCTGACTAGGGAATGCCCGAAACATGTCAGTAACCGGTCAGCTGACTAGGGAATACCCCAAACATTCCAGTAACCGGTCAGCTGACCAGGGAATACCCCAAACATGTCAGTAACCGGTCAGCTGACTAGGGAATACCCCAAACATTCCAGTAACCGGTCAGCTGACCAGGGAATACCCCAAACATGTCAGTAACCGGTCAGCTGACTAGGGAATACCCCAAACATGTCGGTAACCGGTCAGCTGACTAAAGAATACCCCAAACAGGTCAGTAACCGATCAGCTGACTAGGGAATACCCCAAACATGTCAGTAACCGGTCAGCTGACTAAGGAATACCCCAAACACGTCAGTAACCGGTAAGCTGACTAGAGAATATCCCAAACATGTCAGTAACCGGTCAGCTGACTAGGGAATACAACAAAACATGCCAGTAACCGGTCAGCTGACTACGGAATACCCCAAATATGTCAGTAACGGTCAGCTGACTTATATACAAACTGTCAATTTATAACACAATAAAGTCCAGATTTAGTCTTCCAGTACAAACAATGCAATTTATTCTCCACGACAGCGACAACAAACAAGGCGTGAATCAAATTTCCATTTGTCAGTCCGTTATAATTTGGATCTGCCCAAAACTCGATGTTTTGTGCGAGGAACGTGCATGGTGCAGTGATGTTCCGTCTGCATGTCTCCGCGTGCGGTTATCTTCAGAGAACAGCGAAGACAAGAAGTGTTTTTTTTCTAAAGCTGAGGTGCCAGCTTTCCTCACACTCCGCCCCCGCCTCCAACAGAACAAAGATAAATAGCAGATATTGCCGTCAGGTATGAAGTGTTGATGACGTCACTGTTCACGGTTTCAACTGTTTTGAAGTATGGTGTCCAATTAAACGTATCCATGATGTTTTTTTTCTGACAGTTAGTCCGGCATTATATACATGCATACACACTGCTGGGTGGGCTGGAACGTGTCGAGGCTTTTATTTGAACCCGGCGCAGTTGCTGTAGGATGTCATGGCTGTAACCACGCTGCTACACACACAATCCAAACGACACAGATTGATCCATTTGAGCAGCTCTGCAGGGCTTGAATTCAGTTTTAGAAATAAACAATCCAAACGTTGCTATGCATAGACCTCTAGTTTGACTGATGCAGTAGCTGAGATGGTACCTCTTTTTCTTAAGGTGAACCCTGGCCAGCGACTCACAGCTGGCGAAATTACATCAGAGTCAGCGAATCACAGATGACCCCTTTCCACTACCACGTGGTGGTCCTAGAACAGACTGTACTAGTGTAGCTTAGCTGAGAGAAGAGTGATAGCAGGAGGAAGGCTAACCAGGTCACAGAAAAGTCGTGCCGCTATCGTTGCCTCGCTGCAAGCTACGACACAACTGCATTCCGTCCTTTTCAGCACAAATGCTGGATGAGAAGAAGAACAAAAACAAAAATAGAGGCATCGAAACCCCAGAAGCTTGTGTGTGTTTGTTTGTCCTGGTCATGTCAGGGTTCATGTGAGGGGGCATATCACGGGTCATGTCAGGGTCATGTCAGGGGTCATGTCAGGGATGATGTCATGTCAGGGTTCATGTGAGGGGTCATATCACGGGTCATGTTAGGGTTCATGTCGGGGTCATGTCAGGGGTCATGTCAGGGGTCATGTCATGTCAGGGATGATGTCATGTCAGGAGTCATGTTAGGGGTCATGTTTGAGTTCTGGTAATGAAAGAGCGGAAGTCTTCACCTAAAAGACGTTCATAGTGCAGACTTTGGGTAGGTTACTTTTTGAAGGTGATAAATCCCCCTATTGGATATGGACACTACAGTCAATGGAATGAAAATCTACAGGCTGTACAGTTTTACAGTTTATTGTGGATCGAGCAGGGAAAGACGCCCGAGAAAGCGAAGCAGAAGCATGTATAACCGGCGGGTTAATGGAACCACATGTATCTTCACTGTCTCCCATTTCCTGAGACGAGACGGAGTACCTATTGAGAGCAGGAATACCGAATCTTGACAGAACAGAGCAGAACTGTATTCCTTATCTCATATCTGAGGAGCTTTTATAGTTTTCTAAGATCAGGTCAGGTCATCCCTGAACCGATGAGGTCGTTGGAGAACACATGAAGACATGCTCACAATCCTACGCCATCCCTCTCTGTGAGCGGCCGCTGCCTGTGCCTCGCATGGTCGGAGATTGGTCCATTCTTTTTTGTTGTCCTCCCATCATTTTGGACAACGACCTCGTCTTCGTCTGCTTTGCGCCTTTCCCTGCAGGATGGTCTTTGCCAGACCATTTGATCTGGACATGTGCTGGTGCGAAGCGAGTTTCCTTGTTTTATACTTTTATAGAATGCCAACAATCCTGTCCCACACTCAAGCAAGTGTTCAAACTCAAGTGATGTAGAGTCTTCTAGCATAGACAGTAATTATAGATTTAGATCTAGAAAGCTTTTCTTCATTTACACGAATACATATCAGAAATAGTAGATGTCAGAGCTGCTAGTTTCACGTAAACAGCCGAGTATTAGTTTGCTGTCATTTCTACAAGTCAATTAACAATGACATTTCTGAAAGTTTTTCCTCACGAGACCATGTGCAGTGAACAAGGACATTTCATTTACGATCTTGACAATTATATGTGGAATAATGAACAACTGTATTGAAATAATGAACACCTGTATTGAAATAACGAACACTTATTTTGGAATAGTGAAAACTTGTTATGCAAACATGAGCATATGTCTAGAAATACTGTACCATTGCTTTGGAACAATGAACATCGGATTAGAATAATAAACATCTGATTGGAATAATTAACATCTGATTGGAATAATAAACATCTGATTAAAGTAATAAACATCTGATTGAAATAATAAACATCTGATTGGAGTAATAAACATCTGATTGAAATAATAAACATCTGATTGGAATAATAAACATCTGATTGGAAAAATAAACATCTGATTGGAATAATAAACGTCTGATTGGCGTAATGAACATCTGATTGGCGTAATGAACATCTGATCGAAATTATGAACGATTTTAGGACTTCACTACATAAACTACAGATTTGTCCACCGTATCACTTCTGCCAATATTTTATGATATGAGCAGTAGAGAATTACTGAACATAAAGAACAGAGAAATTGAACATAAGGGACAGAGAATTTGAACATCAGGGACAGACAAACTGAACACGAGGAACAGAGAAACTGAACATAAAGGACTCAGACAAACTTACAGAAGGAAGATATCTGTACACCTTTTTTACGAATGCATCTAAAACAAAGAAAAACAGAGATCATTTGATAAAATTGTTGCAATCTCCTAAAAGCGGCCTGGCAATAACCGGCAGAACAGCTGTCCAGAACGCAGGCTGTAACACACACACTGACCGCATACTTTTTCCATGTGGAATTCTTGTTTTGAATGTTCCAGTCTCCGTGTCTCGAGGAGATATTTCCATTCTCATTGAATCTATTCCTTTATATCCATACTTTGAAATGCGTGCTTCATTCTCATAAAACGTCTGTCGCGCTAAAATCTGTATGAATGTCAGCCTGGTCATGGAACCATCATATAAAGAAATCTAGGGAGCATTTTAAGGTGAGCATAATTTAAAAGAGGCCCGTTCCCATCTGGTCGATCCAGGTTGAGATCAGAACCGGAGGCAAGCAAGTGGTGGTTCATTATTTCTGTCTCAACGATAAGAATGTGAGAACGCGTGGACCAGACTCCTCTTCAATTTATGTACCGGGCGTTGATTTTTGCAGCGTGCTTGTTGTGAATGATCCTCGGCGAAGGTATATCACTTGTCTCTTCTTAGTTTAGCTAACTTAAGTCGGACTTAATTATCAGGCCTTAGGGGGACTCATCTTCAAGAACTAGATCAGCGAATACTGGTGACAAGCTACAACCATCTACTGTGATTGGTGGGTTCGTTGGTTGAGGCTTTTGTCTCCGAATGGAAACAGCGACATACAACTCACACCTATAAATGTCCAGCACTAAAACAGTCAAGTGTCTCATCAGTTTCAAACATAAAATAATATTTTGTCAATTTAAAGTCAGCGTGTAGTGGTCATTATCACTTTAGCTCTGTACACCAGGCCTGAGTCAAACACATTTCTATCTTCAATAGATGTTAGCATCTCAGTATCCAGTATATGACAGAGCAATAGGAATTAATACATACACACACACACGCATGGACGTACGCACTCATATACATACACATATATATGTTTAACAATTTACAAATGTATCGAAATAAATATACATTTTGAAACATATACGATTATACATTTTTATAAATGAATACCGTTTCTTCACATGATACAATTATACCCATGCAGAGTTAATCAATTTTTCACGAGATACAATTATACCCATACAAAGGTAATCAATTTTTCACGAGATACAATTATACGTTCATATAAGTAGACTTTTTTTTCACAGTGTTCAATTATACATGTAGAGACGCTTATCAACATTCTGTATATAAGGGTAGACAATTTTCAGTTTACAAAGGTAGATAATTGTCTGTCTATCAGGAAGACAATTTTTAGTCTGCTGTTCCCCCCCCCCCCCCCAATCGCCCATGTCAACTCCTCCCTCCCCCCACCTGAAAGTCTGTGCAGTTATCGGTGCTCACCAGCACGCATGGCTACAACTCTCACTTAAGTGTGCTCAATCCAGTTTAAAAAGGTCATTATATTTACGGATATAATACTCAAACTGTTGTTTGTTCGTCCACTAGTTTAGAATAAATATCGTTGGAATGATTTAAACAAGCTATCTTCTAAGGGCGCACAAACCTAGAATAGATACATACAGACGCACACATATTTCTCCTGACTTTAGACCTTTTGCATTTAAAACCTATATTATCATGACTGTATGCAGGTATGTGTACATGTACTGGATGTGTACTTATATACATGTGTGTGGAAGTAGTTATATGTACATGCATGTACGGTTTTATTTTTTTCTATGCATGTGAATAAATGAATATGTGTGTATAGAGAAACATCTGTGTGTATAAACAATATGCATGTGTGGGTATAAACAAATATGTATGTATGGATACACATGTGTAAACATATTGCCTTTGCAAATATCTAAAAGAAACAAAAATGTACATAACTAACTTTTTGAAAATTTAAATCATTTTAAATTGATGTCACCACTCACTTCACAAAATATAACTGCCACCAACTCATGTTTCTTCTCATGGGAAAATATCATTTCATTTCACTTCACATCAGGTACAAATTTTATTTGAAATTTGTTGTTCAAATTTGAAAATTGTAATAATTTATTATGTGCAATAAAGAATTTTCAAAACAAAAAAAACTACAAAAAAAACAACAAATACAGACGCACACATGCGTCCTGATATCGCCCAATGGACTACGGTCTGGGGTGGAATGGGCGAACCTCCGTCAGTAGAAACTAGTGAGGCAAACATCTAAGTAACAACAACAAACAAATGGTAAATAGATTAACTTGAAACGTGTGAGCCGACATCTCTCATCGCTCCATACCTTCCCATCGTGGTTTTCAGTGAGCTTCACTGCTCGAATCCTTTCTGGATCTACAGAAGAATGCACTGCACTTCCGACTAGAAATTCCCTGCTAGACTTATCCAAAGGCATCTGGTCTCAAGGTTAGACAATGGGGAAGGGAAAATAATTAGTTGAGGAAAACCAGACAACAAAACAATCTAACCAGGTCTGGAAAAGCGCGCATGATGACTGGGAAAACTGTTATGGTCTCCGGTAATAACATGCCCACAAAAAACATCAGTTTTAGAGGAAACTAATCCTCAGTTTTACTATATATTTCACATGATGATTATGAAATTAGCAATTATTGACGAGGAAACAAAAACATATTGCAGCGGAAGCTTAAGATAACGAAGTAAGAAATGTGACCATTTGAAAATAAATACAGGATGTTGCATCAATGAAAGACTAAAAAAAACAAAACAATAATGTATGTTAAATAAACTAACAATATGTGATAACTGACAGAACAATGTGAATATACTATATGATTTAAGAGAACACAACACAAGGAATGGATGACAACATAAAGTAGAAGACAACAATTACAGAACCAGTCCTCAAACAGAACAACTATGCTACTACAGACAAAGACCTAAAAACATGCATACAGAAAGATACACATAGACATATTGACACGTTATTACAGGAGGCAGAGAAAGTAACAGCAGAACAGCAGCAACAGCAGCAGAGAGAGAGAGAGAGAGAGAGAGAGAAAGAGAGAGACAGTGGGGGGGGGGGGATATGAGAGACCCTTACCATTAACAAATAAAATGGTAAATATATATATATACAAACAGACAAACCATTCAGAGTTAGACGAGGCAAAATATTGACATCATCGAATGAACAAACAGAAACGATGGGTTGAGTATTTCAAAGAAAATCAAAACAAACATCCATCACACGTACCAAAAATTCTTCTAGCAGAGGGGACCA
The DNA here is from genome assembly GCA_036924085.1 of Ariolimax columbianus. Lineage (NCBI taxonomy): Eukaryota > Metazoa > Mollusca > Gastropoda > Stylommatophora > Arionidae > Ariolimax > Ariolimax columbianus. Next base: position 137,764,951 of record JAVGWX010000003.1, read on the forward strand.
TAGATTTGCATGCAACTTACCAAGAAATACATAAACCCAACAGACAATACTGAAGGGACAGCAGCAGAAGCCATAATAACAAATAAGGTAAGGGCCACATACATGTTACACGGAACATTCTACAAGTTATGGGAAGATAAACATCTTGATTAAGTTGCCCAATGTAGATAAATGTACAGTCATCCACATGGGTAGATCCAATATGGAACATAATTACAGAATGGGAGAAAACAATATTAGAAAGATAGATAAGGAAAGGGACCTAGGGGTTATAATAGATCATACAGGAAAGGTGAGTGAGCAAGTTAAGGTAGCAGTGAAAAAGGCAAATGCAATGTTAGGTATGATAAAAAGAAATATTAAACATAGGAGCAAGGAAGTGATCGTCAAACTGTATAAAGCTTTAGTTAGACCTAGATTGGAGTACTGTGTACAGGTGTGGAGTCCTTATCATAGAGGGGACATACACATGCTAGAAAGAATACAAAAAAGAGCGACAAAGATGATAGTGGGATTCCAGAATTACAGTTATGAGGAACGACTAAAAAAAAACCGGCCTACAGTGTCTCGAAGAGAGAAGAATTCGTGGTGATTTAATACAGGTTTATAAGATGATCAGAGGAATGGATAAATTAGACTATAACAAGTTTTTTTAAAATACAGCCACCCACAATAACGCGAGGGCATAGCTACAAGCTGACTAAAGAGAGGTCCAGATTAGATATTAGGAAATATGTTTTTAGTCAGAAAGTGGCGTCTGCTTGGAATGCATTGCCAGGGAAGGTAGTGGAGGCAGGGACAGTTAATGCATTTAAGAATAAACTGGATGCGCATAGCTTTTAGAGCAAGGTGATGTAAATGTAACTGATTGTATACAGACTCTGCAGGGTCTTCTAAACCAGTATAAAGACGTTAAGTTAAGTTAAGTTAAATTTAGACTGAATATCAACATGAACATAACCTAGGTTCACATTAAATCAACCCTACTAACAAAGAACAATCCACCCTGGAGCGTCGTTGGGAGAGATGGAAGCCTTTACCTATTCTGGCAGCACAATTGACAGCCATAATTTTAAAGGTAATTATGACATTCATGACACTAAATAACATATGAAGATCTACCAGTGAAATCAAGATTCACACAAATATCAGAATATTGAATGAAAGTGTCAAGTTCGTGCTGTTTAGCCGAACCATTGAGAATGACACGACTGTACAAAAAAGACTTCAGTCCATCGTTTGCAGATGCATACCAAAGATAATGAGCATAAAGTGGATAAATATTGTCAGAAATGAACGTCTATGGTAAAGAAGCCAGCATTAGCTACTTGAACAACAAATTAAGAGAAGAAAATGCGGCTGGATAAGACATAGGCTGTATAGATAGTCCTAAATAGCCAGGCAGGTTCTAAAATGAAATCTTCAAGAGAAGTAAAGAGACATAACAATACAGTGAACGCGAGAAGAAACTACGATAAATGGTTGCACGTGGAGATAGTCAGGAAGAGCTGTCCAGAGCCGTGTGTGTTGGCCAGGTGTTGCCAATGGTGCATACACAGAGAGGATGTATGGGCGGTGATTGATTGATAGATACTTGTGGTATCTGATAGAAGATTGTAGAAACGTGGTTTCATAATGAAGAATCTAGAAACTTGAGATATCAGATAGAACAATCTAGAAACTTGTTGTGTCAGATAGAACAATCTAGAAACTTGAGGTGGCAGATAGAATAATCTAGAAGCCAGAGGTGTCAGATAGAAGAATCTATGAACGAGGTGTCAGACAGAAGAATCTAGAAACTTGAGGTGTCAGATAGAACAATCTAGAAACTTGAGGTGTCAGATAAAAGAATCTAGAAACTTGAGGTGTCAGATAGAACAATCTATAAACTTGAGGTGTCAGATAGAAGAATCTAGAGACCTGAGTTGTCAGATAGAAGAATCTAAAAATTGGAGGTGTCAGATAGAACAATCTAGAAACTTGAGGTGTCAGATAGAACAATCTATAAACTTGATGTGTCAGATAGAACAATCTCGAAACTTGTGAAACTTGTCAGAAAACAACAACTGTCTAGTATCCATTCTGGTCCCAAAAAAAGACATTTGATTTCAAGAGCACCAACAACGACAACAGCAGCATAAACAACAACAACAACAACGACAACAGCAGCATAAACAACGACATCAACATCAGCACAAACATCAACAACAACAACAATAACAGCACCAATAACAAAGACAACAGCAGCACCAACAACAACAACAACGACAACAGCACCAACAACAACGACAACAGCAACAACAAAAACAACAACGACAACAGCGCCACCAACAATAACGACAACAGCCCCAACAACAGCAACAACGACAACAGCATCAACAACAACAACCACAGCAGCACCAACAACAACAAAGACAACAGCAGCACCACCACCAACAACAACACCATCAACAACAACAACAGCAACAACAACGACAACTGCACCAACAAAACAACAGCACCAACAACAACAAAACAACAGCACCGACAACGTCAACAGCAGCAACAACAACACGCACGAATGAAGATACTCACACACACACACGCTCACACACTGTCGAAGTACTAACATCTGTATTGCACTAATCTCTAATCCGTATCTTCTGTAATAGTAAATCGGGTACCTATTGATATCTGCAGAGACTTCAACGAATCGTTACTAGAATCAAAACAGGTGTCTTCACTGTGAGAACTAATAGCTCTAGCCACTCTGCTAGTCACACGATATAAAGATAGAAAAAAATGAAATTCACGAGAAACACAAAAGAACATAGATGTTGCAACTAAAACAGATTGGGCCCACACGAAGCCACGTGAAATGGACTGCTCTTCCAATGTAAGAAGGCATCTAAGGGTGATCGTTTATTCATGTTTTTCTGTGCCTGTTTGATATATGTGTATAATGGTTTTGTTAGATCTGTGACCTTCCAGGCTGAGCCAAGGTCAAGGGGAACGGTTTGAATGAAAGCCGTGACGTTAGCAATAAATAAAATAACTGCAGCTTTGCTCGTCCATCTGATTCCATATTTTATTGCCACGCAAGGGAGGCCACTCACACAATGGTAATGTGCTCGTATAGATAAGCTCTTTGACAAATATAGTAGTTTCAGCCTTGTCTGTGGGTTACCTTTATTGCCAGATTTTCTTTGTTCTATGTTATTTGACAAGTGAGGTTTGTCTACATCTGGTGAAGGTATTTTATCAATTCAGACCAGGTAACTTTGAAATAGAGAGAAGGTGTATATACATTTTCTATCTGTGCTATTTTTTCTCACAACATTTTTATTTCTTTGCACTTCTTTCTCTCTGTCGTTATTTTCCCTTATTTCTTCCTCAATCTCGCTCGTTACCTTTTCTCTTCTTTTTCAATCTCGATTTCTATCTTTGATCTTTTATTCCCAATGTGTTGCCTATCTTACGTTTTCTTTTCCACTAGCTTTTTATGCATTTCCTGATCTTTCTTAGTATTGTTTCCGGTCGTTCTTCTTCTTCTTCCTTCTTCTTCTTCGTACGCTGTCAGACGTCAAACTTTATTTTTTCGAAAAAAGCAGCGGTCATCCTGAGGCTGTCGACACTGCCATAGAGCTTTCCGGTCGTTCATTTTCGGTCTGACTCTCACTGCCGTGAAAATAAATCCTTTATTTATTTCGTGGAATCATTTTGTTCTTGCTTTAAACGATTATTCTCTTCCATTTGAGATTTGATCGCGTCCATGTCACACATTATGGGTGGCTCTATCGCAGTCACATTGTATTCACATCAATAATAATGGCTAGTGTGGTTCCCCCGACAACCGATCGAACAATTAAAGTGTTCATCAGCGCAAAGATGAATTATTGAGTAGTCAAACAGAATGCACAATATAAGCTAACGCTTATTGTTGACATTGTGTGCATGTTTCTGTAGTAACATCCACAAAGGTGGCAAAGAGCAAGGTCACTGTACAAGGCAAAACTGTGTTTAACTCTCTCCATTTAATATGAGATTCGTAAGTTATACTTCCGCAAAGCTGACCTTTACCAACAGATATGGGACGATAAGACTAAAGTCTGCTCAGGCAAAACACACTGATCAGAGAATGATAGCTATGGTCGGGTGAAATATACTGGCCTAGACCGTCACCTGACGTTCCTCGTTGGTCGTCCTGGAAACGGGCTGTTGTCGAGGACAACAATCTGGCTAACAAGGTGAGACTCGACTTGCATACACAGGACACTGCTCGACTGACATACACAGGACACACGCTCGACTAACATACACAGGACACACGCTCGACTGACATACAGAAGACACACGCTCGACTGACATACACAAGACACACTCTCGACTGACATACAGAAGACACACGCTCGACTGACATACACAAGACACACTCTCGACTGACATACAGAAGACACACGCTCGACTGACATACACAGGACACACGCTCGACTGACATACACAGGACACACGCTCGACTGACATATAAAATATAAAAATGTTGTTAGAAAAAATAGCACAGAAGGTCAAAAAGAGGTTAAATAACAAACATCGTAGCCGTAGCATGGGTTTCGCTTTACTGGTGTCGCTGAGATAACTTATACATGATTGTGTCGCTGAGATACCTTATACACGTTTATGTCCTGGTGAGATATCGTATACATGTTTGTGTTGGGGTGACATAACTTATACATGTTTGTGTTGTCGTGAGATAACTTATACATGTTTATGTCCTGGTGAGATAACGTATATATGTTTGTGTTGTGGTGAGATAACTTATACATGTTTGTGTTATGGTGACATAACTTATCCTTTAGCACGCCATGGTCGAGTGCTAGCCGACTCACTAGGCCTACAAAAACGGTGTACGGAAATTTTTTTTTTTTTTTATACGGAGTCACTCCCAACAGCCATTTTTTACTGCTGAATACATGCTCCATATATACACGATATTTTGCCGGTTAAAGTATCGTATGTGCGATTACAAATGGCTTTTGAACAGTTTTAATTTTGTATACGCCGTTTGGAGCAAGCCGACTTTTTGCAAAAGGGGAAGTAGGTTGTTGGGAAAGTCGAGTAGATTTTTTAATTTTGTTAGTTTAAATGAAAGAACTACGTTTGAATTGGAAACTAACAGTTGTGTCGATATTGTAAACACAGTATCGATACGTTGTTATGGTTTCCATGGTTTTCTATCGAAGCGACTAGGCCTAGTGGTCGAGCCCAAATATTTTCTGAGATTTTCATAAATTTTCAACTTCATCTTTTTGTATCTCAAAAACTAACAAACACACAACAACAACAATAACACCCACATGTTTGTTATCCTATTGTGTGTCTACACGCCAGAAAATCATATTTATTGACAAACAAACATAAAAATTAAAAATTTTGAAAAACGACTACCATGGTGACTAATTAAGAAAATTAATTAGGTCAAATATTTTTCAAAAAGAATCTGGCGTGCATGTTAGTGTTGTGGTGAGATAACTTATACACGTTTGTGTTGTGGTGAGATAACTTATACATGTTTGTGTTGTGGTGAGATAACTTATACATGTTTGTGTTGTGGTGAGATAACTTATAAATGTTTGTATTGTTGTGAGATAACTTATACATGTTCGTGTCACTGAGATAATTTATATATGATTGTGTTGCTGAGATAACTTATACATGTTTATGTCCTGGCGAGATAACTTATACATGTGTGTGTTGCTGAGATAACTTATAAATGATTGTGTCGCTGAGATAACTTATATATGATTGTGTCGCTGAGATAACTTATACACGCTTGTGTCGCTGAGATAACTTATACACGTTTGTGTTGTGCTGAGATAACTTATATTTGTTTGTGTTGTGGTGATATAACTTATACATGTTTGTGTCGCTGAGATAACTTATATATGATTGTGTCGCTGAGATAACTTATACACGTTTGTGTTGTGGTGAGATAACTTATACATGTTTATGTCCTGGTGAGATAACGTATACATGTTTGTGTTGTGGTGAGATAAGTTATACATGTTTGTGTTGTACTGAGATAACTTATGCATGTTTGTGTTGTGGTGAGATTACTTATGCATGTTTGTGTCCTGGTGAGATAACCTGTACATACTTTGACCGATATTAGCTCTTTCTGGCAATAGTGTCCAGAGCGATACGAAGACAATCGATTTATGCTGGTATAAAGGATAAATGGAGTTGGGGGGGGGAGAGGGGATATGTGTTTTATTATATCTTAATTGTCTTCTTTTCCTTTTCAGGTGGAGGAGACTCATGGTAGTCTTACTAACGAGATGAGGGAGCGATGTGATCCCCATAGTAGTGAGCAACATTCTGTTGGCTCCAAGTGTAGCTCAACCACTTAGAGAATAGCGGTCTACCTTCATTAGCACGCTCAGCATGTTAGGAAAGCTGCTGCAACACGCTACTCAACGCCCTTTTCTTTTGAGCGCTAAGGAGTCATCTAACTCATTTGTACTCACTGTGGGCATTGAACATCCTCTTCATGTTCTATTATTCTCGACATACGTTAGTCCTGGCCCACAGCCAAAATGTCTCTGAGACATGACACACTTCTAGAACACCAATGTGCACGTGCTGATAGGATATTTTAACTTTACAAGCGAGAAATAACTCAAGATGTCTGAAAGAGGGGGCGTTGGGTATGTATGGATGAGCTGCACATAAAGTACGATTTGTCGTGCATGTGATTCCCCAGAAGAATGGCAACATTGAACTCCAATTTGATGACATAAGTACAGGTATTGAGGACAGGTATTGGGCTCTATATGCTGTCAGTCCTGTGCAACGTATCTGCACTGCTGGTTAAACCGAAAGGGAGGATGGATGCTTTATTCAGCTCTAATGGTGTGAATAGACACGGTCAACCATCTTAATGAACGTTACTTTTGCATAACCCCTCCAAGGGAACAAGGCTTCACAAATATTTGTTTACCTATTCAAAAATTCGACGGTCAGGAGGAACATCGTCCTGTTTGAGACACGAGTTCTTATACTCGGTGAGATAAAGAGGTGGACCACCTGGTTCTTATACTCTGTGAGATAAAGAGGTGGACCACCTGGTTCTTATACTCGGTGAGATAAAGAGGTGGACACCTGGTTCTTATACTCGGTGAGATAAAGAGGTGGACCACCTGGTTCTTATACTCGGTGAGATAAAGAGGTGGACCACCTGGTTCTTAAACTCGGTGAGATAAAGAGGTGGACCACCTGGTTCTTATACTCGGTGAGATAAAGAGGTGGACCACCTGGTTCTTATACTCGGTGAGATAAAGAGGTGGATTACCTGGTTCTTATACTCGGTGAGATAAAGAGGTGGACCACTTGGTTCTTATACTCGGTGAGATAAAGAGGTGGACCACCTGGTTCTTATACTCGGTGAGATAAAGAGGAGGATCACCTGGTTCTTATACTCTGTGAGATAAAGAGGAGGACCACCACGTCCTTATACACTTTGCGATTAAGACAAACGTAAGGGCAGTGGACATCCGTTTCATGTGAAAGGATCTACATGAACAGATCCTGATTTTGTGCCTACTGAAGAGCCTGCACAGCCACATACATTTACCAAGAGCGAATTGAATGTTCTAGTAAGTGATCTACAATATGTAAACAGGAAAGCCGAGTTGTAGTGGAATATACTGCAGCAAATGGATCATCTGGAGGAGAAAGTGCTGGTGGCTATGATTCGTCGACGGAACCCCCCCCCCCCCCCCCACACCTCACCTCCCAATCGCCCCATCTCCCCTCAGAGCAACCCCGAAAAAATTCTACAAAAGCACATACAAAGTACTTCCATTTCTCCAAATAACCGATAACCTCAGTGCTTGTGTTGATATAAGAAAAAATTAACACATATAGGTAATGGCTCAGAGACCGAACCAAGACAAAAACACATATAGGTAATGGCTCAGAGACAGCACCAAGACAAAAACACATAAGGGTAATGGCTCAGAGACCGAACCAAGACAAAAACACATAAAGGTAATGGCTCAGAGACCGCACCAAGACAAAAACACATAAAGGCACCCACATTACGACCAAAATGTCTTCGTCACGGACGAAGAACGAACGAAAACTACTAACGGAACTAAAACGAAACAATACCTAATTGTATTTTGTTTTTCCCTTCGCTTTATTTCTCTTTACCCCAAAGTTTGCGTGTTGCACTATGTTTTTATTTTGCGCCGGTTGGCTCAGTGTATCCGACGTCGGCATTCATTTTATGTAAGGGTCTGCTTCCTCCTGCATTTTCTAAGGGTTTGTTTCCCCGGGGTAACAACCGGTGCTGTGACTGGGGAGCAAACCCAGCGCCTTCGGATCGTGAGCTATGTAACTTAACCACTAGCCAACACCGTTCACCTAAGACATGATTTAAGATGATAAGGTAACAATAATTTGTGTTGATGTAATGTGTCTGTTGGCACCATTACACGTAGCCTACGATGACGACAACTGGACACAGTTCATTGATTGGTCCCAGTTAAGTTTAAGAGGCTAAACCATCTCTACCACCTACACAAATATTAAAGAACTGTTACAAACCATCAACTATGACAAGTTTAGGTGTTAGATTTGTGGGGACATAAAGAACATTGCTATCTTGAGAGGGGGGGGGGGGAAGAGGGGATGGGGTTGCAACGGCAGATTTACAACAAGTTTTGCTGTTTCCTTTGTATCTGTGACAACCGTGCCAGGACATCCCATTACAAGGAAAACGGATAAATTCACGATAATCATTTGAACCGGGCAAAAATAATGTACTTTAAGAAACATATTACTTTCTCCTGTCTACACCAAACTTGGACTAATCTAGTTTTTAAAGGTCACGGATCGATCTGGGGCATGATTTGTGTACAGTCGGGATAATTTCCAAGAATAAACTAAGGTTAAGGTCAAGGACGGTGTATTTGTTGGTCCGCAGATATCCCATATGTCCGAGATGTTAGATTGGAGTAATGTCCAGCTAGTGACCATGACGTTTTGATAGTACCCTGACAGATGATGATATCCAGCTAGTGACAATGACGTTTTGATAGTACCCTGACAGATGATGATATCCAGCTAGTGACAATGACGTTTTGATAGTACCCTGACAGATGATGATATCCAGCTAGTGACCATGACGTTTTAGGGTACAATAAGTCTGGCACTGCCAGGCGCTTCTAGAAACCTATGTGCGGTGCTTCGACAGGGTAGGATGAAACATTTAATTGAAAACATATTTTCTGCATTTTTATCTGGATTTTATACACGCAAATTACTAGGCTGTGAGTGACTAGCGTGTGAAAACGGTTTCCTCACGACATTTCTACCCTCGAAAAAGATACTGATCAGGCAATGTTAGTCAGTTCCAGGTAAACATACTGATCTGGCAATGTTAGTCAGTTCTAGATAAACATACTGATCATGCAATGTTAGTCAGTTACAGGTAAACATACTGATCTGGCAATGTTAGTCATTTCTAGATAAACATACTAATCATGCAATGTTAGTCCTTTTCAGGTAAACATACTGATCCGGCAATGTTAGTCTGTTCTAGATAAACATACTGATCCGGCAATGTTAGTCTGTTCTAGATAAACATACTAATCAGGCAATGTTAGTCAGTTCCAGGTAAACATACTGACCAAAACCTCCCGCGCCCCTTCCATCCAAGCTGTTCTCACTGGAATCAGATTCTTTCAGTCTGGCTAACGAGGCAACGATCGATGTGATCACCATAGTAGTCAGCGACACGCAGATGAAGACAAACATGACACATCCACCTCGAGGACTCCGGTCCATCTGCATCGGCACGCGCGGGATGTGAGGAAGCAACAGCGACCCGCCACCTAACGCACTTTTCAAGGAGCACAAAAGAGTAAACTTAATCGCTGCACCCATTCAACAGCAACTCCCCTAGAAAAAAACTACTTACCGAAACTGAATGCGCCAATGCTAGCTGGAGATTATTGGACCGTGTGTAAAATGTTGCAGAAACTCATTACAAGCGGCAGACAAAGCGGCGCGGCTCTGAATAATTTCCTCTACGAGGATTATCATACGGTAAGCATATATAAACGTGTAACACTTTCTTAATACTTGTTTCATAAACAGGAGAGCAGTCGAGACATGATCAAGGTAACTTGGTTTCATCTCAGAAACACACAAAATGGCAGCTCGTGTTGAAAACTGCAGTAGTTATTGCAGCGACAACCCGCTTGTGCCATTTACAGGACATATGTGTATGAGTATATATGTGTGTATTTGTGTACCTATGTGGGCGTGGGTGTGCGCGTAAGCGTGTGCGTATGTGCGTGTGTGTGTGTGTATATATATATGTATGTATTTCAATGGCAGCCAACGAAACCACCCTCACCGGCAGAAGAAGACCCAGGTTGCAAACCATGCAGTAGAACATTCCGTGCCCGCATTGAACTGATAAGCCATATGCGGTCCAGAAATAAATACGCCAAAACATGTCAGACAGTGCAGAAACCAAACAAGACAGATGACATGCATCAAAGTTGATGTCGGTGGTCGTCATCAACAACGATGCACAGTTATCATCACGTACGTATCACCCAGAAAGGTGATATACAGGTTGAAATTAATAGGACCACTGTAACCTCCCAAGCATGCTGTAAAAGGCCCCTAAAGAGTGTTATGCATGACGTTAGGACAGTCATCACTGAAAGACGTCGCTAGTGAAACTAACACTGCAGATGTTAGGATGCAGACTTTCTGTAAATGGACTACAAGTAGTTGTGGTCGCATGTGTCATTTCTAGAAGAGATGAGAACCAAATCAATCGATCAATCATATCAATCAATTATATTGGTATACACATATACAACACAAATAATAACTTATCGTTACACTAATAACTTTTATGAAATCTGATCTGGGGGTTGTGACTCTCAACCTTAGAGGACGATCAATCAATCCATTATTCTGGCTCGTAGATTGAGAACCACTTCAGTCAATCCATTGTTCTGGATCGTAGATTGAGAACCACTTCAGTCAATCCATTGTTCTGGCACGTTGATTGAGAACCACTTCAGTCAATCCATTGTTCTGACTCACAGATTGAGAACCACTTCAGTCAATCCATTGTTCTGACTCACAGATTAAGAACCACTTCAGTCAATCCATTGTTCTGACTCACAGATTGAGAACCACTTCAGTCAATCCATTGTTCTGACTCACAGATTGAGAACCACTTCAGTCAATCCATTGTTCTGACTCACAGATTGAGAACCACTTCAGACACACTTGTCACAATAATTCCCGATTTGTTGAATATGAGGACGCAGATACTCTGTGAGTCTCGTGAATACAAAAGATTGGAACTGAATTGTACAGACATTGTGCTCAACATGTGGATTCTAACAGAAGTGAAGTCATTGTCATCTCATTGTTTGTTACTTCTTTCAATCACTCAAGCAATACTTACTCGCTTGATGCCACTAATACAACACAATACATGTTATTATTATTGATGACCAATATACTAACAGGACAGTCCAGAAAACATTGAATTCAAAGATAATTTGATGATCAGAAATAACTTTTGCCATTCTTTGTGTGGACAGGAATTTTTGACTTGCAGCCTCCAACAGCTCTAAAATATGAAGCCGCTGTCGTAGATAGAAGAAACAAGAGCTTTTCTGTCTAGAATACGTGCCTAAGTTGCAGAATTCAACGTTACACTAACAATAGCAAACATTTGCTTAAACAGACACAAGTACCCGACACGCAAAAAATGTTTTATGTTCATTCCAGTTTATCGATTCTTTTCGCCTTGGCAGCTCCTGAAGAGAAAGTCACGCCTGGCTTCACACCACTTTTATTCCCGCCAGACCATGGGCTAACACGTTCGGTGCCAGTAGAGCAAGTATTTCCCCTGGCTCAGCGACGACCACACAATAGGTCCACGGGTCACTAGTTCGCAGAGCCGAGCACAATGGATAATTTCATTGACATAAACCTGGCCTTAATGGCCGCCATTTTCTCGCCGGTGTGATTCCTGGTGAGGTCTATTAATTCTGAATTTCAAGATCGTTACTGCCTAAACAAGTAGATAATATACATGCTTAAACAATTATACGACACACATTTTTAACAAGGAAACCTCCCCAAAACAGACGCATATTTGAATCAGCAAAATAATTAGAAGAAAAACAATAACAATACAATAACAATACAATATATACATATGCAAATAAGATTATATTTGTCAGTCTTGAACACAATTATCAAATGAAATTGTGTTTGCAATTAATCCAACAACAAACAAACTGAATAGAAACGGCGGTTAAAACCCCAAAAGATGGATACACTGCTTTTATTATATTAATAATGCACATCTGTTATTGTTCTGATGTAAAACAGCAATTTCTATGTTTATTCTTTTTTAGTTTAAGAAAAATGGTTATCACACTAACCAATATCATATTCTGACATGTGAAAATCTGCAGATATTACGACATACATTTGTCAAGATTTCTGTCAAAGTATGTCTCCGAAACTGTTTCTCTCACGAGTCGATCCTGGGGCCCTAACTGTGGAACAAGGCGTAGGACAATGCATATTAATGAGAATTATAAATATCGATGAAAGAGAGATGTACATGGCGGCTAGCAACATCATAATGTACAACGAGTTGTTACAGAAACCACCACTACACAAATCGATAATTCTGCTTCCCCGCAGGCGTCATGTTAGCGGACATCTACCGTGGTAGCTCTGTGATTTGTAGGGAACGAACAAGAAAAAAAGACGAATTGAGCTTTCTGTTTATTGAAAACTGACTAGACATCCACATAGTATCCTCGTATATCCCATTAAAGCATTTTTTAGGGGCTTTCATTTCACAGACAAATCATATAGTATGCTCTAGATAAATAACATAGTATACTCAAGATAAATCACATAGTATGTTCGAAATAAATCAGAAATTATGCTCCAGATAAATCACATAATATTCTCCAAACATGGTACATGATTTTCTGAACCAAATGGCCATGAGCAAGATCTGATGAGGTTTACCAAAAAAACATGCAAAAGTCAACTTAGTTGGGCTGTTTTGGGGTTGCCAGAAATGTCGCAAATTTCGATATAGGAAGATTGTTGATGTCGCAAATTTCGATATAGGAAGGTTATTCATGTCGCAAATTTCGATATAGGAAGGTTGTTCATGTCGCAAATTTCGATATAGGAAGGTTGTTGATGTCGCAAATTTCGATATAGGAAGGTTGTTCACGTCGCAAATTTCGGTGTAGGAAGGTTGTTCATGTCGCAAATTTCGGTATAGGAAGGTTGTTCATGTCGCAAATTTCGATATAGGAAGGTTGTTCATGTCGCAAATCCAAAATATAAGGTTATTTATGTCGCACATTTCAAAATAGGATAGTTGTTGTGTCGCAAATATAAACGTAGAAGGGTTGTTTCTGGCGTTATTCGATGTGTCGCACATATCGGCACATAAGAGTTGTAAATGGTGTGATGCACCTCAGGATAGAACTATTACAGCGACCGGGACAAGTGTGAGTCTGCCAACACGTAGGCCAATGGCTGCCTTGGGCATGTGTTTTTTTCAGTACCGAAACTATACAAGATAACCACCGTTCTGACTTGACGGTTTTCGTGTCAGCAGCACTTACGATCCTGGACCTTATCGTGTTATCTGGAACACACGTCACTTTTTCTTACATTTGATTACATAATAGACACACGAGCTAGAGAACGTGTATATACAGGACCTGACATAGCAGGTGTACGATTAAGGAAGCTAACTTGTCGGAGCCTAATATTTTGGAAAGGACCAAATTTGAATACAAAATTAAATGTTGTTGATTTCTTAATATGTACGCAAAGCTTTTGGAAATACCGGTATACATGGACTAGTGTGCTCAAGTTCTACATTATGACGTCAGCAAATATTGTTCACATAGTTGAAACATGACAATATTTCAAGGAAGTGATAGTCAAACTGTAGAACACATTAATTAGACATAGATTGATAGTCAAACTGTATTGCACATTGCTTAGACATAGATTGATAGTCAAACTGTATAACACATTATTTAGACATAGATTGATAGTCAAACTGTATAACACATTAATTAGACATAGATTGATAGTCAAACTGTATAACACATTAATTAGACATAGATTGATAGTCAAACTGTATAACACATTAATTAGACATAGATTGATAGTCAAACTGTAGAACACATTAATTACACATAGATTGATAGTCAAACTGTATAACACATTAATTAGACATAGATTGATAGTCAAACTGTAGAACACATTAATTAGACATAGATTGATAGTCAAACAGTATAACACATTAATTAGACATAGATTGATAGTCAAACTGTATAACACATTAATTAGACATAGATTGATAGTCAAACTGTAGAACACATTAATTAGACATAGATTGATAGTCAAACTGTATAACACATTAATTAGACATAGATTGATAGTCAAACTGTAGAACACATTAATTAGACATAGATTGATAGTCAAACTGTATAACACATTAATTAGACATAGATTGATAGTCAAACTGTATAGCACATTGCTTAGACATAGATTGATAGTCAAACTGTATAACACATTATTTAGACATAGATGTAAAGTCAAACTGTACAAGGCATTAATTAGACCTAGATTGGAGTACTGTGTACAGGTGTGGAGTTCTTATCGCAGAGGGGATATAAACATGCTGGAAAGGATTAAAATGTGCGACAAAGCTGAGAGTGGGATTCCAGTATTACAATTACGAGAAACGACTCAGAAAAACCAGTCTACAGTGTCTAGAAATGAGAAGAATTCGAGATGAAAATACAAGTTAATAAAATGATCAGAGGAAGTGATCAATTAGACTATAACAAGTTTTTCAAAATACAACCACCAGCGAGAACAAGAGGGTAAGGCTACAAATTAACTAAAGAAAGGTCAAGATTAGATATTAGGAAATATTTTTTAGTCAGAGAGTGGTGAATGCTTGGAATGCATTGTCATATGAAGTAGACGAGGCAGTGACAGTTAATGCATTTAAGAATAGATTAATGCATATAGCTTTTAAAGCAATGAAATGTAAAGGAAACTGGTTGTTTACAGACTGCATAATCTTTCAAACCAATATAAAAACGTTAAGTTAAGTTCAGATTTAGTCCAAACACTCGATCATCAAATAACATAATTCTTGCCGGTTGTGCGTCGGTCACAGTAACGCTTTATTGATTCATTGCTCCGTGATGTCAAGAATTTCCTTTTGGCCGCGATTTGTTAAACAGAAAGCTGGTCATATGGACACTCATGTTGGTATTGTTATGAAGGTTGACTGTTGCTTCCACATTTATATTTAAACTGAGAATGCTGGAAATATAAAAAATGCACGCACTTTCCCAAAAATGTATCATCGAAGAGTTTATAAAATGACTTTAACAAATTAGAAAATATATTAATTTTTTAAATTTTTTTCTAATGGTTATTTCAATAGAATTCATATCAATTGATAGATAATGAACCCTAACCTCTGGAAATAGAAAGAGGTCTGGTAAATTTTGACTTGCCAGCTAAAAAGCAACACACGAAATGCAAAGCAATAAATTATCCAAAGAATTGTTCACATATTTTGAAAATTATTTTCACAACAGAACGCTAACTTTTCACCAAATGGTACGGGTTCAACTGCCGTTATCCGCATGCTTCAGTTGACCTGGCTGTATATGTGTACGTGTCTATGTGTATATGTTCGGAAAAATGAAAGCAACTGCCTACCTACTCTGACCTGATATAGAAACTGTGGTCTCGCTCTATCTCGTCTCAAGCACTTGGTCGCCAACATCAGTATTTGCTATGAGACTACATTGACCGTTATGTTTTACAGTTTTACAGCAAATTGTCAGTTTAGAAGTATCTTTTATTTCTGCCGTTATCTCTCCCTTCACTTTCCTCTATTTCTCCCCACCCTCTCCCTCTTTCTCTCTCTCTTTCTTTCTTTCTCTCTCTTTCTTTCTCTCTTTCGCTCCTTCTTTTTCTTCACTTCTATTGCTAAACAAGATAGTTGTCCATCGCAAGCGATGTTGGCGACATTATCAGACGCTTGTATCTTGATGGTGTAAGCTGCGCTGTGTTTGGATTATAGAGAGGAAGAAACTACGCTGGTCATCAACCTCAAATGCTGATCTCGATCTACATTAGAGCAGTGGCACGATATCAGTCATAACGACTGGGGGTAACTCAAGATGTACTCTTGTACCACCTTCTTTGAGACTAGAAGTCGCTTGAAACTTTAAGGTTTCGTTCACCCATTGTTTCCGTTCATCGCTTGGAGAGGTGAGTGTGATACCGCTCGACTATATCACTCATCATGTCTGCCATGTGTTAACATGAGGCCAGCCTGGGAGGGCCCAATAGCTTCAAGGCTATGTGTTAACATGAGACCAACCTGGGAGGGCCCAATCACTTCAAGGCCATGTGTTAACATGAGGCCAACCTGGGAGGGTCCAATCACTTCAAGGCCATGTGTTAACATAAGGTCAACCTGGTATGGCCCAATCGCTTCAAGGCCATGTGTTAACATGAGGCCAACCTGGGAGGGCCCAATCACTTCAAGGCCATGTGTTAACATAAGGTCAACCTGGTATGGCCCAATCGCTTCAAGGCCTTATGTTAACATGAGACCAACCTGGGAGAGCTCAATCGCTTCAAGGCCATGTGTTAACATGAGGCCAACCTGGGAGGGCCCAATCACTTCAAGGCCATGTGTTAACATAAGGTCAACCTGGTATGGCCCAATCGCTTCAAGGCCATATTTTAACATGAGGCCAACCTATGAGAGCTCAATCGCTTCAAGGCCATGTGTTAACATGAGGCCAACCTGGTAGGGCCAAATCACTTCAAGGCCATGTGTTAACATAAGGTCAACCTGGTATGGCCCAATCGCTTCAAGGTCATATGTTAACATGAGGCCAACCTGGGAGAGCTCAATCGCTTCAAGGCCATGTGTTAACATGAGGCCAACCTGGGAGGGCCCAATCACTTCAAGGCCATGTGTTAAAATGAGGCCAACCTGGGAGGGCCCAATCGCTTCAAGGCGATGTTTTATGGACATGAGGCCAACCTGGGAGGGCCCAATCACTTCAAGGAGATGTATTTATTCATGATTGGTCGGTATGTACATTTTCCAGCAACACCAAAACCGGCTAATGCCATAAAACAGGACACCAATATCATGAAGTTCAGCTGAAACGTCGATTTCATCAACATCAGCATCCACTGCAGATTGCACAGCAGCTTCGTCAAGAAGTCGTGCAGGAGTTGCAGAACATTCCACAGGATTTACTGAGTCGTTGTATTCGATCCATGAGGTGGAGATGTCAAGACGTGATCAACGCACGGGGTGAACACACACATTCGTGAACGTTAACATTTACAATAATGACCGACATGCTCCCAGACGCTGTGGAGACAATCAAACGAGACACAAAAATGTCCTTCCAGACGTTTGAGTTTCGAACTATGGAATAAAGTTTCTTTTCCTCAAATGTCGTTGTTTCTGGCCGATTAATTAAAAGTCTACGGTGGAAAACATTATATGGTAAGTTACTTTTCTCGTTGAATATGTATATATATATATATATATATATATATATATATATATATATATATATATATATATATATGGTACAAATAATTTGAATGAAATGTTCAATATTCAGCAAAATTTGATAGATCATCAGGTGCCACTAGTCGCGTACATGTACACAATTTCAGCTTTCTAGATTATCGGAAAGTGGGTTAAACTGAAGGAGAAAGTTCACACATACGGACAACACTCGTGGCGAGTTAAATACAAACCTGTCCAAACATGTTCCGGTTGTCACAGTTGGCTCTAACAAAACAAAACATGGCAGATGATGGGCTCTTTCAGTGTTTGTGTATACAGTACACTTTCATTGTTGGTGTACATAATACTTTCATTGTTGGTGAACCTAGTACACTTTCATTGCTGGTGTACATAGAACACTTTCATTGTTGGTGTATATAGTACACTTCCATTGTTGGTGTACATAGTGCAATTTCATTGCTGGTGTACATAGAACACTATCATTGCTGGTGTACATAGAACACTTTCAATGTTGGTGTATATAGTACACGTTCATTGCTGGTGTACATAGTGCAATTTCATTGCTGGTGTACATAGTTACTTTCATTGTTGATGTACATAGTACACTTTCATTGCTGGTGTACATAGTACACTTTCATTGTTGGTGTACATACAACTTTCATTGTTGGTGTACACAATACTTTCATTGTTGGTGTACCTAGTACACTTTCATTGTTGGTGTACATTATACTTTCATTGTTGGTGTACCTAGTACACTTTCATTGTTGGTGTACATAGTACTTTCATTGTTGGTGTACCTAGTACACTTTCATTGTTGGTGTACATAATACTTTCATTGTTGGTATTCATAGCACACTTTCATTGTTAGTGTACCTAGTACACTTTCATTGTTGGTTTACATAGCACACTTTCATTGTTGGTGTACATAGTACACTTTCATTGTTAATGTACTTAGTACCCTTTCATTGTTGGTGTACATAGCACACTTTCATTTTTGGTGTACATAGTACACTTTCATTGTTGGTGTACAAAATACTTCCATTGTTGGTGTACATAGTATACTTTCATTGATGGTGTACATAATACTTTCATTGTTGGTGTATATATTACTTTCATTGTTGGTGTACCTAGTACACTTTCATTTTTGGTGTACATAATACTTTCATTATTGGTGTACCTAGTACACTTTAATTGTTGGTGTACATAATACTTTCATTTTTGGTGTACCTAGTACACTTTCATTGTTGGTGTACAAACTACTTTCATTGTTGGTGTATCTAGTACACTTTCATTGTTGGTGTACATAGTACTTTCATTGTTGGTGTACCTAGTACACTTTCATTACGAGTCAGTTCTTCACAGTACGTTAGTCGTATTGTTGGTTGACTCAAGGGCTGTTACTGGACTCCTTTCTGTAAAATAGCATCTCAGTAAAGTCAAACGATCTGCCTTGTTAGTTATTGATTGTCCACGTTTAGCTTTCGTATGGTGAGATTGGCTTTGCAGAACGTAAAAGTACATATGCTCGTACCTTACTTCCATTGATAAACAACTTCTAAGTGCTATCATGAAGCTAATTATCCAACAAGGTGAAAACACAAGATTTCTTGTCGTACAAGTTAAATATCATTATATGAATGACAGGTGTTAACTCTAGACGTTAGTTGTGCATCCAGTCAAGCTCCAAGAGATTATATATATTGTCTTTGATAACGAGCTCTAGATGAAGTTGAACCTGCATGGGTCGGAAAGCTAGATTTGGCATGGGTCCAATTGATAAACTTGGCGTGGGTCGAGAAGCTAGACTTGGCATGAGTGGAAGTAACATCGATGTTTGCAGATATGCCATGCCTTTACTACTTGTATTGATCGTCAGTTGAGTTGATGCACGTGCCAGCATTAATAAAGACTCACATTTGAGTGTTTGAAGTAATGCTTACTCATTCACATATACAAAGAGAGAGAGACAGAGAGAGAGAACGTGTGAGAGAGAGTCATGTAAAGGCATAGTTTATGTCCGGATACATACAATGTGTGTGTGTGTATTGAAAAAATAATATTGAATTTTAAGAGCATATTTAGACAGATAGACTGACGGGTAGGGGAAAGAATGCAGACACATTTGAAAGAAATGGAAGTTTACATAACTATAACAACTGGTAGAAGCTTTGAGACAAACTCGCATGCTCAGGTAATACAATTGTGAGTTTTGAAAAGGGAACAATGGTAATAAATCGTTTGAAAATAGAGGCAAAACGTAGTATAATTGTGACAGACTCTAAAAAGAAGAGCGCTTGCATATTTATCTGGGTAGGAATTTTTTGTTGTGTGTTATAAACTCACAGAAAATATATGTGTATAAAGATGTTTTAAATCATCGGTGGAAACAGTAAAAAGAGTTGCATAAATAATCAGTAGAAAAACAGTAAATTCAGATACATAAAGCGTTGGTAGAAACAATACAAATAGAGGTGCTTAAGTCGTCGTTACTTAAACTTTCGGTAGAAACAGTAAATAGAGATACTAAAATCGTCGACAGAAAATGTAAATACAGATACATAAATCGTCGGTAGTCACAATAAAAAGAGATATTTAAATCGTCGTTAGAAAAACAGTGAATACAGATACATAAATCGTCGGTAGAAACAGTAAATAGAAAAGCTGTTTAAATTGTCGGTAGAAACAGTAAATAGAGATATATACAGCTTCTGTAAAATACATTGTGAATACAATTGTTACAAAAGAACAAAAAATACAAATAATTAAGTTTGTGTTGAATCGTTCTTAGTTTAAAAAAAAAAAGAAACTTACATCTGTGTACAATAATTACGAATGTAAAGAAAATGTAAGCAGATAAAATGTGTGTAAAATTGCCAGTCACAAAATATAAAGGTTGATTTATTTATGCAAAATTATTGTAAATTCTCCCCAAAATTTAGGTAAATAAATGATCTAATAATTATAAACTCCTTGAAAATTGAGGGATATCAATGTGTGTGCAACAGTGAAAGGTCCAGGGAAACTGTAAGATTTACATTTTATATTAGGTGGATATTTGTATATATATATATATATATATATGGCGTGAAGCCAGCAACCTCAATATATACAATAAAGTGCTCCAAAATAAATTGATCAGTGCACGTGCAATATGGTCTCGGATTTACTTTAGCATAAGTCTCCTGTAGCACGACTAGCTATCATGCTTCATGTTGTTAAAACACATGAGAGGAGATGAAGAAGAGGAAGAAGAAGAAGACGAAGAAGGAGAAGAAGAAGAAGAAGAAGCAGAAGAAGAAGAAATACAAGAAAAATAAGAAGAGAAATGTGTAGAGAAAGTGCATGTAAGCGCTCACAAAGCACACTTGATACTCACCATAGTATCGACGACCGCTGACCTGTCTCCTGTAGTGTCTGCTGTGCCGGATGTCGTGATGTTGTCCATCTGCAGACAGCACAGATAGGCTCATGACGCATGTCAGTGACGTCATAGTGGCAAGCAACCAAAATAGCAACTTCCCTGGACTGTTATACTCCATGGCAACGAAGGTTAAGTCATCGGCGCGGTTCAATCCACCATCTCCAACGACGTAGTACCATTTTTGGCTGTAACAACATCCTTGGTGTCTGCTATACTTCCAACTCACACGGAGCTGGAAACCGAATCCTTGTTACCAGTCCTTGTGTTTGTCGCATGCTAGACTTTCCTCGGCTAGACTAACACGTATTTTGAAATCTTACGTAGAATAGATGTGCGGAACACATGTTCTCAAATCTTCTAAGAGATCGGATTCTCTCAACAAGAGCACTGAAATATGCTATAAGATCTTTTAGAATTAGCAAACGTGTTCAACTCTTATAGGGAATAGATGGAACATATGTTCAAATCTTCAATACAAACTTCTAGAACTAACACACGTGTTCAACTCTTATAGGGAAAAGATGGAACATATGTTCAAATCTTATATACAAACTTCTAGAACTAACACACGTGTTAAACTCTTATTGAATAGATGGAACATATGTTCAAATCATCAATACAAACTTCTAGAACTAATACACGTGTTCAACTCTTATAGGGAATAGATGGAACATATTGTTCAAATCTTCAATAGAAACTTCTAGAACTAACACACGTGTTCAACTCTTACATTCAATAGATGGAACATATTGTTCAAATCTTAAAAATACAATATTCAGGATCTAGCATGTAGCGTTCCATATCAGTATGTATAACGAAATGTATATCGACGTGATCCTCGTAGTGGTGCGCGATACGCTGATGAACTCAGGGATAGCACAACCGCCTGGAGGACCGCGATCTATCTTTATTTTTCAGCACGATCGGGATGTGAGGATGTCTACTACAATCCATAACTTATCGTCCTTTTTAGGACGTTGTCTTCGCGTCTGGGCAACGAGTATCAGCCTGCTGTCTTCGCGTCTGGGCAACGACTATCAGCCTGCTGTCTTCACTTCTGAGCATCGAGTATCAGCCTGCTGTCTTCGCGTCTAGGCATCGAGTACCAGCCTGCTGTCTTTGCGTCTAGGCATCGAGTATCAGCCTGCTCTTTTCGCGTCTAGGCATCGAGTATCAGCCTGCTGTCTTGGCGTCCAGGCATCGAGTATCAGCCTGCTGTCTTCGCGTCTAGGCATCGAGTATAAGCCTGCTGTCTTTGCGTCTGGGCATCGAGTATCAGCCTGCTGTCTTCGCGTCTGGGCATCGAGTATCAGCCTGCTGTCTTGGCGTCTAGGCATCGAGTATAAGCCTGCTGTCTTCGCGTCTGGGCATCGAGTATCAGCCTGCTGTCTTCGCGTTTTGGCATCGAGTATCAGCCTGCTGTCTTCGCGTCTGGGCATCGAGTATCAGCCTGCTGTCTTCGCGTCTAGGCATCGAGTATCAGCATGCTGTCTTTGCGTCTAGGCATCGAGTATCAGCCTGCTGTCTTCGCGTCTAGGCATCGAGTATCAGCTTGCTGTCTTCGCGTCTAGGCATCGAGTATCAGCCTGCTGTCTTCGCGTCTAGGCATCGAGTATCAGCCTGCTGTCTTTGCGTCTAGGCATCGAGTATCAGCCTGCTGTCTTCGCGTCTAGGCATCGAGTATCAGCCTGCTGTCTTCGCGTCTAGGCATCGAGTCTCAGCCTGATGTCTTTGCGTCTGGTCATCTAGTATCAGCCTGCTGTCTTCGCGTCTGGGCATCGAGTATCAGCCTGTTGTCTTCGCATTTCAACAAGCCAGAGTTGTTTTCTACGTCAGCAACGTGTACATGGCACCTTTCAGTGTGTCGTCCGTCTCCGTTTAAACTACATAAAACAAGCGTTGCACGTTTTAGTTGGTTCATTACTTGAGAGGCTAACGTCTAAACGCTCAGCTATAGAGTCACCACCACCTAACATGTAATCGAATTCTCTATTCCCTCTCCTAGGCATAACTCATGTGTTAAAATCTCAAATATGGCCTTATTAGTAATGACTCAAGTATGGCTTATTAGTAATGACTCAAGTATGGTTTATTAGTAATGACTCAAGTATGGCTTATTAGTAATGACTCAAGTATGGCTTATTAGTAATGACTCAAGTATGGCTTATTAGTAATGACTCAAGTATGGCTTATTAGTAATGACTCAAGTATGGCTTATTAGTAATGACTCAAGCATGGCTTATTAGTAATGACTCAAGTATGGCTTATTAGTAATGACTCAAGTATGGCTTTTTAGTAAAGACTCAAGTATGGCTTTATTAGTAATGACTCAAGTATGGCTTATTAGTAATGACTCAAGCAAATATTCATGCCAAAATGTAAACAAAATGGAGTCAAATAGAAATATGGTAGCAAGTTTATATATATATGACACAAAACAAGACTCTACACTGGCTCTAAATAGACTAGACATAAAGTAAGACTGTAGTTCAAAAGAGATTAGGCGTATATTAAGTAGGTAGACGGATATATATATATATATATATATATATCCACACATTCACATAACAAAATAAATATACCATACGCTCCGTACATTTATAGACGAGAGGATAAATTACGTACATGATCAAAACATATATACAAATAAGAAATAGGTTTCTCTACGGTGTGAGCGAAACAAACAGGGCACTCTCAGAGAAACAAACAGGGCACTCTCATAGAATCAAACAGGGCACTCTCAGAGAAACAAACAGGGCACTCTCAGAGAAACAAACAGGGTACTGTACATTAAAGAAAAGGAAATCTCCCAGAAAAAACGGGATAACAAACGAAATGCTGATGGGGCTGGGCCAAACAGCGAAGAGGAAACTGCTATCAGTCCTGAACCAAAGCTGAAAAAGGGGTATTGTACCCCAGGCATGGAAAGACGCAGTACTTGTTCCAGTACCAAAGAAAGGAAAAGACAAAACAGATCCAAATGGATACAGGCCTATCAGCCTACTGAGCTGTGTCGGCAAACTGATATAACGTATGATAAACACCAGACTGATGTGGCATCTGGAAGAAAAACGAATACTAATTCCACAGCAAGCAGGCTCTAGACAGCACAGATTCACTGAGGACCAGGTCATCCTCATAGCCCAGGAAATAGAAGATGCCTACCAGGCACAGAAACACACAGTAGCGGTTTGGGTGGACCTGGAAAAGGCATTTGACAAAGTCTGGAAATACGGACTTAGAGTCAAGCTAAGGAGAAGTGAAGTTTGTGGGAGAATGTACAAGTGGATCAACCACTACCTCAAAAACAGAACGGCCAGAGTCCAAATACAAGGGCAGATGAGCATAAAGGTGACACTCGAGCAGAGAGTACCCCAAGGGGGTGTACTGTCACCCACACTCTTCCTGGTGTATATAAACAACATTACAGAAAATATACCAAGAAGAGTCCATAGCTCAATGTTTGCAGACGATCTGGCTATGTGGACCTCTGAAAAGAATCTCACCATAGCAAGAAATCGAATGCAGCAGGCCCTAACATCGCTGGAAGAGTGGGCGAACTCATGGCTGGTCAAAATAAACGAGGAGAAAACCACATGTACAATATTCTCGCTCTCAATCAAACCCCAAAACACCAAATTAAGTCTAAATGGCAAATTCCTGCAGCCAAACGACAACCCAAACTATCTGGGAGTCACATTTGATCGGCGCATGACATGGAAAAGTCAGATCGAGAGAAACCGAATGAGAGCCAGAGAAAGAATGGCAATCACGAGGAAACTTGCTGGCACAAGCTGGGGAGCAGACGAAAGTATACTAAAGAAACTGTACACTGGAAGAGTGAGACCAGTTCTCGAGTATGGCATTGCGGCATAGACAACAGCAGCAAAGGCGAACTTCGATAAAGTTAGCAAACTTCAAAACCAAGCCATGAGAGTTATAACAGGAGGCATGAAGTCAACGCCAATTGTAGAACTTGAAAAGATTACAAAACTGCAATCCATGACCGATAGAAGAGACTGCAGAGCCCAGCTGCAGTCAGAGAAACTCCGAAGACTGACTGACCATCCAATGCACCAGAGACTAAACAATTTGGGAAATGGGAAACTAAAGCGGAGAAATATTGAAGAAATAGTCAAAGCAAAGATGCACGAAGATCCCATAAACGCACTAACAACACCAAAGCCCATCACTACTGTACGAAAACCTACCTGGAGGCAGGATATACTTCCAGAGGTGGTAGAAAATATACCAGGAATTGGAAACAAAAGCTGCCAGACTGAAAAAGAAAGGAGAGATACTACCCTAAGCTTTATATAGAAAAACTACCCAAGCATGGACTGGACCCATGCATACACCGACGGTTCTGTAACAAACACTACACAGTGGGTCCCATCACACTGCAACATCCAAGGCAACGAGGAGGCAGACAGACTGGCAAAAGAAGGTGCAAGACTACCGAAAACAGATACTAGTATGACGTACGAAGAGTCAAAACAGCTTATTAAAGCCAGATACATGACCAAATGGGAAACTGAACATACCGGCTACACCAAAAACGATGCCTATTACCAGTTGCACAGAAGAGAGCAGGTCGTTGTCTTCAGACTTCGCACTGGCCACAATAGACTGAGGTACCACCTATTCAACAAATTGAAGATAGGTGGTACCGACGAATGCCCGTGTGGTACCGGGAAACTGACCGCTGAGCATCTGCTGCAGAACTGCCCGACATACTAGGATCAGAGAGAGCAGATGTGGCCATCACCAGTGGAACCACAAGACAAGCTCTATGGCAGTGTCGACAGCCTCAGGATGACCGCCGCTTTTTTCGAAAAATTATGGTTACAGTCTGACTGCGTACGATGAAGAAGAAGAAGAAGAAGAAACAGGGCACTCTCAGAGAAACAAACAGGGCACTCTCAGAGAAAAAAACAGGGCACTCTCAGAGAAACAAACAGGGCAGTCTCAGAGAAACAAACAGGGCACTCTCAGAGAAACAAACAGGGCACTCTCAGAAAATCAAACTCTTTCTCAACAAATTAGTTCAGTGACAAGTGTTACATTTCTCGACCACGCTTCCTCCATTACAAACCTATGTCCGTCACTTCCTTATATTATCGATTTGTTTGTGATTAGCTTAAATGTGCTGACGAAATCTACCTTACAAACACTGAATCTCTTTCCTTCTGTTTCCCCATTAGCACTAATTTGTTGCGTTATACATATTTCATTTTCTGGTGTAGTGTGCTCAGAAAGGCGTGCCAGATTTTCAAAATAATACATATCTCAGCAATTATGAGATATCAATTAAGGACAATATATATTTCTAGTTATTATTAGATTGACGTTATGTCACTTTTTCAGTCATTAATTAATGTTGATTCTTTTTTTAGGTTATGTCAGGTCAGGTCAGGTTAGGTTAGATCATCACGTAGTAAGTGAGGTCGTTGGAGCACACATGAAGACATCCCCACAATTCCACGCCATCCTTCGTTTATTTGGGTTACATAAAATGTATATGTCCATCTGAATAACGTTTTGAGAGTTCTAAAGCAACCCATGGCGATGGAACCACATTTTTCGCGTTTTTTGTTTGTTTTACGAAAATCGCAAAGGCCCACTACTATTGCACTTGAAAGTATCGAATTGAGCAAACAGATTTAGGGTACTAAGTCATTATCATAATTCTTTTCAATATGTAAAGGCGTGATGAGGTATATATTGCCTTTATTGCTTTAATGGCGTTGAAAGTTAAATTCGGTACACTTAAAGACAGCCTTACAATTTTTTTAATATTTATAATGTGAGTCTAGTTTGGGAGTTTGTGTCATTGTATTTCAAATCCAGAGAAAAAAACACCCAAAATGCATGTCCTGGATGTTAGCCACAAGTCATTCTCTGCTGGGTTCTAGAACCCCACAAGTCATTCTCTGCTGGGTTCTAGAACCCCACAAGTCATTCTCTGCTGGGTTCTATAACCCCACAAGTCATTCTCTGCTGGGTTCTAGAACCCCACAAATCGTTCTCTGCTGGGTTCTAGAACCCCACAAGTCATTCTCTGCTGGGTTCTAGAACATGATGGAATACAAATACCGCCGGAGATCGAGGCCAATAGAATCAAGTTTGATAAAGAAGTTATTAACCGATATATTGAAAGAATGTTGGATTCTAAGAACACATTGGTTATGTGGACATTAAAAATTTCACTTAGAGAGAAAACATTAATATCTCTAAAGCTACATTATGGAGAACTGAAATGGGTGCTGGCGGCAGATTTTACAAGCATACATGTAGTATAAATAACATTTGTTAAACGCCTTAATTGGTAGCTTTTAAATGCAAGTATTTACGAGAAATTCGAGAGATGCACAAAGCAAATTTGCGATATTGTGTATTTAGATAAATCATAGATAACGGCACACCATATTAATGCACAGAAACGGAATTCTGTAGATGGAGCTGAACAGACAATTGTGCCAAGTAGTACAGGAAAGCGGCTGAAAATAGTTCATGCAGGCAACAGACATAATGGACTGTTGAAGAATGGTGAGCTCATGTTTGGTTCAAAGTCTGTCGTCAACCGGGAATATTATTCGGAGATGATTAACCAGATATTTAGAGAGTGGATTCAGAAAACTCTACTTCCGTCATTAAATAGACCCTTTTGTCTAGTAATGGACGATGCTTCCTAACCGTAATGCAGTGGGGGCCCCAAACAACAAGGTCCCAACATCAGCCAGTACCAAGGATGGGATCAAACTTTGGATAACAAAGGAAAACATTCAATTTAGGGAAGTAATCCTCAATACCGAATTATTGTCACTTGTAAAGAATACACATAGGACAAAGACGTTTCGCAATGACAAAGTAATCCAAGAACGTAGTCATAAATGATTTAAGATTGCAACCGTGTCATTCACACTTGTCCTATAGAATTAGTTTAGGCAAAGGTGAAAGGCCAGGTGACATAAGGGAACAAAACCTTCACACTATCAGATGTAAAGACAATTTCATATGCTGCCCTCTGAAACATTGGTAAACAATTCTGGATTAGATGTAAGGATCATGTAAGGAAAGATGAAGATGGCCATTGACAGAAAGATGGTGAGTGACTCATTCGGCTAACAATAGTAATCAATCTGTGTGAGTGATATGTTTTTGAATAGGGCGAATACATTCTGCATATATGTATATTTATAGCACACATTCGATTCATTAACTCATGCTTTAACTTATCGTTAAACGTTGAACATAAGACTTCATTAAAATGAAACACTGACACAATAAACACAATAATTATTAATTATCCTTTTGTGTGGACACATTTCTTACTGGAAATCCATAAACTCGTATTATAAACAAGAATGCACATTTACAAGGAAGAGTCATTGACTCATAACACAAAGATAAATCAAAACACGTCTGTTGCTTTGTCAAGTAACGAAAGTACTGTCAAATATTTTGTTTTTATTAACCTTAACTACGGGTCTCATTTAAATAACAACAAAAAATACATCTGTTTTGTTAAATCTGTGTAGTCTATATAATATTTCTATAAACTGTATTAACGGCGTCAATTAAATAAGGGCACACGCGCACATTCAAGTTGATAGGTTCATGAATGATTGCACGTATTTCTGAACGCAATATAATTTTTACTGAAGGTTTTTGCTTGTCCTGTTCTGCTGCGTATTTCTGAGCTCAGTCTAACATCTTACATTTTGTACAGACAAATCAATGCAGAGTTTATTCTAATTCTAATAAAATTATAAGATTGATGAGGAATAAAGGTCACGTGTCCCATTAGTCGCCACACTCTGCAGTCTAGGCCTCGATTTTTCCTCCAACAGAAGAAACCAAATATTCTTCTCGATGTTTTGAAGACATGCCCTTATGGTGAGAACACTGACTTCTAACCCCGTCTTCCCGAACTGTGACAATCGGCAAAATTCCTCGCAAGAGAAAACGTAAATAAAAATGATTTAGAATCGTCATTTAGGAACAAATTGGCGGAAAGCAGAAGAAAGATCGTCTGCATGAAACACAAGAAGAAGTTTAACACGAGAACAAAGACACAAAACACTCAAAAATAGCTACACAGTAGACAAGATAAACAAGTTGACATAACCCTAACACTAAAACTAAATGAAATACAGCAGCAGACGCTAAGCCTGTGCTCTTTGTTCTTTGAAAGTTGCTTTTCTTCATTGTCCCTGCTTCAGTCAGATATTGTGTTCCTAAAGATTATTAAGAATTTCTTATGTTTAAATTTAGAGTTGATAATTAAAGATATGATTCTGCGTGGTCTAGCGGTGAAGCGTCCGTTTCATAATCTCAATCGCACCTGTTCGAATCACCCTCGTGTCCAGTTTGGCGGACATGGTTTATTTTTTTTACTTATTCACGTACGCAAGTAATGTCATCCTACCGTAGTGCACACTTGTCAAGAAACTTATACCCGCCCAAAAGGTTGACGGTCGTTAAAACGGCGTTCTGTAACGGACATTCTATTTACTCTTGGAATTAAATGTAACATTTGGGACAGTCTGTTCCTAAACAAACTACGGATGTAAAAGAGAATACAGAATAAAGTGGCAATCAACGGCTGTACAGGTGCAAATAAACACAAACAATGGTAGGTTTCGATAAATTTATCATTTGCAGCATTTTAAATTAGGAAGAACAAATAATTTTATAATAATGATTCAAAAGACAACACCTGGTATTATCATAATGTAACGCCAAACGCTAAGGTATTTCCCTTCACATTACACATAACATATAACGGAGTGCAAATGTAAATTCCAAATGTTATACCACAAAACACATTACAAAGGAATTTACGGAATATTTATTCGGAGGAGAAATATTATAATTGAGAAAATAATAACGGAATAGACAATCAGATAGAAATAACAATATATATTTATAGGAAAGTAACAGCAAGGCATTCGGATAGAATTACTGCTTACAGTACAGTAAACTGACTTCAAATACGGATCTGGATGATGACCAAATACACACGATCTTTCTCTGCTCTCAAATTCAGCCAGGTACTATCATGTCTTATTGTATTATTCACGCAAACTACATACTTTTTCCACTCCATTGATCTTCGGCAGATCATCATATGCCAGCTCTCTCCCCCGATTTAAATTGACGCTCCTAAGGCTCATTGCTAAATTGGCGATCTCCTTCGGGTGTCTATATCCCTGTTGTTCGTACCATGATTTCAGGGCCACTTCGGGTGTTTATATTCCTGTTTTTCGTACGATGAACTCAGTGTCATTTCGAGTGTCTATATCCGGGCAGGAGTTATGATGCTAGGTCCACTTCGGGTGTCTTTATCCGGGATAGAATTATGTTGTTAGTGCCACTCCTGGTGTCTAAATCCGGCTGTTCTTCTTATAATGTTCGGGCTACTTCTTGTGTCCTTAAGATGGCTGTTCTTGACTTTATATAAATGACACTTCTGTAATCTGTACAACGGCGGTTCTTGTGACGATATCGGGCCTCTAGTGATGCATTAGATATCCGACCCACCAAGAAATT
Source organism: Ariolimax columbianus (assembly GCA_036924085.1). NCBI lineage: Eukaryota > Metazoa > Mollusca > Gastropoda > Stylommatophora > Arionidae > Ariolimax > Ariolimax columbianus. The sequence goes on from JAVGWX010000003.1 coordinate 137,795,601, forward strand.
TTCGACACACAAATTACGTTCGAACGGAGAACGAGCACATGGAATTCCGATATAGCACTTCTACTAGATACAGATCGCTGATTGGCTTTAGAGCATCCTTTGTCTCGGATGGATGGTAATTACAACGGAGTTGGTGAGACTTACCTGTGATTGGTCAGAGTCGATCAAAGCGAGTCTGAATAAAAGTGGACATTAGAAGTCGAGAGATCAATTCAGTAGTGGAGAGTGAGAGATAGAGAGAAAGATATATATGTATATAGAGAGATACAGAGATAGAGAGAGAGAGAGAGAGAGAGAAAGAGATCGGTCGGTCTCCCATAAGAAAGAAAGAGATACAGATTGACCAGACTCATCACGAGTAAGTTTACAAGTTAAAGACACGCGTGCAGTAGTGAAGAAATGAAGAGAGCGGTCAGTCTTCCAGGACCATAAGTGGAAGAAAATATACAGATTAAACCCAAGAAGAAGTTTCGAGGTAATATGTCTTTGAAGAGAGAAAGAGAGAGAGAGAGAGAGTGATAGAAAGAGAGAGAGAGATAAAGAAAGAGAGAGAAAGTGAGAGAGAGACAGAGAGAGACAGAGAGAGAAAGAGAGACAGCCGTCGTGTCTCCGAGAACGAGATAAAGGATGAGACATACATAGACACATACTGACACAAGTAAATTCGGAAGAAGAAATCCTCGTTCTACATATAAAGACAAGTATTTAGTAGTCGAGAGCTTAGAAGACTGGACAGCCTTCCAGGTCAAGAAGAGAAGCATACAGATTAACCAGAATGAACCCAGGTAAGCTCAGAGGAAGTCAAGCGAGAGAAATACTAAAAGTTCTTCATTCAGTTCAATCACAAAGGCAGTAATAGTGTTAACACCTACCGATTTTCATTAGTACATCAAGCAGGACAGACAAGAGAGAGATTCCTTTCTGACTGAAAGTTCAACGAATTTCTAACCCGCACAAGTAGTCCACAATTATTTTAATTAGCTCAACAAGGGATGCATTTAATTTGGTACCATAGCTCTTGTAGCACAACAAAAACACCGCTGGCTTTTGGAAGATCTACAGCGTCGCACTTATTGTTCATCCAATTTGAATAATTATGTGCTGAAATACTGGTAAGTTTAAGATAAGTCGAATACAATTAGAAGCAGCATATGTATCTAGAGGTACCGGAATACTGACTAAGAGATTGAATTATGGGACAATTTGCGACATCAATATACATGCCCGCCGATAGAGTAAACAGGAGACATGATTGTCTTTAGGACAGGCTTAGAGTGGATAGGACAGTCTTTATGGCAGCGTTAGAGTAGACAGAGAAAAGGGCCGTCTTTAGGACAGTTTTAGAGTAAGCAGGGGATAGGACAGGCTTTAGGGCAGGCGTAGAATAGACAGGGGACAGGAAGGTCTTTAGGAGAGTTAGAGTAGACAAGGGACAGGACAGCCTTTATGACGACGTTATAGTAGACAAGGAACAGGACAGCCTTTTAGACAACGTTAGAATAGACAAGGGACAGGACAGCCTTTTAGACAACGTTAGAGTAGACAAGGGACAGGACAGCCTTTATGACGACGTTAGAGTAGACAAGGGACAGGACAGCCTTTTAGACAACGTTAGAGTAGACAAGGGACAGTACAGCCTTTTAGACAACGTTAGAGCAGACAAGGGACAGGGCAGCCTTTTAGACAACGTTAGAGTAGACAAGGGACGGGACAGCCTTTTAGACAACGTTAGAGTAGACAAGGGACAGGACAGCCTTTTAGACAACGTTAGAGTAGACAAGGAACAGGGCAGCCTTTTAGATAACGTTAGAGTAGACAAGGGACAAGGCAGTCTTTTAGAAAACGTTAGAGTAGACAAGGGACAAGGCAGCCTTTTAGACAGTTTGTTTCGCATTTTTGTTCCGAATTCAATTTATGTTTCTGTTATGAGGAGTTCATGTAAGTTTGCCTCGGTTGTGAAAAAGTATAAATTGTGAAATGTGTTGATGTTGTTGTTGTTGTTGTTGTTGAAGGAATGCCCACAGTAAGTAGATTTCCCCTTGTGTGCGTCCTGAAAACGACGTTTAATGGGCGTCTGTTGCAGCTTTCCTTACATCCCGAGCCTGCTGATGAAGGCGGACCTGAGTTCTCTAGGCGGTAGGGCTATGATTAGCTTCATCTGCGTGTCGCCCATTACTACGGTGATCACGTCAATCCCTCACTCCATTATGGAAAGCTACCATGAAGACATCCGTTTCCAGGAAGGGCTGCGGTGAAGTCGAGGTGAGGATCTTGGCCACTATATTTTGTCTGATTAGTATGTTTTGTCTGCCCAGACGTTAGTCTTCCTTCCCGAAGTTTGTTTAAAAGCAGGTGTAGCGAGTAGTCAAAAATTCAACAGAGAGCATTTAGCTCTATCGCAAATCACAATAATCGATAGTGCCAGCTACCAGAACAGTGTGGCATGTTAGCAGCAGTGATCAGAACAGATCTGTGAGTTAGATGTATGTGTTGAGCAGCTCTATTACATCTACATAATTAATGGTGCACTGGCGTTAGGATTCATCGAACAAAGAGAAGATTGAAAGATTGTTGTGTTGTGTAGTCGTGTACAGCGGTCTCTACAACACCACGGATCTAGTGGCGGTATCGAAACCTCTTCTGAGGACACCTTCGATCAATGATAACATCCTGCATTACATCAATAATCGAACATTTACGTATTATATTACGCAAATTAGCATGGGAGTAGGTAAGGGGGGGGGGGGGATTACTTTCATTGTCGTTATTTAAATCATCATTATCATCATCATTATCATCATTATCATCATCATTATCATCATTATTTAAATAAACAAGCCAACAATGTGAGGTGGAACCACAGAAGAAGATAAAGTGACACTCCAAATCGTGTGCATCTGGGACATGTATTGTTGTTCTCGTCTCTGCTCTAGTACACTGATCTTTCAGGGAATAGACACGCCTCACTCAACCATAGAGCTGATTCCGTTATGTTACACTAGAGTTCATCGGCTATTTCATAATAATTTATTTACAGGTCCAGGTACCCAGGGTTGAATTTTTAGTGTCACTGTATTTTTACTAGCATATCGTAATAGATAGCGACTATAGAGGGATGTTCATTGAGAAAGCAACCTGAGCATGTAAAACAATTTATATGGAAATCGTTACTATAATTTAGCTAGAGAAGAGAAAGTTATAATCTTCAGACTGGAAGCTGGGCATAACAGACTCAAGAGTCATCTTTACAATAATATCAGGATTTGTAAAAATGACAGGCGTCCATGTGGGGAGCATGCCATGACCGTGGAACACATCCTAGAGGGCTGCACGCTCAAGCACGAAGAGAGAGAACAATACTGTCCTCGTGAAACAGATATTAGACAAAAGCTGTATTAAGATAAAAAACAGCCTTACATACAACGGTATCCTTTGTAAGAGAAACCAGGACCTTTATCTGAGGGTGTAAGAGAAACCATGACCTTGATCTGAGGATGTAAGAGAAACCAGGACCTTTATCTGAAGGTGTAAGAGAAACCAGGACCTTTATCTGAAGGTGTAAGAGAAACCAGGACCTTGATCTGAAGGTGTAAGAGACACCTGGACCTGAATGTGTAAGAAAAACCAGGACCTTGACTTGAAGGTGTACGAGAAACCAGGACCTTGACCTGAAGGTGTACGAGAAACCAGGACCTTTATCTGAAGGTGTAAGAGAAACCAGGACCTTTATCTAAAGGTGTAAGAGAAACCAGGACCTTTATCTGTAGGTGTAAGAGAAACCAGGACCTTTATCTGAAGGTGTAAGAGAAACCAGGACCTTTATCTGAAGGTGTAAGAGAAACCAGGACCTTTATCTGAAGGTGTAAGAAAAACCAGGACCATTGTCTGAAGGTGTAAGAGAAACCAGGACCTTTATCTGAAGGTCTAAGAGAAACCTGGACCTGAAGGTGTAAAAGAAACCAGGACCTTTATCTGAAGGTGTAAGAGAAGCCAGGACCTTTATCTAAAGGTGTAAGAGAAACCAGGACCTTGATCAGAAGGTGTAAGAGAAACCAGGACCTTTATTTCAAGGTGTAAGAGAAACCAGGACCTTTATCTGAAGGTGTAAGAGAAACCAGGACCATTATCTGAAGGTGTAAGAGAAACCAGGACCTTTATCTGAAGGTGTAAGAGAAACCAGGACCTTGACCTGAAGGTCTAAGAGAAATCTGGACCTGAAGGTCTAAGAGAAACCTGGACCTGAAGGCCTAAGAGAAACCTGGACATTTATCTGAAGGTGTAAGAGAAACCAGGACCTTGATCTGAAAGTGTAAGAGAAACCAGGACCTTTATTTGAAGGTGTAAGAGAAACCAGGACCTTTATCTGAGGATGAACGAAGAAGAAGATATGGAAACTACCACAGCAAGTGTTCGGAAACCGGCTTCCTGTAAGGGGGGTTAACCTCAAAGGAGAAATGAAATGGTACAAAGAAAGACTAGCTCTTTACTATTAGAAACGTTACAATACACGGGAACTGTGTACACTTATTTCGGTAAAAGTGACTGAAAAGTTGGTATTTTTCAGTGAATATTTCAACAGATTTTCAAATATGGCGGTTTAACATGATGAAGGTCCGCGTGGAAGCCTGACCGTCGGGTCATTTCGTCGCTTGTGACCCACTCATACCCCTGTGGATCAGAAGAATGCGCCTCTAGCTGCGCATGTACATCGCTTCAATATATTTCTGATCACTCTAGGAAATAGTCCAAGTTTCAAAACTCTGCAGCTGGATGGGAACGACATAGATTATGTGAATCAGTAGCTTGGTTATCAGTAAAAGACTGCTTGTTCCAGACAGGTGTTCATAGAGGGAGTTATCAGGCAGAACTTTGAATGACACTCAAGTGACTACGTGATTACGAATTTTGTTTGCCAGACAGATAAAGGAAACTCCCAGCGAAGTTGGCATAGTACCATCGACAATAATTCCAGAGTTGGATTGCAGGCAAGGTTTAGATGTGTAGGCTTTATCAGTGCCTTCTTAAGCTGGGAAACTGGTACGTCTATATTATAAGCTTTCTATGTCCGTCACACGCAGTTTTTCTTTTGTGACTGATGTGTTGTGCGTCTTCAGCTAACCGAGGATCTAGTCCATGTCGCGGCAGGACAGTGTTGAGACGGGAAAACATGCCTGCCAGACACTAAATAAAGTTGAGAACTTAGCTGAGAGATTGTAACCTAGGTCGGCTCGTAATCCGATGTTTCAGTGATGCTGTTCAATTAGACATTTGTAGTGTAATGGTAACTCTCACTTGTTTTTAAGAATTCTACAATGCAGATCTGTCCACGGAGTCAAAGGCAGGTTTGAAGTGGACGTAAGTGACGGGATGAAGGCAGTTGAAATCCCAATATATATCAATGAGTTGACGATGAGCACAAATAATAGCAATGGTGAACCGACCGAGAGTGAAGCCAGACTGTTGGAGATACTGATTTGTGTTCAGCCAGTGCATGAATGGGAAAGAGCATTATGTGGGCAAAAACTTCTCCAGGGATGGACAGTAAAATGATTGGCCTGTAGCTGCCTTTAGAGTGGGGTCCTTAATGGAAGATAGTATTACATATAAGTGCATGTCTACGTTTGATTTACAGTTCAGTCAAGGTAAGGTAAGTGTTTTGTTTCTTAATTAAAAGTGCCTGGAAAAGATCAGTGTTTAATCGCTTTATATACATGGTAGAAATCAGTGTAAAGTTGCTTTGAAGAAGAGCATGGAAAAGATCAGTGTTGATTTATCGAAGTGTCTCTAAGAGATCAATGTTGATTTATAGAAGTGTCTCTAAGAGATCAGTGTCGATTTATAGAAGTGTCTCTAAGAGATCAGTGTTGATTTATAGATGTGAGCTACTAGAAAAGATATGTGTTGCAGAATGAGAAAGATGTTTTTAGTGAAAACTTAAGACACAAACAGTGAATTGGTCACCTTTAAACAAAAAATGACTCATTGGATATTGTGCAATAAAACAAATGCAACCAGAAAAAGAATACAAGACAGTGTGGTAAAAATTGTGAAGTTAAAAAATCAATACAGGCTTAAGACACGGCTGGCGTCCGAGACACAAGAAGATTATATTGCTTATCAAACAACAAAGCCAAATACCAAATGAATATTCCAAATCGTCAAAGGAGAATCGGGTAAAAAAATATGGAGAACAACTGATATCCATGTGGAAAAATGGGTCCAGATATTTTCTATCTAACCCTCTGCAGTCACGTAAAGAGTCTAGCCAAAAACTTGTGAATCGAACAGTCACTTATGGACAATCAATATTTATTAAAAGTAACAACAGACCATTGGGAGCCTGATCAAATTAATTCAATAAATAGAATGAGCTACAATGAACATGTCTAGAAATAGGATACCACGAATAGACGACATAACAACTGAAACAATTAAAGCTTGTGCAAAGAAGTACCCGAAATAGTTTCAGAGAATCTTTACAAAAGCATTTTTAAAGAAATAATAATATCAGACGGTTAGGGACGGTGTGGGCTTGCGGTTAAGTGACACGGCTTACAACCTAAGGTGCTGGGTTCAATCCCCATCACAGCACCGGCCGTTACCCCGGGAAAGCACACCCCTAGAAAATGCAGTAGGAAGCAGGCCCTTACATAATATGCTTGCTGAAGTAGGATGCACTTGGCCGACAGGCGCAAACTAAAAACAACAGTGCAACGCACACCGCCGTGGTGAATAGATAAATAAGGCGATCGCAAAAAAAAAAAATTAACAAAATAAAATACAGTTGGTAAAAGGAAGAAAATAAATAGTATACAAAACGGATACATGAAAAGTCATATCAACATGACAATCTATATGAACATATTTGAACAAAGAATAAGTTCAATTAATGAACTTTAGCTAAGTAAACCTCAATTTTGGTACTGAAAGGAATGAAAGGTGCAGATGCCTTATTCACTTTAATGCAAATTAAGTTAAATTAATGGACGTTAGCTAAGTAAACCTCAATTTGGGTACTGTAAGGGAATGAAAAGTGCATGTGCCATATTCACCTTAATGCAAATTAAGCGAAAGATCAATACAAATTGACATTATATCAACTTAACATTAAATTATTAGAAACAGTTTTTAATAAATTGGATAGGAAAAATCTCTAGGCAATATCAGAAGGTTAAAATGGATAAAAGGGCAACTATTAGATAATGTGAGAGTGTTGTTCCACATGAACATAAGGACAACTAATTAGATAATTTGAGTAATTATAGAACAGTTAGATGGCCGCGTCTGACTGGCTGCGCTATCGACTCGCTCCAGTGTTTGTGCTGTTTTCTGATGTTTACTAATTACTGTTCGGATTATAATTGACAACACCTTCACCAGGTGGTATCATGGACTATGTGGAATGTATGTGCTTTCGATCGGTTATCCTGTTTGTTATGCGGCATCCTGCTGTGGATATGCCTAGCCTAAACCGCGGAAAACCAGTCCATGATGGCGTTCAACGTTCCGCTTGACTGCGCCCCAGAATTCAGCCCAGGGAATCGTTACTCAAGGACATTCCTACTTGGACTGAAGCCACCTTCCTCCTGTCCCCCTCCGCCGAAGGTTACACGGTACCACTTCCAACATCGTATTCTCAGCACAGCAAGTCACGCTGACACGAAGGTCAGGGGCGGAACACGAAAAACATGGAGTCAAACACGTACAAAGAAAGCCTGACACAAAGAATGGTCAAACACACACTCCTCGCTTTCCTCATCCCGAGGCAGCGGAGTAGGCCGCTCTATTGGGGAGTTTGTAGGGATTTCGGTCGACACACTGCACATGAGCAAGGGTGGTCGTTCGTCGCAACGGGCCGTAGATGCCTTTGCAAGCATTATTAATATTATTATTATTATTAGATAATGTGAGAGCGTTGTACCATAAGAATACAAATATAATAGAAGCAGCTGACACAATGATACATTTTAAAAAGTAACCACAGGATATCATCATGTCCACAAAAAGAATGCTGATCAACAATATATTCATGCCAACTCTCTGTTACCAGTGCCAAACGTTGAATTGTACTAAAACAATTGAGAGAAAGGAGGTCACTGCATTGTAGATGAGATGCCTCCGGAAAACAACGTAGCTAGGACAAACAGAATGCGCAATGAAGATGTGAGAAAAATAGTCGAAGCAAGACCCTGCACTGAATATATTGACGAGGAGAACATTAAGTGGTTCAGCCACCTAATGAGAATGCAACCTGACAAACTGCCACTGTGCGCCTATAACGCACGACGTTCGGGTTTTCGCAATCGTAGCAGACCGAGAACTAGATGGATAGGAAACGTTGCGGATATTCTAAATCGCCATGGGATGACGACTACTTCAACGACGCGTCTGACCTTAGACAGAAAACAACGGCTCCCCACGACGCCTCACGGCACAAATGGATAAGACAAGAGACGACAGTCACAGGAGTACACCAGGAATGTGCGCTTTCATCATTCCTGCTCAAATTTACATGGACAATATAACAAAGACACCAGCCATCTTGCAGCATCAGAAGGTCATCTCAAGACGTTGAGCCAGGAACCCAACAGTTCATGAACTAGACGTTGGAGGCGAACAAACCTTCCTGTTTGAGGACGAGCACATACTTTAGAATCATTTAACGCAGATGTTGTGAAGGACAGACAACTCTCAGGTCTCAGCTGATGTTTGTTGGAAATGCAAATAAGAGTAAATCATGAAACGAAAAATTGTGAATGTACGAAACCACATTACAGTTTACGAACACAAGCTATGCTGTTGTAAATGCCAGAACTAAATCTATCATTACAACGTCTTTTCCCATTGTTGGAGCCTTTATAGAGCTGAAGAATAAAGGCCGTTGTCCATGTAGTTGTTTGCAGTGTACATCCTAGGTTTTTATGTGACCTCCGAAAGAAAGGAGAATGTGTAACGTGTAGTCTAGCCGACAGTGAGCTGGCTTGCTGAGACTAGGATTACAGCGCGTCATGGTTCGAAATCACAGACGGACAGAAACAAAATCTGGGCCTAGTTCGTTCCTAGTACGACTGCCCTTCCAGTCGACCCAGCTGTAAATGGGTACTTCTTCTTCTTCTTCTTCTGCGTACACAGTCAGACAGTAACCATTATTTTTTCGAAAAAAGCGGCGGTCATCCTGAGACTCTCGCCACTACCATAGAGCTTGTCTTGCAGTTCCACTGGCAATGGCCACATCTGCTCTCTCTGATCCTCGTATGTCGGGCAGTTCTGCAGCAGATGTTCAGTGGTCATTTTATGTTTTGTAAATGGGTACGTGACGTATAAGTTTGAGGCGATAGAAACATCAAGGAAGGGAACTGACCACCCCACCTTACAGGCTGCGGCTTACTACATGAAGAGTTATCTTCATCCTCAACGGCAGTTGTTATGTCCATGGGATTGACCTTAACCTTTTACCAGAAAGGATTATGCATTCCTGATGTTTTGAAAGCATGCCCTACTGGTCATCCACTTTTTTATTTTGCTGTAACAGAAACAAAAGCTAACTCCAATCTCTGTCTGTACCGGACTTGTTGGTTTTGGGTAACACAAGCTAATACAACGGTTCTAATACGCTTAATGTCCAATACAAGTAATAATCGGCTCTGCCGTGGATGCTGTTAATTGCTTAAACATGGAGTGGGTCTTTAGGGTTAATCGTAAGATCAGCTTGGGTTAATATAAACAGAGCAAGTATAACTCATTAAGAAGTGGTACCACACGAGTTAATAGCAATTACACATTTATAGGTGTTTTTATTGGTGGATACAGAAGCGCTTCCAAATGTATAAGCTTATTATACAGTTGATTCCCCTTAGACCCATCTCTGGCTCTCTGTATGACACTCTCTCGCAGTTTTTGTGTTAAGTACGTAGAACAGGCAGACGGCACGGGGGACTGTCAAGTTTCATTACTGTCAGAATGGAATAATATAACATTGCGCAAGTTTATCCTCTTCCCAGTGCCATATCAGTTTACGGTACACAGGCAGAGAGCAATCAGTTCACGTCTGCCCACGACAATATTTCTCCATCCATCTCTTTCTTCCTCTCTCTCACTCTCTCTCTCTCTCTATTTCTCTCTCTTTGCTATATATATGTGTGTGCTTGCTTAAATATATCAGACAAAACAGACTGATCGGACATGTTAGTCAGTGTTAAGTAATGCATACTGCCCTGGAACCCGACCTCACTTTCCCGCATGTCAACCTGGGACCGGCCTGTTCTTGTTTGGCAGCCTGGCTGACAAGATGGGGGGTTGGACGTGATAACCATAATTGTGAACGATAACGTAGATGAAGCCAAGCGATGAACAACCGCAAATATCATCCCTTAAATTAATACACCACATATCGTAACTTGCCCACGCACTGTACTTGCCAAGTAATTACCTTACAATCAGCAGTATGAACATTCGAGATATCATTTCATTAATGTCCAGGTGAATTTTTTCTGTGCATGTGATCAATAAACATGGCAAGATTAAAAACGTACTGCAGATGGTCTTCACCTGCCTGGCAGTAAGAATAGCCTGTCTATGTGAATACGAATATTCCAAATAAACAAGCGCCATCGATCTACTACAAAGATTAACAATCTAAGTCAAGTGCTTCTATATATTCATTGCCGCTCTTAATTTTGGTAGCTATTTTCATTTCCGTTTATTTGTGTTGTTCTTTGACACCGATGGAAATTTATTGGTCGGTACGTAAGTTTTGTTCATGTTCTTATTCTGACGCGGTAACTGACTTGTCTACTGTTTTATCCACTTCATGAAATTCTATACATTCTCATGAACAGTGACCTTTAGCAGATTGTTAATTCAGAAGGCGTAGCTATAGGAGGTACACAAACATAGACCTGTCGTCGACGATTAGTAGGTACAATAACAGTCTGACTGGTACTATGATGAGTAGGTACAATAACATTCTGACTGGTGCTATGATGAGAAGGTACAATAACAGTCTGACTGGTACTATGATGAGTAGGTACAATAACAGTCTGACTGGTGCTATGATGAGTAGGTACAATTACAGTCTGACTGGTACTATGATGAGTAGGTACAATAACAGTCTGACTGGTACTATGATGAGTAGGTACAATAACAGTCTGACTGTTACTATGATGAGTAGGTACAATAACAGTCTGACTGGTACTATGATGAGTAGGTACAATAACAGTCTGACTGGTGCTATGATGAGTAGGTACAATAACAGTCTCACTGGTGCTATGATGAGTAGGTACAATAACAGTCTGACTGGTACTATGATGAGTAGGTACAATAACAGTCTGACTGGTACTATGATGAGTAGGTACAATAACAGTCTCACTGGTGCTATGATGAGTAGGTACAATAACAGTCTCACTGGTGCTATGATGACTGACGTAGTGTCCACCAAACTTCTAAAGTCGTCATTCCCCATTTTGTCTTTTCTGGTAACACCGATGACTTTCCTCAGACACTTAATTTCACACTTCGAAACTCTGTACTAGCGTGCCTTGGACAGGGACCATTTTTGGCACTGGTAGCACAGAGTCGACATAGATATATTGTTTGCAAAGCTGGTTCTTTGTTTCCAAAATTATGCTCGGGTGCCAAAGCAGTGGTGACAGCTGATATGTCACAGCAGATGCTTTCTGACACTTAGTCTCGATTTCCCTGTCGATCGTACCGTCTGTCGGAGAAATTCTGCAAAAATACTTGAACTCATGGGTCTGTTGAAGAGGGATATCATTGATACTTATGTTGAGTGGCCCACCTGCTATCATTCCCTGCAGTGGCTCAGCTGCTCTCATCATGCCCTTCAGTAGTCCAGCTGCCCTCATCATGCCCTTAAGTAGCCCAGCTGCCCACATCATTCCCTGAAGTGGCTCAGCTGCCCTCATCATGCCTTTCAGTAGTCCAGCTGCCATCATCATGCCCTTCAGTAGCCCAGCTGCTCTCATCATGCCCTGGACTGGCCCACCTGCTTTCATCATGCCCTGTACTGACCCACCTGCTCTCATCGTGCCCTGAAGTGGCCCACGTGCTCTCATCGTGCCCTAGAGTGGCCCACGTGTTTTCATCATGCCCTGAACTGTCCCACCAGCTTTCATCATGCCCTGGACTGACCCACCTGCTCTCATCACGCCCTAGAGTGGTACACCTGTTCTCATCATGCCCTGACACTTTATGCCCATTATTTTCCGTAGGTTTCTTTAACGAAGAACTGGCGTCTTTCTTGTATATCCTTGATGGTCATCCATGTTTCCACTCATTACAGCATCACAGACTGACACTGGCCTGGAATATTATAACTTCGGTGTTAACCGTGATTCGCATGTGTGAGGAATGCCAATCTTGTCTTTCCAATTCAAGTTTTTTCCATCTGTACCTGTCCTATCTGTCCCGTCAATTTGGCTGCCCAGATATGTAACGGTATCCACTTCTTCCAACGGCGCGTTTACACTCCTCTGTTATTGCTTCTTTGTTCATTGGGTTAATTTGACTCAGCTTGGTATCCTGCAAGTTGATATTCAGTTCTAAGTTGTTTCTATACGTTGCTGTCTTTTCATTTTTCTTTCCTTTCCTTTAGTTTTGATACTTTATTTACAATGAAAGTGAGGTTCACCCTTTGGTAGTAATTTTATTTTGTAATGTTACCATTTTTAGCAACGAAGTTTGTTTCATACATTCATTATACGTTGAGTGTTACAGGTGTCTGAAAGGGGAGACAAGAACAGTAACACTGCAGTCTACCAGCCATGTTGTATGATGTGACTAAAGAGGGTTGGACACGGGACATGCTACAGCATTTTATAGAAAGTATAAGCGAGAGGGGAGCAAAATACCTCTACACAGTAGGGTAGAAGATTCTACAACCCTTGGCAAATAGAAGCGACTAAGTCCAGCCAAGTTACTATTATTTATTACCATATTTCGCTGATCAAAACTTTGATGAGCGGTTGGTCGAGCGGTTAATATATCAGTCGCTTTACAAAGGACAAAGGTTCAAATATTATGCAAGGTCTACGTGTTTTTCCCTTGGTCGAAAATAACATTAATCGGGGTCTTTCTGTATGACAAGGTCAGGAATAGTACCACTAAACCACAGCGAGCATGTCGTAAGAGGCAACTAACTGTGTGCCATGACATAACACCGGTCATTGTTAGGTGGTTTGCTAAGAGCAGCAAAGATGGCGCCTAATAGCATGCGGATCTACTTTACTCTAGTGTTTGAGTCTATTTAGATGGACTCGCACATCGGTTAACCACCCTCCGTAAGCGCTTGTTCCTACGCAGCGGAGTATTACGCTGCTCGAGCCTAGCCCGCTAAGCAGGAAACCCTTCTCCCGGCTACATCCACCTCATACCAGAGCTGGGACCTGCACATGGCATCTTCTCCTGTAGAAGTACAGGTCGACTATGAACTAAGAACTAATGTACACTGCGTGGCGACTGTAGGGAGAAGTGGCCTTATGCCATGACCCTACAGATGATATCGGGGACACAATCTATGAGAATACACGCTCTAATTTTAGTTTGAGAGTTGAACCATGGCCCTATATAGTTTAGAATACAGATGATAATTGTTGAACCTGATTTTAATTGCATGCTACACTGTTTTGTCACGTGACATGTGTGTGTGTGTGTGTGTGTGTGTGTGTATGAGTACGCATTCAAATAGACTGGGAAAAATTACTAGAAGCCCGTGAGCATCCATTTGATTAAAAGATTGAGCCAATTTGGACACGAACTGTTAGAGAGGTCCACCAACCCTGGACTAGCTTTTATCGCGTAAGACGGCAATGTGTCTTTCTTTAAACCAGTCTTTATTGGGAATGACAGAGTGAGATAGAGAGAAAGAGAGAGAGAGAGAGAGAGAGAAAGAGAGAGAGAGAGAGAGAGAGAGAGAGACAGAAAAAGAGAGGGATACTAAATGTTATCTTAGAGTTATTTTTCTGTGCCCCTATCACACTCCCCTTGTTCGTTTGAGGGTGAGTACCAAATGTAGTCGCTTATAAATATATACATTTGAAAGGAAACTCTACGCAGAGCAGTTTACTATGTCTAGTCCGTCTTTTAATTCATAAACAAGGTCCGAAGCAATTTTTTTTACTAAACTGCATGTCAGATCCAAATGATTTTTCGCATACAATCTTTAAATATCGATGGCGTTAAGTTAATATTTTTTTTCTCTAAGAAATTTGATGTATTTTGAAAAATGTATTCATTAGGCTATGTTAAAAACAACCTCACTGAACTGGACATAATTTTAACATGTATACGGTACTCAGTCGTGCTGTTTTAAAAATAGATGTTTTGACATCCGAATACATTAAGTTAAAAACAAATTCCTGATTTTCCCGTGCGGCAATAAAGACATTTTGTCGAATGTGGAAATCAAGCAAGGTCATTCATGTGAAACTGTCGTTTAGTTATAGGTGTATCCCGATATCATAGTTTGTGGGGTCGTTATTGTGACATATAGTTGCTTTTTCAAAAGTTACATTGGAACAATTTCAAAATGAGTTTCAAGTATACATTCACAACAATTCAAAATGTTTCCGTTTAACTTTAAAGTTTTTTCGCAGAGAATCTAAGATGAGTCATTTATATTGCGATATTCATGACCCAGAGAAACGAATGCAATTGGCGTTTGGTCTGAATAGATCTGCAATGGTGTGTTTTTGCGCTCGGTATCGCAACCCAGCGATGTTGGGGTCGGCTAGTCCTTCTTCTGAGGGGCAAAAAGTGAAATGAGTAGCCTGCCGATAAAGCGAACACACAAGTCAACCTCACCTCCAAGTGGTGCACACTGGGAAACTATGGCCGCGAGGCTGTAGGCAAACAAGGCAATGGCTCGCCTGGGGAGATGGGCTCCTCCAGGTCAGATGCAGATGTTGGTCCGCTCCGGCTTGGAGAGGAGATGGGCGCCAAAAGAAAACCGCCCAAGATTCACACATGAGGACACAACCACAATCAAACATACCGGCTCGGTCGCAGCCGGTTTAACAATGACCAGGCCTGCCGTCCCACACTAGGTCGGAGGCGATAAGTGTGCTACTGGTGGAACCATCAAACTGAGGAAAGACAAGCTCACAATGGGTACGTGGAATGTCAGAACACTGAACCCATGTGGCGAAATCAATGAGCTAACGCACGAGATGGAGAACTACCGGTGGAACATCCTTGGTATATGCGAGGCTCCATGGAAAAGCTTTGGAGAGTTTACCACGGAGCAGGGCCACAAGTTCTACTTCAGTGGCAGGCAGGACAAACATTTACACGGAGTGTGGATACTGGTGCATAAAGACACAGCCAGATGCATATTGGGTTCCCGCTCAATATCTCGCCGTTTTATCATCTGACGGCTAAAGGCAGCACCGTTTAATATTACCATAATACAGTACTATGCACCCATTGCAGACTACGAAGATTGTGAAATAGAGGCATTCTATGATCAACTTCAGAGTCTGATACACGAAACGCCAAAAAGAAAAGACATAAACAACATAAAAGAATGGACCAGTCTCCGACCAGAAGAGTCACAGGCAGCGGCATCTGACAGAGAGGGGTGGCGTGGAGTTGTCAGGATGTCTTCATGTGTGCCCCAACGACCTTACCGGTTACGGGATGACCTGACTGACCTGTATAGATCATCCTTTAACCGTTGGATTGGACAAGACTCAGAGTGCACTCATATCAAGAAATGTTGGAAAAGGACATTTGACGATTTCGACAGAGATGTCATGAAACGGGAGATATTGAAACTGTTGACGAAAAATCAACTTGTTACTCTGCTGAAACTAAAAAAAACATTGCAATTCGACTAATGTTTTGAAGTTTCCAAATGTACTCTTTGGAAAATTATAAGAGCTACCGGCTTTACATTTATGAAAATTTAAGGCGGCAGGAATATTATATGTGAAAAGCCACATTTGATTGCTGTCCGAAGCAAATACATGAAACAGATACGTGAACGGCGTAGGCAAGGCTATGATATTGTATACTTGGATGAATCTTGGGTCAATACTCACCACACCTATGGTAAACAGTAACAATCAGTTGACGGTGAACAGAAAAGACAATTTAAAATCAGTAAAGGGCAGCGCATTATACACTAGTGTATACCGGAAACAGTGAAAACGGACTTGTCCATGACGCTGAACGTATTTTCCAATCAAAAAGTACCGACGGTAGAGACTAGCACACTGAAATGAATGGACACATTGTCAAGCACTGGATGACCAATGATCTACTTCCAATTCTGGATAGACCGCCATGCCTAGTAATAGATAATGCATCATATCACAATGCATAAGAAAACAAAGTACGAACTGCATCAAATTTAAAACTCAAATTAGGTCATGGCTAGATAAGGAAAACGTTAATTTCGAAGACACGTATTTGAAGACCGAGCTGTCGCAGCTTGTGAGGAAGACAAATAAGACAAAAGTGCATCATATAGACAAAATCATTGAAGAGTACGGTCACACGTCTCTGCGACTACCTGTATTCCATGTGCATCTAAACCCTACAGAGATTGAGTGGGCTAAAGTCAAAGAACAAGTTGCCGAACAGAACAAAACATTTCAAAAGTGTGATGTTGAAGTGCTGACACGCGAGTACCTTTCAAAAATAGACATTCAGTTCTGGAAAAAGTGTGTTGAACATGTGCTTTGGGAAGAAGTATGTTGAAGATCTGCTCCGGGAAGAAGTACAGTACTGGCAACGAGATAGATTACAATTTGTCCTTCCAGTAACAGTTATCAACCTCTTTGAATCGACAGATTCGGATGATTAATATCATCTTTGTAGTCATACTGATTTGCAGACTTGGATTAATTAGCATATGCTTATCAAAACAATTAGGTCTATATACAATGGTAACAAATAGATTTCAATATTCAAATGTTTTACACAACATAAAATTAACTACGCAGTAATACAACCTTGGGGTTCTAATAGTGACCGAAGGACTATACTAACTGTTGCATATTGTACCATTTTTACGATTGTACATAAAGGGCAACACAAACAATCAATTCATCTACCAAGACTTTAAGGAGATATGCATATAAACAAAATGGGACGAAAAAGTAATCTGTGTGCTGTAAAATTTAAATTTTAATGCATTGTATTTGTAATGGTCCAAACAGATCAAAAGAATTCGCCGATGTGCAAATGATTTAACATCTATGGACTAAATAATATCAATGTCTTAGCGTCACGGATATTAAAAGGCCGCATGTGAAAAATAATTAGGATCTGACATGCAGTTTAATAGAAAATTGCTTCGGAACCCTGTTCATGAATTAAAAGACGGTCTATAGCAAAAGTTTCGGCCCTTACAGCCAGTTGTCCATTTCAACGGGAAGTGCCTGGGTTTATAACTCCCGAGTGCCATCCTTCTGATGCTCGTTTTGTTTATTTGTTGTTGTTTGTTTTGTGTTTCGGGTTCCCCCTACCAAGCTTGGTCATTGAACAATCACCCATGCCTGCCCTCTCAATTTGTTGGGCTGTCATGCTGATGTCCTAATCCGTTGAGGTAGCTTTAGTTGGTGATAAAACTAGTACGAGTTTATTAGTTGTATGTCTCCTGACTATACTACATTCCATCGGCAGGAAGACTAACGTCTGGTCAGGCACAACATACTGGTCAGACATGTTAGTCAGGGTCAGGCACAACATACTGGTGAGACATGTTAGTCAGGGTCAGACACAACATACTGTCAAACATGTTAGTCAGGGTCAGACATAACATACTGATCAGACATGTTAGCCAAGGTCAGACACAACATACTGGTCAGACATGTTAGTCAGGGTCAGCCACAACATACTGGTCAGACATGATAGTCAGAGTCACACATAACATACTGGGTAGACATGTTAGTCAGGGTCAGACACAACATACTGGTCAGACATGTTATAGTCAGGGTCAGACACAACATACTGGTCAGACATGTTAGTCAGGGTCAGACACAACATACTGGTCAGACATGTTAGTCAGGGTCAGACACAACATACTGTCAGACATATTACTCAGTGTCAGGCAAAATATACTGGCCAAGACCATCACCTCGGCTTCCTAATAGCCCTGCCTGGAAAAGGACTGCGTTCATGGCAGCCTGACTAACGGGGTGAGGGATTGACGTGGCCCATGTAGTAGTGAGCGACACGCAGATAAAGTCAAGTATAGCAAACTGCCTGGAGGATCCCGGTCCACCTTCATCAGCACACTCGGGATGTGAGGAAAGCTACTACAACCCACCACTTAACATCCTTTTCAGGATGCACAAAAGAGTAAATCTACTAATTGTGGGCATTCGAAACAACAACTACATTTCATTGTCCATTGTGGCTGTTCCATCACAATGTATTTTCAGTTGGTTCAACAAGATCTTTCATTGCCCTTGTACTTGACAAACTAGACAGTTTACAGGCGACATACGAATAAGCTTGGCCACGTCCATCTGGACGACCTAAGAAAATTTCTGAACATAAAATGGCAGGTAGAATTTCAGATGTTCTTTCGAGGTCTGGGATGACGAACATCCATACAACTCTGTACAAATATTGGCTTAGATAGACTGGTCATGTTGTCCACATGTCAGATGAGCGGCTTCCAAAGAGAATATTCTATGGCAAGCTTGAGTCAGGCAAGCTCCCTCGTGG
Source organism: Ariolimax columbianus (assembly GCA_036924085.1). Classification (NCBI taxonomy): domain Eukaryota; kingdom Metazoa; phylum Mollusca; class Gastropoda; order Stylommatophora; family Arionidae; genus Ariolimax; species Ariolimax columbianus. The sequence goes on from JAVGWX010000003.1 coordinate 137,814,297, forward strand.
TGGTTTCGGCGCAGATTGAGCAGATCAGAATCAAGGAAGCTGCACCGGGGCGGGACACACGAAAGGCAAGAGACGAGATGCCTCCATCTGACGGTCAGATAGTGTTTCTCTGCCATAAATGTGACAGAAGTTTCCGGGCTCGTATTGATTTGGCCAGCCACCCCTGAACCTACTCTACAACAGATGACAATCTGGTCCTCTTCGGTTGGTTTGGCCAGCCAACCCCGAATCTACTCCATAAAAGATGACAATCTAGTCCTCTTTGGAAACGATTAACAAACAACAGCAGCTTGACGAGCTTTGAAGTGAAATTACTTGAGTAGACCGCACACACATGCGTCCTTTAGATCCCTTTCGGGACAGAAAAGTGCAGCCCAGTGAATGAGGTTACAGCAGACAAGGTGGCTGCTTGCACACAAATTGTATCCGCTTCTAACGGGCGACCTGAAAACAGTCTGCTATCGTTTAATCTGACTAGCAAAATATGAATCTAAGTGGGAAAGCAAACCCAGCACCCCAATACGCCAGCTGAAATCTGACATGTCAGACAGAAAGGCGCTGGTATCGCAGCCTCGCTGCAAAGTACGAGACAACACTACTTTTAAAGAAGAACGCGGAAAAAGAAGATTAAGAAACCCATGCCCTTTACTTCTACAGCTTGGACTCTGCCATGAGCCGCGTCCACCTTATTTATGTAACCAGCTTACGGTATTTGACCATTTTAACAAACATAATGCAGCTCATCTACTCTGGCTAACAATGGCACACTTAACTCTTTCATGATGATGGTGAACGCAACACTAAATCGGGTGGCTCCAGATATTTCTTACTGAAATTAAGTTTGTCTCTATAGTCTTTCAATAACATGGTCTTACAACAATGCCACCTTACTACAATAGTCTTACAACAATGCCACCTTACTACAATAGTCTTACAACAATGCCACCTTACTACAATACGACCTTACAACAATGCCACCTTACAACAATACGACCTTACAACAATGCCACCTTACTACAATACGACCTTACAACAATCCCACCTTACTACAATACGACCTTACAACAATGCCACCTTACTATAATACGACCTTACAACAATCCCACCTTACAACAATAGTCTTACAACAATGTCACCTTACAACAACATGACCTTACAACAACATGGTCTAACAATACAACCGTACAACGATATGGCCTGACAATAACATGGCCTTATAACAAAACGACATTACAACAACATTGCCATACAGCAATACGCCTTACCACAATACGGATTTACAACAATACGAGCTTACAACAATATGGCATTGCAATATTACGGCTTACATCAATACGATCTTACAACAATACGGCATTGCAATAATACGGCTTACAACAATACGACCTGACAGCAATACGACCTTAAAACAACACGGACTAACTACAATATTACCTTACAACAACCCGGCCTTACCACACCGCCTTACTGGCATATCACGATCTTACTACAACCACATGACATTACAACAACACGACAATACTTTACAATATGGCTTTACAACAACACGGTCTTACTGCAACAACACGGCCTTACTCGAAGAACACGACCTTACAACAACACAACCTTACAACACACGACTTTACTACGATCCGGTCTTATAACCTACAAACAAGGTCTTCTTACAACACGGCCTCACTGCAACAACACGACCTACTACAACAACGCGGGTCCTTACAACATCACGACTTAACTAAGTCACAGGGTTACAATAACACTGCTGCTACCGATCGACGAGCACACTTGTTCCACGAGAGAAATGTTCAGCCTCAAACTTCCCCCCTGCCACTTCACCCCAACAGCACAAGTCGACGTACTAGGTGAAAGTAAGTGACGTCATCCATTGAACTAGCATACAGGATATGTTTTCCCTGCTGGATGTCCTCTCTGATCTTAGCAAATTCTTCCTAAGAACTGACGAGAGAGAGAAGAAACACACCCATTCAGACATATCCAAATAAGATCCTTCCTTGCACTGATTCCAAGAACACTTTACATATCTCCAATCAACAGAAAACGTTTTACAAATATCGATTACATTATTTCAGTTAATCAGTCAAACATTCTCCATCTTTGTCCAATCTATGTCTGAAACTATTCATGATTACTGTGTCCTACACCGAGAATCACGTGATCGGTAGCTCCTGTCGGAAAGGAGGGTGCTCGTGTTTCAAGTAAACAAAATGGGGTTAAATAAGTGTCTTGAATTAGGTCTAATGGAAGCGAGTCTAAGGACACTTGGTACAGACTAAGTGAAAAAACGAGGTTTAACCATGTTCTTGCTGGACCTCGAAATTCGGGGTTACCCTCTTCACGACAAAGATAACTTGATTTGATATACATCCACACATAAACCGAAAGGCGTCATTCTGGCTACACTTCTTTGGTTATATCATTAGTTGGAGCACACAGTAATGTACTTAGTCTATTTCGGGACAATCCACAGATGGATGAAAGGCCCCGCACACAACTTATAATCAGATTGCCAATAAAGTAAATCCATGTGTCTTCAACTTAACCTTTCGTTAATAATTGTTTTAAAGATGAATAAAAAACCTGAACAAATATCTGGTGGCTGAAGGAAATAGCATAAAGATGATCTACTCAGACGCGGAACAACAGTGACGAAGGTTTGCAGGCACTGATAGTTGCACATGTACAATAAAATTTGAAACAAATAAGGAAAAAAGAAACTATCTATAGAAGGTATAGTTTGTCGTCTGCAACAACATATAAGTTTTGAGGAAATATAAAAACTGGTAACTACAGTGAGTTGGTGGAACATGTTTTGTTGTTGGTCTTTGAGAAATAAGGCTCTAATGTGTTTTAGAGTGAATATTTCTTACACTTTCAGCTGGTTTGTTTAGCGGATAAAATTGTCGTTTAGCGGATAACCTTGTCGTTTAGCAACTACTGTGGCAAACATTTTCATCCCCATGTTTCGTCGGTAGACGACGGTCACACCAGAGAAAGTAGATTTGATCTATATTTGCGGGCTATTATGTAGTGTGAACAGGAGAGAAAGTAGACTTTATCTATATTAGTGGGCTATTATGTGGTGTGAACAGGAGAGAAAGTAGACTTTATCTACATTAGTGGGCTATTATGTAGTGTGAACAGGAGAGAAAGTAGACTTTATCTATATTAGTGGGCTATTATGTGGTGTGAACAGGAGAGAAAGTAGACGATCTATATTAGTGGGATATTATGTGGGGGGGAACATGCGACACGGTGGACTTGATCTATATTAGTGGGCTATTATGTGGTGGGAACAGGAGAGAAAGTAGACTTTATCTATTTTAGTGGGCTATTATGTAGTGGGAACAGGAGAGAAAGTTTACTTTAACTATATTAGTGGGCTATTATGTAGTGAGAACAGGAGAGAAGGTAGACTTGATCTATATTAGTGGGCTATTATGTGGTGGGAACAGGAGACACGGTAGACTTGAACTATATTAGTGGGCTATTATGTAGTGGGAACAGGAGAGAAAGTAGATTTGATATTAGGGGCTATTTTGTGATGGTAACAAGAGGCAAAGTAGACTTGATATAAGTGAGCTATTTTGTTGTGGGAATAATTGAGAAAGTAGACTTGAAATAATAGGCTATTTTGTAGTGAAAACACGAGAGAAAGTAGACTTGATTTATTTTAGTGGGCTATTGTGTGGTAGGAACACAAATGAAGGTAGATTTGATCTATATTAGTGGGCTAGTGTGTGGTAGGAACACAAATGAAAGTAGATTTGATCTATATTAGTGGGCTAGTGTGTGGTAGGAACACAAATGAAAGTAGATTTGATCTATATTAGTGGGCTATTGTGTAGTAGGAACACAAGTGAAAGTAGATGTGATCTATATTAGTGGGCAATGGTGTGGTGGGAACTTGTGGCAAAGTAGACTTGATAAAAAAAGGGTAAAAAACCATATCCAGCAAATTATAGACCGGTGAGTTTAAAGAGCATAGTCTGTAAATTGTTAGAGTCAATAATCAAAGAAAACATTGTAATGCCTTTAGACAAATTGAATCTAATTAGAAATACTCAGCATGGGTTTACTAGAGGGAGATCGTGCTTAACAAATCTATTAGAATTCATGGAGAAGGGTACTAAAATGATGGATAAATGGGATCCACGGGATGTTATTTATCAAGATTTTACAAAGGCCTTTGATAGAGTACCTCATCAAAGATTATTTCGAAAGTTAAAATCATATGGAATAGATGGGGAAGTTGCCAAATCGATTGAAAATTGGTTGACGGGAAGAAGGCAGAGGATGGGCATAAATGAGTACTCTGAGTGGTGTGAAGTCAAAAGTGGAGTGCCACAGGGCTCGGTTTAGGGACCAATTTTGTTTTTGATATATATAACCTATTTGGACATTGATATGAGATCCATGATTGCAAAATTTGCTGATGACACAAAACTATGGAGTAGTGTCTCATCTAAAGCAGAAATGGATATATTGAGGTTGGATTTAGATCAAATTCAAGAATAGTCTGTAAGCTGGCAAATGGAGTTTAATGTAGATAAATGTACAGTCATCCACATGGGTAGATTCAATATAGAACATAATTACATAATGGGAGAGAACAATATTAGAAAGATAGATAAGGAAAAGGACCCAGGGGTTATAAATACATCATACAGGTAAGGTGAGTGAGCAAGTTCAGGAAGCAGTGAAAAAGGCAAATGCAATGTTAGGTGTGATAACAAGAAATATTAAACATAGGAGCAAGGAAGTTATAGTCAAACTGTATAAAGCATTAGTTAGACCTAGATTGGAGTACTGTGTACAGGTGTGGAGTCCTTATCATAGAGGGGATATAAACATGCTGGAAAGAATACAAAAAAGAGCGATAAAGATGATAGTGGGATTCCAGAATTACATTTATGAGGAAAGAGAAAAACTGGCCTACTGTGTCTAGAAAAAAAAGAAGAATTCGAGGTGACAATACAGGTTTATAAGATGATCAGAGGAACGGATAAATTAGACTATACATTTTTCAAAGTATGACCACCCACAAGAATAAGAGGGCATGCTACAAATTAACTAAAGAGAGGTCCAGATTAGATATAAGGAAATATTTTTTTAAGTAAATTTGATTTATATTAGTGGGCTATTGTGTAGTAGGAACACGAGGGAAAGTAGATTTGATCTATTTGTGAGCTATTGTGTGGTGGGAACAAGAGGGAAAGTAGATTTGATCTATTTGTGAGCTATTGTGTGGTGGGAACAAGAGGGAAAGTAGATTTGATCTATTTGTGAGCTATTGTGTGGTGGGAACAAGAGGGAAAGTAGACGATCTGCTTTATCTGACTATTGTGTGGTGGTAACACAATATTTGGATTGATAATTTGTGTATATGGAAGTGTTTCACCGAAAGATCTGACATATAGTTACAAGTTATTAATGTCAACTACATAAAACAATATGGGGTTTAATGCATGTGAAACTAAAGACAACCAAATCAAGGGTAATTTGAGAGTTAATTGATAGGTTTTGGTATGCAAACTGAGCTAAGTGCGACCTAATATCATTCAAGAACCACAGAATACGTCGAAGATTGTTATCCAGCGCTTGGTAAATGTAATTTTTATTTCTTGTTATATTTCTTGAACTTCCATGTTAATATTAAAACTACGTTTCTGATCAACAAATATAATAGTTTTCACTCTACTGTGTCACCAAGTATAGCTTACATTTGTCTCAACACAGTATTCATCACTTTTCACTCTTCCATACGTCGGTGAGTTTAGTATAGGCTTTCCGAACCCCAGGATAAAGAATGTTCACTTTTCTCACCTTTATCTCAAAAAGTTTAGTCTAAAGGAACACGCCGCAGTGTTGATAATCTAATACATTAGATTGAAACATAATAGAAACACATAGGATGGCAGGGAGCAGGTTTATGACGACATCTCTTACACAAGCACAATTCAACAATTGAAATAACAACAAGAACTGTGAATACAAATGTCAGTAATGAGAAGCGAGTGAAGGTGCAAGGCCTGTCAAAACTCAGCTGCAGCAGACAGGTAAACTTGTCTACAACTGTCTACAATCTGTCCCGAAATCGGAGAACACTTTTGCGGAATTTAGAAGTGTGTGAAGGTGAATCAGCTACGCACAGAAGTGAAGAAAACACAAACAAAAAAGTGAACAAATGAGGCTACTCGAACCAAGCTTGGTTTGATCAAATTATCTGCTGAAATAATCTCTGACTTTTCAAGGAGTCGCATGTCTGCCGTGCATATCTACACAGCTGCATAATAGTGAGAAGAATTTCAGATTGAAGTGTGTTAGTAGTGTGTATGAGATATGTATGTAGATGTAATACATGTGTTGGTGGTGTTCATGAGATATGTATGTATATTTAATATATGTGTTGAAAGTGTGTATGGGGTATGTATGTAGATTTAATATATGTGTTAGTGGTTAGTGGTTCTCCAATAAATGAAGTAGATACGTGGACATGTCACGTTCTGAGTTGAGAACTCTCCCAGGAGAAATACCTTGGTCAAATAAGGAAGTCAATTACGACCACAGTCTGCTAGCCAGCAAGCGCACACCGACGCAGTCAAGGGGATCGTGTACTCACTTGCATATGTGGATAACTTTGCGAATAAACACAGCAGGGCACTAACTTCTCCTGACAGTCATAACGATCTGTCAAAGTTGGAGATCATACATGGGACATGTGGGTGCACAAGGCATTATGTTCCAAAGAAGTCATGACATCGAAGGAAAAAATGCAATCAAGGATATGTTAGGGAGATTGCCATGCCAGGCAGATTAATGTAAGAACGTGAGGGTGAGAACGAGGCCATGACAAGAACAAGCTATAATGATGGCGACCGGAAGCCTGACGGTAGTACAGAGAAACCCATGGCAACGGGTCTTTATGGGAAATTATGAATTTGAACATGGAACACACGGATCCTGAACGAAGGAAATTTTCTCACGATACAGAAGTGGATGGACATAGATAAAGTGAACATATTGGAAGTCGTGGAAGATAGATAGGACGGTCAGGGCCATTTCAGCATCAAAACAGATGGATGCTTTTTATTCTCAGGGAGAGAATGGGCAGGATATTGTGGAGTTGGATTCCTTTTATCCAAAGCAATCCAGTCCCCAATCATGGACTTCCGATTAGATTTAAGAGAAAAAAGAAACACTACAATAATACAGTTGTATGCATCATCGGCAGCAGCAACATAGGTAGAAGGTATAGGCAAGTTGTTTTACAAGAGACCATAGAACAGGTAAAGACAAGAAATAAAATGATTATCATTAGAAATTTCAAGACAAAAATAAGAAAGGAACTATATACTTGGTCAGCACTGGAAGGAAACACCTAAGAACCAATCACTCAACAGTCTAATGCAATAAAGATGGAAGTCACTTGAAGTATCCTCCAAGACACTGTTAGATGCTAAGTGTGACTGCACGTCTCTGACATCAAGCCACTACCAGGTCCTGACTACGCTCAGATCACCAACTGATAGTCCCTGACATCAAAACACTCCCAGGTCCTGACTGTGACTCAGATCACCAACTGACAGTCCTGGACATCAGGACACTACAAGGTTCTGACTGTGAATGACATCACCCACCGATAGTCCTGGACATCAGGATACTACCAGGTCCTGACTGTGACTCAGATCACCCACTGATAGTCCTGGACATTAGGACACTACCAGGTTCTGACTGTGATTCAGATCGCCGATAGTCCTGGACATCAGGACATTACCAGGTCCTGACTGTGACTCAGATCACCCACTGATAGTCCTGGACATCAGGACACTACCAGGTCCTGATTGTGACTCAGATCACCGATAGTCCTGGACATCAGGACACTACCAGGTCCTGACTGTGACTCAGATCACCCACTGATAGTCATGGACATCAGGACACTACCAGGTCCTGACCGTGATTCAGATCACCAACTGATAGTCCTGCACATCAGGACACTACCAGGTCCTGAATGTGACTCAGATCACTAACTAATAGTCCTGGACATCAGGACACTACCAGGTCCTGACTGTGACTCAGATCACCAATAGTCCTGCACATCAGGACACTACCAGGTCAAGATAAGAACGCAGAGCCTGATGAAGATCAATAGACTAATATGCAATGACGCAGCTTTATACTGCTAGGAGTACACCATAGAAGCACAAAACAAATTTGAGATGCTTGGGGCAGAGCAGGGAGCTATGACAACAGGTGAACTTGCCACACAGGCATGTCATAGTCTCATCTCATCGTCAAGTAGTGAAACGCCAAGGAAACAACAACAACCGTTACATCACGTAAAAAACCTTGAGACTCATAGAAAAAAGAAAAACAAGTTAAAATAATTGGGGAAATATCGCAGTACCGCCATTTCCTGAAACAATGCAAGAGATTTCAGAAGAAATTTAGAAAGGACACGAACAATCATGTATTGGTCTCATGCAGTAGGAGAGAAGAGTTGCAAAGACAGAGGAAAGAAGTAGACGCGTTCAAAGAAATCAGAACACTAACTGGTCAGTTCAAATGGAGAGCAAGGATATGCTCAAGAGATGGAAGCGTTACACTGGCAAAGACAAAGGTTGTATTAGAGAGATGGAAGCGTTACACTGGCAAAGACAAAGGTTGTATTAGAGAGATGGAAGCGTTACACTGGCAAAGACAAAGGATTTACTCAAGAGATTAAAGCAATGCACTGACAAAGAGAAATGATGTATTAGAGAGATGGAAGCAATACACTGGCAAAGAGAAAGGATTTATTAGAGAGATGGAAGCAATGCACTAGCAAAGAGAAAGGATGTATTAGAGAAATTGAAACAATGCACTGGCAAAAAGAAAGGATGTATTCGAGAAATGGAAACAATGCACTGGAAAAGAGGAAGGATGTATTAGAGAGATGGAAGCAATGTACCGACAAAGAGAAAGGATATACTCAAGAGATGCAAGCAACATTGCAGAGAAATGTACGAAGACAACAGAAGAAGGGCTATCATGACGCCTAGGAACCAGGATAAAGAGCCATGACCTAAGATAGATCAAGTTCGAACATGAATCCAAAGCTTGAAGAAACGGAAATCACTGGGATGAGATGATATAGCAACCGAATGTTTGCAAGCAGAAGTAGTGCCAAGTGTCAAAATGTATCTGCCAAGAAGATCTAGCACGACATAATATGGCCCAGAACATGTAACAGAAATGTGTATTTTCCACTCCCTAAGAATTGTGACCTCAAGCTGTGCACCAACTACAGAATCATCGCTCTAATAGGTCATCATAGCAATATTCTCATACCGATCATCATGAACAGGTCAGAAAATTCTCAATGAGGAATCACATGAAACACACGCCTATTTTAAATATGGCAGATGTAGCAGATCCTCTATTTCTTTGCCCTGGCCGTGATCTAACTTAGAACATTTTCACACTCATCCACATCATCATGACCCTACTCAGTAAATGACATATCAAACAGCAGGTGGCATATTTATTATATCATACTCATATCATACAATGAGTAGAGAAATTACAAACACAATATAATACATATCTTAACTAAACATTCTACTAAAACGGGAATTGTAAGCATTAGCTATTGATGGAATTCCCAACTATCTAAAAACCCAGTTCTATTGCCTTGCAATTACATCACACACACATCGCCTTAACTGCGTCTTCAACACACCTTATCAAATACTCTTCCTCACTGAAATCCCCTCAGGCGGGCGATCTCGACATAACTCGTTCACAATGTGTCCTTGCTTACAAACACACTTTCACATTATCTATTAATGCAAAACTCACACACCTATTTGAGCGATCCTGTTCTATCACTAAACATTCGTCCAACCGTCTATCAATCGCTCCACTATGTCGGTGAGTTAAACATTCTATCCACATTCAGTCTCTCTCTCTCTCCAGCCTCACTCTCTCTCCCCTCACTCTCCATCTCTCCTCCCGCCTCTCGAGCTAAACTTTGTCTCGAGTTATATATCCTCAAGCAAGACCAGAGCTTGACCAATCGATCTCAGGTATGGTCATCTTCAATTCCAATTGGAACGAAGCACTTTGCACACCTGTCACTCATTCTCTCGCAGCAAGCCCCGTTGCCAATTTCGTCTGTCAATCAATCTCCCCCTACCAAAATCGGAAGGCCAGTGGTCAGTTTCTACCTGTCCACATTCCTTAACCCAACTCTGTTCTCCTTTGCTGAGACAGTGAGTGACCTTGACATGCATTCATGTAGCTTTAAGCTTTAACATGTTCAGGCATCCTAAACTCCCCTTGCTCCGGCGGGAACTGTTACACAGAGACAAGAGGGATCACATTCTTAGCAAGCGAAATATTGTAGACCAAGTGCAGAGAGTATAATGTCGACCTAAACACTGGCTTCATGTTTAATGTTGACTGGGCAACACGAAATGCTTTGGAGCAATATGAAAGACATGGGGTTCTCAATGGATCGGATTTAACTGATCAAAACACTGCAGGAACAACAAGCAACTGTACACATAGCTGGAGAGACATTGGCCTGGATTCAAGCTGAATAAGGAGAATGACAAAGGTGTATACTATCTCCCATCTTTGATACATGTAAAGGAAAACAATAATAAGCGTCACAAATAACAAAGATAATAAAACTTTCACCCCGTTCACACACGTGTGTGTGTGTGTGTGTGTGTGTGGGGAGGAGGGTGGGTGGGGTGAAATACCAGAACTAAGATAGACTGATGATACGTTTGCCATTCGATGAGCATAGCGATCAATATACACCATTAACAGAATCAAGATAATGAGCGCTGATCAGACATAGACCAGACAAAGATTATCTTACAGAAGCAAGTAGTTAAGTATTTCACACATTTTTTGAACATCTCGGCTCAGTGATAAGCAACAGTCGATATTGCCAAAACAGAATATGGAGAAAAAGGGCCATGGTATTACAGAGGATAAATAAAATGAGAAACATCGCAGAACACTCACGTAAAGGCAGCCATGAAAATCCTGCCAGTGGCAACGTACAGGTGCGACATATACTAAATACTAGTGAAGATCATTGAATTATTTGAGCTAAAATGAGTTAAACATGTGATAGGGATCAAGATGCTGAGCAGCGCATGAGCTGCAGTGGTCAGCGACCCATAGCTGACTGCTGGCGTCAGGGACAGCGAATCAGAGCTGCCAAGACCCTTCTACTCCTCCACGCGGTGATCCTGGATAACAGGCTGCAGCAGGGCAGACTGGCTAAGGAGAAGGGATCGAAGAGGGAATGCTAACCCGGTACTCAAAAAATGCTTTCTGAAGTTGGACCGAAAGGTGCAAATATCGCAGTCAAGCTGTAAACTACAACACAACGCATTCCGTTCTCTGGACTACATTCTGCTACTTAGGCCCGTGTCAGGGTTTGGTAGTGGGAGATTGAGAATGAACGAAGCCAAGCCAAACACGTGATAAAAATACCATGGACAGAGAAAAAAAGAAAAACACAGAAATGATAACAGAGCTGAATATAGGACATAATCGGTTAGTAAATATTAACTCTAGTAAACTCAAATATTTTGACCACATCAAACGTCACAGTGATCTTAAAAAAAAAAACACGACGTTAGAGAGCATGGTATCTGTCAAACAAGGCATAGGCAATCAGAGAAGAAGATGCACACAACACATACATAGGGTGGGAGGATGGCGGTGACAGAGACGGGAGAACTGGCCAAAGATCGAGTCTTACAGATCGACTGTTATGACAGCAGTTTCTACAAATGACATGATGATAGATGTGTTGTGTATGGGACATACATATAGATTTAATGTCAGTGTTTGTGATGAATGTGGGACATACATATAGATTTAATGTCAGTGTTTGTGATGAATGTGGGACATACATATAGATGTAATGTCACTGTTTGTGATGTATGTGGGACATATATATATATATATATATAGATGTAATGTCATTGTTTGTGGTGTGTGTGGAACATACATATAGATGTAATGTCAGTGTTGGTGGGTGTGTATGGGACATATATGTATATTTAATGTAAGTATTTGTGGTGTGTGTGGGACATACGTGTATATGTAATGTCAGTGTTTGTAGTGTGTATGTGACATACATGTAGATCGAATGTCAGTGTTTGTGGTGTGTGTGAGCATACATGTAGATGTAATGTCAATGTTTGGGGTGTGTATGTATCATACATGTAGATGTAATGTCAGTGTTTGTGGTGTGTGTGAGCATACATGTAGATGTAATGTCAGTTTTTGTATATATGACATACTTGTACATTTAATGTCAGTGCGTGTGTGGGGAATCTTGCTGTTACTGATGCATTATTTGGTGCTCCTTAAATGTTTGTGTTGCTGCATGTGTCACATAAAATGGGTAGCAGGAAATGTGCCCATTGCTGTTCGAGTATCCTCCTATCAGTACGTTTTGCTTACTGCTTTATTCTGTATTTTGGCTTATCTCATATTTATCTGACTTTTTATGACTTAGATTTCATAGTATTTGGATTTAATTATTTAACTATGCTCACATGTACTGAAATTGTTATCTTTTGTATATCAGTTTGCATACATATTGCTGTCATATTGTTGGCCTGCATTTTTTGTCTGACATTCTGAGCGTATTCTAAGATGATATATTTTATAAGCAAATGACAAAATAACTATTTAATGGCACTATAGAATTGATGACCTTTACATTAGAAGTTTAAGAGCAAATTATATTGAATTACAAGAAAACAAACCAACAGAAAAACTTTTGGTAAATATTTCGAACGGCATAAAACAAAAGTTACTAACAATTAAAGTTATTTCTTATAGCAACGTTTGTCAGCACCTTACCAGAAGTACATGAGAAGTAATCCACCTATACCGGAATGTGGAAACAGGCGAAGTTCACACAATTGTTGGAGTTACATACGGCAGTGGTACGTTCAGCAATAAGTGATACCTGCTCTCAAACAAAATACCTTTATTATTTAATTTGAACAGTTATACAAGAGACCAAATTCAAGGTTGACTTGACGCACTAACAACACAGAAACGTCTCATATTTAGCATGGAATACACAGCACCCGCTCCGTAAACCGCTTGAAAGTTTCTACTGCCAGTTTTGTTTGATAGAGAGACAAGCCAGGCAGGCAACAGTAAGCGCGCGCCAAGCCATGCCAGACAAACCAGGCTTTGGTAGCGGAAGGTGGACAACTCTTCCAGCTTAAGCGCTACTATCACTGCTAGAGAACGCTAACACTTCTTAACGGCTCTGTTAACTATAAAGGATAACTTGAAGCATTGTCGTTTCTAGAAGGTAACTCCTTTCCAGAGACACAGTGGCAATTATATTTCGTTCGCTCTCAAATCTATCTCACGGGGACGGCGTGGCCTAGTGGTTAAGTGACACGGCTCACAACCAGAAGGTGCTGGGTTCGATCCCCATCACAGCACCGGCCGTTACCCCGGGGAAGCAAACCCTTAGAAAATGCAGGAGGAAGCAGACCCTTACATAAAATGCATGCTGAAGTCGGATGCACTGGGCCGACAGGTGCAAAATAAAAACGCAGTGCAACGCACACCGCCTTCGGGATTAAAGAAATAAGGCGAACGCAAAAAAAAAAAAAAAAAAAAAAAAAAAAAATCTATCTCACAAATAAGTGTGACGATCTGTCTCAGTCGTATCTTGTCTTCTTGCAGTTCATCACTCAAATAATTACATACATGAACTTCATAAACTTGACAATCTGTATCGGATTTATCAAGTCATCACAAAGTTTATACTTTGAAGCAGACTTATCTACCTCATAAACTTGACGATGTGTCTCAGAAATATCTTGTCGTCATATAGTTTATCATTCAAATAAGCAGACTTATCTACCAGTGTACTTTCTGTGTGTCTCGTTAGTGCTGAATCCAGTAAATAACGGAAATAAAAATATCGTAGAACTGTCATCGTTATACATAACTTATCTGACACAAATTCATACAACTTTTTGTTGTAACGCAATAATCAATCAAGAACTCTTTGCTTGAAGTATAACACAATCATCAATCAAGAACTGTTTGTCTTGAGTATAATGCAATCATCAATCAAGAGCTGCTTATCTAAAAAAAAACTCAATCATCAACCAAGAACTGTTTATCTAAAGATTACCTCAATCATCAACCAAGAACTGTTTATCTAAAGAATAACTCAATCATAAACCAAGAACTGTTTATCTAAAGATTAACTCAATCATCAACCAAGAACTGTTTGACTAAAGAATAACTCAATCATCAACCAAGAACTGTTTATCTAAAGAATAACTCAATCATCAAACAAGAACTGTTTGTCTTGAGTATAACGCAATCATCAATCAAGAGCTGTTTATCTAAATAATAACTCAATCATCAACCAAGAACTGTTTATCTAAATAATAACTCAATCATCAACCAAGAGCTGTTTATCTAAAAAAAAACTCAATCATCAACCAAGAACTGTTTATCTAAAGGTTACCTCAATCATAAACCAAGAACTGTTTATCTAAAGAATAACTCAATCATCAACCAAGAACTGTTTATCTAAAGATTAAATCAATCATCAACCAATAACTGTTTATCTAAAGAATAACTCAATCATAACCAAGAACTGTTTGTCTTGAGTATAACGCAATCATCAATCAAGAGCTGTTTATCTAAATAATAACTCAATCATCAACCAAGAACTGTTTATCTAAAGAATAACTCAATCATCAACCATAAACTGTTTATCTAAATAATAACTCAATCATCAACCAAGAACTGTTTATCTAAATAATAACTCAATCATCAACCAAAAACTGTTTATCTAAATAATAACTCAATCATCAACCAAGAACTGTTTATCTAAATAATAACTCAATCATCAACCAAAAACTGTTTATCTAAATAATAACTCAATCATCAACCAAGAACTGTTTATCTAAATAATAACTCAATCATCAACCAAGAACTGTTTATCTAAAGATTAACTCAATCATCAACCAAGAACTGTTTATCTAAAGAATAACTCAATCATCAACCAAGAACTGTTTGTCTTGAGTATAACGCAATCATCAATCAAGAGCTGTTTATCTAAATAATAACTCAATCATCAACCAAGAACTGTTTATCTAAAGAATAACTCAATCATCAACCATGAACTGTTTATCTAAATAATAACTCAATCATCAACCAAGAACTGTTTATCTAAATAATAACTCAATCATCAACCAAAAACTGTTTATCTAAATAATAACTCAATCATCAACCAAGAACTGTTTATCTAAATAATAACTCAATCATCAACCAAAAACTGTTTATCTAAAGAATAACTCAATCATCAACCACGAACTGTTTATCTAAAGAATAACTCAATCATCAACCAAGAACTGTTTATCTAAAGAATAACTCAATCATCAACCAAAAACTGTTTATCTAAAGAATAACTCAATCATCAACCAAAAACTGTTTATCTAAAGAATAACTCAATCATCAACCACGAACTGTTTATCTAAAGAATAACTCAATCATCAACTAAGAACTGTTTATCTAAAGAATAACCCAATCATCAACACGGAACTGTTTATCTAAAGAATAACTCAATCATCAACCAAGAACTTTTTATCTAAAGAAAAACTCAATCATGAAACAAGAACTGTTTATCTAAAGAATAACTCAATCATCAACCAAGAACTTTTTTATCTTAAGAATAACTCAATCATCAACCAAGAACTGTTTATCTAAAGATTAACTCAATCATCAACCAAGAACTGTTTATCTAAAGAATAACTCAATCATCAACCAAGAACTGTTTATCTAAAGAATAACTCAATCATCAACCAAGAACTGTTTGTCTTCAGTATAACGCAATCATCCATTAAGAGCTGTTTATCTAAATAATAACTCAATCATCAACCAAGAACTGTTTATCTAAAGAATAACTCAATCATCAACCATGAACTGTTTATCTAAATAAAAACTCAATCATCAACCAAGAACTGTTTATCTAAATAATAACTCAATCATCAACCAAAAACTGTTTATCTAAAGAATAACTCAATCATCAACCAGGAACTGTTTATCTAAAGAATAACTCAATCATCAACCAAGAACTTTTTATCTTAAGAATAACTCAATCATCAACCAAGAACTGTTTATCTAAAGAATAACTCAATCATCAACTAAGAACTGTATATCTAAAGAATAACTCAATCCTCAACCAAGAACTGTTTATCTAAATAATAACTCAATCATCAACCAAGAACTGTTTATCTAAATAATAAATCAATCATCAACCAAGAACTGTTTATCTAAATAATAACTCAATCATCAACCAAGAACTGTTTATCTAAAGAATAACTCAATCATCAACTAAGAACTGTATATCTAAAGAATAACTCAATCCTCAACCAAGAACTGTTTATCTAAATAATAACTCAATCCTCAACCAAGAACTGTTTATCTAAAAAATAACTCAATCATCAACCAAGAACTGTTTTTCTTGAGTATAACGCAATCATCAACTAAGAACTGTTTATCTAAAGAATATCTCAATCATCAACCAAGAACTGTTTATCTAAAGAATAACTCAATCATCAACCATGAACTGTTTATCTAAATAAAAACTCAATCATCAACCAAGAACTGTTTATCTAAATAATAACTCAATCATCAACCAAAAACTGTTTATCTAAAGAATAACTCAATCATCAACCAGGAACTGTTTATCTAAAGAATAACTCAATCATCAACCAAGAACTGTTTATCTAAAGAATAACTCAATCATCAACCAGGAACTGTTTATCTAAAGAATAACTCAATCATCAACCAAGAACTTTTTATCTAAAGAAAAACTCAATCATCAACCAAGAACTGTTTATCTAAAGAATAACTCAATCATCAACCAAGAACTTTTTATCTTAAGAATAACTCAATCATCAACCAAGAACTGTTTATCTAAAGAATAACTCAATCATCAACCAAGAACTGTTTATCTAAAGAATAACTCAATCATCAACCAAGAACTGTTTATCTAAATAATAACTCAATCATCAACAAAGAACTGTTTATCTAAATAATAACTCAATCATCAACCAAGAACTGTTTATCTAAATAATAACTCAATCATCAACCAAGAACTGTTTATCTAAAGAATAACTCAATCATCAACCAAGAACTGTTTATCTAAAGAATAACTCAATCATCAACTAAGAACTGTATATCTAAAGAATAACTCAATCCTCAACCAAGAACTGTTTATCTAAATAATAACTCAATCATCAACCAAGAACTGTTTATCTAAATAATAAATCAATCATCAACCAAGAACTGTTTATCTAAACAATAACTCAATCATCAACCAAGAACTGTTTATCTAAAGAATAACTCAATCATCAACTAAGAACTGTATATCTAAAGAATAACTCAATCCTCAACCAAGAACTGTTTATCTAAATAATAACTCAATCCTCAACCAAGAACTGTTTATCTAAAAAATAACTCAATCATCAACCAAGAACTGTTTTTCTTGAGTATAACGCAATCATCAACTAAGAACTGTTTATCTAAAGAATATCTCAATCATCAACCAAGAACTGTTTGTCTTGAGTATAACGCAATCATCAACCAAGAACTGTTTGTCTTGAGTATAACGCAATCATCAACGATAGGAAAACCATTAATGAGGTTTTGGAACATCTCCAGGTGGAATAAACAGTAATGAAGGAATTAAGCATCAGAAAAATAAAATATTTTAGTCATGTATGGCGCCATGACAGTCTGCTAAAGTTGATTTTGGAGGGCAAAATAGAGGGCAAGAGAGCCAGTGGGCCGACATAGGTACAGATGGACAGACAACATCAGGATGTGCTGGGGACACAATTTGACCGTTTGTACCAGTCTGATGCGAGACAGAGACAGATGGAGGCCCATTATCGTGAACATTTGTTGTGGAGAAGGCCCCTGATAACGACGATGGTGTTAAACGGCCTAAAAGTATTGTTCACGGAGAATGTTGACGGGTTTTAAATTGGGCGGAGGGAGTTGGAAGAACATCTGACCTTGTTAATCCAGGCGTTTTTATTGATGTGTTTCTCCGTCTTTACCAATGTAACTTCCTAGATAGGTTCAATTTTCCATTTCTTCGATTATCTCGCTATTAATCTTTATATGGTCGTTTTGTTTGTTAATTATTAGCATTTTCGTTGTTATGTTTACACTAATTTGCAATCCCATATCTGCCGATACAAATGTTATTCTGTCAATCTTTTCTAGTACCTCATGCTGATTATACGACATCATACATATAATATTATCTGATTTCTATTTTTCTGTTTTCTGTTGTTTGCTACATCATCCAGTCCATGACCATGACACAAATTGTTGGAGATAGTTAGGCATCCCTGAGTTTGTTGGAGATAGTTAGGCATTCCTGACTGACTCGAGTTTGTTGGAGGTAGTTAGGCATCCCTGACTGACCCGAGTTTGTTGGAGGTAGTTAGGCATCCCTGACTGACCCGAGTTTGTTGGAGATAGTTAGGCATCCCTGACTGACCCGAGTTTGTTGGAGGTAGTTAGGCATCCCTGACTGACCCGAGTTTGTTGGAGATAGTTAGGCATCCCTGA
Organism: Ariolimax columbianus; assembly: GCA_036924085.1. Classification (NCBI taxonomy): domain Eukaryota; kingdom Metazoa; phylum Mollusca; class Gastropoda; order Stylommatophora; family Arionidae; genus Ariolimax; species Ariolimax columbianus. The sequence goes on from JAVGWX010000003.1 coordinate 137,832,969, forward strand.
CTGACCCGAGTTTGTTGGAGGTAGTTAGGCACCCCTGACTGATGCGAGTTTGTTGGAGATAGTTAGGCATACCTGACTGACCCCAGTTTGTTGGTGATAGTTAGGCATCCCTGACTGACCCGAGTTTGTGGGAGATAGTTAAGCATCCCTGCCTGACCTGAGTTTGTTGGAGATAGTTCGGCATCTCTGCCTGACCCGAGTTTGTTGGAGGTAGTTAGGCATCACTGCCTGACCTGAGTTTGTTGGAGATAGTTCGGCATCTCTGCCTGACCCGAGTTTGTTGGAGATAGTTAGGCATCTCTGACCCGAGTTTCAACTGTAAATGGGTCTGACAGTTTGCATGTGTGGTTTATCCTACATGTGGCCGATTCATAGAAATCTGCTGTACATCTTAGAAATGTGTCTGCTGTTACATAATCCTTCATTATTTGTCAAATGACTGTCCCGACTGCACTATTAATAGCTGCGGATGGCGATGAGCTTACATCCTTGATAACATTTGTGAGCTACAAATTAATACATCAAGTGACGAAATCTATGGTTGAGCATATACCACAGACACAACAGACGCCCATTTAGTGCAGTGTTACATACGTTGTCAAACCTGAGATTCTGTCGTTCAAAAGAAGCATCAATGAGCCAAATGGGGTCAGTTTGTATGAGAGCTTTACATAGTTTTAGTTTAGTTTTAGTCGAAGAATCAACGTCATTGCACACGGTTTATCCCATAAGTTCTCTATTCTTCTCCATATTATTTTCTCGTAAGGGAATGGGACAATTTTTTACATAATTTTAAATTTAGCCCGGGCAGTGTCTCTTAAACGTACTCTTTTTTATTTCGAATTGCTGACGGATTTTTAACGTTCGCGACACTGCACACGGGCGTCCTATCTCTACTACCCAAAGATCCGGGGAAATACCAGAAAATCCACATGAAGGAAATCCCGATCTTCTCCGTGATTTTAAGCCGTAGTCTCCAGCACCCGAGACCGATGTCTTAACTTGAGACCACTCAGTCATAATCAGCTATACAAAGAGATGTTGAAACTGGAACCAACTACCGACAAAATTCGAGGCTTTTGTTGAACTAACACAATGATCTCATGACGTCACATGCCAAGAGGAGGCAGAAACCCAGTATATATGCCTTAACAAGGACTCAAAGGCACTTTACGAGCTAGACCAACAATTGTTTGATAATGACCGCTTCTCCAAGGAGGCCTTCCAGGTTGGGGAAGACCTCCTACGTGCCATTTCAGACTTAAAAACATAACAATGGCGTCACCTGGAAGATCTGGACAGGAAACAAAGAATGGGTTCAACGAATCTTTCCAGCAGCTTCATGTTACCAACAGTGTGTAGTTGGCGAAGGGAACTACTTTCAAGGGAATATAGTGCAGATAATTATATTGTAACTTATTTCTATACAACCCACTAATTACGGAAATTTTTTGAAGCTACCTCGAAAATATGCAAATAAACATATATATATATATATATATATATATATATATATATATATATATATATATATATATATATATATATATATAAAACCAATACAAAAATCACTATGTACATTGTATGTATGGATGTCTATATATGTGTCGACATGGCTAACCCTCCCACAGAAACATTCAGACTCGCAGCCTCTCCAGATGATGATGATGCTCAGAGTTCAAGTAAATCTTTCATTCCTATTAAAATAACACATTTTCAAATCGACCGAGCACAAAATTGTGATCGTGAATTTGAAATACGGTAAGGCGGTTCATCTTAAAAGCAAGTGACCTTGAAATACATGTGAGAGATAGATATGTTAGGCACCTGAACATAGTGAGATCTGTTGGAACTGTGTAGACAGAAACTATATTTCTAAACAGGTGCATATGTCGAACTTTGTGAAGCTGTGAAACGTGTGATACGATAATCAGCAAATACGTTACATACAAGTGGAAATGTTAACGTGTTTATAGGTAATAGACATTTACAACAATCATATTGTTATTTGATGACAATGCTATAGATAAACCAAGAATAGACATACTTTTATTTGATGGCAATGCTATCGATGGATGAATCAGGAATTGATAGACTGTTAGTTGATGGAAATGCTATAGAGATACCATGAATAGACAGATTGCTATTTGATGACAATGTTATAGATGAATCAAAAATTAATAGACTGTTAGTTAATGGTTATTGAATAGATGAATCAAGTGAAAAAATAGCGCCATTGACAGCTTAACCCTTGGCAGAGCTGTAAACAGCGAAGGGATCTCACGTGACCTAATCAAGCACAGTAAAGATGCAGTCTTTAACTGATGCATATCGTGCTTCACCAGAGTTGGAAAGAAGAAAACGTACCTATAGATATGAATGTTTGAAAGATTGCCACACAATACACGAATAAAGGTGGTAGAAGTGACTTTAATACTTACGAATTATCTTACTGCTCAGTGTTGTTGGCAAAGTCTTTGCCAGTGTCATCTGTGGCAGAGGAGTTACTTATCTAAAGAGTACAACATGGATCTATACCACGACACGACTTCACACAGTAAATAACACAGTAAACACTATATATGATTTATTACATGAATATGAACAAAAACAATATTAACAAATTGAAAAAAATACATTTAAACTAAATACTCCTAATATAAATATTTAGTTATATATTGAACTACAATGAAGGCTTGTAAGCACAAGCTTTTGATGGTTCCTCTAAACTACCTAACCTAGTTCTCGCCGCTGCACTCTCATATCTGCACACTCAACACACACTCACAAACTCGTCCTCACGATCGTATTACATACTCAGTTGTTCTATGCATTCACACACAATCATGGCACTTTCAGTCACATGATCTGTACATCCACATACAATTGGTTAACGTATGCTCAGTCTATCTGTGCATTGAGTTACACTTAGATCACGTCACTTATAGTTGGATCACGTACTCACTTGTGGTCACATACTCAGTCGATCTGTGTATGCGCATACACTCAGAACACACATCGTTCCGAAAGTGTCCTGCACAATACCACAGCCATTCAGACATCTTCTTTAAGCGATCTGTACATTCACAATTACTTGGATCACTTCACGTATTCTTACATTCACATGTAATTAGATCAAGCATCGTACACTAAGTGTCCTGCACGTACGACACACATTCAGTTTTCACACTCAGTTCACCAGGTGTCCAACATAAACACCTATAGAGCGACTGGCCAAAATCCGAGGTGTATACTGGTTCAGTCACGCTGCAAACTCACACTCACATTCACTCTCCTAGCCAGCCTGTCAGACTTCTGACAGCTTATCAATTTCTCTCATAGCCAGCCTGTCAGACTTCTGACAGCTTATCAATTTCTCTCATAGCCAGCCTGTCAGACTTCTGACAGCTTATCAATTTCTCTCCTAGCCAGCCTGTCAGACTTCTGACAGCTTATCAATTTCTCTCCTAGCCAGCCTGTCAGACTTCTGACAGCTTATCAATTTCTCTCATAGCCAGCCTGTCAGACTTCTGACAGCTTATCAATTTCTCTCATAGCCAGCCTGTCAGACTTCTGACAGCTTATCAATTTCTCTCCTAGCATGTATGTTTGAGTTCATCTTTGCAGAGTATTTTATAGTCTCAAGCAACATCATGGCTGTCCAATAGTCGTATCCTCCTATAATTAATCACTACTGTAAAAGGGCTACCACTTATATGAATCAAGAGAAGACATACTGTTCGTTTATGGCTACACAATCAATGGATTATGAATAGATATACTGAAGAGGTTGGAAACAGACAGAAATCAAGACAATGGCATTGAATGTGTGTAGAACCAGCGAGCTACACTAACCATCAGTATTCATGTCTTTCAAGATTTGACGAAAGAGTCTGTGTATAGGTCTGTCCTGAGTGTAGGTACTTCACGTCTGTTGAAGATACCAAATGTGGAATAGGATATTCAGCTGTTGAAGATTCAAAATCTGGAATAGGAGATTCAGCTGTTGAAGATACCAAATGTGGAATAGGAGATTAAACTGTTTAACTAGAAGTGCATATCAGAAAAAGATCACCAACAAGACGTGGTGACATTATGGAATCTGACAGTATTTCATTCATTAAATGGAATCTGACAGTATATCAGTCATTAAATGGAATCTGACAGTATATGTCATTAAATGGAATCTGACAGTATATGTCATTAAATGGAATCTGACAGTATATCAGTCATTAAATAGAATCTGACAGTATATCAGTCATTAAATGGAATCTGACAGTATATCAGTTATTAAACACGAAGAGATGTTACAACTCGATATCCTGATGATTAGGATACTCTAGAAATTGTACACATAAAATTCAGGTCGAAACTATGCATTCTGTGGGGTATAAAAGCCGAGAGAGAGTACACATAACGACAAGATGAAACTGTCGAATCCTATCTGACAGAACAGTGAAAAAAAACAGATCGTAAATGAAGATGGAAATGTCGAATCTGATCTGACAGGATAGCCGATAAATACAGAAAATAAAAGTCGAGTTGAAAATGTGGAACATGATAGCTATAGATATGACGGCCAAGATAAACTGAACAAGTTGAAACTGGTGGAACTGATAGACAACAACGGCAGTATTTAGGAGACGTGTTGCAACTTCTGGATATGCTTCGGCCATACACAACTGCAATCGGAAATAGAGGGTAAGCCAGAAAAAAATGTTTATATACAGCAAAAATACAATGGCTATTGGGGTAATTAGTAAAGAGATGGGATAGCTGGGAGGGGGGGGGGGGGGGGGGGTGGGGTTCAGGTCTAGAACAACAATAAGTGAAAGTTAACATGAGGATTAGGTTCTTCTTCTTCTTCTTCTGCGTACACAGTCAGACAGTAACCATTATTTTTTCGAGAAAAGCGGCGGTCATCCTGAGGCTCTCGCCACTGCCATAGAGCTTGTCTTGCAGTTCCACTGGTAATGGCCACATCTGCTCTCTCTGATCCTCGTATGTCGGGCAGTTCTGCAGCAGATGTTCAGTGGTCATTTTACCAGTACCGCACGGGCATTCGTCGGTACACCCTATCTTCAATTTGTTGAATAGGTGGTACCTCAGTCTGTTGTGGCCAGTGCGAAGTCTAAAGACAACTACCTGCTCTCTTCGGTTCAACTGGTAATAGGCATCGTTTTTGGTGTAACCAGTATGTTCGGTTTCCCATTTGGTCATGTATATGGCTTTGATAAGCCGTTTTGACTCTTCGTACGTCATACTGGTATCTGTTTGTGGTAGTCTTGCACCTTCTTTTGCCAGTCTGTCTGCCTCCTCGTTGCCTTGGATGTTGCAGTGTGACGGGACCCACTGTACCACTACCCTTTTTGGTGCGGACTGCTGGCACAGTTTGCAGAGTGCTGCTCTTAAGTCATTAAGCTCAGTGTTTTTCTGGCTTTTTAGCGCTGTGACTACGGCGAGAGCATCTGTCAGCAGGACTATATGGCTCTCATTTTCACTGTGTGTCACCATTTCTTCCACTGCCGCCCTCAGTGCCTCTGCCTCCGCTCTGAAATTGCTTGTGTACTTACCAGTAGCGAATGACAGTGTTATTTTTCTGCCATTTGGTAGGTTCAGGAATGCTCCTGCCCCTCCGTTCTGTGTAGTGTTTGTTACAGAACCGTCGGTGTATGCATGGGTCCAGTCCATGCTTGGGTAGCTTTTCGTTATGAAGCTTAGGGTAGTGTCTCTCCTTTCTTTTTCAGTCTGGCAGTTTTTGTTTGCAATACCTGGTATATTTTCTACCATCTCTGGAAATATATCCTGCCTCCAGGTAGGTTTTCGTACAGTAGTGATGGGTTTTGGTGTTGTTAGTGCGTTTATGGGATCTTCGTGCATCTTTGCTTTGGCTATTTCTGCAAAGTTTCTCCGCTTTAGTTTCCCATTTCCCAAATTGTTTAGTCTCTGGTACATTGGGTGGTCCGTCAGTCTTCGGAGTTTCTCTGACTGCAGCTGGGCTCTGCAGTCTCTTCTATCGGTCATGGATTGCAGTTTTCTAGTCTTTTCAAGTTCTACAATTGGCGTTGACTTCATGCCACCTGTTATAATTCTCATGGCTTGGTTTTGAAGTTTGTTAACTTTATCGAAGTTCGCCTTCGCTGCTGTTGTCCATGCCGCAATGCCATACTCGAGAACTGGTCTCACTCTTCCAGTGTACAGTTTCTTTAGTATGCCTTCGTCTGCTCCCCAGCTTATGCCAGCAAGTTTCCTCATGATTGCCATTCTTTCTCTGGCTTTCATTCGGTTTCTCTCAATCTGACTTTTCCATGTCATGCGCCGATCAAATGTGACTCCCAGATAGGTTGGGTTGTCGTTTGGCTGCAGGATTTTGCCATTTAGACTTAATTTGGTACTTTGGGGTTTTAATGAAAGCGAGAATATTGTGCACGTGGTTTTCTCCTCGTTTATTTTGACCAGCCATGAGTTCGCCCACTCTTCCAGCGATGTTAGGGCCGTCTGCATCCGATTTCTTGCTATGGTGAGATTCTTTTCAGAGGTCCACATAGCCAGATCGTCTGCAAACATTGAGCTATGGACTCTTCTTGGTATATTCTCTGTAATATCGTTTATATATACCAGGAAGAGTGTGGGTGACAATACTCCCCCTTGGGGTACTCCCTGCTCGAGTGTCACCTTTTTGCTCATCTGCCCTTGTACTTGGACTCTGGCCGTTCTTTGTTTGAGGTAGTGGTTGATCCACTTGTACATCTTCCCACAGACATCACTTCTTCTTAGCTTGACTCTAAGTCCGTCCTTCCAGACTTTGTCAAATGCCTTTTCCAGATCCACCCAAACAGCTACTGTGTGTTTCTGTGCCTGGTAGGCATCTTCTATCTCCTGGGCTATGAGGATGACCTGGTCCTCAGTGGATCTGTGCTGTCTAAAGCCGGCTTGCTGTGGAATTAGTATTCGTTTTTCTTCCAGATGCCACATCAGTCTGGTGTTTATCATCCGTTCCATCAGCTTGCCGACACAGCTCAGTAGGCTGATGGGCCTGTATCCATTTGGATCTGTTTTATCCTTTCCTGTTTTTGGTACTGGTACCAGTATTGCGTCTTTCCACGCCTGGGGTACAATACCCCTTTTCCAGCTTTGGTTCAGGACTGATAGTAGTTTCCTCTTCGCTGTTTGGCCCAGCCCCATCAGCATTTCGTTTGTTATCCCGTCTTTTCCGGGAGATTTCCTTTTCTTTAGCGTTCTCATAGCCTCTTCCATTTCACGCATTGTTAGTTTGGCCATCATGTGCTCTTCGGGAGCCGTATTTATGTTTTCGTGTCCCTTTAGCTCTTCGCTAATGTCTGTATGCTTATCTGCAGGGACCTCGATGTGGTTTGCTCTGGCATAGTGATCGACAAAGGCGTTTGCGGCTTTCTTACCTGTGATCAAGTTCTCGCCCAGCTTGATAGTAATTTGTTTATTTGACGGGGTTTCGTCGTTCATGGCTCTGACTAGCGGATTAGGTTCGAGAGGGCTGACAATATTTATAAAAACTACAAATGAGTAAAACAGTCAAGTATTGCCGAAACCGACAAGAAAAACTAACAATACTAACACTGAAACCTGCCAGGTATGTCGTAAGAGACCACTAAGTTGGGTTGGGGCACGAAACTGACTTTCGATTCCCGTAGAAACTAGAAGCCAGAGCAAAGTATTCAATAGAGATGTACTTTTGGGCTTATTTATACAGATATGTGCTTCACATGGAACTGAATAGTTTCATACTGATTGATAAGCAGAGCTTAAAACATCTTTAATTAACGAGGCATGTTCTGATGATCAGATACTCTTGTTACAATGCCTTTAATGAATTCGCTATCTGCAATTTGTAGCTCTAATATTTATGGCATATCCAAAGTCAGAAGGTAGCGGAAGAGCTCATTATGTTGTCCTTATTTATATAAGATTGACATGAACCTTTTCAACAATGTAAGCAGACCAGAGAACGACAAATGTAAGCAGACCAGAGAACGACAAATGTAAGCAGACCAGAGAACGACAAATGTAAGCAGACCAGAGAACGACAAATGTAAGCAGACCAGAGAACGACAAATGTAAGCAGACGAGAGTACGACAAATGTAAGCAGACCAGAGAACGACAAATGTAAGCAGACCAGAGAACGACAAATGTAAGCAGACCAGAGAACGACAAATGTAAGCAGACGAGAGTACGACAAATGTAAGGAGACGAGAGTACGACAAATGTAAGCAGACCAGAGAACGACAAATGTAAGCAGACCAGAGAACGACAAATGTAAGCAGACCAGAGAACGACAAATGTAAGCAGACCAGAGAACGACAAATGTAAGCAGACCAGAGAACGACAAATGTAAGCAGACCAGAGTACGACAAATGTAAGCAGACCAGAGAACGACAAATGTAAGCAGACAAGAGAACGACAAAATAAGGAGACGAGATTACGACAAATGTAAGGAGACGAGCGTACAACAGATGTAAGGAGACGAGATTACGACAAATGTAAGGAGACAAGATTACGACAAATGTTAGCAGACGAGATTACGACAAATGTAAGCAGACCAGCGTAGGACAAAACAGAAAAAGCTCCCCAAAAAGCAACGTAACACGACAGTTCTTGTCAGAATAGTTCCAGAAGACAATATCTAACAAACCAAGCACGCACGATCGTTGTCATTAGTCGCCCAACGCCGGTTGCGTAAACGAATGAAAGAGCACCAGTGTTAATACGATTTCAGAAAACATTTTTGTACAGTGCCAACGTGGTCCGACAGCTGGACAGCTTAGAACAACACTGGTATGAAGAATCTAGAACATTTAATATTCAATAATCGTAAACAGCTAACATGCAATAATTGTAAATAGTTAACATGCAATAATTGTAAATAGTTAACATGTAATAATTGTAAACAGCTACCATGCAATAATTGTAAACAGCTAACATGCAATAATTGTAAACAGCTAACATGCAATAATTATAAATAGCTAAAATGCAATAATAGTAAACAGCTAATATGCAACAATTGTAAACAGCTAATATGCAGTATTTATAAACAGCGAATATGCAGTACTTGCAAGCATGTAATATGCAGTACTTGTAGACAATTGGTAATGTGTAAGTGTAAAGAACAAAGAACATGGTGACAAAAGCCAGGACAGAACACGATTATTGCAAACAGCTCGCAACACAATTAATTTAAGGCAGTGATTAAAGAAACAACATAAGATACAAGTCAAATAGAGGACATTCACAGTCTGGTGCAACATATCATACAATTCCTGACCAAGATATGACTAATTGACAAATATCTAGACAACGAAATACGACCAGGCTGACAGACACCATTTTCTCGACAAATGAAATGTTGGTCTGTGTGCAGAAAACACATACACAATATAAGGTGTTTTCATGGTGTTCGGCTACACGGTAGGAACAAACGACATAAAGTCTCTTTCTAACCCAGTTGAGAATGAGGAATAAACTTGATGTTCACAAGAGAAACTTCAGACAGACCGTCAAATTTATAAGAGTAAAAGATGTGATAATTTGAGAGATCAGACAGACCATCAAATGTATAAGTTAAAAGATATGATCATTTGCGAGCAGAGACCCGACAAATTTATAAAGAAAATAGATGATCATTTGATGGATAAACGTTATGGTGACAGGGAAGCATCCAACATAATCCAAGTTTATAAGGTGTGGTTATTTTAGAGAAAACAAAGAAGATGAAGAAAAAGAAGAAGAAGAAAAAAACGAAAAACACGCAGATAAAGAAGAAGACAAAGAAGTAGAAGAATAAGAAAGACAAGAAGATCAATTAGAAGAAGACAACGAAAAAGAAAAAACAGAAAAAGAAGAAGAAACATCTCGGATAAGTAGAGCAGTAAACAAGTAAAGGAAATAACCGTTGTCAACACTTTAAACAGCTCACAAAACAATAATCTAAACAATTCATCATCTGAAACTATAAACAACTCATCTGATATTATTACAAACAGATCATAAAACAGCCAGTGTAAAGAACACAGAGCATATAACGTGCACAACTCACAAAAACAATAATCACAAACAGCTCAGAATATAATATCGTCAACAACAAAGATAGTGATGGTTGTATATAGCTCAGCAAATGTTACAATTAAATAGCACATAACACGATGAGTGTAAACATTACTCAAACGGATAATACTAAACAGCTCACAACACTGTAACAATAAATACCATGTATCTGTAATCAACATAAAACCGGGGTATGTAAATAAAGAAATCTGTAGCAACAAGCTTAGCAGACGCTGAAGCCGATAGTAGCACCGGAAACAAGGGGGAAAGTATGTGAGTAACCGGCTACAAGTTGCAGACCTGAGCTGTAGTAGTAATCACCTTGACAATGGGAGGTATTGCTTCATATAATGATATGTATGCACATCAAGTCTGTTGTAGTATTTCTAATGACGATTTGGGGTATTGCTCCATATCCTGGTATGTATGCATATTCAGTGTGCTATAGTAATTACCATGACAATTTGAGGTATTGCTTCAAACTCTGATATGTATGTACATCAACTACAATGAGGATCTGAAGTATAGATTCAAACATTGGCAAGTGCACACATCAAGTCTATTGTAGTAATTACCATGACGATTTCACATATGACTTCAGAGACTGGTATGTATGCGTACAGAAAACCCAGTCTGAAGTGGACAACAATTACTCCCTTGATTTTTGAATATCCCCTAAATAATCTAGCAACAACCATCACAGTATCGTGTTCACTTTCAGGCAATTGGTATCTAATAATCCCGTGTGGACTGAAGATGTGTTACAACTTTTGAGTATGTTAACAATAATGCTTTATTCTGTGAGATCTACGTGAACTATGGATGTTCCAATAGCAATATCGTATTCTGAAAGAGCAAGGATTTTTCCAGGGGAACATATGCCTACTGAGCCAGGAATTGAATTCGAACATAAAAATATTATTTTATGGATTTTGTTTTTTAATGAGTGAGGATAGTTAACTGGACATCGGTTGTTCAGGTGGGAAGTCCATATCATAGAGTGGAAATAAACATGATGGAAAGGGTACAAAGAAGAGCAATACAAATTATCGCAGGGTTTCAGAATTATAGTTATGAGGAAATCCTAAAAAAACTGGTCTTCAGTGTCTCGAACACAGAAGAATTCAAGAAGACTTAATACAGTTTATAAATTAATAAATGGGAAGGATAAATTAGACTATACCAAGTGTTCCAAAGTACAACTGGCTACAAAAACAAGAGGGCACAGCTACACACTGTTTAAAGACAGGTCTAGATTAGATATTAGGAAATATTTTGTTATTCAGAGAGTGGTGAATTCTTGGAATCATTGCTGCATGATGCAGTGGAAGCAGAGTCAGTTAATGCATTCAAAATTAAATGGGATGCTTGTAGTATTCTCATTATTGATGGAATGAAATAAACTGGTTGTATGTAGACTCTGCAGAGTCTTCTAAACCGGTATAAGCCATTACCAATGATAATTCATATAGCTGATACATAACAGAAACACACGAAGCCTTGCCTGAAACATACATTTTTTTTTAATGATAAAAGGCGTATTTAATTTCAAGTGCTTATTTTATAAGTACTTGTACACCAACGGTTTAATAGCAGTGTACAACTGTCAGTGTCCAAGACACAGGAGAGGATAATATACTTGTACACCAACGGTTTAATAGAAGTGTACAACTGTCAGTGTCCAAGACACAGGAGAGGATAATATACTTGTACACCAACGGTTTAATAGCAGTGTACAACTGTCAGTGTACAAGACACAGGAGAGGATAATTACGTGTGCAAAACAATGTTCCAGAAAGTCATCAATGTTATCAAGAGAAATAGAATGAAAAATGGTGACGATATAAATATTGAGAGAATTGTTTTCTACTATGAACACATGGACGGACATGAAGGGACACGATTTTATCATTTCATGAGAATTCAACTACCACTTTGATCATTTAAAACAAGAAGTTATTGTAAGGTACGAAGAGGTCCATCTGGCAGATGGATAGATAAGATAACAGAAATCATATACCAGCACGGGGTTACAACAACCGACACAACCCACTTGGCCAGGTAAGGCGAGTGTGTCTCCTCACGACGCTTTCCGGCACAAGTAGATGGACAAGCAAGAAAAGGTTTTCCAATTGTTATCACGTATAATGAAGGCATAAGCGTTCTAATTTTTTGCAATATCTTAACTTCTTACAGAGCGTACCGCCATTGACTCGTGGTGGGGGGTGGGGGGGGGGGGGGGGGGGTGGGCCTAGGGACGTGCCGCCACTGACTCGTTGGGAGGGGGCGTGCTGTCACTGATTCGTTTAGGGCGTGCCGCCACTGACTCGTTGTGAAGCGTGCCGCCACTGACTCCTTGCGGAGTGTGTTACTACCACCTTCATTCTATGTCTTGCCTGGAAGCATATCCCACATTACCGCAGGTAATATCAGTTTGTTTTTTATTTGAGATATGTTTTACAAGATAAACGTGCTAGCAGGTCCATATACTACCCTCCTGAGCCGCTTTTCCGAAAATCCATCCTTTTTCCCTACTCTAGGCACAGCGTTTCACATATTTTTCCATGTATAATGTTTAAAACTGATTGCTCAACCTTGTTTGTGTGTACCCGATGTTGAGAAGGTCTACCACATGATGGACCTGTTGAGATGTTTTCTGATTGATTTGACATCAAACGATGATAGCACGAGATGGTAGAATATTAAAGCGGGAAGTCTGGCAAGCAAAAACACCGAGGTTCAGCTCTACCAAGGTGTTCGATTCTATTTTACGCTCTGGCTGGTATGACGGGATAGTCGTTATTGACAGGTGAACTGACAGTCATGGCAGACAACAGTCTTTTCCTTTCAAACATGCTCGCGGGCATGCACATAAACACATGTTCTCTCTAAAACAACTAAACACACACACAAACACTATTCTCTCTAAAACAACTAAACACACACACAAACACTATTCTCTCTAAAACAACTAAACACACACACAAACACTATTCTCTCTAAAACAACTAAACACACACACAAACACTATTCTCTCTAAAACAACTAAACACACACACAAACACTATTCTCTCTAAAACAACTAAACACACACACAAACACTATTCTCTCTAAAACAACTAAACACACACACAAACACTATTCTCTCTAAAACAACTAAACACACACACAAACACTATTCTCTCTAAAACAACTAAACACACACACAAACACTATTCTCTTTAATACAACCAAACACACACACACACACACACACACAAAAACACACACACACGCATAAAACACACATACACATATAAAACACACATACACATCTACTCAAACACACACTCGCGTTCTGAGTCAAATATAAACACACACACACTCTCTCTCTCTCTCTCTCTCTCTCTCTCTCTCTCTCTCTCTCACTCATAAACATACACACATACACTATCAAACAAACATTATACCTCACAAAACGCACACCCAAACATAAACCATTACACACCTACACTCACAGAACACACATACAAACATAGACATACACGCACATCATGCTAACACAAACACATACACACACAAAACACACACGCAAACACGTCTATACATATGCATAGTTACACACACACAGACATAAACACACATACATAAACAAATACACTCACATTAGATTATAACAATTTTTTTTCTTCAAAATACAACCACCTACAAAAACAGGAGAGCACAGTTACAAATTAATTAAAGAAAGGTCCAGATTAGATTTTAGGAAATATCTTTTTAGTCAGTAGTGGTGAATGCTTGGAATGCATTGCCACGGGAAATAGCGCAGAATAAAAGTTTGAATGCGCTTAGTTTTTAGATCTAGAAAATGTTAAATAAACTAGTTGTAGTAAGACTCGTCAGAGTCTTCTAAGCCAATATAAAAATGTTAAGAAACATACACACCCACACCTGAAACATGTAATGAACACTCGGGTCGAATTTTCAGACAGACGGGTATACTGAAAGATCCATGTTTTAAAATGAAAGACGTCATTGAGTGTTTGAAAATAAAAAGCTGGTGGAATTAGGCAGTCACAAACCCCCACTACGCTGATTCGTAACGTCATATTGATGAGCTCCGAACCCCCACCTGTACCTGACAAATTCTTCCCTTAATCCGTCGTTTCCTTTGTCCACTTAGTGTCGAGACGGGGCGTGAACTTGGCACGTTTCCATGCAATCTTTGTTCCCAGAGTCACCCGCCCAATCACCCCTGCCCTAAACGCCCGTGCTCCAGCTGGAACTGTTACACAATCGTTGTCAATATAAAGTACGTCAACGACAAGTTCACTAGTCATTTCTAAGCATAAAGTAGATCAGTGACAAGTTCACCAATCATTTACCAATATAATGTAGGTTAGTGCCAAGTTGACCAATCAATTCCCAGCAATAAGTAGACTTTGCTACACGTTGGCCAATCCATTCGCAACATAAAGTAGGTCAGTAACAAGTTGACCGATCAATTTCCAGCTTAAAGTAGGTCAGTAGCAAGTTGACCAACCAATTCCCATCATTAAGTAGATCAGTGACAAGTTGACCAATCAATTCCAAGTATAAAGTAGGTCAATGACAAATTGCCCAATCAATTCCCAGCATAAAGTAGAGCAGGGACAAGTCGACCAATGGTGTGGCTGTTGTTGGTATGTTAGCGTTTCCTGTGTTATTTTACAGTCATCAATGTTGACATACTTCTATCTGGTGATGGTGGAAAACAATGACCAATAAAAGGGCCTTACGCAATGGAAGCTTTACAGTTACCAACACCATAACAGGAGAATGGGTGCACTGTAACGTTGGAATGTATGTAAGTAAACAGGGGCAAGTCTGGAGCCTGGACACTTTGGTTGCACATTAATTTGACCTAGTAAGGAAACCCAAATGACAGTCCGAAAGACACGGTCATTTAAGAGTCAAGCAGATGGCTTGCATCATAAAATGGTAGCTTTTTACTTAATGGCATCGGTGCCGGTCGATCTATCTGACTGGATGTCACTGTTACATTATTTCTCAATTTTATCCAGAGAAAAAAACCTGATTTACTTTAATACACCTAGATTCTACTGAGACTCCGTTTATGTTTTTTTCTAAATTCCCGTATTTAATTGACTTCTTGTTCTTGTCTAAATGTTAAGTACTTACAAACACTGGGGCTTTGATGAACTTCGGCTTGTACTCGGGTCCACTGGGACGTTTTCGTAAAAAGAATGCAATGCTTTGGTAATGAAAATCTCGCGTTAAAAGTTCAAAGGTGACACGAATAATTGTGTCTCTGTTTCAAACAGTCAATAACACGCAAGTTCATTGACTGTAAGGATTTGAGTCCGACTTCCAATCAATTCTTTTCTTTCTAACACGAGCGTCCTCTGACAATGTTCGACATCGCTTCAATCTACGGGCCCAGTGTGTTCTTCAGTGCTTCTCAAAGTCTTAACACTCGCGACAACTTCACTAATTAATAATCAACTTGACGCACCAAAAACTCCTATTATTTTCGTTTGCCTCATAAAATTAATTCTACCCTGAAAACATAAATATAAATGTACAAAGCATGCTGTCCATGTGTTCTCAATAGACGTGAGCAACAATATACAACATCATCATCGTGTTACATCTCCTATTCAGAACGTCGTTCTCACAACAGCCGATCTGTAAGACTCGATCTCTGCCCATAACTTCTGCATCTGGCGCTGTCATCTTCAGGACCTTGGTGTTGTCTTGTGTCCATCTTCTCCTCGGTCTGCCTCTGCTCTGCTCTCCAAGTGCGATACCCTCCAATATCGTTCTGTCTAATCCATTATGGCGCTTGATGTCGCCAGCATATTTTAGCATTCTTGACAAGATATTGTCCACTAACCCGCTTTTTCTCAATATCAAGTTCTTGTAGGATATCTACATTTATCCTTTTCACTATTCATGGTCACTTGATCATTTTCTTGTATCAGTTTAGTTCAAAAGATTCCATCTTTTTTTCAGTATTAGTGTGGTAGGTCACGTTTCACAGCTGTATCAGCTAAGAGGTTAAATCAATTGAGAAACGTATGGTATGACACTAACAATAAACAGATGTTTGATTTTGTATTGGTGAATCTTCTATTCTGTACATTTGTTCTGGCTCTATTGGTGGATCTTCTATTCTGAATATTTGTTCTGGCTCTATTGGTGGATCTTCCATTCTGTACATTTGTTCTGGCTCTATTGGTGGATCTTCTATTCTGAATATTTGTTCTGGCTCTATTGGTGAATCTTAATTCTGCATATTTGTTCTGGCTCTATTGGTGGATCTTCTATTCTGCATATTTATTCTGGCTCTATTTGTGAATGTTCTATTCTGCATATTTGTTTTGGCTCTATTGGTGAATCTTCTATTCTGAATATTTGTTTTGGCTCTATTGGTGAATCTTCTATTTTGTATATTTGTTCTGGCTCTATTGGTGAATCTTCTATTCTGAATATTTATTCTGGCTCTTTTTGTGAATCTTCTATTCTGCATATTTATTCTGGCTCTTTTGGTGAATCTTCTATTCTGTATTTTTGTTCTGGCTCTATTGGTTAATCTTCTATTCTGTATATTTGTTCTGGCTCTATTGGTACATACCATATCATGATTGGCCCTGACGTAGGCGCTGTGGCCGTAACGGGGTCATCGTTATGTTGTTGTCCCGGTGAGGTCATAGAGCCTGGTGAGGTCATTGAGCCTGGTGAGGTCATTGAGCCTGGTTAAGTCATTGAGCCTGGTGAGGTCATTGAGCCTGGTGAGGTCATTGTGCCTGGTGAGGTCATTGTGCCTGGTGAGGTCATTGTGCCTGGGGAGGTCATTGAGCCTGGTGAGGTCATTGAGCCTGGTGAGGTCATTGTGCCTGGTGAAGCCATTGAACCTGGTGAGATTATTGAGCCTGGTGAGATTATTGAGCCTGGTGAGATTATTGAGCATGGTGAGATTATTGAGTGTGGTGAGATTATTTAGGGTGGTGAGATTATTGGGCGTGGTGAGATTATTGAGCCTGGTGAGATTATTGAGCCTGGTGAGATTATTGAGCCTGGTGAGGTCATTGAGCCTGGTTAGGTCATTGTGCCTGTTGAGGTCATTGTGCCTGGTGAGGTCATTAAGCCTGGTGAGATTATTGAGCGTGGTGAGATTATTGAGCCTGGTGAGGTCACTGACTCTGGTATGGTCACTGAGTCTGGTAAAGTAAAGAGTCTGGTGATGTCATTGTGTCTGGTGAGGTTATTGTGCCTGGTGAGGTCATTAAGCCTGCTGAGATTTATGAGCGTGGTGAGATTATTGAGCTTGGTGAGATTATTGAGCATGGTGAGATTATTGAGCCTGGTGAGATTATTGAGCCTGGTGAGATTATTGAGCCTGGTGAGGTCATTGAGCCTGGTGAGATTTTTGAGCCTGGTGAGATTATTGAGCGCGGTGAGATTATTGAGCGCGGTGAGATTTTTTAGCCTGGTGAGATTATTGAGTGTGGTGAGATTATTGAACCTGGTGAGATTATTGAGCCTGGTGAGATTATTGAGCGTGGTGAGATTATTGAACCTGGTGAGGTCACTGACTCTGGTATGGTCACTGAGTCTGGTAAGGTAAAGAGTCTGATGATGTCCTTGTGCCTGGTGAGGTAATTGAGTCTGGTGAGGTCATTAAGCCTGGTGAGGTAATTGAGTCTGGTGAGGTCATTGAGCTTGGTGAGGTCACTAACAGATTTGCAGAGGGGTGCACTCAGTTTGGTCTAACCATAATCCTGGAAAAGGCGAAGGTCTGCGGAGAGGGCATTAGCACTACGCCCTCCATAAAGATTGATGGCGTCACTCTGGAGGTTGTCAACAGTTTCACTTATCTGGGATCTGCCGTCATGACGCGCCTGACGAAGAGAGTCTGGGAAATCACTGCGCTGTCTCACTACACCAAGGTCCGGGTCTATCAGACCTGTGTTGCTGGCACTCTCATGTATGGAAGCGAGACTTGGAGCACTTACACTAAACAGGAACGGTGGCTCAACACCTTTCACATGAGACATCTACGGCGAATACTGGGGATTGGGTGGCAAGAAATGGTGTCCTATAATACGGTCTTACAGAGAACAACACTCACAGCATGCACTCGATGTTGAGCCAGCGACGTCTACGGTGGTTGGGACATATTTATCGCATGGAAGGCGAGGGGCTGCCAAAGGATATCCTTTATGTACAGACAGCCACTGGAGTTAGAAGAATAACCCGTCATACACTGCGATTTAAAGGACCAATGCAAGAGGGACATGAAGTCATGTGACAGCCCATCCAAGGGCTGGGAAGAAATTGCTCACCATCGAGCTATCTGAAGACAGTCAGTTGGAGGGGGCATAGTGACTGCTGACGCTCGTAGAGACCTTCTGGCTGCAGAGAAAAGAGAAAGACTGAAGAGATCAAGGAACAGCCAGGCAAGCCAGCCTCATCAGTATGGCTGTACAATCTGTGGCAGGGACTGTCACTCGCGGATCGGCCTTTACAGCCATAGTAGACAATGTCGAAATACAGGAGACAAAGCTGAACAAAACTTAAAGGGCGCCACGCTATAGGTACAGACGGCTATGATGATGATGATCAACTTATAAGCAGTTTCCTAACATTTATAATGCATCCAATGACATCATGTATAAAACAGAAATCAGGATATTGTTTCCCAAATGTGAGTGGGGAGGCCATGGAAAACTTGACGACAAGCAGTAGACCAGGAAGCTGTCTACAGGGAGTCAAGCAGTAGACTAGGAAGCTGTCTAGAGGGAGTCAAGCAGTAGACTAGGAAGCTGTCTAGAGGGAGTCAAGCAGTAGACTAGGAAGCTGTCTAGAGGGAGTCAAGCAGTAGATCAGAAAGCTGTCTAGAGGGAGTCAAGCAGTAGACTAGGAAGCTGTCTACAGGGAGTCAAGCAGTAGACTCGGAAGCTGTTTAGAGGAGTCAATCAGTAGACTAGGAAGATGTCTAGACGGAGTCAAGCAGTAGACTAGGAAGCTGTCTAGAGGGAGTCAAGCAGTAGACTATGAAGCTGTCTAGAGGGAGACAAGCAGTAGACTATGAAGCTGTCTAGAGGGAGACAAGCAGTAGACTAGGAAGCTGTCTAGAGGGAGTCAAGCAGTAGACTAGGAAGCTGTCTAGAGGAAGTCAAGCAGTAGACTAGGAAGCTGTCTAGAGGGAGATAAGCAGTAGACTAGAAAGCTAAGAGAGTCGCGCAAGTTTAATTTAAGACGACAGTCCAGCATCGGAATTAAAGGCGATAACCTGGTACATCATTAAGCTCTGTGAAGAAGCAGATGAACTATGCCAAGTCAGTTTTATTTTACAAAACTCATGTTATATTATTGTGTGCAAGAAATGATTAATATATGCCTAGAGAGGCTGTGTGACATAGGGCTGAAGCATCAGTTTTACAATTCCAACTCACCCGGTTCGAATCACGCCTGTGTTTAGTTTGGCAGACATGGTTGTTTTTTTGCTCCTCCAGTATGAAAAGTACACATACACACTCATTAAGAAACTTATAACAGCCAAATAGGTTGGCAGTTGTAAGAAGTGACGTTCTGCAATAGACAAGATACGTTCTTTTTTATGACTTCAATAGTGCATATAAATATTTACAGTTTGAAGCTCCTTCATTTTCTGCCAAGATTATGTTGCATTCAGACACAGCAAAGTCGCATTGTAATTTCAATAATATACCATATTATCGCTGACCATCTTAGGTCTTTGTACGACATGCTGAGAAACACTGCACTTAACTCTACAAGCAGCTCAGTCAGTCCCATATAAATCTCTCTATCGTGCCAGAAACAAAACATTTTCAATTTCCACGAAGAAAGCTGAATTATTTCTACCCAAAAACTATAGTTTGGGGGGGGGGGGGGGGGGGATAACCATCATACTATCCGAGATTGTACCTGAGATGTTCTGAACAAATCCATCAATATTAAAGGCCCTCACTATCCCACTTAGCAGCAGTCTAGTACCAATCATGGATGTTATACTAGAATTCATATTATTTTAAAGTTCCTAGTTAAAGACTGGCTAATCTGAGATGAAGCACAAAATTATATTTTGATACGAATGTACACAGAGATATTTGTATGGAGGTTGTATTGATAGAAATAACAGAACGTGCGACCTGCTCAGCAACAACGAGTAAAATATTCCCTTTGTTGGCGTAGATATTTTAGGAAAACATGCAAGGAGCTTGGCATAAGTCTTTACCTTGACCAGGAATGATAAAGTTGAAATTTGGCACATATGTAGCTCATTCAATTGTTACTAGACTTGAGAAGTATGAATTTCTCTCCTCGATGGGCTTACCCGGTATGGTGCATGGCGCAACACATCTCATTGACCGGATCTCCTATTCTAACGGTTTGTCAGAACAATGGAGAATTCAGAGGCCAGAACTGTAATAAAATTATTGATGTTGCAGGGAAAAACACCAACATAATTTGCACAGGTAGATGGAACCAGTGTTTGAGGAATTTTGTCCTTTGTATGCTTCTATAAAAAAACTGGTGTAGGCAGTTTAAGTGTGGCCGGTCCTATGCTGCTGATCTTCCAAGATCAGGAAGACCATCCTCAGAGTGCAGCGATGCAAATGCTGCAAGAGTGAAGAAAATCATTGACCAGGATAGGAAAATGACAATTTCAGAGATATCTAGGTCAGCAAACTGAATGAAAGTACAGTCTATAGAATTTTAGACAACAGACTGAACATGAGAAAAGTGTGTGCCCGCTAGGTCCCACGTCTGCTGACATGTGAACAGAAACAAACGAGGATTGTTTGCTGTGACCAGTTGCTCAAAATGCATCGGTTGAAAAACATGTTGCCGACCATTGTGACAGTAGATGAGACTTGGGTTCACCATTATGACACAGAATCCAAAATTTCCAACAAGCCGTGGATAACCCCGAGCTCACATGTCAAGCTAAGAGGACATAAATCTGCAAGAAAAGTAATGCTGACTATTTTTTGGGACGTCAAAGGTGTCATATTGAAAGATTACATGCCTCATGGCAACACGGTTAATGGGCAAACTTATGCAGATCTCCTTACCAAACTAAGAAAGACTGTGACCAGAAAACGAGGGATAGCGCGCACTCAAATTCTGCATTTGCTTCAAGACAACACGCCCTCCCATAAAGCAAGCCTTGTGCTGCAAACAGCCAACGATTTGAATATTGAAATTCTCTTACACCCACTATATTCTCCGGATTTAGCTCCATCATACTTTTTTCTTTTCGCAAAACTTAAAAAACAGCTGATATGATCATTTTGAGAGTGACGAAGATGTCATACTGGCTGTGATAACTGGTTTAGTTCAAAAAATAGGTTACTTTAGTCTTTAGATCTCTTCAAGGTCACGCTAAAATGGCAGAAATGTATAAATTCAGGTGGTGGCTACATTGAGAAGGAACAGGACTGCGCCAAATTTCAATGTTCTCCTTCTACTCCGTCATGGTCAGGGTAAAGACTTATCACAAGCCCATTGCGTAGTCAGTATGTCGATAATTTAAACCAGTTTTTCGCATCCTCTTCTCCCTCCCCCCTTCTCTCTTTCATCATCATCTTCATCTCATATCATATGTTAGCATATGTTAAGAGGATACTTATGGAGATGCAGTAATATGATCTGTGTCATCGGTGTGGTTGTTAACATTCTCAATCCATGCCAATGCAATATTTCATTAACACAATCTTTCTTCTTCTTGCTCTTCCTCTTACCCTGAATCTTTGCTGTCAGTTGGGTTGAGCTCGTGCAACAGGAATGTCTGGAGACAAACTTGTCATTTAACCAGACCCAACAATTCTTTGCTTGACTATAAATGTTAAGCATTGCATTGCTAAACAAAAAAGGGATCGCTTTGGTATTTCCTCCATTGAAAAGATCCGCTCAGGGTTAAGAGTGGGATTTGTAGGGATGAGGAATAATGACCCTTTATCCTGGCAGTCGCTGCGTAGTGTACAGGCTGGGCTTTTATTTCCTGAACAGTATAAATAACTGCGATCCTTACCGTGCTTAAATCGTATCCTTCTAACTCGGAGATCACATTTCAAAACTACTCAGCGAACCATTCTTCGGAAGGAAAGAAAGACTGACAATCAGACAGATAGACTGAACAGATAGACAGAGATATAGACTGAGACAGATGAATGATAGATAGATGGACATAGACAGACAGATAGATAGACAGGCAGATAGAAGACATATAGACAGACAGGTAGACATACAGACAGATAGATATATAGATAGATAGATAAATAGACAGACAGACAGACACAGTCGTATAGACAGACATATAGACATACTTATAGACATACTTGTAGACAGACATGTAGACATACATGTAGACAGACATGTAGACAGACATGTAGACAGTTATATAGACAGACATTTAGACAAACATAGGGATAAGACAGACAGATGGATAGACAAATGTAAAGACACAGAGACAATGAGACGGACGATAGACAGTCAAAGAAATAGATAGACAGGCAAACCGTCTATTTAGAAAAATAGAACAGGGGAAACACATGCAGACAGATTGATAGATAAAGATAGACAGGGACTGACAGATACACATTAGGATAGAGATACACGAGAAGAGAAAAGACTAGGGACCTGACCAGATAGACAAACAAACGCAGTCTCATGCATACATAAATATGGCTGACAACTCTGTTCTCTGTTATAGATCCAACCAACGTGAAGATTCTCCAAGGTCTAACTTAATTTAACTTAACCTCTTTATACTGGTTTAGAAGACTCTGCAGATTATGTGTACAACCAGTTTCTTTACATATCCTTGATTTAAAAACCAGGTGCATCCAATCTATTATTGAATGTATTAATTTACCATGTCTCCACTATTTTATGTGGCAATGCATTCCAAGCATTCACCGCTCCCTGATTAAAAAAAATATTCCCTACAATCTAATATGGACCTTTCCGTAATTAATTTGTAGCTGTGCCCTTTTGTTCTTGTAGGTGGTTGTATTTTTAAAAACAACTTTGTCACCAGGACAAATACGCAGTGGATTAGTGGGTCTACTTGAGGGTTTGTATTTGTTGTCTATATACTTGTCAAGAGGTTTTAACTCGGCCTCTGGGTAGGGTTTGGCTCACGTTGGGAAACAGATGACTGATAGACAAATGGACAGATAGACAGATGACTGATAGACAGACAGTTAGATAGGCAAACAGATAGATAGATAGATAGATAGATAGATAGATAGATAGATAGATAGATAGATAGATAGATAGATAGATAGATAGATAGATAGATAGATAGATAGATACAAATATATTGTACGTGGGGGACATGGGTGGTTCCATAAGTGTTGTATGTTGGGTCGTCATGGGTGGTTCTTTAAGTATGAGAGGAGAGTTATGTCTGACATTCTTGGTTAACAATTTCGGATGTAATTATGCATCACTTCTCTATTTTTGAGTGTAAAGTTTGTCTTCTGTCATGTATAATTGTCAATGATCACCAAGATTGACGTAGTAAACTTACAAAGACAGAAGATGGTCCTCTAGACTAGAATACCAACTCATGCAAAAGATAATTTGACAAAAAGGCCTGGAAACAGTATGCCAAAGTTATAAAGAAATAACTGAAATAATTGGAGATTGGTATTAGAAGAGGCAAGCAGAACAAGACAGATGTTCGGGTATATGTTGACAGGTGAAATCTGTCTAATACAATTTATCCCAAGTCCAACAAAAATATCCTCATATAATTTCAATAGATAGAGGTTTACTCTAATCGGCTAAAAAGGTTTTAACAAAAAAATTGAAGTTTCGGAGCAAACAGCAGAGAAGAGTGGTTTTCTAGGTTTTGTATGTGGGTCCATAGATGGTTCTCTAAGTGTTGAATGTGGGTCTATTGATGGTTCTCTAAGTGTTGAATGTGGGTCTATTGATGGTTCTCTAAGTGTTGAATGTGGGTCCATGGATGGTTCTCTAAGTGTTGAATGTGGGTTTATTGATGGTTCTCTAAGTGTTGAATGTGGGTCTATTGATGGTTCTCTAAGTGTTGTATGTACTTCATGGCTGGTCATTTAAGTGTTGTATGTGTGTCCGTGGCTGGTCATCTAAAGGTTGTATGTAGGTCCATTGATGGTTCTCTAAGTGTTGTATGTAGGTCCATTGATGGTTCTCCAAGTGTTGTATGTGGGTCCGTGGCTGGTCTTCTAAGTGTTGTATGTGGGATGGTCATATGTGGTTTTTTAAGTATGCTTTGTGGGGTTATTTAGTGTTGTATGTGGGGGTGACATGTGTGGTTCTTTAAGTGTTCTATCTGGGGTGCGTATGGGTGGTTTAAAAAAAATGTTCTGTAGTGTAATTGAGTGATGTATGTGGGAAGACATGGGTGGTTCTCTAATTGTTCTATATGGGATGACATGTGTGGTTCTTTAAGTGTTCTATGTGGGGTGCGTATGGGTGGTTTACAAAAATGTTCTGTAGTGTAATTGAGTGATGTATGTGTGGGGGGGGGGGGCATGGGTGGTTCTTTAGGAGTGCTTTGTGGGGTCATTCAGTGTTGTATGTGGGGATTATGGGTGGTTCTTTAAGTATTAAATGTGTGGGGTTATGGGGTTATTGGTGGTTCTTTAAGTGTTATATGTGTGGGGTTATGGGTGGTTCTTTCAGTGTTGTATGTGGGTTTATGGGTGGTTCTTTCAGTGTTGTATGTGGGGTTATTGGTGGTTCTTTCAGTATTAAATGTGTGAGGTTATGGGGTTATGGGTGGTTCTTTAAGTGTTGTATGTGTGGATTTATGTATTTTTCTGTGGTCCTCTAGGTGTGGTATGTGAGGCAATAATTCTCACAAGAATCTTCCTCGCAATAATTCAAATACAGCGCAAGTTACGTCATCTAGACAAAACAGTCTGAAGGTTTCCCCATCATCGCTTGCGATGAGAGAATAACTTTTTAAAATCTGCAAGTATAAAACTAATGGCCGCTCACTGATCTCATAGATGCCAACTAAAAGGATGAGCTGAAACGACAGAACGTTTGTGTTACTGGTCGTGATGATACTGGCTGCGAGTTCACTGGACCTTTGTCAAGTATTTTCTATCTTGCAGAAAGGGACGTTTCAAAGTATATACTGCCGTGAGGGATGACGTGTTGGAGATATTGTTAAACTATATCGACGTGATGACGGCGTGGGTTAGTGGTTAAATGACATGGCTCACAACTAGAAGGTGGTGGGTTCGATCCCCTTCACGGCACCAGCCGTTACCCCGGGGAAGCAAACCCTTTTAAAATGCAGGAGAAAGCAGACCCTTACATAAAAATGAATGCTGAAGTCGGATGTTCTCGGCCGACATGCGCAAAATAAAAACCACGATGCAAAGCACACCACCTTGTGGAATCGAGAAATTAGGCGAACGAAAAAAAATAATACTATATCGACAGCTTTAATAGGTGACATGACATGCACACTTCCCCGTCACTTTGACTGAATTTCTCAACTCAGAAGAGCGACACCTAATTATTTTCTGGAAGTAGAGTATCGAATACTGATGCCAAGGTCAGGTAAAACATAATAACAAAAATCCAACCTCACACCAGAATCAGGTAAAACATACTGACCAAGATGCCGCCCTCATGTCATGGTCAGGTGAAATATAATCACAAAAATCCAACCTCACACCAGGGTAAAGTAAAAGACACTGACAAAGACCACCATCTCATGTCATGGTCAGGTAAAACATACTGACGAAGACCCCCACCTCATGTCATGGTCAGGTGAAACATACTGACCCTGATACCACATCACGCTAGGGCCAGGTACAACATGCTGACCACAACCCCATCTCAGGTTAGGTCAGGTGAAACATTCAGACCAAGACCCCCACCTCACGCTAGGTGAAACGTACTGACCACAACCCCATCTTATGTTAGGTCAGGTGAAACATGCTGACCACAACCCCATCTCATGTCATGGTCAGGTAAAACATACTGACGAGGACCCCTACCTCATGTCATGGTCAGGCGAAACATACTGACCCTGATACCACATCACGCTAGGGCCAGGTGAAACATGCTGACCACAACCCCATCTCATGTTAGGTCAGGTGAAACGTGCTGACCAACACCTCAGTTCATGTTAGGTCAGGTGAAACATGCTGACCAAGACCTCATTTCATGTTAGGTCAGGTGAAACATGCTGACCACGACCTCATTTCATGTTAGGTCAGGAGAAACATGCTGACCAAGACCTCATCTTATGTTAGGTCAGGTGAAACATGCTGACCACAACCCCATCTCATATTAGGCCAGGTGAAACATGCTGACCAAGACCCCATCTCATGTTAGGTCAGGTGAAACATGCTGACCACAACCCATCTCAGGTTAGGTCAGGTGAAACATGCTGGCCAAGATCTCATTTCCTGTTAGGTCAGCTGAAACATGCTGACCAAGACCTCATTTCATCTTAGGTCAGGTGAAACATGCTGACCACAACCCATCTCATGTAAGGTCAGGTGAAACATGCTGACCAAGACCTCATTTCATGTTAGGTCAGGTGAAACATGCTGACCAAGACCTCATTTCATGTTAGGTCAGGTGAAACATGCTGACCAAGACCCCATCTCATCTTAGGCCAGTGAAACATGCTGACCAATACCCCATTTCAGGTACACGCCGTGCAATGGAAGCATTTTATGATTCACCAGGCTGATCAACGACGTGGATATTGATACTGTGGTCACTGCCTTTGTGCTGAGTGAGTTATGCTCTTCAATCGCTCTGTCTATGGCTCATTGTGATATATTTCAATGTTTTGTGTTTTTAAACATGTCTGTTCTATTCACTGGTGTTGAATTGTTGGGCGAATTATAAATTAGATTATGTTTGACTGATCGAAGTGTACTTAAAATGTAAAATGAACCATAAATAATATCAGTTGAGAACCTCTGGTTTTCAGAATATCCCGAAAGATCAATGAGTATTTGCTGATGAACCGGCTAATGGCTTCAGCTTAAGTTCGTGATCCAACGATACATCGATGGGCTCCGTTTGTTTCCTCTGAAAATGTCACCTTAGCTAATGATGACATTCATGAGAAGAAAACTTAACCACACAGGAAATATAAAACATGAGCCGGGAAAATGGAAGCCACGATACGGTTGACTTGACGTCAGACGTCAGTCGTAGGTATACGTAACCAAATTATCTCTGTGGAACGCTTTAACTGTACCAATGTTTGTTGGGTAAACCGAACACAGAGCCGTGCGCTATCTCAACATTTTGAGCGTGCTATTCCGTGCAGAAGGCTTCAGTTTCAATCCTGGAGCTCATTGGCTAAAGTGTATGGTTTTATATAATCGATGTAGATTGTGTATATAGATTCAGATTTATTGATTGTTCGACCTCTTTTGGTATAGATCGTGGCTTTTCATACTGTCTTAAAGATTTCTAAAGTAAACAAACTCAAAATTAAACATGATTTTTATCTTTCTCGCTCTCTATCTCTTTCATTTTCTTTATTTCCCTCTCTCTATCTCTCTCCCTCTCTCTCTCTCTCTCTTTATACTTCATTATCTCCTCTCTTCGTCAGTTTTCTCTCACTCTTTCTCTCTGTTTCCCACACACACACACTCTCTTTCTTTGCTTCTTCTCTTCCATCTTTATTATAGTTATCTTTTTCCTCGTCGTTTTCTCTCAAATAATCGCATTTCTTTCTCATTTAAACGTTACGGGCCTTATCAAGTTTCTCTAGTCGACATTCAGTTTATTCTTAACTGTGGATAATTATGTTGTCACTATGTTCCTCTCGTAGAGCTGGCAGATCTGGAGAACGTGTTCCTCTGTTTGTTTATGTTTCCCACAAAGGCACATGTCCATGTGCTCTATTGTTAATTAGTAGAAAGATGAATTTCCAGACTTCTTCTGCCCGTTCCTGGTCTGAATGTTTTCCTAGTCAAATGTACGCGCAGTTTGTTTCTGCTATGTAAGAGTGTATTTACGTTAAGTGCCAATTGTCTTCAAAGTTAATTATTATTAAGGTCTCAATTATTTGTAGCTCTGTCTTTAGTTTTTTTTTTTTTTGCTAGCCTATCTGGCACATAACTTCCATGTCTATAACAGATTAACGCGACAAAACTTGGGCACCACGTCACCGTGAAGCTTACAGGTTTTGCTGTGACACCTAACATTGCATAACTAGTGCCCTATTTACTTGCACAATTTTCTCCATCGTGTTTATCTCCCTCAATGTTAAGGAACACAAATTAAAATATTTTACGTGTAACTTCAACTCCATCCATGGATTTTCAAGTTTCAAGGCGAGGCTGTGGGCGACATGCTACGCAGCAGCTGTTCCGACCACTCGGTGAATCAGCTTATCAAGATAACTCAATATTTAGTATCTCACTACTTAATATCCTTTTTTGACAAAACTAACCATTGGTATACTTCGTACAAAGTTATAAGAAATATATCCGGGTATGATCGATTGACTCAAGAATCCATTTTGAACGAGCTTTAACGTAGTGTCTAAATAAATCAGCTTTTCATAGTATCGAACCTTATGCATTCAGTAGAGGATAAATAATTGTAATTATTTTGTTTGTAATTATTATTATTATTATTAATGTATAGACTTGAAGTCCTTGTACAGAATGTAGTAATAAATATATTACTTCTATCAAATAGTCCTTACTATTGCAACGTGAATGTTACCTTATTGAAAGTGTTACAAACAGAATGTGGCAGAGTTCAGATTTCACTGGGGTATTTCTATCTAGAATGTTACTACATGCATCCACATCATTCAAGAGCACACACAGTAAAAAACATATTAAACGGCAGGTAATAGTCCGTATTTATTGACATTACTAAAACCAACAAAACAAAACAAAACAACCAAAACAAAAATAATCATTAACATTATATTAATTATACACTCGGAGGTTGGAAGTACACGCTTTTGAATATTGCCCCCAGATCAAATATAACCCAGTTCTTGGTGTTACACTCTCTTTCTCTTATCTGCACCATCAACACATTCTCACAAACTCGCTTCACGATCATATGCTGTGCATTCACTCACACGCAGATACCTTCACACAGGTGATATTTTCCTTACACATTCAGATCCCTTCAGGCAGGTGATCTTGACATTCAATCTATTTAACGTATACTCACATGTGATCACAACACTGAATCGACCTGCGTATTCACACACTCCGGAACATACATCGTTCCCTCGGTGTCCTCCACACACCACACACACATCCAGATCTCTTCTAGTCACAGGGTACCCAACATACACCTTATAGAGCGACTGGCCAAGACTCAAAGGCGCATGCTGGTTCAGTTACCCTGAAATTCATTCCATTTCTCACATATTCGTAGAACAGCCTATCAATCGCTCTTCTAGAATGTTGGTGAGCTAAACAGTCTCCTTCATTCCTTTCGGAAACAATCTCTCAGCTGTCAGTCTCTCTCTCTCTCTCTCTCTCTCTTTCTCTCTCTCTCTCTCTCTCTCTCCAGACCACTTATGTCGTTAGACGTCATGAGGAGGTGTGAACTCCTTTGTTTCATATTTTAGTTTTTTGGCAGGTGAAAATCCACTGGTGACTTGCCAGCTCAATCCCAGCATCTGTTAGCCCCTGGAGTATACGATCGCGATTTTTATTTGGAACCGGTGGACGTGGAAGCGTGAATTAGAGCAAATTAGACCCGCAGTCTGTCAGGCACCATCTATGCCGCTCCGCTAACCACACAACCAAGACATGATTTTATAGCCAAACAGTCCCCTTTTTGCGGCATATTCTCTGTGGGGCGGATTTCCCTATAATAATTTGAGCAGATTTGTAACTTGAATTATTTTAATACACGTACTGAAAGACAGAAGTGCTAAAGGAGGACTTATAGTGATATTTAGATTTGAATTGGACAAAACACAAGTACAGAAGAAATAGAATACACTGTCTGAAACAGCTAAACGAATTCCGCTCAATAAAATATCTGCCCACGTTACGTCTCTCATTCTATGGTTTCTGTGTCGAACGGAGGAGCACGAGCCACAATGCCTCATTCTGACACCCCAAAATACGTTTTTCAGTACCTTGACCCCTTTCAAGATGTCTCGCGAGCCGTGTTGGCTGTCAATCGAATTCAATCACGTTTATGTAAAACCGTTTGTCTGTTGTCTGCTTTGGGGTTCTGATTTATTCGCCCACATCCACAAACCCGTCTTTGCAATAGTTCCATTCTTCGTCAACAGGAACAAGGCTAGTTTCTTACTTCCTATGATAAAGGTTTGTTCAGTAAAATCATTTCTTTCCTTTTTTTTAATGCCTAAGGTATATATTATATTGTTTATTTCTGAGCTGCATTGCTTGTCAGGTATTATTGCATGTACTATTGTAAATAAAAATATATGGGCCTGTTTCTGTGTGTTGTTTTGTTCCATCTCTTCATCATTTTAAATTGCTACGTTTTGTTTTTTTTAAACTTTGTGCGGCGTGTTCTTATATTTTATTTGTCAGTGAATGGATTACTTTTAGTTTGTGTTTATTTTTGTGTGCTTTTCTTCCAGTGCGAGTGTGTTTTTGTGCTTTTTCCTTTCAGTTCGAGTGTGTGTTTTTGTGCGTTTTCCTTCCAGTGTGAGTGTGTTTTTGTGTGTTTTCCTTCCAGTGTGAGTGTGTTTTTGTATGTTTTCTTCCAGTGTGAGTGTTTTTTTTGTTGTATTTTCCTTCCAGTGAGAGTGTGTTTTTCTTCCCGTGTGAGTGTGTGTGTTTGTGTTTTCATTCCAGTGAGTGTTTTTGTGTTTTCATTCCAGTGAGTGTGTGTTTTTGTTCTACCCCCTTTGTGAATAAGAAACACGACAAGTCAACAGAGCTGAAGAATGAGAAGAGAAAATAGAGATCGATAGGGCCATACCTCAGACAGAAATAGAAGAGCATAGCCAGACGTGTGACGGTTGAAACCCACAAGGGGACACCACTAAAGTTAGGGGTGGGAGGGCATTGTACTTTATGAAGAATGGGAAATGAGGCCATGGAAGGTTCAGGGGCGGAGCTGACAAAGAAGATTAACAATAGGAATTGATTGAAGGCAACAGCTGCACATCTGTTTTATGTCTATTGATATTAGACGGATGCAGGGAACTAACTTCTTTAAGACTAAATGTTCGTTTTATAATACTTGCTTTGTGAATCACAGATCATTTGTAAAATTCTTGCTTTGTGAATGAAAGGTTTTTTTGATAGTTTTATTTGTGAAAGAGTGATCTTTATGATCATTTTGCTTTGTGAATGAAAGGTTTTTTTGATAGTTTTATTTGTGAAAGAGTGATCTTTATGATCATTTTGCTTTGTGAATGAAAGGTTTTTTTGATAGTTTTATTTGTGAAAGAGTGATCTTTATGATCATTTTGCTTTGTGAATGAAAGGTTTTTTTGATAGTTTTATTTGTGAAAGAGTGATCTTTATGATCATTTTGCTTTGTGAATGAACGAGTGCTGTGATAATCTTCGTTGGTGAAAAACTGACCGTTGGAGGATTCCTGCTTCGTGACTTATTGCACTTTCAGTCAATTGTGCTTCACGATTGACTGATCTTTTTGAGAGAACAATTTTGTTTCTTTGCCTCAGAGAGGGTTTGTTCATTTCTTTCCATGTGTCGGAGTAGATTGAAGAATATGTATGAATGTGTTTATGTATGTCTATTCATAATAGACCCGTAGCTCGCGGAATTATCCACGTCACGTTTCTCACAGCCATTGATCATGGCTATTCATTCGTTAGCAAGACATGGCTCTAAGACAATAATAAGTAACTGTACATCCCATTGGATGGCCAAACAAGGAGACGGACGGTTGTTCTCATTGGATGGCCAAACAAGGAGACGGACGGTTGTTCTCATTGGATGGCCAAACAAGGAGACGAAGGACGGTTGTTCCCATTGGATGGCCAAACAAGGAGACGAAGGACGGTTGTTCTCATTGGATGGCCAAACATGAGCCGAAAGACGGCTGTACCCCCCTCCCCCCCCCCCCCCCTCTCAGTCAAGGGTACCAAAGAAGATAGTAGTTGTATCTGGCTGTTACAGATATGTAAAACCAGAGGCAAGCAACCTCATGTACAACGAATTGCCGTGCATCTGTGAATGTGATACCAACTTACAGTTGCCGGTGTCACCCTGTGTTCGGTACAGAGCGATAGAGAGACAAGAACATAAAGCAAGGTTGTGGTTAGAGCTAGTGACCAATTCCCGACATAAAAGAGAGGTTACATAATCGATCAATTCCAATGTTGATGACCAGCGTTGGCGCAGGCTTCCAGCACACAGGTCATGTGCTTCTGATGGGTCTACAGGAAACAATATAATGTCACCAATTCGGTGAACCATTTATTTCTACCAGTCCGTTATTTGTTGGGTTTTCTGAGATCAACGTCTATGTATTTAAACATTAGTGGGTAACTTGACGTCCCTCTGAAATTGTTGAGTGCCAAGAAATAGAGAAAGGAATTCGGTAATACCACCTCCCCAGGGGGTACCCATGAAAAAAATTTATACGACTTCATCCATTACGGCAAGACATTTTTTCATATGGGACGAACTTGGCATTTGATAATGCCATTTGATCATCCTTTCTCCATCATCTTGACCTTACAGTACCCTCACTCCATTATCTTGACCTATAATCCCGCTAACTCCATTTTCTTGACCTTACAGTACACTCACTCCATTATCTTGACATATCGTTCCGCTAACTCCATTTTCTTGACCTTACAGTACCCTCACTCTATTATCTAGACCTTACAGTTCCCTCACTCCATCATCTTGACCTTTCAGTACACTCACTCCATTATCTTGACCTATCACCCCCTCTCACTCTATTATCTTGACCTATCATCACCCTCACTCCATTTATCTTGACATATCATCACACTCACTCCATTTAACTAACGACGCAAAATAACTAGTCCAACACTTCATCCTTTACCACGATATCTACTATTGGACTTCTTGTCACTGTGATTGCCAAAAACTAATAAAACCAAAGACATATAAGACTTAGTTCAACACTGTATCCCCTACTACAGCGTCCAGTATGTGACCGTCTTGGCCTACGGCCAGCCCACTCACCACCCAACACCTCACTTAATTAACTAATTAATTTCAGATTACATTCTTCAGTATTCGCTGTCTGTCTAAATTCATCTTCGACCCCTGACAGACAATGCGTGACTCGCCAAAAGTCATGTTGTTGCTAACTTTGTCCCTCATTACGACAACCATTACCACTATTAGGTACGGCTCATGATCTTCATTGCTTGCTCTGAGGTTGTGAGATGATAGTTGGGAACATCAATATGGACCAAGTTGTACCACGTTATCGACGGGGGCGCTACTCACATTTTGACTTTGCTGGGTCTACACAATGGTTGTTACCAGACGCCTTTTGTACTATCACGAACTACAAGCACCAAGGGCGATGTCCGACTGTGGGCCTACACGACTTGGGGGGAAAGTGGAAGTAGCCTGTCAGAAAGACCAGAAGATGTGCTGTCAGACATGACCAGAAGATGTGGTGCTGGCAGATGTAACAGCAGACGCGATCCAAAAGTCAGGGACGGTGGTTTGTGTTTGCTGTTTGCTTTGTCCAAAGCTAACTGTCGACCTACAGACATTAGTAAGATGGTGGCTGGACGATGTACGTGGGATTGCGTGTGAGGGTGAGTGCGTGTGAGTGCGTCTATATGAATGAGGATGTGTGAATATATGAGAGATATAGAAACAGAGAGAGAGAGAGAGAGAATGTTGTTAGTTCATGGTACTGCAGCTGCTGATGACTGTTAGAATTGAACTAGTTTATGAAATGTGACATGTCATGTGTAAATGGGATATGTCGTGAGTAAATGGGATTTGTCGTGTGTAAATGGGATATGTCGTGTGTAAATAGAATATATCGTGCGTAAATAGGATATGTCGTGTGTAAATGGGATATGTCGTGTGTAAATAAGATATGTCGTGTGTAAATGAGATATGTCGTGTGTAAATGGGATATGTCGTGTGTAAATGGGATATGTCGTGTGTAAATGGGATATGTCGTGTGTAAATAGGATATGCCGTGTGTAAATAAGATATGCCGCGTGTAAATAAGATATGTCGTGTGTAAATAAGATATGCCGTGTGTAAATTGTTAAAGCAATTATATATGAGAAAAATGAAGACCTTCGTTTGAGGAATAATAGGAGACGTCTTAGTCGACCTATACTTATATAGGGACATAAGCTCATGTGCAGCTGCCATCTCTAATATGAGCTGGATGTAGCCAGAATGAGGATTTCCTGCTTAGCGGGCTAGGCTCGAGCAGCTTATTATTCCATTATGAAGGGTGGTTAACGAATGTCCGAGTCCATATTAATACTCAAACACTATAACAAAGTAAACCCGTAGCCTGTTAGGCGCCGTCTATGCTGCTCTTAACAAACCTTCTAACCATGGCCGGTGTTATGCCATATCACAAATTTAGTCGGCTTCTACGACATTCTCTCTGTGGGTCAGTGAGACTATTCATAGACCCCGGTAAACCACTCGGTAACTGAGACGTTTGTAGTGATGTGGGGAAGTGAGAAATATTTATACACAAAGGATACTGAAGGCAATTTGACTGGAGAGATAACATAAATAGGCGGGATGAAATTCATTGATAATGTGGGAGAGAAAGATAGGAATAAATATGAGAAGTGTAAACTACATCTTCTTTCTTCTAGCCCGGCGGTTCACGAAGGAGGCTGTGCCTTTCAGATCTGTGCAGGTGCATGTTTTCTGTAGCTTTCCCTGGCCAGATGATTGAAGCTTGTCTCTGGCCAGATGATTGAAGCTTTTCTCTGGCCAGATAATTCAAGCTTTTCTCTGGCCAGATGATTGAAGCTTCTCTGGCCAGATAATATAATTCAAGCTTTTCTCTGGCCAGATGATTGAAGCTTTTTTCTGGCCAGATGATTGAAGCTTTTCTCTGGCCAGATGATTCAAGTTTGTATCTGGCCAGATGATTCAAGCTTTTCTTCCGGCTGATGATTCAAGTTTGTCTCTGGCCAGATGATTGAAGCTTGTCTCTGGCCAGATGATTGAAGCTTGTCTCTGGCCAGATGATTCAAGCTTTTATCTGGCCAGATGATTCAAGCTTTTCTTCGGCCAGATGTTTCAAGTTTGTCTCTGGCCAGATGATTCAAGCTTTTATCTGGCCAGATGATTCAAGCTATTCTTCGGCCAGATGATTCAAGTTTGTCTCTTGCCAGATGATTGAAGCTTGTCTCTGGCCAGATGATTGAAGATTTTCTCTGGCCAGATGATTGAAGCTTTTCCTTAGTAATCTGTTTTTAGTTCTCTCTTGGAAGTTCTGGTATAGAGAGTGATCAGGTAGCCTCTTTTTTTCAAACTGACTAAGGGATTTGTATATTCCACTTTACTCGAAATGCTCAGTATGTCCTGTTTTCCCTAACTCTGTAATTGAACTTTCAATATCCCAATGGTAATTCTGAGACCAATATTTTGGTCTCGGTATGGGGTTTATTTGTTTGATTTAGACGCTGTTGCCAGAGTGCTAAAGGCATATCCCATGATTGTTCTGATTGACCCAGTGAAGATTTGCTTGAGGATTTTTTGTTGTTGCCGATAGGCAATATGCACCCAACCTGTTCTAGGAAGTGTAAGATCATTTGTTAACTCATGTC
The DNA here is from genome assembly GCA_036924085.1 of Ariolimax columbianus. Lineage (NCBI taxonomy): Eukaryota > Metazoa > Mollusca > Gastropoda > Stylommatophora > Arionidae > Ariolimax > Ariolimax columbianus. The sequence goes on from JAVGWX010000003.1 coordinate 137,868,785, forward strand.
CTTCTTTAAACATCGTTTTCTAGTTCGTCACTGTTGTCTTCGACACACTTTTGTCACCATACACTGCCTGCATTATGTGATGAATGTCAACTGGTCGACATCCTTCAGCTGGTAGAAACCGAATCACTGCTCGCTGATCAAATCTGGACGGATTTCGTATCACACTCACCATGTTTTCAACGCTTTTCTGAGGAAACTATGCGTCGGATGATAATGACATTTTGTAAACTTGACGGTTTGTATGTGCTGTTTACACCAGAAGTGACGTCATCATGTGCATCGTAGGTATGTTTACTTGTTACAGTTTGGTCAAGTTTCATTTGAACACGCCTCATATGTTTGTTGTGTACATTGTGTCCTTCCCGAATGATTATTCCTGTGTGGATTCCAGAGTTTGTTTTAGGAAAGAGATGAGTTTGGTAACAGTATCTATCATTGCATATTATAAAAGACAACTCAGTAGATGGGCTTACAACCTTATAATGTCAAGCAACTGCCACAGGAACCATCTCTATAAGAGCATATAAATGCTGTCAATCAGAATTACTGTACGGAAACCAACTGTAGTGGCGACCTCATGCTCCTACTGCAGAGAAACTGAACATGATACCACTAGTAATTGAATTTTGTCATATGATAAATGTCCTTTTGAAAATAGTGGTTATGTTGTCAAGGAGAAGCCGCAGTGTTTTCGCCAAAGTGTTCCGTGGAAGGTGTGACCACTCACATTAGAAAAATGTACGAGAGGCGATCTATTCAAACCAGAATTTTATTTTGTTGGAAAAAAAATATTGTTTCAAGTGGTCAAAATGTCATTTATTTTACGATATAATTTCCTTTAACGTTTTTGCACTTTTACCAGCAATTAAGTAATGCCTGAAAAGCTTCTTCGTAGAAAGAGTTGTCAGTATGTCTGAACCAATCCAGTCTGTTGTATTTCGACATCAGTGCTGAAATGCTGACCTCCATGAAATTCTTTTAGGTGGGTCCGAACCGGTGGAACTCGCTTAGAGCGAGGTCTGGGCTGTAAGGCAGATGTGGCAATACCTCCCAGCCGAGTTGCTGCAGATGGCACGTAGTGCGGTGAGCCATATAATGTCGGGCGTAATCTTGAAGGACCAGGACGCCCTTTGTGATCAAACCAGACCGTTATTTTTTCCGCAAACGGTTATGCACATCACTAAAAACGCATATGTACTGTTCACTGTTGATAGTGGCACCACGTGGTGAAAAATACACTTGAATAATGCCAAGTTTGTCCCCGAAACCACTCGTCACCACTTTACCTGCAGACGCAAACATTTTGTTAGTGGTGCTGATTGCGTGTTATTCCACAGTTTGGATTCAGGAGTTTAATGAAGCGCACAGGTTTATCACATATAATGAAGCGCACAGGTTTATCACATATATTGAAGCGCACAGGTTTATCACATATAATGAAGCGCACAGGCTTATCCCATATAATGAAGCGCACAGGTTTATCACATATAATGAAGCGCACAGGTGTATCACATATAATGAAGCGCACAGGTTTATCACATATAATGAATCGCACAGGTTTATCACATATAATGAAGCGCACATGTTTATCACATATAATGATGCGCACAGGTTTATTACATATAATGATGCGCACAGGTTTATCACATTTAATGATGCGCACAGGTTTATCACATATAATGATGCGCACAGGTTTATCACATATAATGAAGCGCACATGTTTATCACATATAATGATGCGCACAGGTTTATTACATATAATGATGCGCACAGGTTTATCACAAATAATGATGCGCACAGGTTTATCACATATAATGATGCGCACAGGTTTATCACATAAAATGATGCGCACAGGTTTATCACATATAATGATGCGCACAGGTTTATCACATAAAATGATGCGCACAGGTTTATCACATATAATGATGCGCACAGGTTTATCACATATAATGATGCGCACAGGTTTATCACATATAATGAAGCGCACAGGTTTATCACATATAATGAAGCACACAGGTTTATCACATATAATGAAGCACACAGGTTTATCACATATAATGAAGCGCACAGGTTTGTCACATATAATGATGTGCACAGGTTTGTCACATGTAATGATGTGCACAGGTTTGTCACATGTAATGAAGCGAACCAAAAAGTCATGCCGTTCCAAGTCAAAGCCTTCCTTCAATTCAGTGCGGCTTTAACTCCTCTCTGCCGGTCATAAGCTGTCTTGTCAGTGCGGCTGTAACTCCTCTCTGTCGGTCATAAGCTGTCCTGTCAGTGCGGCTTTAACTCCTCTCTGCCGGTCATAAGCTGTCTTGACACAAACTTGCACTAGCCTTACGAAAACGCAAATGAATAATAGAGTTGACCGTACCCAGAGAAAGACTTGCCTCTTGCGAAATTTCATGGCAGGTTATGCGTCGATTTTCCAGTATAAGGCGTCCCACAGTCTGGATTTTCACAAGAATGAATTTGGTGATTTGAGAGCCACCACGGCCGGGATCATCACTTACGGATATACGGAGTTCTTTAACATTTTTGCACCATTCAAATGTCTTACTGTGGCTCAGTGTATCAGCATCGTATTGTGATTGTAGTCTTCTGTATACAAACCTTCTTTCACAAACAACTTTATTACAACACGCTGTTCCATGTGTGTTATCTGCCATTTATATTTATCTGACACGTGAGTGGGCCACCTAGTAGTAATAAGACACAAATGTCCCTAACTAATGATAGTATTTCCAGCACGTTATAACACATTCAGTTAGAAGAACAAAAAGTCCGGATTTGATTTGAACGCCTCTCGTAGCTAACTCACCCCCAATGGGCAGGATCAATACTGGCTGCTATCTGTAACAAATACTGCTGATATAACACAGTTTAGAATATGGGAAGATGAATCGATTCTTTTCATTGTTATTGAATATGAAGATGACCATGTTTCTCACACGATTCTGGTCCTATGAAGTAGGTATGTCTTTATTAGCAAATGGCATAATCGTACTAAACTTGGTCAGTCAGAGAAATCACTATAATAGATACTTTTACATATAGCAGAGACATCACTATAAAAGATACTTTCACACATAGCAGAGACATCACTACAATAGATACTTTCACATATAACAGAGAAATCACTAGATACGTTCACATATAGATAAATCGTTACATAGGTTCATATGTTATAGAGAAATCACTATATACGTTCACATATGATAGAAAAATCACTAGATACGGTCAAATACAGACTATGTTCCTAGACAATTCAGTAGTACCGAGCAGAAGAGGGTGGATACACTTCATTGGGTATGGAAACAAATAGCCCCCGAGTTCAGCCAATAAAACACAGTTTTTGGCGACAACAATCGGACGGGATGGTATATTATAAGCGCTCTGAAAAAAATACATTATACAACAGAAAATATATACACCATACAACAGAAAACATATACATCCGACAACAACAACAACAAAACAAAGACCAGACAACAGATAACATATACATCAGACAATAGACAGAACACACACATCAGACAATAAAGAATATTTACACCAGACAACAGATAACATATACATCAGACAACAGAACAAACATACATCGGACAATAGACAACATATACAACAGAAAACACATACATCAGACAACAGAAAATATACATCAGACAATAAAAAACATACATCAGACAACAGAAAACATACATCAGACAACAGAAAACATACAACAGACAACAGAAAACAAACATTAGAAAAGAAATAGGAGTTGTCGACAGTCGGTCAGGAAAAGGTCCGTGGTTCCAATTGAGATGGCTTGATTTTATGTTGTCTGGTTGTATGTTTTCTGTTGTCTGGTATTTGTCTTCTGTTGTCTGTTGCATACGTCTTTTGTTGTCTGGTATGTCTTTTCAGAGGGCGTCTAGTGTATTTGTCTTTACGCCTGTTGTCGCAAACGTCTGTTAAATAATTCTTGCATAAATTCATTTTGATGCCTTGAATGTGTCTTCTTTTGTTACCATTTCGTAAGCTAGATATAAGCTGCCAATTAATGCGCTATTTGTATTCTCATGTTTTCATCTTGGTATAAATAAAGGTAGCTGCATGACTGAAAGAGGTGCACACTGGTAAAATGAAACAATCACCATACAAAATGTATCTGGAAAATTGCTCGAGAAGACAGTGGTCAGGAAAATAATGGCCTACCCTGAACGGGAGCAGATTATATTCGACACGCTGGACAGCTATAGAACAGCGAAGGCGATCTGGGCTAACGCTAGAACTTTCGTGTATGTGTACGAGGGGTTTCAGTCAAAGCAAGAGACAGTCGCGGGGGCACTCGACCTGGAAGACGCATACAACCGTGCCGATTTTGGGACCTAAATTACCTGTCTGAAGCAGTGTGGTTTAAACCCGTGGCTGGTTAGTTGGATATCAGCTGCCCTGATGGAAAGAACAGTTGCGCTACGCGTGGACATTTATCGTGGACATCAGAACCGAGGCGAATATGTCCAGGACTGCCTCAAGGGTCTCCGCTCTCACCAGTGCTGGGCAACATCTACTCAGTAAAAGTGGCCAAATATTTCTCCCACAGGGACAGTGTGAACGTTGAAAATTGCCGAGGGAGCATGAGAAACGGCTACCACATCCAAGGTAGGCAGCAGGCACGCAACTTACCCACTCCCGGCACGGGGAGGTAGTGACGAAAAATAACAATACGGGACTCTTTCGAGGCCCCGTAATTGGAATGAGTACACTTTAAACCCTTTAACCACACAGTGAAAATGAGAGCCATATAGTCCTGCTGACAGATGCTCTCGCCGTAGTCACAGCGCTAAAAAGCCAGAAAAACACTGAGCTTAATGACTTAAGAGCAGCACTCTGCAAACTGTGCCAGCAGTCCGCACCAAAAAGGGTAGTGGTACAGTGGGTTCCGTCACACTGCAACATCCAAGGCAACGAGGAGGCAGACAGACTGGCAAAAGAAGGTGCAAGACTACCACAAACAGATACCAGTATGACGTACGAAGAGTCAAAACGGCTTATCAAAGCCAGATACATGACCAAATGGGAAACCGAACATACTGGTTACACCAAAAACGATGCCTATTACCAGTTGAACCGAAGAGAGCAGGTCGTTGTCTTCAGACTTCGCACTGGCCACAACAGACTGAGGTACCACCTATTCAACAAATTGAAGATAGGGTGTACCGACGAATGCCCGTGCGGTACTGGTAAAATGACCGCTGAACATCTGCTGCAGAACTGCCCGACATACGAGGATCAGAGGGAGCAGATGTTGCCATTACCAGTGGAACTGCAAGACAAGCTCTATGGCAGAGGCGAGAGCCTCAGGATGACCGCCGCTTTTTTCGAAAAAATAATGGTTACTGTCTGACTGCGTACGAAGAAGAAGAAGAAGAAGAAGAAACCCTTTAACGAGGATCTATTGGAGGGCAAGTCTGGTGCCAGCAGCCGCGGTAATTCCAGCTCCAATAGCGCATATTAAAGTTGTTGCAGTTAAAAAGCTCGTAGTTGGATCTCAGGCGCAGGCGGGCGGTCCGGCTCGCGCCGGTTCACTGCCCGTTGTCTCCTGCCCTACCGTCTGCCGGCTCTCTCCCACGGGTGCTCTTCGCTGAGCGTCCTGGGTGGCCGGCGCGTTTACTTTGAAAAATTAGAGTGTTCAAAGCAGGCCTCGGCTGCCTGAATAATGGTGCATGGAATAGGACCTCGGTTCTATTTTGTTGGTTTTCGGAACTGGAGGTAATGATTAACAGGGACAAACGGGGGCATTCGTATTGCGGCGTTAGAGGTGAAATTCGTGGATCGCCGCAAGACGAGCTACTGCGAAAGCATTTGTAAAGAATGTTTTCATTAATCAAGAACGAAAGTCAGAGGCGCGAAGACGATCAGATACCGTCGTAGTTCTGACCATAAACGATGCCGACTAGCGATCCGCAGGAGTTGCTTCGATGACTCTGCGGGCAGCTTCCGGAAAACCAAAGTGTTTGGGTTCCGGGGGAAGTATGGTTGCAAAGCTGAAACTTAAAGGAATTGACGGAAGGGCACCACCAGGAGTGGAGCCTGCGGCTTAATTTGACTCAACACGGCCAACACTGAAATGACTGACATGCCGAGACCACTTTCCTGGGGTCTAATATGGAATTGGTGCTGGATTTAGACCCTCAGAAATCTGGGGTTATGCCCCCTGTGGCTCGGTTGGTCTGCATCCAGTGTTTTATAAAGGAATTGACGGAAGAGCACTATCAGGAGTGGAGCCTGAGGCTAAAATTGACTAAACACGCCAATAGTGTAGAATGACTGTCAAAAGAGAGCACCTTCGATGGGTCTAATAGTGAACATGTGCTGGTATTAGACCCACAGAAATCGCAGGCTCCAGAAACTTGGCCATTGACAAACTAAAAGCCCTCTATTGATACGGTCTGGCTAATATTGAACGGGTGCTGGAAATAGACCCTCTGAAGACAGGTCAGCTTTACCCTACTAATGACAGGGCTTTGCTACGGTAATCCTGCTAAGCCCGAGAGGAGCCGCAGACATTTTGGTTTACGTACTAGGCGGATAAGCCAACGGTTCGAGGTGAGGGATTACGGCCGAACGCCTCTAAGCCAAAAATCCCACCCAAAAGCAGCCCAGCACGAATGCAAAGGGAGGCTTCGACATGGTCGGGACCTCGGGGTCACGCTCCAGCCCCGCCCGGTCAAGCCGCAGAATGAGGTCTCTGCCGTCCGCTGATAAAAGCGGGCGGGAAGCTGCTCGATTTTCACCCCATACGGCGATGAGGACTGAAATCATTTGTAGAAGACTTAGTTCTCGGTCGGGTGCCCTAAGCAGTAGATCAGCTACCTCATTGCGAACTGCTGAGACTCAACCCTTGACCATGAGATATGTCCGCTCCCTAGGCGGACAACATCTCCGTGCAAAACTAGGCTTGTCACCTGGTCAAATGCACTATTTCGAGAGGAATCACAGGTCGCTGACATTTGGTCCACGTGCTTGGCTGATAAGCTACCATCTGAGGGATTACGGCCTAACGCCTCTAAGCCAGAATCCCGCCCAAAATCTCAGCACCGCTGAGATGGGAGGCTACGACATGGCTGGGGCTTGTGTCCCGGCCCGATCGAGCCGCAGGAATGCACCTGGTAAAATGCACTCCTTCCTCGCACTTTGCATCTGTCTGCTATCAGTCATTCCAATGGACGCAGAAGAGATGCAGTCCAGCGGACACTGCACCTCCTGTCCTATGGTGACAAGCTCCCGGATGGCGTACCATCACTGCAGATGAGCCGAGAAAATAGAGCGAGCAAAAAGATACCTCACTCATATGCATATGCTACGTTTCTGGCAGGACGTGACGATCCTGGGAAAAAGTCACACTGGACTGCCTCTCTTCCGGGATAGTACAAACTAGTACATAGTCCATCATATCATTGCCAAACGCTATAGACACGAGTAGGGAAGACTCGATAGTCCTGCAAGACAACTTCCCAAGAGAGAAAACTCTGACCAAAAACAACTGCTGCCTTGCAGTTAGGCTGGGGACAGCGGAAGGCTAAGGAGGGCAACCCTACAGAAACGCCTGTTGAAATCGGATGCACTGAGCCACTGGCTAACAAATCAAATCAGTGCAACGTAAATATCGCTGTAAACAGCGTACGATGAAGAAGAAGAAACCCGTGGCTGGTTAGTTGGATATCAGCTGCCCTGATGGAAAGAACAGTTGCGCTACGCGTGGACATTTATCGTGGACATCAGAACCGAGGCGAATATGTCCAGGACTGCCTCAAGGGTCTCCGCTCTCACCAGTGCTGGGCAACATCTACTCAGTAAAAGTGGCCAAATATTTCTCCCACAGGGACAGTGTAAACGTTGAAAATTGCCGATGACATCCTAAGGTACAGAACTGGCTCAGACAGGCAAGAGTTGGTTAAAGACATTCAGGAAACCTTCCAAGGAATCTCATAGTGGTCCAGCGACTCAACTTAACTTAACTTCTTTATACTGGTTTAGAAGATCCTGCGGAGTCTGTATACAACCAGTTACATTTCCATCACCTTGCTCTAAAAGCTATGCGCATCCAGTTTATTCTTAAATGCATTAACTGTCACCGTCTCCACTACCTCCCCTGGCAATGCATTCCAAGCAGACACCACTCTCTGACTAAAAACATATTTTCTAATATCTAATTTGGACCTCTCTTTAGTCAGCTTGTAGCTATGCCCTCTTGTTATTGTGGGTTGCTGTATTTAAAAAAAACTTGTTATAGTCTAATTTATCCATTCCTCTGAACATCTTATAAACCTGTATTAAGACACTACGAATTCTTCTCTCTTCTAGACACCGTAGGCTGGTTTTTCTGAGTCGTTCCTCATAACTGTAATTCTGGAATCCCACTTTCATCTTTGTCGCTCTTTTTTGTATTCTTTCCAGTATGTTTATATCTCCTCTATGATAAGGACTCCACACCTGTACACAGTACTCCAATCTAGGTCTAACTAAAGCTTTATACAGTTGGACTATCACTTCCTTGCTCCTATGTTAAATATTTCGTTGTATCATACCTAACATTGTATTTGCCTTTTTCACTTCTGCCTTAACTTGCTCACTCACCTTACCTGTATGATCTATTATAACCCCTAGGTCCCTTTCCTAATCTATCTTTCTAGTATTGTTCGTTCCCATTCTGTAATTATGTTCCATACTGGATCTACCCATTTGAATGACTGTACATTTATCTACATTAAACCCCTTTTGCCAGCTTACAGACCATTCTCGAATTTTATCTAAATCCGACCTCAATATATCCACTTATGCTTTAGATGAGACACTACTGCATAGTTTTGTGTCATCAGCAAATTTTGCAATCATGGATCCCATATCAATGTTCAAATCATTTATATATATCAAAAACAAAATTGGTCCCAAAACTGAGCCCTGTCGCACACCACTTTTCACTTCACACCACTCAGAGTACTTCTTATTTATGCCAACCCTCTGCATTCTTCCCGTTAACCATTTTTCAATCCATTTGGCAACTTCCCCACCTATTCCGTGTGATTTTAACTTTCGAAATAATCTTTGATGAGGTACTCTATCAAAGGCCTTTGTAAAATCTAGGTAAATAACGTTCACTGGCTCCCCTTATCTATCATTTTAGTAACCTCCTCCATGAATTCTAATAATATGCTGACTATTTCTAATTAAATATTCTCGTTAAACTCACCGGTCTATAATTCGCTGGATCTGATTTATTGCCTTTTTTTAATAAGGGGATCACTCCTGCATCTTTCCAATCCCGTGGAACAATCCCTTTTGTAAGTGATTGAGAACATAATATAGCCAATGGTTTTGGTAATTAGTCTCTAATTTCATACAGCAATTTTAGATTAATACCATCTTGACCTCGACATGTATCCACTTTCAAGCCCTCTAATTATTATAAAAACAATTTCCTCTGTAATACAGATTGATCTTAATCCTGCTATCAATGTCTCTTTGAAAAATATCTATATCAAGCTGCAAGAGTAATCAAAACAAGGCCTGCTCTTTGAATAATTCTATTATAAAGACTGAACTCCGGGGCATCACTTGTGATGGTTGGAAACTTGACAGCTGCGACAGGTTGAAATACCTCGGAGCGACTTTTGATCGCAGTCTCTTATGTAATTGCCATTTTGACCACATCGTACAAAGATGCAAGAGAGGGTTAGGAGCGCTCAAGACCATGGCTGCTGGCGACTTGGAACAACGCCTCCTGTTCATCCTATTTCGTCATGTCGTGTTGTCTGTCATCGATTACGGACTAGGCATCCTCACACTATCAAGAACACAGCGTGAAAGGTTGGACCGCATCCAGAATGAAGGTATGCGACCGGTTCTGTGCTGCACTAGAGATACCCCGATTGCGATGATGCGGTACATGTTGGGATTGTTATCGGTAACATCCAGAAAAAGATGGCACAAGTCAAAGCCTATAGTGTCCCCACGGGCACACGGCACCCTCCGCACAGTAGTGTCTCAGACATCAAGGGATCGAGAATCAAGAGAGGGTCGTCATGAATGGCACAGGCAGAGACAATAATCGGACACGTCACTCTAGCTGAGACGATAGCCAAAAGTGAAGAATGGGTCCACACTGGGGATAGAATGATAGAGTACCAGAGAGTCATCATAACCTTTGGCAAGGAATGCAGAGAACGGAACAACGAGAGTGCAGAGCACGAGGTAAATCAGCTGAAAACTGAGAACACGCAGGAGAGTGACGCTGTCATATACACCGACGGATCAGTCGTGCGCAGTGGGACATCAGGCTGGGGTTTCTGGGCTAGAGTGAGAGGAGAAGTCGTTGTTTAGCTGAGTAGGGCATACATGTCAACAACCTCCAATACGAGAATGGAGACGGAAGCAGTGACCTCAGTACCGAAATAGATATCTGAGACTTCTATAACAAGGGCAGTCATCGTGACAGACGCGCAAGCCGTAGATCAGAAGGTACAGAAGGGATGGCTTAGGTACGAGTGGATAGCAGCTGTTGAGGCCTCAGTCCTTCAGAGGTTGACATGGATCTACTGCCCTGCTCATACCGGGGTTCAGTTCAATGAAAGATATTACGTCATGGCTTCACAAGCTCCCATCATGGGCACATAAGTGGTGGATAGGAGAGACATTTTCAAATCAATCAATGTCTGCCTGCTGGATGAGGAAAACGCCAAATAGATGAAGCAGCAATCCACAGACTGCAAAGTTTCGACATTAAACGAGGTTCGAGCGTAGTTTAGCGCATGAGAGGACGGAGCAGGAGAGTGTACAACCTGCGTGCTACAGGGACCATCAGCATCCATACACTACGCCATTTGATGAGATAGACTGAACACCTATGGGTATGCCCGGAGTGCAGTGACGTCGATTCCTAGAAACAGAACAAAATTAAACAAAACTGGTTAATTTTTAACTGACAAGAAATTTGCTGCCAATATTACGGACTTCTACTGTTCCAATATCTTCATTACATGTTCCCTGGTTGATAGTCTTATTGCTCGTCAAAAGGCAAAAGTGTAGTAAATCAATTAGAATAAAAGATACAAAGACTAATGGTATGTAGAAATATACATGGGCATGTACACACCAATATGGACACGTACAAAGACACAATGATATGTAAAACTGATATTAAAAAACACACATAGTTCACAAACCATCAACTACATCCAACAAATATACACACAGTTCGCTCCCCATCAACTCCCTCCGACATAAATACACAAATAACTAGCAATCAGTTCCTTCCAACATAAACACACACGTAGCTAACCATCAACTCCTTACAACATAAACAAAGACATCACTAACCATCAAACCCCTCCACTATTAAAACATACAACCACACCCGTAACCGTGAACCTCTTCCGGCCCAACACAGGCATCATTCGCTCTCAAGCCCCTCCTGCCCCACAGGCATCACTCGCCCTCACGTCCTTCCAGCCCGACAGGCATCACTCGCCCTCACGTCCTTCCAGCCCGACAGGCATCACTCGCCCTCAAGCCCTTCCAGCCCGACAGGCATCACTCGCCCTCACGTCCTTCCAGCCCGACAGGCATCACTCGCCCTCACGTCCTTCCAGCCCGACAGGCATCACTCGCCCTCACGTCCCTCCAGCCCGACAGGCATCACTCGCCCTAAGGTCCTTCCAGCCCGACAGGCATCACTCGCCCTCACGTCCTTCCAGCCCGACAGGCATCACTCGCCCTCACGTCCTTCCAGCCCGACAGGCATCACTCGCCCTCACGTCCTTCCAGCCCGACAGGCATCACTCGCCCTCACGTCCTTCCAGCCCGACAGGCATCACTCGCCCTCACGTCCTTCCAGCCCGACAGGCATCACTCGCCCTCACGTCCTTCCAGCCCGACAGGCATCACTCGCCCTCACGTCCTTCCAGCCCGACAGGCATCACTCGCCCTCACGTCCTTCCAGCCCGACAGGCATCACTCGCCCTCACGTCCTTCCAGCCCCATAGAATCTCTCTAACATCATTCCAGTCCCACACACTCGCTCTCACGTCCTTTCAGTCCCACACACTCGCTCTCACGTCCTTTCAGTCCCACACACTCGCTCTCACGTCCTTTCAGTCCCACACACTCGGAGAAACGTCCTTCCAGCCCCACATATATCACTCGCCCACAAGCCCTTCCAGCCCCACAAACTCGCTCCAACGTCCTTCCAGCCCCACAGGCATCACTCGCCCTCAAGCCCTTGCAGACCAACACACTCGCTCGAACATCTTTCCAGCCCCACACACTCGCTCTCAAGCCCTTCCAGCCCCACACACTCGCTCTCACGTCCTTTCAGTCCCACACACTCGCCTTCAAGCCCTTGCATCCTCACTAACTCGCTATCTCGTCCTTCCAGCCCAACAGGCATTATTCGCTCTCAAGCTCTTCCAGTACCACAAATTGGCCCACACGTCCTTCCAGCCTCACAGGCATCACTCGCCCTCAAGCCCTTCCAGCCCCACACACTCGCCCTCAAGCCCTTCCAGCCCCACACACTCGCCCTCAAGCCCTTCCAGCCCCACACACTCGCCCTCAAGCCCTTCCAGCCCCACACACTCGCCCTCAAGCCCTTCCAGCCCCACACACTCGCCCTCAAGCCCTTCCAGCCCCACACACTCGCCCTCAAGCCCTTCCAGCCCCACACACTCGCCCTCAAGCGCTTCCAGCCCCACACACTCGCCCTCAAGCCCTTCCAGCCCCACACACTCGCCCTCAAGCCCTTCCAGCCCTACGCACTCGCCCTAAAGCCCTTCCAGCCCCACACACTCGCCCTCAAGCCCTTCCAGCCCCACACACTCGCCCTCAAGCCCTTCCAGCCCCACACACTCGCCCTCAAGCCCTTCCAGCCCCACACACTCGCCCTCAAGCCCTTCCAGCCCCACACACTCGCTCGAACGACCTTCCAGCCCCACACACTCGCTCGAACGACCTTCCAGCCCCACACACTCGCCCTCAAGCCCTTCCAGGCCCACAAACACACAAGTGTTCCTGACTTGTCCCTTTTGTTTATCACGAGTGTTTTGACATTCTACAGAATGGTGTAGCCAACCCCATTCCCAACCCTGCTCAGAGGTTTCTACAACATACCGGACAGTTTTCGGTCTTATTATTCTTTGCTGCTCATTTACGTTTCAGGTTCACATAGAACATGGGTGCCAAACAAATATACCTGTATACGTGGAATTACTCATATGTACACATACACACACGTACACACGCACACACATACACACACACGCGCGGGCACACATGCACAAATGAACATATATAAGTACAGACGTTCAACGCAATGGACATTCACCACAACCTGTTTACAGACAATGTCTCAGTTGATGTGTTCTCGGTTTCGGGTATAAACCAGATGGCTAGAGCAACGATAATTGTGTACAACCCAGTGTGGCTAACACTTAGGACGAAAGCAAGAAGGGTCTATAACGACAACCGTCAAACTAAGAACATCAGAATAACGCCAAAAAATGCTTCTAATGCAACTATGTCAACGTACTTGTTATGTTTCAGTAACACATGTTAATCATTTTTTAATCATTTATATCTATCTTATGAATAAGAATATAAATGTATGTTGTTATTATTCTATTATCTTATATTTCATTCTGGTTATTATTCTATTATCTTATATTTCATTCTGGTTATTATTCTATTATCTTATATTTCATTCTGGTTATTATTCTATTATCTTATATTTCATTTTGGTTATTATTCTATTATCTTATATTTCATTCTGGTTATTATTCTATTATCTTATATTTCATTCTGGTTATTATTCTATTATCTTATATTTCATTCTGGTTATTATTCTATTATCTTATATTTCATTCTGGTTATTATTCTATTATCTTATATTTCATTCTGGTTATTATTCTAGTATCTTATATTTCATTCTGGTTATTATTCTATTATCTTATATTTCATTCTGGTTATTATTCTATTATCTTATATTTCATTCTGGTTATTATTCTAGTATCTTATATTTCATTCTGGTTATTATTCTATTATCTTATATTTCATTCTGGTTATTATTCTATTATCTTATATTTCATTCTGGTTATTATTCTATTATCTTATATTTCATTCTGGTTATTATTCTATTATCTTATATTTCATTCTGGTTATTATTCTAGTATCTTATATTTCATTCTGGTAATTATTCTATTATCTTATATTTCATTCTGGTTATTATTCTATTATCTTATATTTCATTCTGGTTATTATTCTAGTATCTTATATTTCATTCTGGTTATTATTCTATTATCTTATATTTCATTCTGTCCATCTGCGACTATCAGATTGTTCAAGTGCTACACTTCATAGTTTCTTAAGAGAATGTAAAGGACACTTCCGTAGCAGATCTAAGGACCTCATTGTGCCTGTCTGCTATTCTCCTTGAGTTAGCGTGAGATAGTTAGGTTTTCATTTACATCTAGCTAGGTAGGCCTGGCACCGAACCAGAGGCCTTTGCCACTAGAGGCAGCCTCTCTAACAGTTCTGGCACTCAAGCGAGCATGCTGTTTTTAGATAAGATGTGCATCATTGCTTCAGGAGAAGCATAGAGCTACAACTATATACGGCCCCAATACGGGAAGGCTGTTTCCAAAGATTTGCAACTGTGGTTTGAATTGCAATGAATTTACATGAAACGGTTGCTAGACCTATGCACAACCCTAGTTAGTCATGTTGTACAAAATGTTTATACAATTACAGTTGTTCGATTCTTGGAAACACGAGGACCACATTTGAAATCCTCTCTTTAGAAACTTGTAATTTGTGTTCCCATTCATTGAACATTGCTGTCACTGGTAATGATCATAATGGGGTTCTCGCTGTGGTCGACTGACACCACATGAATGACTTGGCTGCGAACATGATTCACTAGCGTTTACGATTGCGTTCATTGATAGCATTTTTTGCTAATACCATCTGAAAACTGACCGGTACAACATTTGGGCCACATCCATCAGTTCTTCTCTTTTTTTCGTAGCTGAATACGATGCATTAGTCAGGAAAAACTCTGTCCATGGGAAACTAGTTGACATAGCAATAAATGAGGTAGGGCTCATAATATCAGGGCGCCTAAAGCCCACCTTATTGATAACATATACTCCATAATTGGCATAACACCAACTGAGATCCGATAAAGCGTCGCAGCAGAAATCGAGCAAGAGAAACAGGAACACGACCAAAGGCACCCAATGTTTGGACATCAGGTACAGTGCACATGAACTAAATCCAGACGTAACTTTCTAAAATCAACATAGCCCATACCGACAAACCCTGAAAGTCACCGTATCGATAGATGGCACGAATTCATACATGCCCCTGAGTCAGAACTTAGAGAGGTACCTGTCCCCAGACATCATCTACCATACACAACATTGAAGTCCCTGAACAGACTTCGAACTGGTGTAGCAGGGTGCAAGAGGAATATGGAAAATATGGGGATACACAGATGATGACACATGTGTCTGTGACACAATACAGGACCCAGACCACCTGATGACCTGCCCCCAACCTGCACGAAACATGCAATAAGTGCGATATGCTGGGGGCAAATGACAAGGTGATCCTTGTCGCCGAATTCTGGAAGTGTGCTGTATGACGTGGTCCTTGGACACGGAAAGTAAGTAAGCACTTATTGCTAGGGTATCTCTACTGGAAGTGGCTTGCTTACATTTGGTCACTGACGTTACATGTTCTATCGCAAACGTCATTTCCCAGGGAGTTATTTTACAAATGATCTGTTCAACCTAACTCTATCAGCTCCTTCCAGAATTTAATGGGTAGCATGACATGGCTCAGTTTTGTACAAATGGGGAGGGGGGGAGGAGAAGAGGGGGGGGGGGGGTTGGTTGGTCGTAAAGGCTTCTAGAATAGTTGTTGGAATCAGAAACTCATAACAATTTATTTATCACGATATTGGGTTTCATGAAGGAGTTTCAATAGTTTCTCATGAATAAGTCCAAGTAGTATTTTTCATGAAAGGGCCCAATCAGTTTTTTCATGAATTGTTCCGATAGTATTTTCATGAATTGTTCTGATAGTATTTTCATGAATTATTCTGATAGTATTTTCATGAATTGTTCTGATAGTATTTTCATGAATTGTCCTGAAAGTATTTTCATGAATTGTTCTGATAGTATTTTCATGAATTGTTCTAATAGTATTTTCATGAATTGTTCTGATAGTATTTTCATGAATTGTTCTGATAGTATTTTCATGAATTGTTCTGATAGTATTTTCATGAATTGTTCTGATAGTATTTTCATGAATTGTTCTGATAGTATTTTCATGAATTGTTCTGATAGTATTTTCATGAATTGTTCTGATAGTATTTTCATGAATTGTTCTGATAGTATTTTCATGAATTGTTCTGATAGTATTTTCATGAATTGTTCTGATAGTATTTTCATGAATTGTTCTGATAGTATTTTCAGGAGTTGTTCTGATAGTATTTTCATGAATTGTTCTGATAGTATTTTCATGAGTTGTTCTGATAGTATTTTCATGAATTGTTCTGATAGTATTTTCATGAATTGTTCTGATAGTATTTTCAGGAGTTGTTCTGATAGTATTTTCATGAATTGTTCTGAAAGTATTTTCATGAGTTATTCTGATAGTATTTTCATGAATTGTTCTGATAGTATTTTCATGAATTGTTCTGATAGTATTTTCATGAGTTGTTCTGATAGTATTTTCATGAATTGTTCTGATAGTATTTTCATGAATTGTTCTGATAGTATTTTCATGAGTTGTTCTGATAGTATTTTCATGAGTTGTTCTGATAGTATTTTCATGAATTGTTCTGATAGTATTTTCATGAATTGTTCTGATAGTATTTTCATGAGTTGTTCTGATAGTATTTTCATGAGTTGTTCTGATAGTATTTTCATGAGTTGTTCTGATAGTATTTTCATGAGTTGTTTTGATAGTATTTTCATGAGTTGTTCTGATAGTATTTTCATGAGTTCGTCTCCGTAGAATTGTAATGAAGGTGTGACGGTAGTTATTTTCATGAAGGGGTCAAAATAATTTTATCACGGAGAAGTCCAAGTAGTTTTTCATGAAATGGTTCCCGTATTTGTTCGAGAATGGGTCCCTGTTTATTTTCCAGAAGGTTTCAAGTTAGCTTTTTTATGAAGTGCTTCATGGAATTATTTTCAAAAAGAAGTCCCTGTACTTTTCTATGAATTCGTCCTGGCATTATTTGCATGCTGGTAGTTTTGCTCTATTGGTGAAGAGAGCACGGTAGTGTTTCACTAAAGAGTCCCGGTATTTTTTTTTTAATAAAGAGTCCTGGTAGTTTTTTTTTACTAATGAGTCCCGGTAGTTTTTTTAGGAAGGATAGTTTTATGAATGGGTCCCGATTAGTTCTTCTTGTACTCCCTCCTAACCCCCCCCCCCCCCCACCCCCCCCCCCCCCCCCCCCCTCCGAATCCTGTGAGCAGGAGTGAACTTATAATTTCCACAGCTTCTCGCTTGCACATTACTGTAATGAATGGATTTAATCAATGTTCTCCATCTGTCTGTTTATATTCACGTTCTCATAGAAGTATTTTTCTCCTTAACTTAAGAATCTCTCTTACATTAGCTTAATAATTTCATTTCCAAAGACAATTTCTGCTTGAAGGATACGTCCAGATGATGAGTGTCTGCGTCCAGCTGATGAGTGTCTGCGTCCAGGCCTGTCATCTTTGAGAAGTTTCAGCACATATGATCAACAAGCCCACGTGACTCTGCTTGGCGTTTCCAGGTAGCCGGACTGTCATAATTTGGCCCCAGATGGTCACAGATGTGCCAGACGTTTTGAGATCTGTTTGGGAAATGTCTGAGCTAGCAGACCTCTCGTCACGCAGATTGAGTTATCATCTGATTAATGGATCTGATTAATGGATCTGATCAATAATGAATAATACTACAAAAACAAAAAACATTTAATTTTTTTTTTCAACGGAAAAACAAAAACAGCTAGAACGTTATAATGTTCGCAACAGTGGAACTTGTTAGATCACAGGAAAAGTTTATGTTAAATCACATTACCAGATTTATGTTAGATCACATAGTTTTATGTTAGATCCCATTACCAGTTTTATGTTAGACCACATGAACAGATTTATGTTAGATCACATTAATAATTTCATGTTAGATCACATGAATAGTTTTATGTTAGATCACATAGTTTTATGTTAAATCACATAGTTTTATGTTAGATCACATAGTTTTATGTTAAATCACATAGTTTTATGTTAGATCACATAGTTTTATTTTAGATCACATAGTTTTAATTTAGATCATATAGTTGTATGATAGATCCCATAGTTTTATGTTAGATAACATAGTTTTATCTCAGATGACATTAATAGTTTTATGTTAGATCCCATAGTTTTTATGTTAGATCATATAGTTTTATGTTAGATCCCATAGTTTTATGTTAGATCATATAGTTTTATGTTAGATCCCATAGTTTTATGTTAGATCATATATTTTTATGTTAGATCCCATAAATAGTTTTATGTTAGATCCCATAGTTTTATGTTAGATCACATTAATAGCATTATGTTAGATTACATTAATAGTTTTATGTTAGATCACACAGTTTCATGTTAGATCACATAGTTTTATCCTAGATCCCACAGTTTCATGTTAGATCACATAGTTTTATTCTAGATCACATAGCTTTATTTTATATCACATTAATAGTTTTATGTTAGATCGCATGAACAATTTTATGTTAGATCACATAGTTTTTTGATAGATCAGATAAACAGTTTAATCTTACATTACATTAATAATAACAATTTTGCGCGTCTGGTGCCTTACATTGGTAAGGAGACCTCACACAAGAGAGCGACCGATTGGATCAGCTTCAAAGGCATTAAAACAGATACTGCAGCAGATGACGGACGTCATAGCCAGGGCTCGCACATTCAAGTCTGCGTGACTGACGATAGATGGGCCGGACAAGTGGTCTGCGTGACTGACGATAGATGGGCAGGACAGGGAGTCTACGTGACTGACGATAGATGGGCCGGACAGGGGGTCTACGTGACTGACGATAGATGGGCCGGACATGTGGTCTGCGTGACTGACGATAGATGGGCCGGACATGTGGTCTGCGTGACTGACGATAGATGGGCCGGGCATGTTATCTACGTTACTGACGATAGATGGGCCGGACATGTGGTCTGCGTTACTGACGATAGATGCACGAGAAGGGTGTCTTTGTGGTGGCCATATAACTACAACCGTCAACACAGCCACCCACGAAAGCGGTGTCAATATGATTTGCACCACGCTTTTTGTACCTTCGACGTACTTCAAGGCAAAGGACAGACACAGACTTCAAGGTAAAGGACAGACACGGATTTAAGCAGCTACTGGCTACCTGGCATCAAGCACTTTTGCCTGATTCAATGCCATGATTAAAATATTCACGAAAGTCTGACAAATCACCAATTACAATAAACAGATGATCAGGAGTGACTGCGACCCAGGAGATACAACAAATGATGAGGAGTGACTGGCGACCCAGGAGTTACAATAAATGGTTAAGAGTGACTGGCGACCCAGGAGGTATAACAAATGACCAGGAGTGACTGTTGACCCAGGGAGTACGACAAATAAATGAACACAAATGATCGATAATACATGAATCGCGGAAATCAATTGAACAAAACCGACTGATAACTGACAAAGTACAATAAATTAATAAACACAAAATACTAATGATCCACGAAGAACAATTATATTAATTAACAAAAATGAGTGATGACTCACGAATTACAGCAAATAAATAAATAAAAATGACTGATGACTCACGATGTACAACAAATAAATTGATTAACAATCACTGATGACTAAATAACTAAGTAACTAACTATTTAACTAAACTAATTAACTAACTAATTAACTAACTAACTAGCTAACTAACTAACAAATAGGTAGTACAACCAAAAATGGCAAACAAATGACAGCGGACTCACGAAGTACACAGCAAGTTAGTGATACAAACTGGCGTAATGTCAATAATTACAAGTGATGGTAGATAATATCGCTATACCTGACACGTATTTGGAAATGGTAAATACTGAGTGATGTCTGAACTTTGGATTAGCCACAAACTCATTGTATTCAAAACTAAATAATAATGTAAAGAACAGATACCTTGACAAGACGACCGATGTTGACGTTGTGAGTATGAAGTTGTAAATACCGTTTTAATTCAGTCTTAATTCACACACACAATTCACGTTTTGTGCATCGAACGTTTTCTATTACAATATATCGTATATCTTTTCTGAATTATTTTTTCCATACTTGCAGCCAGGCAGTTTATTTGTATTTTTCGCCAATATGTTGGGTATCTTGGATATCTTTCGTAGTTGCCCTTTAAAAATATTGTTTTAATTCTTTGTGATGAACGAAAGCTGTTTTTTTTTAAGGAAGTGATGTGATATTGTCGGTAACAAGGTGTCAACTGAGTCATTTGCTTGTGTGAAACCTGCACTGTACATGTTTTCTAACGTTTTTGTCTTCCTGTCAGTTTCTCCTCAACAACTCTGATATTGCGCATTCATTGGGGTGATTGTAAAAACGCTTTATAAGGGATATCGTCCGCATTGACTGGACACGTATCTAGTTATTAATACGATAGGCGTGGTCGGTGAATAAACAATGTTGTGTGTGACTGTGGGTTTCGTGTCTGGGTGGTTTGCTGCCTGAGAGTCTCTGAGCTCCAAGTTTAGGAAACTGTGCCAAAACATGTCTGTCTTTACTCATCCCGGCATTTAACCCAGTTTTAGAACACACAATAAAAAATAATCGAACCACATAAGTGGGAAGCGGCGGAGGTGGGGGAGGTGTAGGGAAGGTTCTTGCACGCGCGTGAAGTAGTGGGTTAGAATAGACGGCTGAGGCTGGTTTGAACCTCTGGGACCAGGTTCAATGTACACTGTTAAATGTAGCTCACTCATTCCCTAATGCATACATTTGACAGTCATATTTTATTTCCTTCAACTTTGTATGCTCCAGTTTTCTGTTAAAATTGTGCACATTTATGTATCGTTACAAGAGTCGTGCCAGGGGACGAGTTGTGTGTCAGCTGCTGGCGTCATAGGTACAAATTCGACAAGTCATGAAACAGACGGTCTTCGTTATTAGTGACCCAAGCTGGAATAGTGAAGGTTAGACATGGGACATTATTAGTGACCCAAGTTGTAATAGTTAAGGTTAAACATGGGACATTATAAGTGACCCAGGTTGTAATAGTGAAGGTTAGACATGGGACATTATTAGTGACCCAAGTTGTAATAGTGAAGGTTAGACATGGGACATTATTAGTGACCCAAGTTGTAATACTGAAGGTTATACATGGGACATTATTAGTGACCCAAGTTGTAATACTGAAGGTTAGACATGGGACATTATTAGTGACCCAAGTTGTAATAGTGAAGGTTTGACATGGGACATTATTAATGACTGAAATTGTACTTGCTATTAATTGGTTTTTCTGAAATCTCGTGGTGAAAAAAACCTAGGTACAAAAATCTGGAAAAAGCCGCGGATATAGACAGCTAGGAGAGCCCAACTGAGAATCACTCGTGTGCAAGCAGAGAGTGAACAAGTCGACATCAGTCGGCAGCGAGCAACGAGGAGAACAGGACTGTCTTGATAACGGTAAAAAGAAATAGTGATTCCGAGACACACATTCCAGAGTTTTGAGACTTGTCGTGAGAAAGAAAATAGATTTTGAAGCCCAGAAAGAGATAGACGGCGGATTTGACAGACAATCGTTCCCCACGAGAGTCCAGACATTCAGCAGCATAACAAGGAGAAGTAAATAGTAAAGAAATTTTTATTTCGCATAGCAAGTGGTAGAAACAGATATAGTACTGCATCACGAGGAACACGCACCAAGTAGACATCTTCAATAGTATTATTCACATCGCTGCTGAGAATCGAGCGTCTAACAGACGTATCTCAAGAAATCAGGATCTTCACAGAATTATCTCAAGAATCCAGCGTCTAACTAGAGATATTTGACTTGCACAGAGATCCAGCTCTTCAAGGATCACCACAATCCACAGTCGACGAGAAGAACATGCCCACGGACGAAATCCTATGGGCTGTAGAACAACATGAATCTTTCATTCTGTGGCAATCCACATAACGGCTCGTCTGTCAAGTTACGGTTAGTCTGTCAAGTTACGGTTAGTCTGTCAAGTTACAATTAGTCTGTCAAGTTACGGTTCTTCTATCACGTTACGGTTCGTCTATCAAGTTACGGTTCGTCTATCAAGTTACGGTTTGTCTGTCAAGTTACGGTTCGTCTGTCAAGTTACGGTTCGTCTGTCAAGTTACGGTTAGTCTGTCAAGTTACGTTTAGTCTGTCAAGTTACGGTTCTTCTATCACGTTACGGTTCGTCTATCAAGTTACGGTTCGTCTATCAAGTTACGGTTCGTCTGTCAAGTTACGGTTCGTCTGTCAAGTTACGGTTCGTCTGTCAAGTTACGGTTCGTCTGTCAAGTTACGGTTCGTCTATCAAGTTACGGTTTGTCTATCATGTTACGGTTCGTCTATCAAGTTACAGTTTGTCTATCAAGTTACAGTTCGTCTAACAAGTTGTAGTTCGTAATCAAGTTTCCTTTAGTTTAGTTTAATTCATAATTTCTGAGAGCCAGACTGGTTTTGTTTTGAATGAAGATTTGGGAGTCAGTTGTGAATGTATAGAAATAAAGTGTCATTGTTCTGTTTTATTTCAATTAGCGTCGAAGTTAATTTGTTGGAAGTAAGAGTATAGTTAGTGCAGACCTCCTGCACCGTCTGCTACGGTAGGTCAGCCAGCTAGAGCTGCTACACTAGTGACACAAATTGGAATAGCGAAAGTGAAGGTTAGACATGGGACATTATTATGGCTTAAGTTGGAATAGTGAAGGTTTGACATGGGACATTATTAGTGACCCACGTTGGGATACGGATAGTGAAGGTTAGACATGTGACATTATTATAACCTAAGTTGGAATAGTGAAGGTTTGACATGGGACATTATTATGACCTAAGTTGGATTAGTGAAGGTTAGACATGGGACATTATTAGTGATCCAAGTTGGAATAGAGATAATGAATGACAGACATGGGCCATTATTAGTGACCCAAGTTAGAATAGTGAAGGTTAGACATGGGACATTATATGGTGTCCAAATATTGTCCAAAGAAAGACAAGGTCATGGCAGGATGGAAAACATAATTTCTACGTCTAACTTCGTTAGGTGAACATCTATTAGAACAAATGAAAATAAAAATGTAATGTCTGACTACGACAGGTACCACGGAGTTTTTTGCTCTTGTAACTCTTGGAATACACGGAGCATGTCCTCAATTTACTCTATGACCAGGGAGCGTGTCCTCAATTTACTCTATGACCATGGAGCATGTCCTCAATTTACTCTATGACCATGGAGCGTGTCCTCAATTTACTCTATGGCCATTGATCGTGTCCTCAATTTACTCTATGACCATTTAGCGTGTCCTCAATTTACTCTATGACAATGGAGCTTGCCCTCGTACAATTTTTGGACCACGGAGCGTGTCCTCTTGTAACTCTTGTTCCACGGAGCCTGGCCTCTTGAAACTCTTGTTCCACAGAGCGTGTCCTCTTTCCACTTTTGGGCCACGGGACGTGTCCTCTTTTAACTATTCGACCATGGAGCGTATCCCTTATTAACTCTTGGACCACGGAGAGTGTCCTCTTTTAACTCTTGGGCCACGGAGAGTGTCCTCTTTTAACTCTTGGGCCACGGAGCGTGTCCTCTTTTATTTCTTGGAATGTGGATAATGTTCTTATACAGCCATTAGAGCAATGGCCACGCCCTTATAAAGCCATTAGAACATGGGCGACGTCTTTATACAGCCATTAGAACATGGGCCACGTCCTTATACAACACTTGGACTATGGTTCAGGTTTTTATAGAATTCATGGACTTTGACACATGTCCATATACAACTCATGGATTATGAGACATGTCGTTAGGATAAAAAGAGACAGATAGAGAAAGAGTGACAGAGAGAAAAAAGAGAGAAACAGGGAGAGAGACAGAGAGGTCACATTAAGAGGTAGAGATACAGAGATAGAAAGAGAGGAAACAAAATATGTAGGAGTAGACAAAGGCTGATAGAAAGAGAAAGAGAGAGTGAGAGAGAAAGAGGAGAGGGAGAGGGAGAGAGAGATAATACACACATTAAGACAAATCGCCAAATTGGTAGCACAACAGCTGCCAATACAAGTCTTCAACCGACAATTATACCTGGCAGCGACGAGCTTCCCACAAGAACGATAAATCTATAGATTTGGTGAATTCTTAGACACAGCATCTAGTTATCGAAAAAGAGTTGCTCGCCTGGACAACAAATTGAGAGATTTCATTAATTCATGGGTACATCATTAACTTGTCGAGAAGTGCTCTCTGACAAAGGGCCATAAATCGTCAGATTTAATACGTTCATTATGCATTACGTAAAAACATTGAATTAATCCGATCTAAACATAACATAGGGCACTAAAACATGCACTATCATTTTCCAATATTTTCAAATAAAAGAAATACAAATTAACAGTAAATACGTCATCTCTCTCAGACTCCATCGATCTCATCGCAGCTTGAGCAAAGTGTATGGGTTCTATCGTGAAATAAGTAGCCATCTAGTGAACAGTGACTCTGTCTTACAGTCACACTCTTGCACAACTGTCACACGCCCCCGTCATGGTGAGGCCCTTTCATTGCTATTTAATTGGGCTAGCTTCTGAGGGGGCACAAATCTAGCAAAGGATATCACGCAATGGACTACCTCCGCCAGTAGAAACTAGTGAGGCAAACATCTAAACATCAACAGTGAACCAAGGAATACTATATTTGTTTCTTTGTTGCTTAGATTTCTAGTTTTTGTTTTGGCATTTTATCGCCGAATTTAATTATGTTTTATTATGAAGCATAGGACCATCACTGCCGCTGGCTCACTTTCTATGTAGCATATATCTAAACCCTTCCAATGGTATATTCAGTAGAAATGGAACTACATAATGAAGTTTCTAGCCACATGCACAATTATCAATAGTAAATTGTTACGTCATACTCGGAATATACAGAGTCCCTCCTATTTTTAACAGTGCAGGTACCACCCTGGTCTCTTTCTCACAAAAACACATTATCGATAACACTCAAGTGGTCACGCTAATATCCATATTACACACACAATCTACTCCAGCCCACTAACTCGTCATTATCACGTGGTTGCCAGCAGCCATTTACTGCACAGACAGTTTGGTTGTATCGCTGGTACTCACAAAAGGACTGCTTCTCCAATTATAGCAATTTAAATATCAAAGAGCAATAGAGCAGTACGTCTCCAGCCGCCATGAGCAGTTCCTGTTGCAAATGATGGTTTATCAGCCGAGCCATCGTAAACAGATACTCTTTCAGATATTCTCTTATCAAACGTGATTAGTTTGATTGTAGTCGACGTCTGCTGTTGTGGAGCAAAATCTGGCGCCATAGTAAACCGTGGCAGTCACCATAACAACATATTTTATCGAATATTTACATTACTGCACTCCAAGCAGGCCCACAGGTTCTAAATCTCGTTCGATTTATGACCCAGAAAGACTGTAGATTCGTGATGCTCACAGATGTATGTGTAGTCCTCTCAGGCCAGTCACCTTGATCATCACAAGCATTATGTCACATGCATTCCATCTGTAGATTGAAAATTCATCGTCTAGAGTGCTACACTCCTACACAAGGCTACAGTGCCACCACATTACATAAGGCTACAGTGCCACCATAATACATAAGGATACAGCACCGCCATCATACATCAGGCTACAGTACCACCATAATATATAAGGCTACAGTAGCACAATCACACACAAGGCTACAGTGCCACCGTCATACCCAATGCTTCAGTGCCACTATCATACGCAAGACTGCAGTGTCACTATTATACACTGCCACCATCAAACACAAGGCTACAGTGCCTGTCCCCATCCTACAGGAACGCCATCATACACAAGGCTACAGTTCCATTATGAAAAACAATGCTACAGTACTAACATTATATATATATGGCTACAGGGCTACCATGCTGCAGTGTCACAATGACTAACACAGCTACAGTCCCACATCATATACAAGGCTACAATGCCACCATCATACACAAGGCTACAGTGCCACCATCATACACAAGGCTACAGTGCTACCACCATACGCAAGGCTGCAGTGCCACCATCACACACTGCTACAGTGTCACCATCATACGCAAGGCTGCAGTGCCACCATCACACAATGCTACAGTGTCCCCATCATACGCAAGGCTGCAGTGCCACTATGATTATTGTAAACACCAGCATGTTAAGGACAGCAAATATACACTAAATAGGGATGCTCATGAGGTTGACTTCTTTATGTAAAATAAACATTCTTAAAAACAAGCATGCATCTCGATGCTTCTATCGTAGTGTTGTCTCCCTACTTCAATTCTAATGTTGTCCCCATGCATCTATTGTATTATTTTCTCCATGCTTCTATCGTAGTGTAGTCCTCGAGCAACTATCGTAGTGTAGTCCTCGGGCAACTATCGTAGTGTAGTCCTCGAGCATCTATCCTAGTGTAGTCCTCCAGAAACTATCGTAGTGTAGTCCTCGAGCATCTATCCTAGTGTTGGTCCCCTGCTTCTATCCTAGTGTTGTCCTCCTGCTTCTCTCGTAGTGTAGTCCTCGAGCATCTATCCTAGTGTTGTCCCCTTGCTTCTCTCGTGGTGTTGGTCCCCTGCATCTATCCTAGTGTTGTCCCCCTGTATCTATCCTAGTGTTGTCCGCCTGCTTCTATCCTAGTGTTGTCCCCTTGCTTCTATCCTAGTGTTGTTCCTCTTGCTTCTATCCTAGTGTTGTCTCCCTTGCTTCTATCCTAGTGTTGTCCCCTTGCTTCTATCCTAGTGTTGTCCCCTTGCTTCTATCCTAGTGTTGTCCCCTTGCTTCTATCCTAGTGTTGTCCCCTTGCTTCTCTCGTAGTGTTGTCCCCTTGCTTCTCTCGTAGTGTTGTCCCCTTGGTTCTATCCTAGTGTTGTCCCCTTGCTTCTCTCGTAGTGTTGTCCCCTTGCTTCTATCCTAGTGTTGTCCCCCCTGCTTCTCTCGTAGTGTTGTCCCCTTGCTTCTATCCTAGTGTTGTCCCCTTGCTTCTACTAAGTAAAACGATGAAGAGGTCGATGAGCGTGGTCATAGCGGTCATTCGGTGATATTTAGGCGGCCTATTTGTAAGAGATGAACAGCTTCTCTCTTTCCTTGTTTGGCCAGTCTTCTATTATTAGGAAGGTCTCATTATTTTTGTTCAGCTTTCACAACTATATCTTTCTCTATAGTTTTATCTCTCGCTCTCTCACACTCTCTCTCTCTCTATCTATCTATCTATCTCTCTCGCTCGCTCTTTCTCTCTCTCGCTCTCTCTCTCTCTCTCTCTCTCATATCTGTCTATATGTGTTGATAAGAGCACTTGCTTCAGGCAGCACACAAAATATAAAACAAATAATGAAATGAATGTCCAATCTGCAAGTACAGTTGCTGTTGTTGGCGATTGAGACTTACAATGCACCTTATTTACCTACAGCGGCTGATACATCTCATCCTTCGTGTTATTGATTTTCCTGATACAAGGGGCAGCAATAAGAAAGTGGCAGGGGAGATAAGTTTCTAGCTAATAAAAATTGTTATTAATATGTTATTATTATTCATTTGTTGTTGATTTGTTTTATTCTCTGCAATTACTGCTTAATTTAATTTGCCGTTTGTGAGTTCTTCAAATGTGTTTTCATTTCTTTGACAGTACTAGGTCTTGACATGTTTCAATTGATTTTAAGTTTCAAGTTGTGTGTGTGTGTGTTTCTGGGTGTGTGTGTCTATGTGTGTATGACGTGTGTATGGGTGTGTCTGTGTGTGTGTGTGTGTATGTGTGTGTTGTCAATGTGACAGCCTTATCTCTCCGCTACTCTTACTTTCTATCCAAATCATTTGGACCAATACTATTAATAGGATGTGACACTGTTATCTATTGCCTGCCCTGTCCACCTTCACGCCCACTTTCTGGTCACGGTAGCCAATACTGACAGGCTTTCACTTTCTTTACTAAACTTGTATAGCGTTACACTACTTATCAGCGATTCTTATATTTTGAAACAATAGAAGACACTTTACAACCTAGGGTCTGTCTATTAATGGCTCAACGTTACAACTCAAAACAAGATTCACACGTTTCAATAACTGAATCACAAAGCTGAGGTACTATACTAACAATGAGTGGGACACAAGTCTTTCCTACTTCAAATCCTCAAGAAGTTTAGTGCTTGTTACACAACTGTTGATCCGTATATACATTTAATCCAGGTTACATTCCGTCGGTTATAACACGTAAGCCTGCTCCGCTTGAGAATGGGACAGAGAATCAGACAATATCCGCCATTTACGCCAGCTAAAATTTGCTCCATCACCAATGTGAATGTGTGGGCAGGCAGCACAGCTATTCTAACATATCCTGCAAGACTGTTATATGCTTAGCCAATTGCGTACTGATCCCCGGTCATATAGACGAACATAGCACAAAGCTGTTTGGAAGCCTTAAAGAACTTTCCACTACGGCAACCTGTATCCAGAGAACTGGACTTCACGTGTGAAACACAAGAAAAAGCACGGCGAACAAGAAGACGAAGAAGATTCCGCCAGTCTGCTAAGACAGAACTCTTCTACTTTTGTCAGCTCTAATTTCCAAGTCCTCGGAATGTTCAATATCTACTGGAATATTATGTGTTCTGTGTTTCATGTAATCTCTCATATCTGATACTGGACTCGGATCTCGTTTCTATTCTTGGACTACTTTCAAATCTATTCTCAGCCTTTGCTTTCAGATCTTTGCTTGTCTGTCAGCTATCAGGTCTCTTTCACGACTCTTACTTGAAGAACTGCCTCTTCTATGCTCTTTTTACACACTGACTATGTCTATATCCGTCCCTTGGTTCTCTGAAACTTTTCAGATCTATTTCTTAACTGTACACTGGAAGAGTGAGACCAGTTCTCGAGTATGGCATTGCGGCATGGACAACAGCAGCGAAGGCGAACTTCGATAAAGTTAACAGACTTCAAAACCAAGCCATGAGAATTATAACAGGTGGCATGAAGTCAACGCCAATTGTAGAACTTGAAAAGATTACAAAACTGCAATCCATGACCGATTGAAGAGACTGCAGAGCCCAGCTGCTGTCAGAGAAACTCCGAAGACTGACCGACCATCCAATGCACCAGAGACTAAACAATTTGGGAAATGGGAAACTAAAGCGGAGAAACTTTGCAGAAATAGCCAAAGCAAAGATGCACGAAGATCCCATAAACGCACTAACAACACCAAAACCCATCACTACTGTACGAAAACCTACCTGGAGGCAGGATATATTTCCAGAGGTGGTAGAAAATATACCAGGCATTGCAAACAAAAACTGCCAGACTGAAAAAGAAAGGAGAGATACTACCCTAAGCTTCATAACGAAAAGCTACCCAAGCATGGACTGGACCCATGCATACACCGACGGCTCTGTAACAAACACATCACAGAACGGAGGGGCAGGAGCATTCCTGAACCTACCAAATGGCAGAAATATAACACTGTCATTCGCTACTGGTAAGTACACAAGCAATTTCAGAGCGGAGGCAGAGGCACTGAGGGCGGCAGTGGAAGAAATGGTGACACACAGTGAAAATGAGAGCCATATAGTCCTGCTGACAGATGCTCTCGCCGTAGTCACAGCGCTAAAAAGCCAGAAAAACACTGAGCTCAATGACTTAAGAGCAGCACTCTGCAAACTGTGCCAGCAGTCCGCACCAAAAAGGGTAGTGGTACAGTGGGTCCCATCACACTGCAACATCCAAGGCAACGAGGAGGCAGACAGACTGGCAAAAGAAGGTGCAAGACTACCACAAACAGATACCAGTATGACGTACGAAGAGTCAAAACGGCTTATCAAAGCCAGATACATGACCAAATGGGAAACCGAACATACTGGTTACACCAAAAACGATGCCTATTACCAGTTGAATCGAAGGGAGCAGGTCGTTGTCTTCAGACTTCGCACTGGCCACAATAGACTGAGGTACCACCTATTCAACAAATTGAAGATAGGGTGTACCGACGAATGCCCGTGCGGTACTGGTAAAATGACCGCTGAACATCTGCTGCAGAACTGCCCGACATACGAGGATCAGAGAGAGCAGATGTGGCCATTACCAGTGGAACTGCAAGACAAGCTCTATGGCAGTGGCGACAGCCTCAGGATGACCGCCGCTTTTTTCGAAAAAATAATGGTTACTGTCTGACTGCGTACGCAGAAGAAGAAGAAGATCTATTTCTTGACTTTAGTTATCGATATCTGGTAACGTTTTATATGTGAGTTATCTGCAAGACTTCTGCTACACTGTTTCAACAGAACTCTGGACTAATCAGTCCTGCTTCCGTTTCTAAAATAATTTTGCTTCTGAATACTATTTCTAAGTTTCTGCTTCGTTTATGTCCAGGTGGAACCTTCGTGTAAATCTTGCGTCCTTCTGTCAGCCCTTTCTTCATCCACCGACCTCTCGTCTCTCAGTCAAAGTCTTGTTTCTGTGGAGAAGGTTGAATGGTTCTGATGCTCTGGGTTGTTTTTGTTCAAAAGATGCTTTTCTGAATTCTGTTGGTGAAGGCACGCTCCTATGAACCCCAGATCGTAGTGTATTGTTGCGTGTGTATTTATGTAACGTGTTGTGTGTGTGTGTGTGTGTGTGTGTTGTGTGTGTATGCGTGCGTGCATGCGTGCGTGCGTATGTGTGTGTGGGGGTGGGTGTGTGGGTGTGGGGTGTGGGTGGGGGGGGGGATGCGTGCGCGTGTGCTTGTGCGTGTTCGGCTAAGACACTTTGCAGTAGAGTAGTTTTGCCAATCCTTCCTGTCCGTGATGAAGTGGTCATACTGAGGCAAATCTCACACACGTTCAGTCAAGCTGAATACGAAATGATTTAGAGCCGGGTATGTTGGAATTGCAAACCAAGCTTGCACTCGATTTACATCCCTACAAAATACCTCTCTTCCCGATCCTCGTTTTTCCGAATACCATGTTCCTTTGAAGCCAGCACCCACAATTGGAGTCTTAGCCTATTGGCGCTTGTGTGTTACTGAAATAAAGTGAGATTTTTGCTTGATCTGATTGACTAGTTCCTACCACATGTAAGTTTTCGAACAACACTTGACCCTACCACACGTACGTGTTCAAACAATACTTGACCCTACCACACGTACGTGCTCGCACAACACTTGACCCTACCACACGTACGTATTCAAACAATACTTGACCCTACCACACGTACGTGCTCGCACAACACTTGACCCTACAACACGTACGTGTTCAAACAACACTTGACCCTACCACACGTACGTGTTCAAACAACACCTGTGCCTACCACACGTGCGTGTTCAAACAACACTTGACCCTACAACACGTACGTGTTCAAACAACACTTGACCCTACCACACGTACGTGTTCAAACAACACCTGTGTCTACCACACGTGCGTGTTCAAACAACACATGTGCCTACCACACGTATGTGTTCTAACAACACTTGACCCTACCACACGTGCGTGTTCAAACAACACTTGACCCTACAACACGTACGTGTTCAAACAACACTTGACCCTACCACACGTACGTGTTCGAACAACACTTGTCCTTGACAGACAGTAGGCCTATTCTCATAAAAGACTGACCGGTGATCTTAACCAGGTATGGTTTCGCCTTAACACTCATCGCTATTTTACCCGGGGAATATCAACCGCTGCCCAGGTTTGGACTTTTCACCCCTGTACAGAGTAGCCAAAATGGACATCATCTCGAGCCGCTAATCGACTCTTACATCCCGACTAGGCATGTATACACGTCTATCGCCTTTGTCTCAGGAAACCCTCGGTTAGCGTTGGCAGCCGTTACATCCACCTGACCTGGACGGAGTCAATTGCGCTTTCCGCCTC
Organism: Ariolimax columbianus; assembly: GCA_036924085.1. NCBI lineage: Eukaryota > Metazoa > Mollusca > Gastropoda > Stylommatophora > Arionidae > Ariolimax > Ariolimax columbianus. The sequence goes on from JAVGWX010000003.1 coordinate 137,900,951, forward strand.
GGGTTCCTTTGAAGTAAGTCTGCTGGTCTCTACATGTCTGGTGCATGATTGAACATCTGGACACCTGGTCCATTACGCCAACTATGACCACGATGAGCATGCAGCATGTTTGGCTTATGTTATCCTGGTCACGCGGACCAATAATCTATATGTAACAGGATAGGCATTGCTGAGTAGTTATCTTAAGAGTTTACTGACTCACAACATAGACTGTAAGACGTTACACTTCAATCACAGGAAATACTAAAACTATCGTTAACCATTTAAACAAAATAATTTCATTTATTTGCATGAATAAGTGGTACATAATATCAACAAACGAAAAGAACTACTAGCTAAATAAATATCATATATTAAACTAGCTCAGCGTATTCAAGCACTAACTTTTGATGTTTTCTCCGAAACTATTTTACTCAGATTGTTAGTTTCATATTTGAAATACCATCAACCTTAACTAAATCGAATGCAATCGTATTACAAATCAGTGGGTAACTATCTCAGTCGTTGTCTCTTGCCTGCTTCTGTGTCGTCTACGTTGGTGACGATCTGCCGTTCTCTGTATAAGGCTGTCAAGCGTACAGACATAAATTAACACTGAGCTACGTTTCCCTTACAACCGTTAGCAGTTCTTAAGTTTTTGAGACATGTCCATTTTGGTTCACGTGTTACACCTGTATCCGACAATTTTCGTTCTCTTAGGGTTCATGTGATGTACTCACGTGACTTGGGATCGCAGTCCCTAGGATTACACATAATCCTCATAGAGCCACTGGGATCGCAGTCCCTAGGTTTTACAGAACCTTCATCGATACACTTTGTCCGAGACACTTGCAACGCAGTCCCTAGGTTTCACAGAACCTTTATCGATCCACTTTGTCCGAGACACTTGCAACGCAGTCCCTAGGTTTCACAGAACCTTCATCGATCCACTTTGTCCGAGACACTGGCAACGCAGTCCCTAGGTTTCACAGAACCTTCATCGATCCCCTTTGTCCGAGACACTTGCAACGCAGTCCCTAGGTTTCACAGAACCTTCATCGATCCACTTTGTCCGAGACACTTGCAACGCAGTCCCTAGGTTTCACAGAACCTTCATCGGTCCCCTTTGTCCGAGACACTTGCAACGCAGTCCCTAGGTTTCACAGAACCGTCATCGATCCCCTTTGTCCGAGACACTTGCAACGCAGTCCCTAGGTTTCACAGAACCTTCATCGATCCACTTTGTCCGAGACACTTGCAACGCAGTCCCTAGGTTTCACAGAACCTTCATCGATCCACTTTGTCCGAGACAACTACTTTTGATCCTAGAATGGCCACCATTCTTCCAACAGACACCAATGCAATGGTCCTAGAGAACAGTCGGACAGCCTTCTAGATCAACTCCCAAGTCGTGCCGAGACGAATCTTCACACTGGCATGTGATCAGATCAATATCTCATATTGCTTACAGGGTGTCCACCATTCGCACCTTTTGAGCGTAAATGCAAGACTCTAAGTGTATGATGGGATAACCACAGCGTACACTCTCTCTCGCTCTCTCTTTCGCTCTCTCTCTCACTCTCTCTCTCTTACTCCGAATATCTATAATGCCTCTATGCATTGTCTTTTACAGACTCTTTTCTTAGCTCTTGAAACACAGATGACTGTCGAGTTATTCTCCCCAGTTGGCTGGTTAGCCATCACTCTCATTTGCTCTAGAATCTCATTGCTTGCAATATCTATAGGTCACTGTCACTTTATATGTGACAACCTGATATGTGAGTTATTGTCGTCAATCTAACCCTAATCCAGTCATGTCTCGTACCTGAGTGGTATATCTGATACCCATCCTCAAAACTAGCCAAGTTTTCCAGTTGTACTAAAGTTTTACCTCTCGCCTCGGTCTCCACGGACCCTGGTGTGGTGACCGGGGTTTGGCCTGTGCTCTGGTACTTACTATATTCTAAGGCAACTCTTTGACCGCTAGCAAACACAGTCGCCAGCCCAATATCCTCTGCTCTAAACGCATATGCTCCACATGGAACTGAAACTGTTACAAGAAATCACGTGACAATGAATCTCTTATGTCTGTCCAAACTTCTCAAGCTATAAATGAAAGACACAACCTTCTTACACCCCCTTGGAACACGGGACTCTGTCACTTCATTCCTTCATAGTCGTCTCATGTATTTCTTGTTACTACGTCTTGTCATTTACCATAAGTGTGTATATTGCTTCAAAGAACCATGTTGTTTCTCCACAATTGTTGATATTGTCTGAAAGCACAACGTCGCTTCTCCGTAAAGGTTGGTATTGGTTCAGTGATTTATGTTCCTCCTTTTTAAGTGTTGAAATTGCTTCAAAGCATTATGTCGCTCCTCCATCATGTTGTGTCTTCAAAATTGGAGTCACGCCGTCATTTTTGGCCATGTGGCTATCGCATGCACTCTGTGAGTGACATAGATAAAAATAGGACGACTTCCCCACTGAGAGCGTGTCATGAAAGACAATTCGAAGTGTGGGACAACGTTTCTAGGGTAGAAGCCCCCCCCCCCCCCCCCCCCCCCCCCCCCCTCTAAAAAACCTCTAGAAACAATACCACATTTTTAGTTTAGGAATAGAAAAAACCTCTAGAAACAATACCACATTTTTAGTTTAGGAATAGAAAAAAAACCTCTAGACACAATACCAGAGTTATGGTTCAGGAATGCAAAACAAAACGCTTTAGAAACAATACCACATTTATGGTTCATCATCACCATCATCATGTAGCATGTCCTTTGTAGAATGTCGCTCTCATCACACCCAGCCGATATGAATCTCGGTCTGCAGTCAATCTTCCCACCTGCTCCATGTTCATGTTTAGAGAATCCTTGATATCTTGTGTCCACCTTCACCTTGGTTGACTCCTGTGTCACCTTCCAGGTACCATGCCCTCCATGACCGTTCTTTCCAGTCTATCATGACGTGTGACTTGACTGAACAAATTCAATTTCCGAAACATAACATTTTTTATGAACCAGTTATCTTCAACATTCAGGTCTTCTAGTATGGATTTATTTGTCACTTTCTTTATGCAAGAAATTTTTAGGATTTTGCTGGAACATTTTGTTTCGAACGCTCCAATTTCTTCCTTGCTGCTGGTGTTATAGTCCATGTCTCGCACCCGTACATTTCCACAGGGAATATACATGTTCTCGGGATCTCCAGTTTGAGTTGCTTGTTAGTTTTATGCCAAAAATTGTGCCTGTTCTTTAGTTTCTGGATAGCCAAACGTCTTCTAATTTCCTTTAAGCAGTCTCTGTCGTTGGACAACGTAGAGACAAGGTATTCAAAATGTGTGACATTTTCGATTTCTTCGTTATTAATTGCAATCTGGAGTTGCAGTCCTGTTTTGTCAGTGGACATTTTCTTAGTTTTCTTAATGTTCAGGAGAAAGTTCTGAGCTTCACTGTGCTTCTGGACGGACATATGCAGTCTATCCAGGCCCTTGGCGCTGTTTGACAGCATGACTTTGTCATCTGCATATCTTAGCTCTGGATCTCCTTCCCTCCTATTGTGAATGGATCAAAATTCCCGTAGCTGTTATCTGTTTTTACCATTGGCTTGACATTTTCTGCGTAGATGTTAAATAAATAATGTGAAAGTATGCAACATTGTCTGACTATTTTGTGAATATAAAACCAATCTGTTGTACCTTCATTGGTTCTAACGGCGGCTTGTTGTCAACTGTAGAGTGTTTCTATTAGATGTATCAGGTGTGTTGTCCACTGTAGAGTGTTTCTATGTATCAGGTGTTTTGCAAAACTCATGTTCTTCATTATTTGCCACAGTTGCTGATGGTGTACGCAGTGGAAATCTTTGGTGTAACCTGTAGTTCAGGAATAGAAACAAGATTTTCAAACAATCCCCCATTTATGGTTTCGTATATTAAAAAAGCTCTAGAAGCAGCATCCCATTAATGATTTAGAAAAAGAAGAACACATAGAAATCAATCCCCCATTAATGATTTAGAAAAAGAAGAAAACATAGAAATAAATCTCCCATTAATGATTTAGAAAAAGAAGAAAACATAGAAATCAATCCCCCATTAATGATTTAGAAAAAGAAGAAAACATAGAAATCAATCCCCCATTAATACTGTAGAAAAAGAAGAAAACATAGAAATCAATCCCCCATTTATGATTTAGAAAAATAAGAAAAAATAGAAATCAATCCCCCATTAATACTGTAGAAAAAGAAGAAAACATAGAAATTAATTCCCCCATTAATGATTTAAAAAAAGAAGAAAACATAGAAATCAATCCCCCATTAATACTGTAGAAAAAGAAGAAAACATAGAAATCAATCCCCCATTTATGATTTAGAAAAATAAGAAAAAATAGAAATCAATCCCCCGTTAACGATTTAGGAAAAGAAGAAAACATAGAAATCAATGCCCAGTTAATGATTTAGGAAAAGAAGAAAACATAGAAATCAATCCCCCGTTAAGGATTTAGGAAAAGAAGAAAACATAGAAATCAATGCCCAGTTAATGATTTAATGTTGTTTTTGTGTCTTGATACTTCTTATTGTGTTTTTGTTGTTTTCGTGTATTTTGTTTTTCTCAATACGTGTTTTGGGGCCTTTTGTCGCTCTCTCTAACTTGTATATGGTCTCTTGTCATTCTCTTTACGTTTCATACGGTTTCTTGTCATTATCTCGGTTTTATAGGTTTTCTTGTCATTCTCTCTGTTGTATAGGGTCTCTTGTCATTATTTCGGTTTTATAGGGTTTCTTGTCAATTTCTGTAAATGCTGAAGAGTTTCGTGTCGTTCTCTCTAAGAGTTAAAGGGTTTTTTGTCGCTCTCTCTAAGTGTTAAAGGGTTTCTTGTCGTTCTCTCTAAGTGTTAAAGGGTTTTTTGTCGTTCTCTCTAGGTGTTAAAGGGTTTTTGTCGTTCTCTCTAAGTGTTAACGGGTTTTTTGTCGTTCTCTCTAAGTGTTAAAGGGGTTTTGTCGTTCTCTCTAAGTGTTAAAGGGTTTCTTGTCGTTCTATTTAAGTGTTAAAGGTTTTTTTTATCGTTCTCTCTAAGTGTTAAAGGGTTTCTTGTCGTTCTCTCTAAGTGTTAAAGAGTTTCTTGTCGTTCTCTCTAAGTGTTAAAGGGTTTCTCGTCGTTCTCTCAATGTGTTGAATCGTTTCTTGTCATTCTCTCTAAGTGTCAAAGGGTTTTTTGTCTTTATCTCTAAGTGTTAAAGGGTTTCTTGTCGTTCACTCTAAGTGTTTTCATGCGGTTGCTGTTATAAGAATTGCCACATTCTCCACGTTAGCCATTTTATATTAGGTTTTTGAGTGTTTCGCGTCAAGAAAGAAATCTCGCCGAATATATGTTTTTATTTCTTTTAAATACTAGACGTGTTGTTCTTTGTTAATTGAACGTCTGTTATTTATTGCTATTATTGAGATTTGGTCTTGGCTATTACCATCACTCATTGAGACTTGTTCTTGGCTATTATCATCACTGATTGAGACTTGTTCTTGGCTATTACCATCTCTCATTGAGACTTGTTCTTGGCTATTACCATCACTCATTGAGACTTGTTCTTGGCTATTACCATCTCTCACTGAGACTTGTTCTTGGCTATTACCATCATTCATTGAGACTTGTTCTTGACTATTATCATCACTGATTGAGACTTGTTCTTGGCTATTACCATCACTCATTGAGACTTGTTCTTGGCTATTACCATCACTCATTAAGATTTGTTCTGAAACTATTTTCAATGGCGTCTCTAATTTACGATCCTTATCTACACCATTTCAAGTACTTCTCTAACATTTGATTCTCATATTCCACTATCCAATGGCGTTTCTATCATTTGATTCTCATATTCCTCTTTTCAATGGCGTTTCTAACATTTGATTATAAATACATTTCATAGCGTTTCTAATATTTGATTCCCATAAACAAGATTTAAATAGCGTCTGTTATATTTGATTCCCATATACAAGACTTCAATGGCGTTTTTAACATCGTAACTTCATCAACATTTCAATGTAGTCTTCAACATTTTATCTTCACCTGCAACTTCTGCTTAGGTACCATATTTGCTTTTAAAAGTAGACACGGATTTATTTCATAGATGTGCTAGCCCATTTCTTGTTTATGTATAAGACTGGCATGCAAACTTGTGTGATCTTTGACCTTTAAACTACTTCCTGTTAGGCTGAAATATTAGAGAAACATAGGTCAACCGGCCAGATTCTCTGCAGAACTAAGGTATCGCTGTGAACAGTGACAAAAGCCTGGAACAGCCATTGTGATGGAGAAACACGTTGGAGGAATTATCTATTTCTTCTCTTTCGCTCCAGATGGAGTAAAGGGCGACTACTGCAGTTGGCCTACTTTAGAAAGAATGTATGAAAGAATTATGCATGCATTAGCAGCTGTAGTTTCTGTAACAATTTGTTTACACGCCAACTACACGCACACATATTTTCAGTCAACTTTCACGAAATGCATGGAATAGCTGTGGCCGTTTTCTTTCCTTCACTTTTGTCTTTGACACACATCTGTCACCTTACACTTCATGCACACTTCAATGAATGTTGGCTGTTCGACACATTCGGATGTTAGGAACTGAATCAGTATGTCCACCGGTCCACATTGGACGAATTCGTAAGTCATTGGCCAAGTTGTCACCGACCTGCAGCAGAACCTATCCATGCGAAGAAAGTTAACACCAGCTTGCTTGTTCATTGGTCTATGCTTACTACGTCTTCTGTGACGTCATCATGCTCCTGCTGCGCTTGGTGCGGCGTGGCGGGTTTCATTTGATCACCTATTGTAATACTTTGTTCAGGCCAATGAGGTTGTCAAGCCAATGTTCAACTCGTCTTATTGTTGTTGTAATCGTTGTGTTGGTGTTGCTGTTTTTGTTGTTATTATTGGTGTTGTTGTAATTATTTTCGTTATTATTGTTGTAATAGTAATTGATATTGTTACTGTTGCTGTTTTGTTGATGTTATTGTTGTAATAAATATTTTTGTCTCTGTTGTTGTAGTAATTGTTGTTACTATTGTTGTAGTAATTGTTGCTAGTGTTGTTGTTGTTGTTGTTGGTGTTTGCTCTTGCTTGCTCTTGTTGTTTTATTGTTATCAGTATTGTTGTTGCTGCTGGAAGGTACACGGGATCAATTCTTCCCTCTTGAAAAGTTTTCTCTGTATGTTCTCGTTAGTCGGCTCTACCTACTTCTTTAGTCACTCATTTTCAAGCCCCATCCCCCACCTCCTACCCCCTCCTCACAACCTCCCCCCCCCCCCCCCTCTTCTGCTGACGTTTAGAGGCTGTAGGTGGTAATGATTTTTTAATCCAGAGATGAATAATATGCATGTGGTGTGAAACATACTGGTGGAGATGGGAGCGAAGAGTTACCAGGGTCAGGTGATACATACTGGTCGAGATGGGAGCGAAGAGTTACCAGGGATAGGTGATACATACTGGTGGAGATGGGAGCGAAGAGTTACCAGGGATAGGTGATACATACTGGTGGAGATGGGAGCGAAGAGTTACCAGGGAAAGGTGATACATACTGGTGGAGATGGGAGCGAAGAGTTACCAGGGTCAGGTGATACATACTGGTGGAGATGGGAGCGAAGAGTTACCAGGGATAGGTGATACATACTGGTGGAGATGGGAGCGAAGAGTTACCAGGGATAGGTGATACATACTGGTGGAGATGGGAGCGAAGAGTTACCAGGGAAAGGTAATACATACTGGTTGAGATGGGAGCGAAGAGTTACCAGGGATAGGTGATACATACTGGTGGAGATGGGAGCGAAGAGTTACCAGGGATAGGTGATACATACTGGTGGAGATGGGAGCAAAGAGTTACCAGAGAAAGGTGATACACACTGGTGAAGGTGGGTGTGAAGGGTTACCAGGGCCAGGTGATACATACTGGTCAAGGTGAGAGCGAAGAGTTACCAGGGTCAGGTGATACATACTGGTCAAGGTGAGAGCGAAGAGTTACCAGGGTCAGGTGATACATACTGGTCAAGGTGAGAGCGAAGAGTTACCAGGGTCAGGTGATACATACTGGTCAAGGTGAGAGCGAAGAGTTACCAGGGTCAGGTGATACATACTGGTCAAGGTGGTTGTGAAGAGTTACCAGGGCCAGGTGATACATACTGGTCAAGGTGAGAGCGAAGAGTTACCAGGGTCAGGTGATATATACTGGTCAAGGTGAGAGCGAAGAGTTACCAGGGTCAGGTGATACATACTGGTTAAGGTGAGAGCGAAGAGTTACCAGGGTCAGGTGATACATACTGGTCAAGGTGGTTGTGAAGAGTTACCAGGGCCAGGTGATACATACTGGTCAAGGTGAGAGCGAAGAGTTACCAGGGTCAGGTGATACATACTGGTCAAGGTGAGAGCGAAGAGTTACCAGGGTCAGGTGATACATACTGGTCAAGGTGAGAGCGAAGAGTTACCAGGGTCAGGTGATGCATACTGGTCAAGGTGAGAGCGAAGAGTTACCAGGGTCAGGTGATACATACTGGTCAAGGTGGTTGTGAAGAGTTACCAGATCCAGGTGATACATACTGGTCAAGGTGAGAGCGAAGAGTTACCAGGGCCAGGTGATACATACTGGTTAATGGGGGTGTGAAGGGTTACCAGGGTCAGGTGATACATACTGGTTAATGTGGGTGTGAAGGGTTACCAGGGTCAGGTGATACATACTGGTTAATGTGGGTGTGAAGGGTTACCAGGTGAAGGATTCTCGTTCGTATTCTGGAAACATGCTACGTGGCAGCACTTTGGCCAACGAAGCGGGGACCGACCTTGTAATTTACTCTGTTGTGAGCTTATTGAGGAGCCTTCTTTGCACTACAGCCGAAGTCTGCAGAAAGGGCATCTACTTGAAATCTAGTAACAGCAGAAAATGTTGAATAATCGACAAATCAAATGAGACGTCAACATTAAATATAAGAATAAATGATAACACATTTAAGTTATGTAAATATCTCTCGCACTTCGATCCTAACATAATATGAATTAGTAATGTGAAACTGGGCTTAACAAAAACGGAATATGAAAAGTCCCGTTAAAGCTATGATTTGTGTATTCTTAATTATTAAACGTGACAGTAATATTGGAAGCAAAAATTTAAGGAAATGAAACTATCAACATGTATGTACACATACAATAGATTTGCATTTTGAGGAAGCGTACATATATATCAATAAAGTCATGGAAAATGTGGAATGTGAAGGCAAAACGTTAACACTAAACAATAGATTATTATAGACATAAAAATGTGGGATGTGGGAATTAAAAGTTGTTCTGAACAAAACTGATAAAATCAAATCTTTTTTTTTTTTTTTTGTGTTAATTTTTTGCAGGGAAGGGAACATCATCAGAAAGTTGGTACACGTACACAGACATCATCAGAAAGTTAGTACACTTTCACGGACATCATCAGATAGTTGGTACACTAACACAGACATCATATAGGAAGTACATTTACACAGACATCATACATAAAGTACACTTACACAGAACATCATACAGGAAGTTCACATACTCAGACATCATACAGGAAGTAAGTACACTTACACATACATCATACAGGAAATAAGTACACTTACACAGACGTCATACAGGAAGTACACTTACACAGAGATCATACGGAAAGTTGGTACACTTACGAGATTTCATACAGAAAGTACACTTACACAGAAATCATATAGGAAGTACACTTACACAGATATCAAACAGAAAGTACACTTACATAGACATCATACTGGAAGTACATTTACGCAGACATCATACAGAAAGTTGGTACACGTGCACAGACATCATACAGGAAGTAAGTACACGTATATATGTATATATATACATCATACAGAAAGTACACTTACACAGACATCATACAGAAAGTTGGTACACTTAAACAGGCATCATACAGGAAGTATATTTCCACAGACATCATACAGAAAGTACACTTATACATACATCATACAGGAAGTTCACATACTCAGACATTATACATAAAGTAAGTACACTTACACAGACATCATTCAGAAAGTACACTTACACAGACATCATACAGAAAGTACACTTACACAGACATCATACAGAAAGTACACTTACACATACAGCATACAGAAAGTTGGTACACGTACAAAGACATCATACATGAAGTACACGTACACAGACATCATACAAGAAGTAAGTACACTTACACAGACATCATACAGAAAGTACACTTACGCAGACATCATACAGAAAGTACACTTACACAGACACCAAACAGAAAGTACACTTACGCAGATATCATACAGAAAGTACACTTACACAGACATCAAACAGAAAGTACACTTACACAGACATCACACAGAAAGTACACTTACACAGACATCATACAGGAAGTACACGTACACAGACATCATACAGGAAGTAAGTACACGTTCACAGACATAATACAGTAAGTACACTTACACAGACATGATACAGGAAGTAAGTACACTTACACAGACATGATACAGGAAGTAAATACACTTACGGACATTACACATGTAGTATGTACACGTACACAAACATATCACAGAAAGTATGTACAGTTACAGACATTACACAGGTAGTATGTACACGTACACAGACATCACACAGAAAGTATGTACAGTTACATACATTACACAGGTAGTATGTATACGTACACAGACATGACACAGAATGTATGTACACGTACACAGACTCGATGCTAAAGTCAAGAACAAAACACATCTCAATGCTCCGTTGACCTCGATCAGTGTGTCCCACTCAAACAGACATGTCCCACACTTGAGGCTGAATTCAACAACGCCACATATTTCAATGTTCTACTTGACCTTGAAGCCGATTCCTCTACTCACACTGAAACACTAGCAGGCCTAGGCGAGGATTTACAGGTATGCCGTATAACCTCAGGGGGGTGCTGTGCGGGGTTACTGCTGTCTGCAAGCGATGCTAAAGATAACCTCGCGCCTGGCGAGACGTTTAGAACAGGAAGTGCGTGTGTTCGTGAAACCTTGTGCTTTGATTGCACACGGCGTGCACGCTCAATCGTGTTAGAAGCGACTTTTTGTTGATCGTTATTATGTCTGTTTTGTGAATTTGTCCGTCTATGAGTGTCAACTGATCAGTTAGATTTTCTTGTTAATGTTATATATTCTAAAGCGTGTTATCAAACCATCACCTGTAACTTTGGTCACCTAAGGGGGACATGCAAATCATGTGACAGTAGAATCGATCGAGGACAGAAACAGACGAGCAATGTTGATGTCCGCGACAAGAAGAACCATCTGGTGCTAAACTACTGATATGGTAGATGATGCAGAGAGAACTTAGTTCCAGCGTCAGTAGAAGTGGCACATGATAGTGATATATTTGCAGTGTCAAATGTCTGTCACCAGATTGACATGAAGAAAGAGATCTGTTAATGTTGTTTGTGTCTTAAACAGAAGGCCTGTATAGTTTTATTCTAGAACTAGCAGCATTCAGCTAATGTGTACGTCTATTTAGGACCCGAATTATTGGACCAATATGTAAGCCTAGTAAGTGTCCAAATTATTAGACTAATGCGTACGTTTAGCAAGGGACCACATTATTAAAATAGTACGCAAGTTTTGCAAGGGACCACATTATAAAAATAGTACGTAAGTTTAGCAAGGGACCACATTATTAAAATAGTACATAAGTTTAGCAAGGGACCACATTATTAAAATAGTACGTAAGTTTAGCAAGGGACCACATTATTAAAATAGTACGTAAGTTTAGCAAGGGACCACATTATTAAAATAGTACGCAAGTTTTGCAAGGGACCACATTATTAAAATAGTACATAAGTTTAGCAAGTGACCACATTATTAAAATAGTACGCAAGTTTAGCAAGGGACCACATTATTAAAATAGTACGTAAGTTTAGCAAGGGACCACATTATTAAAATAGTACGCAAGTTTTGCAAGGGACCACATTATTAAAATAGTACGCAAGTTTTGCAAGGGACCACATTATTAAAATAGTATGCACGTTTTGCAAGGGCCCAAAGTATTGGAATAGCGTGCAAGTTTAGCAAAGCCCTAAATTACTTTAATAATGTGCAATTCTATTAAGGGTCCAAATGATTGGACGGAAGGTATTTAACTTAACGTTTTTATACTGGTTTAGAAGACTCACCAGTCTGTAGACAACCAGTCACATTTGCATTGCCTTGCTTTAAAAGCTAAGCACATCCAATCTATTCTTAAATGCATTAACTGTCTCTGCCCCCACCACCTTCTGGGTAATGCATTCCAAGCATTCACCACTCTCTGACTAAAACAATATTTTCTAAAATCCAATTTCGACCTATCTTTAGTTAATTTGTATCTGTGCCCTCTTGTTTTCGTTGGTGGTTATATTTTGAAAAACTTGTTATAGTGTAATTTTACCTTTCCTGTGATTATCTTATAAACCTGTATTGTCACCTAGAATTCTTCTCTTTTCTAGACACTGTAGGTCGGTTTTTCTGAGTCTTTCCTCAAAACTGTAATTCTGGAGTCCCACTATCAGTTTTATCGCTTTTCGATATATACTATCCAGCATGTTTATTTCTCCTCTACGAAAAGGACTCCACACCTGTACACAGTACTCCAATCTAGGTCTAACTAATGCTTTATACAGTTTGACTATCACCTCCTTGCTCCTATTTCTAATATGTCTTTCTATCATACCTAACATTGCATTTGCTTTATTCACTGCTACCTGGTCTTGCTCATTCATTTTTCCTGTATGCTATATCATAACCCCTAGATACTTTCCTTATATATTATTATAATATTGTTCTCGCCCATTCTGTAATTATGTTCCATATCGGATCTATCCATGTGGATGACTGTACATTTATCTATATTAAACTACATTTGCCATTTCACAGACCATTATCGAATTTTTTCTATATCTGACCTCAATATATCCGCCTCTGCTATAGATGAAACCCTCCTACATAGTTCTGTGTCATCGGCAAGTTTTTCAATCATGGATCCCATATCAATGTCCAAATCGTTTATATATATCAAGAACAATATCGGTCTTAAAACCAAGCCCTGGGACACTCCACTTTTTAATTCATTCCACTCAGAGTACTCCTTATTTATGCCCACTCTCTGCCTTCTTCCCGTTAACCCATTTTCAATCCATTCGGCAACCTCCCCACCTATTCCATGTGATTTTCACTTTTTAAATACTCTTCGATGAGGTACTCTATCAAAATCCTTTGCAACATCTAGATAAATAACATCCACTGGCTGCCCTTTATCTATAATATTAGTAACCTTCTCTATCAATTCTAATAGATTTGTTAAGCACGATCTCCCTCTAGTAAACCCATGCTGACTATTTCTGATTAGATTAAACCTGTCTAGATGCATTACAATGATTATAGACTATAACAATTTACAGACTATGCTCGTTAAACCTTCCGGTCTATAATTAGTTGGATCTTATTTCTTTCCCTTTTTGAATTAGGGAATCACTCCTGCATCTTTCCAATCTCTTGAAACAATCCCTAGTGCAAGTGATTGAGAACATAAAATAGCCAATGGTTTTGCTAGTTGATCTCTAATTTCAAATAGCATTTTTGTATGGATACCATCTTGACCTGGACATTTATCCACGTTCAACCCCTTCAATTAAAAAAAAAACCATTTCTTCCGTAATACAGAAGGATTTTAATCCCACTATATCCATTTCACATTTGAAAATATAAAATATCTATAGACTCTGGGATCTTGGAGCAGTCTTGTGTAAACCGTGCCAAAGTATTGATTTAGTAGATTAGCTGTCTCCCTATTTTCTCTTATTATTTTACCTGTGTTATCTATGAGAGGGCATACCTTGTCTTTCGTTTTTGTTTATTTCTAACATAAGAAAAGAATCGTGTAATATCAGTCTTGATCCTATTAGCAAGTTTTTTTTTTTCAAATTCTATTTTGGCTGCTTTATTCACTTTCTGAGCTATGTTCTGCTTGTCCAAATATTTTTAATATGTTTCTTTTGATTTACCTGCCTTTATATATTTTTTCTATGATTTATTTTTAGGTTTTCTACATTTCTCTACACATCTAGTTATCCACTTTTTATGCTTGAGGTTCCCTTCATGGAACTCCTCTTTTAGTTGTTCTAAAACTGTTTTGAAACTCTCGAACTCTTATTCAACATCTGTACCTCTGACAATATATTTCCAGATTATGTGACTGGCTGTCTCTTCCGTCTTCTTTACATCTGCCTTAGAGTAGTCATATGCTCGGGAGTTTACACTTACATCTTTCCTCGCTATAACATCCCAACGGATGATCTGATGGTCACTTAAACCAAAAAGTTCCCCAACTATAATGTTTTCAATCATATTTTTCTCTGTAGTAAATATTAGGTCGAGCATGTTTTTGCCTCTGGTAGCCTCCTCTACATGCTGAATAAAAAAATTGTCAGTTATGCACTTAACAAAAGGATTATACTCTGCAAATGCTTCAGCCATATACCTTTTTTTTTCAGGAAAATTGAACTCCGCCATTAATAATAATTTCCATGTACTAGCCTTTTTAATGTTACTAATTAGCTCCTCATCTTCCTCTTTTGTACTTGCAGGACATCTGTAGCATACACCAATGTTCTTTCACCCCAACTATCTATTTACTTCCCATACACTTTCATTTTTGTTGCCAGATGATAGATGATCTTATAAAGTTATATTTACTCTATTTGCTCATTATAGTAAAACGCCACCTCCCTTATCCTTGTCCCTACCTAATCCTTCCTTAACATTGCATATCCCTCTATCTCAAGTTCTTTATCCCCAATGTCCTCTTATGTCCATGATTCTGTTAACCCTATTAAATCTGGCTTTTCTTCCTCTACATACAGTTCCAATTCCTCTCGTGTATTTACTAATCTTTTAACATTTGCATAAAAACATTTTAGAGTACTGTGTTGTTGTTTTTCCCATTTCTGATTTCGATTTTTTAGTTGAATTACTGACACGTCGTTTCCACTTCCACTCATTCCTGAACTTTGTAATAATCGTTCCATACGCCGTTTCTTGATCTTTCTTGCATCACCTTTCGTCCACTAAGGTGTGTTGATTTTCTTGTTTTGTGTTCACTGCTTGCTCTGATCAGCATGACAAATCGCCATTTCAGAATACGGAGGTATGCAGGCTTGACCTCCCGTGTTATCGGAGATGGGGTAGGTAACTTCAGCCGTAGGACTTGCTTTATCTTCAATATTTTATTCATGTCAGAATATTGTATATTTTATTCATGTCAGAATCTTGGCTATTTTATTCATGTCAGAACATTGCCTATTTATTCATGTCAGAATATTGGCTATTTATTCATGTCAGAATCTTGGCTTTTTTATTTATGTCAGGATATTGGCTATTTTATTCTTCTCAGAATTGTGGCTATTTTATTCATGTCAGAATATTGGCTATTTTATTCATGTCAGAATCTTGGCTAGTTTATTCATGTCAGAATATTGGCTATTTTATTCACATGTCAGAATATTGGCTATTTTATTCCTGTCAGAATATTGGCTTTTTTATTCATGTCAGAATATTTTCTATTTTATTCATGTCAGAACATTGTCTATTTTATTCACATGTCAGAATTTTGACTATTTTATTCATGTCAGAATATTAGCTATTTCATTCATGTCAGAATATTGGCTTTTTATTCATGTCAGAATATTGGCTATTTTATTCCTGTCAGAATATTGGCTTTTTTATTCATGTCAGAATATTTTCTATTTTATTCATGTCAGAACATTGTCTATTTTATTCACATGTCAGAATTTTGACTATTTTATTCATGTCAGAATATTAGCTATTTCATTCATGTCAGAATATTGGCTTTTTATTCATGTCAGAATATTGGCTATTTTATTCATGTCAGAATATTGGCTTTTTTATTCATGTCAGAATATTGGCTATTTTGTTCATGTCAGAACATTGTCTATTTTATTCACATGTCAGAATTTTGACTATTTTATTCATGTCAGAATATTAGCTATTTCATTCATGTCAGAATATTGGCTTTTTATTCATGTCAGAATATTGGCTATTTTATTCCTGTCAGAATATTGGCTTTTTTATTCATGTCAGAATATTTTCTATTTTATTCATGTCAGAACATTGTCTATTTTATTCACATGTCAGAATTTTGACTATTTTATTCATGTCAGAATATTAGCTATTTCATTCATGTCAGAATATTGGCTATTTTATTCATGTCAGAATATTGGCTTTTTTATTCATGTCAGAATATTGGCTATTTTGTTCATGTCAGAACATTGTCTATTTTATTCACATGTCAGAATTTTGACTATTTTATTCATGTCAGAATATTAGCTATTTCATTCATGTCAGAATATTGGCTTTTTATTCATGTCAGAATATTGGCTATTTTATTCATGTCAGAACATTGTCTATTTTATTCGCATGTCAGAATTTTGACTATTTTATTCATGTCAGAACATTGGCTATTTTATTCATGTCAGAACATTGGCTATTTTATTCACATGTCAGAATATTGGCTTTTTTATTCATGTCAGAATATTAGCTATTTTATTCATGTCAGAATATTGGCTTTTTTATTCACATGTCAGAATACTGGCTATTTTCAGGGCTGTTTGTTTAGTTGGTCTAATCCTTGACAAAAACAGTTTTAGTTTGAAACCACACGATTGTCACTGTTCTCCGTGTGATCCTGTGTTTGTGTCTCAGCCATGATCGGTGTGTGCAAGTTAACCCCGGCTTCTACCAGTTCTCTCGTCTATCTCATGCTCTCCATGTGTGTCCATGGCACTGTAACTGATGATACACACATTTATTTTGTCTTCAAGATAATACATACACTACATGATAGTACATACATTACGTGATAGTACATACACTACATGATAGTACATACACTACATGATAGTACATACACTACAAGATAGTACATACGCTACATGATAGTACATACACTACATGATAGTACATACACTACAAGATAGTACATACGCTACGTGATAGTACATACACTACATGATAATACATACGCTACATGATAGTAAATACATTACGTGATAGTACATACACTACATGATAGTACATACACTACATGATAGTACATACACTACAAGATAGTACATAGCCTACATGATAGTACATACACTACAAGATAATACACACAATTATTTCCTCTGAGCTTTCAAACTAGAAATACATTAATTTCAACTGAAATATTATATAAACTATAAACAGACGCTTCAATCTTCTTCTCTAGATTCACTGCTTCCCGTGTTAATTTTGTACATTCTGAATCAAATGATTCTCCTATACAATTTTGTCTGAGAAAAACAGATTTATGCTAAAAAGAACATTCATCTCGTCAGTCTAGCCCGACCTATGTGTGCTCAGTCTATTTAGCAGATTGGTTAGTGCATGAACAAATCTGCTGAACGTCACAGCACGCGCTTACGCGTGATCGCTCACTTACTCACTCACTCCCTCACTTACACACAGAAACAAACAGACAGACACACAATTGACTTTTCCTATCCCCGGAATAATGAGCTTTCCTTTCCCTTCTAGGGAATAGGTGGTTGTAGCTGTTTCTGTTATGTGTCTCCCCACGGGGGGTTGGGGATCAAGGGTGCAAGTGGTTATAGCTGCTTCTGCACTTCTGGCAGTTGTAGGGGCAGCCCAGAAGATGGTGTTTTATGTTTCCTCTTGTTCGTCCAGTGTTTCCAGTAAGATGTGTCATCTGTGATCACGATGTGGAGGTTTTTGTTAAACAGATCAAGTGTGTCCGCAATCTAAACATTTACTCTGGTCTCAATGGATAAAAACTGCAAAATGTGTCTTTTGAATTGTATTGAGACATGTCTGCACACATAGCTATCGCAGTCTCACTTAAAGCACACCGGTTAGTCCTTGCTTTCCGCAGTTGTTGTAGACTGTTTTTTTTTCTTCGAGTTCCTTGCTTGGTAAGGAATGTTGGATAATGGCTTGTTTGCTCCTGTTTGTGCGATTATCCGCATCCCTTCTTTGTCTCGGATGCCAGTAAGAGCCGGGATCGACTGCGTAATGGTCACATTGACATAGAATGTAAGTGCAGTTACATTTGTTGAATGAAATGTTAGGATTTTCTCAGATATTCAGATCCGTTTGTCAAGGATCTACAGGTCGAAAAGACAGTACGCAAAGATCTCCATGTCTTTTGGCTGTATTGACATTATTTGTGTTTTTGTAAATGATAGCAGATTGTGTTTCTGATATTGTTTGCTTCTCTGTAGGGATATTTGAGCACAATGATTAGCAAGGTGCAGTTAATTGTTCGTTGTTTTGTCTGGAAAAATTATTTTGGAGCACAAATATATATACATACACATATACACACACACACACACACTTACACAGACACACAAACACACCTGTACACAAACATACATACACACACACACTTACACAGACGCACAAACACACCTACAGACAAACATACATACATATACACACACTCACACACACATACACACACTTACACACACACATATTCACACTCACACACACATACGCACACATACATATATTATATACATATACATATATATATATATATAACATACAACACACAATGCAGCAATATCAGTTTCAGTAAACAAACGTTCAACAATTACCCTGGTTTTGGAGGTAAGGTAATATGTTCTGACAACTCAACCATACTTTCCTCATTCCTGCTCACATTCAATTCCCCAGGGAATCTGTTCAAACACAGGGCAGCTAGATGGATCATCGCATCTGACGTCAAACAATATAACTGATGGCAGCGGATGTCATGGAGATCATGTCTGCAGGCTCCCCCAAGAACTCAGGTGAGAGAACTCCGCAGCCTCGCCGAGATGTTATGATGGTGTTACCTTATGAGTTAATGATAGCGGCGAGAAGTTAACGAAGCAGTCGGCAATTTTTTTTCGAAATGTTAGTCGTGCGTGATGTACTTTACCCTTTTCTGTAGCTTCAACCGGAGACATGGAGGAATTGAGATAGATAGACAGAGTGAGGGATGAAAACAGAGAAAGTGATACAGCGGGATTGAGAGAAAATGTGTGAGAGAGTGAGAGATAGATTGAGGGAGGAAACAGACAGAGATAGGGGGGGGGGGGATTCAGAGAGAGGAGAAACAGAGATTGGGGGAGGATCCAAAGAGAAAGAGACTAACAAGTGGTTAATTAAGAAGAGTGTTTGTCTAGAAAACCACTTTCCCACTTGTCAAGATATCTGTTTCTAATTCTGTCTACTTGATTCACTTCATCTGTAAGTGATCTGTCTGTCTATCTTTATGTCTATCTATCTATCTATCTATCTATCTATCTATCTATCTATCTATCTATCTATCTATCTATCTATCTATCTATCTATCTATCTATCTATCTATCTATCTATCGATCTATCTATCGATCTATCTATCTATCTATCTATCTATCTGTCTGTCTGTCTGTCTGTCTGTCTGTCTATCTGTCTGTCTGTCTGTCTGTCTGTCTGTATGTATGTCTGTCTGTCTGTCTCTGTCTCTGTCTGTCTCTCTGTCTGTCTGTCTGTCTGGTCTGGTCTGGTCTGGTCTGTCTGTCTGTCTGTCTGCCTGCCTGTCTGTCTTTCTGTCTTTCTGTCTGTCTATCTGTCTATCTGTCTATCTATCTATTTGTATATCTGTATATATGTCTGTTTCTACATGTCTGTCTATCTATCTATCTATCTATATATCTATCTATCTATCTATCTATCTATCTATCTATCTATCTATCTATCTATCTATCTATCTATCTATCTATCTATCTATCTATCTATCTATCTATCTATCTCTCTATCTATCTATCTATCTATCTATCTATCTATCTATCTATCTATCTATCTATCTATCTATCTAAATGTCTATCTTTTTATTTGTCTATGTGTATATTTGTCTGTTTGGCGCTAAAAGATGCAGTATGATCAACCTACAACTAGGTCATATACGGAGATTTCAGGGCCAACAAGAGGTCGACCTTTACGACGATGGGATCAATGAAAAACTCGCTCGAAAAGTTCAGCATGACGGCAGCACAAATCTCCAACGTAGCGCGCGACGAAAATCTCCGGATACGATCCTCTCTGTGACGACACAAGACAATAGCAGTAGAACAACAGAATACGAGGACGACATACGTATGTATAATTCTGAATCTAGATATGAATGTCTAAATATGACATTACGAGCCACCTAGCAGCTTTATAACCGTGATATCAGTCGGAGAACAAGAACGTTCCGATCTGAGACTTAAACAGCAGGGTAACTAGCAGCACAAGAACGCTCCGACACTGAAACAGCTGGGTAGCTAGCAGCACAAGAACGCTCCGAGACTTAAACAGCTGGGTAGCTAGCAGCACAAGAACGCTCCGAGACTAAAACAGCTGGGTAACTAGCAGCACAAGAACGCTCCGACACTGAAACAGCAGGGTAGCTAGCAGCACAAGAACGCTCCGACACTGAAACAGCAGGGTAGCTAGCAGCACAAGAACGCTCCGAGACTAAAACAGCAGGGTAACTAGCAGCACAAGAACGCTCCGAGACTTAAACAGCTGGGTAGCTAGCAGCACAAGAACGCTCCGAGACTTAAACAGCAGGGTAGCTAGCAGCACAAGAACGCTCCGAGACTTAAACAGCAGGGTAGCTAGCAGCACAAGAACGCTCCGAGACTAAAACAGCAGGGTACTAGCAGCACAAGAACGCTCCGAGACTTAAACAGCAGGGTAGCTAGCAGCACAACAACCTGTCCGATCTGAGACTTAAACAGCAGGGTAGCTAGCAGCACAAGAACGCTCCGAGACTAAAACAGCAGGGTAGCTAGCGGCACAATAACCTGTCCGATCTGAGACTGAAACAGCAGGGTATCTAGCAGAAAAAGAACATTCCCAGAAGAAAATACTCTATCTCTCTTTCTCTCTGCCTTTCTCTCACACACTGGCTCTCTTTCTTGAGTATAATTTGAAGTCATCTCTTAAAGTCTACCTGTTAAAAGGCTAGAAACCGCCCTAATGATTTGACACTCACTTCAATGTTATCTAAGAACCTGCATAATAAGCTTCACACGTCTCTAATAAAAACCGTTGATAAAGCTCTAAATTCGATAAAGCATGTAGGATAAACAGAGAGTGCAGCCATCAAAGGGAGATACGGATTTAAAATATAGCTTGAAAACGCTACTGTTAACTACTTGGTTAGGATCAGGTAAGTTCTCCTGGTGTGTGTTACCAGTTTTTTCTATGTTTTTGTTTATGTAGGAAGATATGCATTATGTGAGACAAGAGAAACAAAAATGGCTGGTCCCCATTAGTAACAGTCTTAAACAGGCTTTGTTGATATTCATTTCCGGTTTATACCGTTACTTCACTTACGTAGGTAAGTTCGGTTCATGATTTATCCATCCGTTAAAATCTAAATCGTAATATTAAATTAGATACCGTTATTCGAATTGTCCTCAGTCAGTATATCATCACAAGGGTTCCCAGGTATCGACCCCATTTCTCAACTGTCCACCATCATCATTGCTTAGCTGAGTGAGATGCTGTAAATAGTCTTGCCTTTAGTGTCCGAGGAAAGAATTTTGGGTTGCATATATATATAAGGTCTACAGAAATGTGAATTGTAATCTATGCATATCTGTAAGGTGTTTGAAAAAATGTATGCCCATTGAGCAAGGATCAGAATATTACTGTTATTTGCCATATCTGAAAGAGATTGACAGGGGCGGTCTGAAATGGCCGTCACAGTATATTACTGACATTGTCCTTAAAGTGTATTCTTTTTGTGAGACACTGATTTCTAAAAAATTAGGATTAAGAATTATTATCAACTAAAAATCAGAGACATATTCTTTTCTGAATTGATAAATACTTAACATTGCACGTGTGATGAAGGGTCAAAATGTGTTGGCCAGAATGGCACAGACAATAGCGGCGCTTGCACGGCTTAACAAAATCTGGCAAGATAAACGGTTAGCACTACGCACGAAAATCAGATTAATGCGTACACTGGTCCTGTCAATATTTCTCTATGCGTGTGAGACATGGACAGTTAAAGCTGACCTTCAACGAAGGATACAGGCCTTGGAGATGAGATGTTTCCGAAGACTTTTAAACGTCACGTACAAAGATCGAGTTACAAACGAGGAAATCCGAAATAGAATTACGACGGCAATAGGGCCTTTCGAAGATCTCTTGGCAACTGTCAAAAGAAGGAAACTCACTTGGTACGGTCACATATCGAGATCAAATGGTCTTGCAAACACAATCCTCCACGGAAAGGTGCATGGCAGACGACGAAGAGGCTGGGCCCAAAAATAGATGGGAAGACAACATAAAAGAATGGACCAGTCTCCGACCAGAAGAGTCACAGGCAGCGGCTTCTGACAGAGAGGGATGGCGTGGAGTTGTGAGGATGTCTTCATGTGTGCCCCAACGACCGTACCGGTTACGGGATGACCTGACCCTGACCTGACCTGAATGTGAAATGACAATATCACAAATAGTTTCAAAATGTGTTCTAATTGCTTCCAACATTATGCTGAAACTTTACACCAAGAATGTCAAAGACAAACGATCAAGTGCAACATTTTGCAAAGCACAAAGAAAACATTCCACTTTTCAACGGTAATTTTTCTTCTTCTTTCCATTTTCTTCTCCCTTTATCTTCTTCCATCCTTCTAAAAATCTACCAGTAAATGATAAGGGATGTTTAGAGAAATGCTGTTACTGTTCCAGTAGTTATTTTATTTTTATATGCATACATGATTTTTGCACGTATCACTATTTTGTTTTTTCTGTGGTAATATTATTTAGCTTATTTATTCCGGTTTAGAAGACTCAATAGTGTCTGTTTACGACCAGTTATTTGTTCTCCAATTTCACTTACACCAAACATATTTATGTGCATTGAATTTATTATTTTGGAATGCATTCGTTGATTCCACCTCTACCACTTCATGTTGCATTTCATTATATGTATTACCAATCTCCGACTAAAAAAGTGTTTCCTAAAGACCAACCTGGTTCTGCAATTTGTGCTCACTTTTTTTGCCATCAATATGGTATTATCCACATATTTAAGATTATTTATTGCAACTAAATATATATTCTGCACATATAAAAAATATATCAAATGTCATGTACAGTTGTTATTGATTACATAAAGATGGCATTGTGTGTTTGTGGTTGTTAGTATTATCAAAAAGCGGCAGTGAACCAACACTGGAAGGAACAACTGCGCAGTAGTAGTATATCTTAAAGCAGCCGACGTAAGATGTGAAGTAAACCACGTTTAATTAAATAAAAGAGCAACGAACTATGAACACTGATTACAAAACCTCTTAGCAAGAGACGTAATTAGTCTAGGCACCGCCTCCATCACTGGGTTATTTCCTATTTAGGGTCAGGCCTGGAGTTAAGATTACCATGACTATCCTCAGTAAAAACAGATACTAAATACATAAATTGTTGTACCTGCTTTATTTTTTTTTTTCATTCCCATGGATATTAAGTGTGGTATGCTTTCAATGTATATTCATTGTCTCTGCTCTTGATGTGTTGATATGTATGTACTTTTTACAGTTAAAGTAAGTCCTTGTATCCACTTAGATTTATTTGTACTCTAACTGATATTTGTTGGAACAACAATAACTTAATAAGGTTGACGACTGCTGGACTGAGACCTCTATTAGTCTAGCTAACCTGATTGTTAAGTGGGGTTATCAAATGAACCAAACAGGAAAATGATGAAGTGCCTGTGCATCATGTCCCGTCACCTTGTCGTTCTATCCCTTCAACCAGAGTATAGGTTCACAGCTACAGTTAGCCTCCTTTAGAAATAATGTGTTACATCACTTTGTGTGTGCTTTTTGTAGTTGGGATTTGTGTAGCAATATGTTTGTACACGGTGAGGTGATGCATGCACACACACACACAACATGATTGCTAAGGCAAGTACTGTTTTTGGAGGAATTCGAGCAAATGTATAGGAACGCCAAGAAATCGGTGTAGCCTAGAAGGTTAAAAGTAGGCCACGACAAATCCCGGGCGCCAGACCGTTATGGCGCCTAAAATGCTGCTGTGGCGCCAAACATTAATCAATGTTATATTTTCTCCCACAATTTCCCGCATTACGTAAATACGCTTTCAGTGGGCTTTAGTGGCTCTTTATTTCCTGTTCTTGTGATCACTGTACTTGTCACTCTACAGGAGTTCTCTTGAAGGGCTCTTTATTGACCATTTCGCACGTTATTTACTCTAGTTCTGCCGACTTTCAAGGTCAGACTTCCGGTGTCATGATAGGCAGCAATTAAGGGGTAACACAAATAAGGAATAGCAGAAACAGGCCAGCATAACCGTTCAAATTGACTGAAATGACACATTCAGAAATCCTATTATCAAACACAATTCATCACCACGCATTGACGTGCTACACAACTCTACCAGGCACTTCCCGTTCAGCCCTGTGCCTGGATACTACATGTTTCACCTGGCGTCAAGATCACAAGCAAACTTGTCACGCTCTGGATTCAAATAAATTGTGCAGATGTGCTAACATGGACAGCCTACAGCAAACATGTCAAGTACATCGTGCCAAGGTTCTAACATGGACAGCCTACAACAGACATGTCAAGTATATCGTGCCGAGGTGCTAACATGGACAGCCTACAACAGACATGTCAAGTATATCGTGCCGAGGTGCTAACATGGACAGCCTACAACAGACATGTCAAGTATATCGTGCCGAGGTTCTAACATGGACAGCCTACAACAGACATGTCAAGTATATCGTGCCGAGGTTCTAACATGGACAGCCTACAACAGACATGTCAAGTATATCGTGCCGAGGTGTTAACAGGGATAGCCTACAACAGACATGTCAAGTATATCGTGCCGAGGTGCTAACATGGACAGCCTACAACAGACATGTCAAGTATATCGTGCCGAGGTGCTAACATGGACAGCCTACAACAGACATGTCAAGACACTATCCATTTCACTTTCAGCTGTCTCCGTAGGCTGCCCAGGATCTGCTGACGTAAGAAAATACCAGCTCTGAAGCAGCCAGCAGGTCAAGTCTGTCGATGACCCATACAGATAGCCCACACCAGATGTGGTAGGCAGGTTGTTGCATGTCCAATAAAAGCCCTGCAAAGTTACTCCTGCAGAGTTATAAGCATGGTCACTAGAGGGACAGAAAACAACGAGCTACAAAAGCTCATTGAAAATGTCTGAACATTTTTTAACACAGACGTCACTTCCTGGAAGCCGTTTGCGACATGACAGCTCCGACTGGCACACTGCCGTCAAGCAACGTGCTCATATTGCTGATTAGAACATCATCACCGAGGATCGGAGAAAGCGCAGCGTCCGACAGAACATCGTGTGCAATAGCAGTTGAGCCTGTCGTTCCAGGATAGGCCTATACATGCGTATGCCCCAGCATGCAGCTCTACTTGCGAAGTGTGTGTGTGTGTATGTATAGGTGTATGTTTTTGTGTATGTGTGTATGTGTATGTGTGTGTGTGTCTGTGTGTGTGTATGCGTGTATGTAATATTCAAGCGATTTTTAATGAGCTCAGATGAGAGTCCAGTGACAGACTCACAGATTTATCAAATAGTATTTTCTCATTGAGTGTGTGCTGTTATTAATTTGTTACGATGAAGGTTACATAACGTCATGGCTTCTTAGAAAGCTGTGAGTAGCAAGTACTTGTTTCACACAATAAACACCTGTCCAATTATACAAACTTACCTGTATCCTGAGTGTCTGAATAACACAGTAGTTGGAGTTCTGGCTACTCAATACATGGATGACGGGCTAAATCCCCTGTCTGGACACATTCTAGTCTACCTATGGGTACATGACCTACTGCTCGGGTCAAAGGGCATCAAGAAACGTGTATGTGCGCCCCCCACCACCACCAAATAATAATTCAGATATAGTTCAACGAAATCTCTTCACTTCATCCTCGACAGCATTGTTTGCTATGAAACTGTCTACGTCTTATACTTATATTTGATTGAATCATGTCATTACATTTAATCTAATCGTATGTTAACGTTAGAAGCAATCAGACGTGCTGGTCTAGATCAAGGGTGCTCGAACTTTGTATTGTGTCCGACCCTGGTGAAGATTTATTGAATGTAGAAGACCTGATGACACACCATCAATGCTATTTATATTTACACTGGTAAAAAAGAAGTTATTTTATGTTGGACTTCATTAAGTGAGTAAGTAGCATGTCCCTTACAGAACGTTACTTAGATGTCCAAAAAACCCAGTGATGCTAAGCTGTACACGGTAGGAATCGAATCCGGTAGATTGTGAACCGAGCAAGTGTCACCCCTAGACCACGAACACTCCATAAATATTAGTTATATACATTAATTAAAACTGATTAAACGGTGAATCTAGTTGGAAGTGGGACATACTTGCGACCACGCAAATACCCACTCGGAGTTCTAAAGGGTGTCGTGACCCCGGGGTTGAGTACAACTGGTGGAAAGACCCGGAAGTATATAGTTAGTGCAGACAACGTGTCAAGTAATCTTATTAGCAGTCAATTATTGTCTCACGTCTCAAAACTAGTCCCAAAGTACAGCATATAGCCCCTCAATAACGTCTTATTATTATTATTATTATTTTTCTTCTTTTTTTTTTTTCTTCTTCTTCTTCTTCTTCTTCTTCTTCGACGTTGTCAGGGAAATTGCGTTTGATCCGTTGGGTCATAGTTTAGAGCAAAGTTGCGATATCTGTGCCACATTCGATTTCAGCACAATTATTTTGGGACCCGTATCTTACCTCTTCTATCAGTTTTCTCTCAGTCAGACTGCACGGGTGCAATCTGTTTTCAGGGCCTTCACTTGGAGGCGGAATAAGGTGTTGGTCTCCTTAAACTCTTTGACTCATCAGCTTTGAGTCGCTGACTCTGACGCAGGCATCCACCTATGAGTCGCTGATTCTGACGCAAGCAACCAGATGTGAGTTGCCGGCCTTGACGCAAGCAGCCGATTATGAGTTGCTGACCTTGACGGAAGCAGCCAGCCGTGAGTCGCTGACCCTGATGCATGCAACCAGCTATGAGTCGTAGATCCTGACGCAAGCAGCCAGCTATGAGTTGCCGACTGCTGTTAGTTCGTTTCCTGCTACGCTTTTGCCAAAATAATGACGTCTTTCAAACGTCAGTGTCACGTGTTAACAGTGTTATGTTGAGTTACAATATATAGTATTGAACTCACTTCCCTCCAGGTAGAGCCATAGGTATTTTGTCCCTCTCTCAGCAAATGCCTTAGCGTGTGAACGTTGATGTTGCCAGTAACTTGTCTAGTTTACCCACGTCTGCTCCGTCCACTCTGACACTCTTTGCTTTCTTTTGAGGAATCGCTAACTCCCCGAGTGCAATGTCATCCACCAGGTTGTCATGTATTTCATTCATGATGTCCCAACGTTTTATATTTAGTGTCCTCAAACATGTAGCTGGTAATTCAAGCTTGACATAGACAGTAGATCCACACAAGATAAACACACGATCCACACAAGATCCACACAAGATTCACACACGATCCACACAGGATCCACACTAGATCCACACAAGATCCACACAAGATTCACACACGATCCACACAGGATCCACACTAGATCCACACTAGATCCACACAAGATCCACACAAGATCGACACAAGATCCACACACGATCCACACAAGATCCACACACGATCCACACAAGATCCACACAAGATTTACACACGATCCACATAGGATCCACACTAGATCCACACAAGATCCACGCAAGATCCACACAAGATTCCCACAAGATCTCAACATGACCAAAACAATAGATCCACACAAGATCCACACAAGATCCCTGAATGACAATAGATCTACACAAGATCCCAGCATGACATAGACGATAGATTTACACAAGATCCACACACGATTCCCACAAGATCTCAACAGGACCAAAACAATAGATCCACACAAGATCCACACAAGATCCCTGAATGACAATAGATCTACACACGATCCCAGCATGACATAGACGATAGATTTACACAAGATCCACACAAGATCCACACAGGATCCCAGCATAACCCAGACAATAGATCCACATAAGATCCCAGCATGATCCAGACAAAAGATCCACAGATTCACATAAATTCCGAGCAAGACTCAGATGATAGATCCACACAAGATCCTAGCATGAGCCATACAATTGATCCACAAATGATCCACCAAAGATCCCAGCATGACTCAGACAGTAGATCCACACAAGATTCACGAAAATCCAAGCGTGACCCATACATTAGATCCCCACAAGATCCACACAAGATCCCAGCATTACCCATTCAATAGATCCACACAAGATTCACGAAAATCCAAGCGTGACCCATACATTAGATCCCCACAAGATCCACACAAGATCCCAGCATTACCCATTCAATAGATCCACACAAGATTCACGAAAATCCAAGCGTGACCCATACATTAGATCCCCACAAGATCCACACAAGATCCCAGCATTACCCATTCAATAGATCCACACAAGATTCACGAAAATCCAAGCGTGACCCATACATTAGATCCCCACAAGATCCACACAAGATCCCAGCATTACCCATTCAATAGATCCACACAAGATTCACGAAAATCCAAGCGTGACCCATACATTAGATCCCCACAAGATCCACACAAGATCCCAGCATTACCCATTCAATAGATCCACACAAGATTCACGAAAATCCCAGCGTGACCCATACATTAGATCCCCACAAGATCCACACAAGATCCCAGCATTACCCATTCAATAGATTCACACAAGATCTCATCGTGAGTCATACAATAGATCCACACAAGACCCCAGCATGACCCATACCAAATGTCCACACAAGATCCACAAATGATCTCAGCTTGACCCATACATTAGATCCCCACCAGATCCCCACAAGACCCACACAAGATACCAGAATGACCCAGAGAAGAGATACACTCAAGATCCACAAAAGATTCACACACGATCCCAGCATGACCCAGACAATAGTTCCACACAAGATCCCAGCATGACCCAGACAATAGATCTACACATACACTTGGAGGTTTGATCCCACTTTACCCACGCTATATATGAATGCTTTAGCCATATCCTGTGTCCCTTGTAAAGCCACACTGAGTCAACAATTACAGAACAAGAAAGGCCAGACCGAGAATGGACCACACCACGAAAACGAGACGGAAATATTTGCCCAGACGTCAGTAGCACACGACACTCAACAATCTCACCTGTGACATACAACAAATAGAGTTTACCTGTCTATAAATACATGACAGAATTTGCTTGGAAACTCATTTATTTTCACCTAGCGTATAAGCAAATGGAGACAGTAGAAGCTGCTCTATATGTGCATCGCAGTGAGAGGAATGTCTGAAGTGAATTTGGTAACATTAAAAAACTCTCCCAAAAATTTTCAGGACACTTTTGTCTTGGCTGCACTCGCAGTGTGTTGGTTTTTAGCCACCAGACAGATGCACACCACAAGCCAGGATATTATTTCAGAAACATGACAAATAAAGAATACATTCCTTTCTAACTCACTCGGCCTGTTTAACTTGAATGTTTTCTTTACCGATTTGGTGAAGCCTTCATTTTTGTTTGTTTATTTCTATTTCTTTGTTTTATTCGCTTTTCTTGCAGTGTTTTTTTCTGTCTGTATCGCGCCTTAAATCTTTTTGTATGTTTATTCTGTACTTCTGTCTGTATCATTCCTTCATTCTTTCTCTACGGTTATTCTGTATTTCTGTCTGAATCCTGCCTTCA